>CM075984.1:4126130-4177642 GCA_038087875.1 Malacoraja senta | reverse complement strand
ATTCACTACCAAAGTGTCTGCCCACACAGTCAGTACACCTCTCCTAAACTGTCTCCCGTACTAAGTCACCCTAACCCCCCCTCCCACCACTACCCTCCCTCCCCCCCCCCCCCCACACCTTTCCCTCCCAACTCCAGTCCCGTCCCAACCCCTGGGAAACTGAAGGGAGCGACAATCAACTGCCACGGATACAAATAATGTCATACACAAGAAAGGGCAGATGCTGGTTGACAAAAAGTGAACACACAGTGCTGGAGTAACACAAAGACACGGCAGAATTTTGGAAACATCATCCTGTCACCCATTCCTTCTCTCCAGAGATGCTGCCTGTCCGGTGAGTTAAAGAGTGCCCACGATAGACTCACGAATCACTAGGGTAAACTCACGGGCTACTTAGGTTCTTACAACGAGTTTAAAAGTTTAAAATTTTTACTTCAAGTGTAAATTTGACTCGTGGAAATCTTTCATCATGTTGAAAGATTTTCACGAGTTAACAAGTTTCCCAAGTACCTGCCGTTAGCGTTCCGAGTTCCGCCGTTCCCGCTACGTTAATTCTACGTGATTACCACGAGTTTGATTTGTTTTAAACTCGGGATCACTCGTGGGTGGACTCGCACTGTGAGACAGGGCCATTATTAGAGTCATAGAGTGATACAGTATGGAAACAGGCCCTTCAGCCCAACTTCTCCACACCGGCCAACATGTCCCAGCTACACTCGTCCCACCTGCCAGCATTTGTCCATATCCCTCCAAACCTGTCCTATCTATGTACCTGTCTAACTACTTCTTAAATGTTGGGATAATCCCTGGCTCAACTACCTCCTCTGGCAGCTTGTTCCATACACCCACCACCCTTTGTGTGGAAAAGTTGCCCTCTGATTCCTATTCAATCTTTTTCCCTTCACCTTAAACCTATGTCCTCCATTCCTCGATTCACCTACTCTGGGCTAGAAACTCTGTGCATCTACCCGATCTATTCCACTCATGATCTTATACACCTCTAAAAGATCACCCCTCTTCCTCCTGCATTTCAAGAAATAGTCCCAGCCTGCTCAACCTCTCCCGATAGCTCAGGTCCTCTAGCCCTGGCGACATCCTTGTAAATCATCTTGGCACCCATTCCAGCTTGACAACATATTTCCTATAACATGGTGCCCAGAACTGAACACAATGCTCTAAATGCGGCCTCACCAACGTCTTGTACAACTGCAACATGACTTCCCAACTTCTGCACTTAATACCAATGTCTCAAATGCCTTTTTGACCACCCGATCTACCTGCAACTCTACCTTTAGGGAACTATGCACCTGCACTCCTCGATCCCTCTACTCTACAACACTATCCAGACCCCTACCATTCATTTGTGATTTTTTTAAAGTTTCTCCTCCCCCTTTGGGTTGTTTAAGAAATACTCAAGGCAGTGCACATCAAAAAATGTCAGCAGGTCAGGCCTCATTCTGCGGGGAGAGAAGTAGTTATCATTTCAGAGTTTGTCCATCGCTGAGCGCTATGGAAGAAGTGCCATTGAATATATTGGGTGTCATTGGGTGTCAGGGGTTATGGGGAGAAGGCAGGAAAATGGAGTTAGGAGGGTGAGATAGATCAGCCGTGATTGAATAGCGGAGTAGACTTGATGAGCCGAATGGCCTAATTCTGCTCCTATCAAATGACCTGATGACCTTATCCATAGTGGCGATTTATTGACATTTAAACTACAAGGAAGTCAAGAGGAATAAAGGAAGAATGGGTTTTGAAGCATTAAGGCCAAGATGGGATTCCTACTGAATTTTGGAACAGCCTACTGCTCCTGTTTATATTGTTTAATATGTTCCCCCATTTATGACAAATTATAATGTCTGCCCCCTGTGTATTTTGGGTGTACAATGAGACTGAAAGGGGTGAAACTTTTGATCTTCTTTTACTTCTTGAGTATGGCGTGCACAGCCTAAAGTTGGAGGACAACTTGTTCTATTTGATCTTATTTGATTGTTGATGCCGTCTTGGTTGCATTCGTCGAAACAGGGCGGACCACGTGAAGATTGCAATCTTGAATTGTTGATAGAGAAGTATTTTATAAATAAATAAATCTGACCATTGCTTAATTGCATGGTCCGCTGGCAAGGATTTGGAATTGTTTTCCTGACAAATTTTGGGTTGGAATCAATTTTAAGGTAACAATTCGGAGGGTCTATTTGGATTCTTTGATTTTCCACCAAATGATGCTTACGATCTCTTGTGCGGAGCCTCAAAGTGGAATAATAAACAAGCTGCTGCTGATGTGAATGCCAACTGGCTGTCCCTCTGTCATTTCTGAAGAACATTGTCGTACGATGCCCACTGATCTCCTGGAGCACAGAACAGTGGATGTGTGTGAAGTCTCAGGCTTCCTCACTTGTGGTTTTCTGCAAATGCTCTCCAAGTGAATTCATTCCAACCATGGGCACGGATTACATTTTGGATCCCAAACCCTCCCGAGCTACAATGAGAGCATTCATGAAGGAGTTTTTATTGTTTCACCACAACTCATGCAAATTAAGTCTCCACTACCGGAACACTTTTGAAGATCCAATAAACCAGTTTTGCAATTTATTTGGAAAGCTAGGTTGCCAAAATAAAAACTGCAAAATGTCGGAAATACTCAGCTTGTCAGGCAGCATCTGTGGGAGAGAGGAAATGGACCCATTGTTCTATCAATTAAAACATTTGCATAAATCTATTACATTAATTTACATGCAACTGATGGAATGCGTTCCATCTCTGCCAGCTACGACCATCTGTCTCACCACGTGTTATGGATTCTCCTTTGGAACACGAGCCTTGATGTTATCTATGACTGTAAACAGGGGTCATCCCTTGATGTCATCCCCATTGTCATCACAAATTTGTGTGCAAGATCATGTCAAAGAGGTCCCATCTGTTAAAAAAACTAACTGAAGAAGGGTCTCGACCCGAAAAGTGCCACGATGAATCTCTTTAAACTTTTAAGAAAGTAAAATGCAATAAAATATACATCAAGAAAGTCACTTCCAAACTTCCATAGTTGCTTTCCTTCTCAATGTTGGTGCCATTTCCAATGTCATTTCCCAATGAATTAATGGAATATCTATGTCGTTTTCGATAAGGAAAGTACACATTCAAGATTTAGATGACAAATAGCCCGTATCACATGTATAATATTCTCACCTTACATTGCTGTCATCTCCCAGTCCTTATGCTTAATATTTTCACCATTGCACCAGCTTTGAGCATTGGACACATCTCTACTTTGACTGATCTAAAAGATAAGTAGAACATATGGTACATCATAATAAAAATGAGCACTCAGTGGTCAAGTCATTTTTATTGGAACGTATTTGTTACTATGTTCATAATTCATTTTTGTTATCTTTTCATGATTGTATGGTCACACAAATGATTGTCCAGCTATTCATTTGAATTCACCTGAATCTGTGGATTGTCACTACATCCTCCCAGTACTTCCCAGTGGGACGTTTAGATTGCTTCTTTCTTTTCCTCCTGCATGGTTGCAATTTGACAGAAATCCATCAGTTGTAGGAAGGAACTGCAGATGCAGGTTCAAACTGAAGATACAACAGATGTGAATTCCAACAGACCTGAGTGAGTGGTGTATGACCCTGCTGTGACTTTCATAGACATACAGGTTGCATACTCAAGACACAAGCAGAACACAGCAACTAATCTAATTTCATTGTTATGACTGATTGTAATTTTGTGGATTTCTATTTTTGTAAGACTATGCTCAATTTAAAGGCAGCGTTTGCTAATTGTTCATTATGTCTCAATGCAAGGAGCATTCGTAATAAGGTGGATGAGTTGAATGTGCAGATAGTTATTAATGAATATGATATAGTTGGGATCACGGAGACATGGCTCCAGGGTGACCAAGGCTGGAAGCTGAACATCCAGAGATATTCAATATTCAGGAGGGATAGACAGAAAGGAAAAGGAGGTAGGGTAGCATTGCTGGTTAGAGAGGAGATTAACGCAATAGAAAGGAAGGACATTAGCTTGGAGGATGTGGAATCGATATGGGTGGAGCTGCGAAACACTAAGGGGCAGAAAACGCTAGTGGGAGTTGTGTACAGGCCACCTAACAGTAGTAGTGGAGTTGGGGATGGCATCAAACAGGAAATTAGAAATGCGTGCAACAAAGGTAAAACAATTATAATGGGTGACTTCAATCTACATATAGATTGGGTGAATCAAATTGGCAGGGGTGCTGAGGAAGAGGATTTCTTGGAATGTATGCGGGATCGTTTTCTAAACCAACATGTAGAGGAACCAACGAGAGAGCAGGCTATTCTAGACGGGGTATTGAGTAATGAGGAAGGGTTAGTTAGCAGTCTTGTTGTGCGTGGCCCCTTGGGCAAGAGTGACCATAATATGGTTGAGTTCTTCATTAGGATGGAGAGTGACATAATTAATTCAGAAACAAGGGTTCTGAACTTAAGGAAAGGTAACTTTGAAGGTATGAGACGTGAATTGGCCAAGATAGACTGGCAATTGATTCTTAAAGGGTTGACGGTGGATAGGCAATGGAAGGCATTTAAAGACTGCATGGATGAACTATAACAATTGTTCATCCCAGTTTGACAAAATAATAAATCAGGGAAGGCAGTGCATCCATGGATAACAAGGGAAATCAGGGACAGTATCAAAACAAAAGATGAAGCCTATAAATTAGTCAGAAAAAGCAGCCTACCAGAGGACTGGGAGAAATTCAGAGTCCAGCAGAGGAGGACAAAGGGCTTAATTAGGAAAGGGAAAATAGATTATGAAAGAAATCTGGCAGGGAACATAAAAACTGACTGCAAAAGTTTTTATAGATATATGAAGAGAAAAAGATTAGTTAAAACAAATGTAGGTCCCTTGCAGTCAGAAACAGGTGAATTGATCATGGGGAACAAGGACATGGCAGACCAATTGAATAACTACTTTGGTTCTGTCTTCACTAAGGAAGACTTAAATAATCTGCTGGAAATAGCAGAAGATCGGGGGTCAAATGAGATGGGGGAACTGAGTGAAATCCAGGTTAGCCGGGAAGTGGTGTTAGGTAAATTGAATGGATTAAAGGCCGATAAATACCCTGGGCCAGATAGGCTGCATCCCAGAGTATTAAGGAAGTAGCCCCAGAAATAGTGGATGCATTAGTGATAATTTTTCAAAACTCTTTAGATTCTGGAGTAGTTCCTAAGAATTGGAGGGTAGCTAATGTAACCCCACTTTTTAAAAAGGGAGGGAGAGAGAAAACGGGGAATTACAGACCAGTTAGTCTAACATCGGTAGTGGGGAAACTGCTAGAATCAGTTATTAAAGATGGGATAGCAGCACATTTGGAAAGTGGTGAAATCATTGGACAAAGTCAGCATGGATTTATGAAAGGTAAATCATTTCTGACGAATCTTATAGAATTTTTTCGAGGATGTAACTAGTAGAGTGGATAAGGGAGAACCAGTGGATGTGTTATATCTGGACTTTCAGAAGGCTTTCGACAAGGTCCCACATAAGAGATTAGTATGGAAACTTAAAGCACACGGTATTGGGGGTTCAGTATTGATGCGGATAGAGAACTAGCTGGCAGACAGGAAGCAAAGTGTAGGAGTAAACGGGTCCTTTTCAGAATGGCAGGCAGTGACTAGTGGGGTACTGCAAGGCTCGATGCTGGGACCCCAGCTATTTACAATATATATTAATGATTTGGACGAGGGAATTGAATGCAACATCTCCAAGTTTGCGGATTACACGAAGCGGGGGGGGGGGGGGCAGTGTTAGCTGTGAGGAGGATGCTAGGAGGCTGCAAGGTGACTTGGATAGGCTGGGAGAGTGGGCAAATGCATGGCAGATGCAGTATAATGTGGATACATGTGAGGTTATCCACTTTGGTGGCAAAAACAGGAAAGTAGACTATTATCTGAATGGTGGCCGATTAGGAAAAGGGGAGATGCAACGAGACCTGTGTGTCATGGTACACCAGTCATTGAAAGTAGGCATGCAGGTGCAGCAGGCAGTGAAGAAAGCAAATGGTATGTTAGCATTCATAGCAAAAGGATTTGAGTATAGGAGCAGGGAGGTTCTACTGCAGTTGTACAGGGTCTTGGTGAGACCACACCTGGAGTATTGCATACAGTTTTTGTCTCCTAATCTGAGGAAAGACATCCTTGCCATAGAGGGAGTACAGAGAAGGTTCACCAGACTGATTCCTGGGATGTCAGGACTTTCATATGAAGAAAGATTGGATAGATTCAGCTTGTACTCGCTAGAATTTAGAAGATTGAGGGGGGATCTTATAGAAACTTATAAAATTCTTAAGGGGTTGGACAGGCTAGATGCAGGAAGATTATTCCCGATGTTGGGGAAGTCCAGAACAAGGGGGTCACAGTTTAAGGATAAGGGGGAAGTCTTTTTGGACCGAGATGAGAAAAACATTTTTCACACAGATAGTGGTGAATCTCTGGAATTCTCTGCCACAGAAGGTAATTGAGGCCAGTTCATTGGCTATATTTAAGAGGGAGTTAGATGTGGCCCTTGTGGCTAAGGGGATCAGGGGGTATGGAGAGAAGGCAGGTACAGGATACTGAGTTGGATGATCAGCCATGATCATATTGAATGGCGGTGCAGGCTCGAAGGGCCGAATGGCCTTCTCCTGTACCTATTTACTATGTTTCTATGTTTCTATTAGGTGTATACAAATAATTTAAATTTCTAAGTAAAACAAATTCATTAAAGGAAGCTAGGAAGTGATCAAATTCTGTTCATGATTTAGACTGATTAGTTTTATTTCCAGATTTAAGGCTGAAAGTATTCGATTGATACAATGGTGACACTCTTGGATCAAGATCCAAAGATTTGGGGCAGATTCACTTTTGCCAACTTGTTGCGTAGTTCTAGCCCAATCGTAAATGATAGGCCATGTAGGATATTATGCTAGACACAAAAAGCTGGAGTAACTCAGCGGGACAGGCAGCATCGCTGGAGAGAAGGAATAATGGGTGATGCTTTGGGTCGAGACCCTTCGTCAGAAATCCATCAGGACTGTTTTGAAAATGGAAACATCTTGCATTATTACAGATCTCAATTATATGCAACAAATACATTTGTTAGCATTTTGTCTGAAAAATGCCAGTCCAAATAGCATTCTTCCCAAACCACCAACCTTCGTCAATTAGAGTGTTAGATGGGGCATGAGCCTTGCACAAGTTTCCTGCTGAATCTCTCTCTCAGGTGGTGATGCAACCAGTCAGCACTCTCTCCACCGTACACCTATAGAAGATTGTTAGACTTTGCAAAATGCAACGTGCCAAATCCCTACAAAGCTCTGTGGAAGTAGAGGTGTTGGGAGCTTTCTTTGTAATTGCATCAATGTGCTGGGCTCAGGACAGAGCATCAGAGAGGTGCAAGCCCAGGAACCTAAAGCTGCTGCTTCTCCACCGCCAGCATCATGCACCCTTGGCATTCCCTCCCTGTATTCAACAATCAATTCCTTAGTCCTGCTAATTTAGTTTCATTTAGTTTAGAGATACAACCCAGAAACAGGCCCTTCGGCCCACCGAATCCACACTGACCAGCGATCCCCGCACACTAACACTATTCTACACCCACTAGGGACAATTTTACATTCATACCAAGCCAATTAACCTACAAACCTGTACGTCTTTAGAGTGTGGGAGGAAACCAGAGATATCGGAGAAAACCCACGCAGGTGACGGGGGAGAATGTACAAACTCCGTACAGACAGCACCCGCAGGCAGGATTGAAACTGGGTCTCTGGCGCTGTAAGGCAGCAACCCTACAGCTGTGCGAGCAAGATTGTTATTATGGCACTATTTTACCAGATTAACGATCACCCTTCTTACCCTGGCTTAATAAATTAATGGGAGGTATTTCTTTGGTTCATCATTTTAAAGTGGAGAGTTTGTAGATATTCTCAACTTTGAGTTAGAACATCACAGCATACAGAATATTCATATTATTTAAAATTATTTGCTAAATGTGCGATTATTAATATTTAATTATTGATTGTTAGTAGCAGAAACACCAGTTAACTTTTGTGCAACATGATCTATAATGATATCTATAAACCAGTTTATAATTCACTATTTACAATTTTTAAAGTTAATCCCTATGATTGAAAATGTACAAATCTTTCTGCAGTGCAACATCTAATGATATACTGTTATTCTGAGTAAATGTGTGAAACATCAAGACCTAGTTATCCATGTAAGAGGCCATGGTTGCTTGTGGATTAAGTACCAGCTGTGTCCGAACAGTATCATTTGTACAGTGTCTGAAATTAACCTGCTCCAGCAGGGATCTAAAAACTGTTGGCGGCACCTCATAAGCAGTGTCAGCCTGTTGCTGAAACAGACATTATCACATCTGACTGGTATCATTTACCATATGGTCACTCATTCATGAACTACACACTAATGAGAATTTGGTTCACAGGTAATTTTCTAATGATTGTCTTGGGATAAACAAATTTATCATACTAGCTCTGCTAATGTATTCTACGAGGTTCACAGGGGAAAAGATTAATCATCTAAAAAGCAAGCTGGTAGCTTTCATTATGTCAGAGTATCCTAATATGCACAGAGCCCAGCCAATTGTTTCCATAGCAGCACACACATTTTCTCCTTTGTGGGATAAATGGCAGCCCCCAAACAGATTGGCTAAAATTAGATTATCCTGCTGGACCAGCCATAGGGAGTTAATTTCATCAGAGGAAAAATGGTAGGGAATCCTATGGAGAGGCAACAAATGAATTTTCATTACAGGCCAAAACATACAAGTTCATTTTTGGACAGAGTAATTTACAACAGATGTGAATACCAACAGACCTGAGTGAGTGGTGTATGACCCTGCTGTGACTTTCATAGACATACAGGTTGCATACCCAAGACACAACCAGAACACAGCAACTAATCTAATTTCATTGTTATGACTGATTGTAATTTTGTGGATTTCTATTTTTGTTAAGACTATGCTCAATTTAAAGGCAGCGTTTGCTAATTGTTCATTAGGTGTATACAAATAATTTAAACTTCTAAGAAAAACAAATGCATTAAAGGAAGCTAGGAAGTGATCAAATTCTGTTCATAATTTAGACTGATTAGTTTTATTTCCAAATTTAGGGCTGAAAGTATTTGATTGATACAATGGTGACACTCTTGGATCAAAATCCAAAGATCTGGGGCAGGTTCATATTTGCCAACTTGTTGTATAGTTCTAGCCCAATCGTAAATGATAGGCCATGTAGGACATTAGGATAGACACAAAATGCTGGAGTAACTCAGCGGGACAGGCAGCATCTCCGGAGAGATGAAGCAGGTGAAGTTTTGGGTCGAGACCCTTCTTCAGACTGAGGGAGTTCTGAAGAAGGGTCTTGATCTGAAATATCACCCATATCACCCATATCACTCTCCAGAGGTGCTGCCTGTCCCGCTGAGCTACTCTATCATTTTTTGTGTATCTTCAGCGGAAACCAGCATCTGCAGTTCCTTCCTATAAATGACATGATGATGTCCTTTTGAGGAGGTGCTGAACATACCTCATGCACAGGGGGGACGGGACTGTGGCTGCCTTTGGAATTTTTAATTGTTTAGATCATCATGTTCTTTGCTGTCTGCTGAAATAGGCAGCAACACAAGTCCTGCAGTCCTATATTTTAAAGAACAAATAGTTCTGGACTTCACCAAAATCAGATAACCTCCCGGACTGTACATGGACTGTACATTTTACTTCGTAAAAACAACGTCTACATTTCATTCCTTGTGATGTAATTTTCTATGTTCTGCTAAGAAAAGTGCCTCTTGAATACAGATTCTTATCACGCATGAGGCAGGGTATGAAGACTGTAGCCACTGGTACCTGGAGCATTAAAACAAACTGTAGAAGGAGCTGAATGGGTCGAGAAGCACCTGTGGAGAGAAAGGAATTAATGTTTCGAGTCAAGACCCTGCATTAATTGAGAGGGTAGAGAGGAGGTATAAAGAGGAGAGGGGGAGGGTTGAAACAGGGACTCGTGGGTGATAGGTGGACTGAGGAGATATTCATACGAGACATCATCCCTCACCTCACCTTCATCGACCAGCCCTGCCTCACCACTCCCTTTCTATTCATAAAGGCTATCTTCCTTCTTCACTCTCAGTCCTTAAGTGGGGCATGAAAACTTAGTTTGGTAGGTACCCCGGTAATCTGTTTACAAAAACCTACACCTGTAAAACCTTTCACTGGTTATACATTATGAGGTGATATGATGAGAATTTTCATAAGTAAAACACATCAAGCAAAATGGGCAAAGGCAAATTGATACCATGTTGAATATTAGATTCTGAACATAATATCATGTTTACTTTCTTGGATTCTGTCGGCTTTCTGGGTTTTGTCAGGCATTAATGGAACATTTCAGGATGACCTACTAATTGTTAGCTCTCCTGCTGGGCACAGTACTGACCATTCACCTTCTAATTATTTCACAAGTACACAACACATCCTGTCGTTCAATGTGATCACAGTTGGTTTCCACAGGATCCTCTCAATCCGAATAAAGTTATAACTCTTTTCTACCTCTTCGTTAAATATCTCCAATGATCTAGTCTGCACAACATCCCAGGGCAAAGAACTCAAGAGATTCACCGCCCTCAACAATTGGAAGTTCCTACTCACCTCAGTTTAAAATTACCATTTATTTTGTAACTGCGTCTTTTCAGTCAAGACTTTCCCTCCAGAGGAGCATCTCGACAACAGCCTTGTCATTGCCCCATACGATCTAATATCTCAATAAGAATACCCCTCATTCTTCCAATCTTCAAACAATAATAATCCAACGTATTTAGATGCTCGTGGTAAGATAACCCTCTCATCTAAGGAATTAGCTGTGAATCGCTTTTAATCCGACTATCTGTCTTCTATGCCATAACTAATTCTCTCAGTACCACATGCTTACATCATGTCTCCATATGTTACTGAACCCTTTTCTCAGTGGTCCTAACTTTTTCAAATATGTATCTTAAATACTTATTAACTAGATGTTGTTTGTGCACCTTCCTAATTGTCAGCAGTAGAGGTAAAATGCTACGATTTAATTGTGATCTGATGTAGTTGGTTGGGATTTGCTTCTGTCTTCCTTCGGTTAAGTTCTAACATTGTAAACCTGATATGCTAGAGTTGATCCTGTGTCTAATGCCTATTGATCTACTCGTCTTAATAGTCTGAACTTTGCTTTAAACTCCAGTCTGAAGAAGGGTTTCGGCCCGAAACATTGCCTATTTCCTTCGCTCCATAGATGCTGCCTCACCCACTGAGTTTCTCCAGCACTTTTGTCTACCTTTGCTTTAAACTTATTGAAGTAATAGATACTGGATCCGTAGCTAATGTCATCCCACTTTTTAAGAAAGGCGGGAGAGAGAAAACGGGGAATTATAGACCAGTTAGCCTGACATCGGTGGTGGGGAAGATGCTGGAGTCAATTCTAAAAGATGAGATAGCCACACATTTGGATAGCAGTAACAGGATCGATCAAAGTCAGTATGGATTTACGAAGGGGAAATCATGCTTGACTAATCTTCTGGAATTTTTTGAAGATGTAACTAGGAAAATGGACAAGGGAGAGCCAGTGGATGTAGTGTACCTGGACTTTCAGAAAGCATTTGATAAGGTCCCATATAGGAGATTAGTGGGCAAAATTAGGGCACATGGTATTGGGGGTAGAGTGCTGACATGGATAGAGAAGTGGTTGGCAGACAGGAAATAAAGAGTAGGGATTAACGGGTCCCTTTCAGAATAGCAGGCATTGACTAGTGGGGTACCGCAAGGCTCGGTGCTGGGACCGCAGCTATTTACAATATACATCAATGATTTGGATAAAGGGATTCAAAGTAACATTAGCAAATTTGCAGATGACACAAAGCTGGGTGGCAGTGTGAACTGTGAGGAGGATGCTATGAGAATGCAGGGTGACTTGGACAGGTTGGGGGAGTGGGCAGATGCATGGCAGATGAAGTTTAATGCGGATAAATGTGAGGTTATCCACTTTGGTAGCAAAAACAGGAAGGCAGATTACTATCTAAATGCCGTCAAGTTGGGAAAAGGGGAAGTACAACGGGATCTGGGGGTCCTTGTACATCAGTCTATGAAAGTAAACATGCAGGTACAGCAGGCAGTGAAGAAAGCGAATGGCATGTTGGCCTTTATAACAAGAGGAATAGAATATAGGAGCAAAGAGGTCCTTCTGCAGCTGTACAGAGCCCTAGTGAGACCACACCTGGAGTATTGTGTGCAGTTTTGGTCCCCTAATTTGAGGAAGGACATTCTTGCTATTGAGGGAGTGCAGCGTAGGTTTACAAGGTTAATTCCTGGGATAGCGGGACTGTCATATGCTGAGAGAATGGAGCAGCTGGGCTTGTACACTCTGGAGTTTAGAAGGATGAGAGGGAATCTCATCATGTTCCCGATGTTGGGGGAGTCCAGAACCAGGGGCCACAGTTTAAGAATAAGGAGTAAGCCATTTAGAACGGAGATGAGGAAACACTTTTTCTCACAAAGAGTGGTGAGTCTGTGGAATTCTCTGCCTCAGAGTGTGGTGGAGGCAGGTTCTCTGGATGCTTTCAAGAGAGAGCTAGATAGGGCTCTTAAAGATAGTGGAGTCAGGAGATATGGGGAGAAGGCAGGAGCGGGGTACTGATTGGGGATGATCAGCCATGATCACGTTGAATGGTGGTGCTGGCTCGAAGGGCCAAAAGGCCTGCTCCTGCACCTATTGTCTATTGTCTATTGTCTATTGTAAATGGGAAATTAAAGTCTGCACAATCTACAATTCTCATCAATAGTTGAGTTTCATATTTGGCAGGCAAACGACATGTGGGGCCAGCAATCTAAGTTTAATCCTGACTGCTTCTGTGTGGAGTTTGCACATTCCCTCTTTGACATAGGTTTCCACCATGAGCTCCTTATCCCTCCTTTGTCTGAAAATTGGTCTGTCATTTTATCATAATGTGTCAGAATCTGGGGAAAGTTGATGAGAATGTGGAGAGAATAGGATACATGGACTATTAGTGAGGAATGAGATTGCCCTGTATGCGCTGTGTGCCGTCAATGGCAAAAATGGCCTCCTTCTAAGTTTCACAGCAATTTGTGGCTATCTTGCGAAATATTTCAAGTAGGACAAATTTTATGGAAATATAAAACATAGAGGCCAGATTTAGCCATTCGTCCTTTCAAGCTTCACCATCATCATAAGCTCACAGTTGAATTTCAAT
Source organism: Malacoraja senta (assembly GCA_038087875.1). Lineage (NCBI taxonomy): Eukaryota > Metazoa > Chordata > Chondrichthyes > Rajiformes > Rajidae > Malacoraja > Malacoraja senta. The sequence continues at coordinate 4,164,365 of CM075984.1, read as the reverse complement.
TTGGAGCGCAGGAGGATGAGAGGTGATCTTAAAGAAGTGTATAAGATCATGAGAGGAATAGATCGGGTGGATGCACAGAGTCTCTTGCCCAGAGGTGAATCGAGGACCAGAGGACATAGGTTTAACGTGAAGGGGAAAATATTTAATAGGAATCTAAGGGGTAACTTTTTCACACAATGTATGTATGTAACGAGCTGCCAGAGGAGGTAGTTGAGGCAGGGACTATCCTAACGTTTAAGAAACAGTTTTACAGGCACATGGGTAGGACAAGTTTGGAGGGATATGGATCAAATGCCGGCAGGTGGGACTAGTGAAGCAGGGACATGTTGGCCGGGGTGGTTAAGTTGGGCTGAAGGGCTTTTTTCCACACTGTATCACTCTATAACTCTATCCATCTATGAATTTGATCTTTCTGCTTTAATCCTGCACTTATATCATTTATATATCCCACCCCAAATAATGGATCATTTTCCTTTCTGGTATCCATAAAGGTTGTTTGTGAAATGAGTTTGGATGAGTCCTTGCATGCATGGAAGTGTACCATAAAGTTGCCCTTCACTAGGAATTATTTGAAATTAAAGTGACAACTTGATGCCAAAACTATAGGATGTGCAAAAAGTGTCTGCTATGGAATGGGTATTCTTCGCAATGCTTCCTATGATAGAGTGAGTTTGACTTTGCTTCTAAATCGTTAGGCGCTAGATTGGCGATATTTGATTACAGTCAGTCACGGTGACGCAGCAGTAGAGTTGCTGCCTTACCGCGAATGCAGCGCCAGAGACCCGGGTTTGATCCCGATTACGGCTGTCTGTATGGAGTTTGTACGTTCTCACCATGACCTGCGTGGGTTTTCTCTGAGATCTTCGGTTTCCTCCCACATTCCAAAGACGTACAGGTTTGTAGGTTAATTGGCTTGGTAAATGTAAAACAAAATTGTCCCTAGTGGGTGTAGGATAGTGTTAATGTGCGGGGATCGCTGGTCGGCGCGGACCCGGTAGGCCACAGGGCCTGGTTCCGTGCTGTATCTCTAAACTAAACTAAACTGAACTAAACAACATCTTAATTGAGAAAATGTTCAATTTTTCTGTACTACTCTTAGCTCAATTAGTGCTAAACACAATTTTACAAAGAAGTTGATTTTATATGTGCCAAGCACTTATGAGCAACTGAAAGTAACAATTACGTTGTGGACGATATTTTATCAAATAGATTGATTAATAGAGATTATGTATGGGTGGCCTTTTTCCCCACAAATCATTTAGTTTATTAGTTTAGAGATACTACGCAGAAACAGGCCCTTTGTCCCACCGAGTCCACACCGACCAGCGATCGCCCCGTACACCAGCAAGATCCTACAGACTAGGAACAATTTACAATTTTACCAAACCCAATTAACCTACAAACCTGCACATCTTTGGGATGTGGGTGGGAACCGGAGCACCCGGAGAAAGCCCAGGCAGGTCACGGTGAGAACGTACAAACTACATACAGACAGCAACTGTTTTCAGGATTGAACCCGGGTCTACGGCATCAACTCTAACGATGTGCCACTGTGCTGCTAAGCAATGGTAACTTAAACATTGTCCATCTGTTTAAAAACTATTAACACTATTCTTTATTTCTTTCAAATAGGGTGGTTTCTCCACAATGGTTGAAAACAACAGCTGGTGCTCTGACTGAAATTCCAGAAAGCACTCCAACTTTAATCTAGCACAGTGTTTCGTTATCCCAACTTTACTGTAAGTCTCAGTTCCTATGGGACAAAGGATGTTGACTGATGCATGTAATGACCTCCTCTAATATTGCTCTCCACTGTCTACCATGACTGACAAGAATAGATGAGGTTTAGCCAAAGTCTGGGAGAGCGCACAATATAAAATCCTCCTTGTATTGGTGAGCCATCTTTTAACATTTCTTTCGACTCCTGTAAGATGGAATACTAATTGAACAAATAAACGGCTCACCTGCTGTGAACTCGTGGTTAAAAGTAGCTCTTAACCTCCTCGCTAATATTCACTTAAATTGTTTAAATTGATATATTTAAGATGATTACACTCTTAGCACCACTGTTTGCACTTTCTCACTTTCAATTCAATTGTTAAAGCTCTTAGGCAAATTAAGCTGCACCTGTGAATTAGTACATGAGAAGCGCTTTAAAGAATGCAAAGTAATTTTTTGATAGACAGTAAAATGTCATTGGCAACAACTTCTGAAACAATAATTAGCAAACGTTTAGGTTTAGAATGTAACTCTCTCTCCCATTTATATATCAATGGCACCTTCACATTTTTCCATTTTCCACACAGAATTATATTAATTTCGGAAGACACTAAAAAACAATTGTCATGCACCACGACATTGTTAGCGCAAGTGCTTAGCGTTTATATTAGGTTGATTATTATCTGGCATTCATACGCTATTTATTTTTAGTATTTGCATCGGTAAGGTTGCAGTAGTAATTAGCCATATCAAGGTATCAGCCTGTTCAGAGGTACAATATCAGTTATCAAGTCTTTTATAATAATATCATTTATCATGATATTAATTTCCTCTCTTCATTGTCGGCTCTGCAGTTAATTCTAGTACATGAAATTATAGCCGATGAGAGCGGTTTGCTTTATTCTCTGGTTGTCAGGTAGGACACGCTGTTCAGTTTCCACGCAGTATTTTCCCTTAATCCTACTTTGATCCCACTTTACAATAGACCCAGCCATAAGTACAAAAAAAAATCTGCAAGTATATAATACCATATTCATTGGATATAAACTGGATCTTAGAATTTGTCGGAGAGGTCGAGATGCTTGGGAAAAGAATTCTAGAGCACAGGGCTGCATTTCTGAAGGTGTGGCCACCTGGATTATTGATAAGTATGGTAAGCAGAAGGAAGAAGGAAATAAAGAACACACAGGGTCTGAGGATTATAACAAGGTATGAGCTTGCAGAAAAGAGGTGAGGCAAGATCATAGAAGAAGTAAAAAGAAAGAATGAACATTTTAAAGTCATACCATTGTTGATTCACAAGGTCATAAAGTCTTAAGGTCTTAAGGAGTAGAATTAGGCCATTCGGCCCATCAAGTCCACTCCGCCATTCAATGATGGCTAATCTATCTCTCCCTCTTGACCCCATCTCCTGCCTTCTCCCCATAACATAGAAACATAGAAACATAGAAAATAGGTGCAGGAGTAGGCCATTCGGCCCTTCGAGCCTGCACCGCCATTCAATATGATCATGGCTGATCATCCAACTCAATATCCTGTACCTGCCTTCTCTCCATACCTCCTGATCCCTTTAGCCACAAGGGCCACATCTAACTCCTTCTTAAATATAGCCAATGAACTGGCCTCAACTACCTTCTGTGGCAGAGAGTTCCAGAGATTCACCACTCTCTGTGTGAAAAATGTTTTTCTCATCTCGGTCCTAAAGGATTTCCCCTTTATCCTTAAACTGTGACCCCTTGTCCTGGACTTCCCCAACATCGGGAACAATCTTCCTGCATCTAGCCTGTCCAACCCCTTAAGAATTTTGTAAGTTTCTATAAGATCCCCCCTCAATCTTCTAAATTCTAGCGAGTACAAGCCGAGTCTATCCAGTCTTTCTTCATATGAAAGTCCTGACATTCCAGGAATCAGTCTGGTGAACCTTCTCTGTACTCCCTCTATGGCAAGAATATCTTTCCTCAGATTTGGAGACTAAAACTGTACGCAATACTCCAGGTGTGGTCTCACCAAGACCCTGTACAACTGCAGTAGAACCTCCCTGCTCTTATACTCAAATCTATAATAATCTATAAATCAAATAACCTCTGACACCCGCACTAATCAGGAATCTAGCTATCTCTGCCTTAAACATATTCACTGACTTGGCCTCCACAGCCTTCTGTGGCAAAGAATTTCACAGATTCACCACCCTCTGATTAAAGACATTTCTCCTCATCACCTTCCTAAAAGAATGTCCTTTAATTCTGAAGCTGTAACCTCTAGTTCTAGACACTCCCACAAATGGAAACATCCTCTCCACATCCACTTTATCCAAGCCTTTCACTATTCTGTATGTTTCAATGAAGTCCCCCCTCATTCTTCTAGCGAGTACAGGCCCAGTGCCGACAAACGCTCATCATAGGTTAACCTACTGATTCCTGGGATCATTCTTGTAAACCTTCTCCAGAGCCAGCACATCCTTCCTCAGATATGGTGCACAAATATTGCTCACAATATTCCAAATGCGGCCTAACCAGCGCCTTCTTGAGCCTCAACATGCCAACAGGTAAAATGGGTTAATGGTGCAAATTAAGATATAGGCAAGAGAAGTTTTGACAGAAATAAACATCACCATTCCACAGTTACATCCTTTTAAATATGAATAATAGAAGTAAGAATTTGTATCCATATTAGTAACTTTCTCATTATTAGGACATGCCTCAGTACTTCAAGTTACAATGTCTGAATGCAGTTATTATTGCACAAGAACCATGGTGGCAAATGAAATGCACACAATATGATATTATACACGTCAACATATGATGTAAATGCCCAATCTATTTTGGTGATAGCAAAGGATTAATATTGGACGGGATGTGAAGTAAATTCTTTCAAATGATATTGTATGATGTTATGTGCCTGTAAACAAGCACATGTAGCTTTAGTTTAAACGGGTGGCATGGTGGTGTAGCGGTAGAGTTGCTGCCGTACAGCGCAACAGATCCAGTTTCTTTTTAAATTTTTATTTATTAGAAGTACATTACATCACAGCCACATACATTAATACTCGTCATTTATATCTTCTTACAATTAATGTACTCCCTTTATTTATTTTTTTACACTAAAGAAAGAAAAGATTGAAAGAGAGAAGAAAGTGAAGGAAAAAGTGCAAGTGTAGAAAAGTGTAGAAAATGTAACAACAAAAAAGGACGAAGACCCTATGAGAGCGAAATTAAAAACAAAAAGAAAAAGAGTTAAGAAATAGGCCCTAAGAAAAGAAAAGAGAAAGAGAAAAAAAGAAAAACAAATGTTTTTTTTTGAGCATCACGTAAATAGGACATACCAACTCTTCAACTATCATCCCCCCTTACCCGACCTCAATTTTTTATTTTTTTAAAGTACTTTTGCACCCTATGTTTGTAATAATTCTATAAATGCAGACCACGTCAGGTGGAAGTGATCTGGTTTACCTGCTAGGAGGAGTCTTATCTCTTCAAGGTGTAGTGTTTCAAACATATTTGAAATCCACATATTTATAGTTGGTATTGGAGCCTTCTTCCAAAATTTTAGAATTAGCTTTTTTCCAGTTATTAACCCATAATCCATTAATTTCTTTTGAAACACATTTAGTTCTGGATCATCTTCCGTTATTCCGAAGATAATCCATTCTGCTTTGGGTATCAGTCTTGTTTTAAATAACTTTGTAAAGATTTCAAAAATTTCATTCCAAAATTTTTGAATTTTTGTACAGAAGACAAATGAGTGCGCTATAGTTGCTTCTTGGGATTGACATTTATCACAAATAGATGATACGTTTGGGAAAATTTTATGAATTTTAGTTTTCGAATAATATAATCTATGTAAAATTTTAAATTGTATTAAAGTGTGTCTTACATTAATCGAGCATTTATGTACTTTTAATAAGTATTCATTCCAACTTTCCTTTGAAATTTTAATAGCTAACTCTTGTTCCCAGTCTCTTCTGATACCCTCCGTAGATGGTATTTGTGACAGATCCAGTTTCGATCCTGACTACGGGTGCTTGTCTGTACGGAGCTTATACATTCACCCCGAGACCTGCGTGGGATTTCTCCGAGATGTTCAGTTTCCATCCACACTCCAAAGACGTACAGGTTTGTTGGTTAATTGGCTGGGTATCAATGTAAAATTGTCCCTAGTGTGTGTAGGCTTAGTGGTAATAACCATATAACCATAACAGCACGGAAACAGGCCATCTCGGCCCTTCAAGTCCGTGCCGAACATTTAATTTTTTTATTTTTTTATTTTTTTTATTTTTATTTGTTTAAATTAAAAATAAAATACTTCCCCCTAGTCCCATCTACCTGCACTCAGACCATAACCCTCCATTCCTTTCCAGTCCATATACCCATCCAATCTATTTTTAAAGGATAACATCGAACCTGCCTCCACCACTTCCACTGGAAGCTCATTCCACACAGCTACCACTCTCTGAGTAAAGAAGTTCCCCCTAATGTTCCCCCTAAACTTCTGTCTCTTAATTCTCAAGTCATGTCCCCTTGTTTGAATCTTCCCTACTCTTAATGGGAAAAGCTTATCCACGTCCACTCTGTCTAACCCGCTCATAATTTTAAAGACCTCTATCAAGTCCCCTCTTAACCTTCTGCGCTCCAAAGAATAAAGACCTAACTTGTTCAACCTTTCTCTGTAACTTAGTTGCTGAAACCCAGGCAACATTCTAGTAAATCTCCTCTGTACTCTCTCTATTTTGTTGACATCCTTCCTATAATTAGGCGACCAAAATTGTACTCCATACTCCAGAATTGGCCTCACCAAAGCCTTGTACAATTTTAACATTACATCCCAACTTCTATATTCAATGCTCTGATTTATAAAGGCCAGCACACCAAAAGCTTTCTTTACCACCCTATCTACATGAGATTCCACCTTCAGGGAACTATGCACAGTTATTCCTAGATCCCTCTGTTCAACTGCATTCCTCAATTCGCTACCATTTACCGTGTACGTCCTATTTTGATTTGTCCTGCCGAGATGTAGCACCTCACATTTGTCAGCATTAAACTGCGGGGATGTGCGGGGATCACTGGTCAGCACGGACTCCGTGGGCTGAAGGGCCTGATTCCGTGCTGTATCTCTAAACTAAATAACCGCTTCACACTGAAGATTACAGAGAAGAACAAATGGAATGGAGCTTAAACCTGTGTCTTTATTCAAAGGTTTGAGTTCCTTTCGAAAGACACAGGATGCTGGGGTAACGCAGCATCCCTGGAGAACATGGATAGGTGATGTTTTAGATTGGGACCTTTCTTCAGACTGATTGGGGGGGGGGGGGGGGGGAGTTGGCGGGAAAGAAAGCAGGAAAAGGGGCAGGACAGAGAATGCCCTGTAATAGTTGAACACAGGCAGGGGTTATTGTTTTGATAGGAAAAGGCAAGGAATGAAAAGTCAGGGACTGTAAGCCTGAAAATGATTAAGAACTGGGGATTGTTACGCTTGGAGATGGAAAAATTGTGAATTGTGTAACCATTGGAAGCAATGCAGATGGAAGGTGAGGGAGAGGGGGAAGGCCAGCCAGGGCTCAGGGGAGCGGAGGGAGGGGGGTGGGAGAGATGGGGGGTGTCTTGGGGGAGAAAGGGGAGGGAAAAGGAGGTTGTTTGTGGGTACATTACCTAAAATTGGAGAATTCACTGTTCATATGTTGGGTTTTTAAGCTACCCAAGCGGAATGTGAAGTGTTGTTCTGCCAGTTTTCATGTGTCCTCATTCTGGCAATGGAGGAGGCCCAGGGCAGAAAGGTCAGTGTGGGAATGGGAAGGGGTAGCGGCGTTTAAATGGTTAGCAACCTGGAGATCAAGTAGTCCATGGAGTACTGAGCACAAATGTTCAGCAAAGCAGTCGCCGAGTCTATGCTTGGTCTTGCCAATGTACAGGAGGCCACAGTGTGAACACTGGATGCAGTAGATGAGGTTACAGGAGGTGCACGTGAACCTCTGTGTGTCCTGGAACAACCGCTGGGGTCCCTGGATGGAGGCAAGGGCCGATGTCAAGGGATGGGTGTTACACCTCCTGCGGTTGAGAGGAAAGTATCTGGGGAGGAGATGGTTTGGGTGGGAAGGGATCAGTGAACCAGGGAGCTGCAGAGGGAGCAATCTCAGCAGAAGGCAAAAAGAAATGGAGATGGGAAGATGTAATGTGTGGGGGGATTATTTACGCGGTGACAATTCACAAGTTCACAAGTTATAGAAGTAGAATTAGGCCATTTGGCCCATCGATTCTATGCCTCCTAATCCAATTTTCCTGCCTTCACACATAACACATAATCCTTGCCACCAGTTCTAATCAAGAATGTATCTATCTCTGCCTTCAAGATATCTACTGACTTGGCCTCCCCAGCCCTCTGTGGCAATGAGTTCCACAGATTAAAAGCCCTGTCTCACGGTGCGAGTTGACCCACGAGGTACCCCGAGCGAAAGACTCGTGGTTGTGCACGAGATTCCAAGTGTATGATCAAGAGTTTAACCGAGTTCCCACGGGTATGACTCAAGTTTGCCGTTAACTGTCATTTCTGCGATGTTCCAAGTTCGTCTCTCGAGTTAACAAGTTCCTTTCCCGAGTTACTCTTGAGCCAACCTTCAATGAAGGTCTGTTTTAATAAGCAACATCTCCATCCTGCGGCTTTGAAGGCCGCATCTATTGGAGTCGTGTCTGACTGCCTGGGCAGCCTGAGGCAGATGCACCCTGCCCGGGGAGAGGCTGCGGAGAGACTGCGGGGGGGGGGGGGGGGGGAGTACCTCACTGTGATAGGGAGAGACAGAGGCGCACACACACACACACACACACACACACTGGGTGTGGGTGTGGGGGGTGGGACAGAGAGAGACACACACACACACACAGGCAGCGTGGAGTACCTTTAACTGTGTGTGTGTGGGAGAGAGAGACAGAGGCAGACACACACACACACAACGGGCAGTGTGTACCTCAGTCTGTGTGTGTGTGTAGGGGAGAGAGAGACACAGAGACAGTGTGGACCTCTGACTGTATGAAGGAGAGAGAGAGAGAGAGAGAGAGAGAGCGAGAGGCATAGAGGCAGTGCGGTGTACTTCGGCGTGACTGTGGGGGAGAGAGAAAGAGCGCACAGGACCTCGGTCTATCTGTGTGTGTGGGAGGGAAGAGAGACTAAGCAGAATATATCGGTCTTATTGTGTGTGGGGGGAGAAAGAGAGAGGTGGGGGGGAGAAAGAGAGAAATGGGGGGAGACGTGTATATACACACACAAAGCAGAGTTTACTGTGTATGTGGGAGACACAGATGGACTTACGTCGGTCTTACTGTGTGTGGGAGGTGGAGAAAGAGACGTACACTCACAGAGGCAGAGTCTCTCAGCCTGTGTGAGAGGGAGGGAGGGAGAGAGAGACACACACACAAGGTGGATGTTAAATCTCACCTGCCTGTTTCAGTGACAGGCACCCGCCACCAGTGAATGAAGACACCCCCATCTGTCTCCCCTCCTCTCCCTCCACTCTCCACCTTCTCTCCTCCACCCCCCCTCCCTCCTCCAACCCCCCCCCCCCCCAATTTGGAAATGTCATCCCATCACCCATTCCTTATCTCCAGAGATACTGCCTGCCCGCTGAGTTAAAGAGTTCCCACGGTAGACTCACGAGTCACTAAGGTAAACGCACGGGCCACAACGTTCTTACAACGTGTTTAAATGTTTCAATTTTTAACCACAAAAGTACATTTTACTCGTGGAAAAGTTTAAACATGTTTGAATTTTTCCAAGAGTTAACAAGTGTCACGGGTACCTGCCGTTAGCGCCAAGAGTCGCTAAGTTGCGTCCACGAGTTCCGACGTTCCCGCTATGTTAATCGTACGTGATTACCACGAGTTAAATTTGTTTTAAGCTCGGGGTACCTCGTGGGTCAGCTCGCACCGTGAGTTTAACTACCCTCTGACTAAAGAAGTTCCTCCTCATCTCCTTTCTAAAAGAGCACTCTTTAATTCTGAGGTTATGACCTCTGGTCCTAGACTCTCCCACCAGTGGAAACATCCTTTCCACATCAACTCTATCTATACCCTTCATTATTGTGTAGGTTTCAATGAGGTCCCCCCTCAACCTTCTAAACTCCAGCGAGTGCAGGCCCAGTGCTGTCAAGCGCTCGTCATATGATAACGCACTAATTCCTGGAATCATTCTTGTAAACCTCCTCTGGACCCTTTCCAGAGCCAGCACATCCTTCCTCAGATATGGGGCCCAAATTTGCTTACAGTACTCCAAATGTGGCCTGACCAGCGCCTTATAGAGCCTCAGCATTACATGTCTGTTTTTGTATTCCAGTCCTCTTGATATAAATGCTAGCATTGAATTCACCTTCCTTACTACCGATTCGACTCACAGATTAACTTTTTGGTGGTCCTATAACAACACTCCCAAGTCCCTTTGCACCTCCGATTTCTGGATTCTCTCTCCATTTAGAAAATAATCTGTGCCTTTATTCTTATTCCCAAAATGCACGACTACGCACTTAACTACACTGAATTTCATCAGTCACTTCTCTGCCCACTCTCCTAACATGTCCAAGTCCTTCTGCAGAGTCCTTGCTTCCTCTACACTGCCTGCCCCTCCACGTATCTTGGCATCATCTGCAAACTTCATCTGCAAACTGCCTTCAATCCCCTTATCTAAATCATTAATATACAACGTGAAGAGAAACGGCCCGATCACCGACCCTTTTGGAACTCCACTAGTCACTTGCAGCCAACCTTTTATTGCAACTCTTTGCCTTCTGCCATCCAGCCAACCCGCTATCCATGCTAGAATTGGCTTAGGAAGTTCAGCATGTCCCTAACAACGCTCATCAACTTCTACAGATGCGCATTTTACTTTTTCCCACTAGGATAATTTTGACTCCAACTTGCTACTCTCACAAACTTCTACAGATGCGCCGTAGAAAGCATTTTATCAGGATGCATCACAGCCTGGTTTGGGAACAACTCCATCCAAAACCACAGAAATTGCAGAGAGTTGTGCACCTAGCACAGACCATCACACAAACCAAACTCCCTTCAATTGACTCCATCTACTTTTCACACTGCCTCGGCAAGGCCGGCAGCACAATCAAGGACCAGTCTTCTCTGCTCTCCAATCTGGCAAGAGGTACAGAAGTGTGAAAACGCACACCTCCAGATTCAGGGATGGTTTCTTCTCATCTGTTATTAGGCAACTGAACGGCCCTCTCATCAGCTAGAGTGTTGTCCTGACCTCCCATCTACATCATTGGGGACCTTTGAAATTTCTTTAATTGGACTATCGAACTTTCTCGCACCACATGTTGTACATTTAATTCTTTAACTGTGCACTGTGGACGGTTTGATTGCAATCATGTATAGTTTTTGATTTTACAGGATAGCACACAAACAAAGACTGTTTACTGTACACGTGACAATAACAAAATAAACTAAAACAAAACCTTGTTGGAGGATGAATTGTTGGATGCAGAGGCTGGTGGGGACCAGGGGAAGCCTATCTTTGTTGCATCTGTGGGGAGGGGGAGTGAGAGCAGAACTATGGGACAAAGTGCAGAGAGTTCCACCTATGACAACCAGGGAAACCACTAAAGAATAGAATGAATAGAATGCCTTTTATTGTCATTCAAACAGACAAAGTTTGAACGAAATTTCATTCCTACATTACAAAATAAAAACCAAGACACACACTTAACACAATTTACATAAACATCCATCACAGTGAATCTCCAACACCTCCTCACTGTGATGGAAGGCAAAGTCTTATCTCTTCCCTTTGTTCTTCTCCCACGGTCCAGCAGTCCAACTGCAGTGTCGAGGCGACTGGGGCTCACGATGTTAAAGCCCCCGGCGGGCGATGGTAAGTCCCGCGGCCGTTTAAGCCGCGCCGGGCGATGTTAGGCCCCGCTCCGTGTCCTTTAAACCCCGCAATTCCAGCGGGAGAAGTTGCTGTTGCGGGAGCTCCGAAAAGCGGTCTCCCATCAGGGACCTGCGAGCTCCCGATGTTCCCGTCCACCGGGCCTGCGGCCGGAGCCTCCGAAACTCCGAAGTCGGGTCGCAGCCGCGCGCCACCACAGCTCTCACGCTCCTAAGTCGGCCAGCTCCGCGATGGCGAGTCCACAGGCTCCGCAACTGGAGCCCTCAGGTTGGTTCCGGTTGGAGGCTGCCGCCGCTCCACGAAGAGATTAAATGGTTTCCCCCAACCCCCCCCCCCCCCCACACATATACACAGCTAAAAAATAATAAAAATTAGAACCAAAAACATACATCTTACGGACAAAAATTTAAAAAAAGACAGACGGACTGCAATCGAGACGCTGCCGTTAGGCGCCGCCGCTCCACAAAATGACTCAAGAATGACTCAAGAATGAGGACATCTCAGTTGAAAGCCTCAAATTGGGAGCAGATGTGGCGGAGATGGGGACATTGAGAGTAGGGGATAGTATCTTTGCAAGAGGCAGCATGGAAGAAGTGTAATCCAGACAAGTGTGGGAGCCGGTAGGTTTGTAGCAGATGTCAGTCGATAGTCTAGTTTAGTTAAAGAAGGAACTGCAGATGCTGGAAAATCGAAGGTACACAAAAATGCTGGAGAAACTCAGCGGGTGCAGCAGCATCTATGGAGCGAAGGAAATAGGTAACGTTTCGGGCCGAAACAAACGTTACCTATTTCCTTCGCTCCATAGATGCTGCTGCACCCGCTGAGTTTCTCCAGCATTTTTGTGTACCGTCTAGTTTAGTTAATTTAGTTTAGTTTATTGTCACGTGTACCGAGGTACAGTGAAAAGCCTTTCTTGCATGCTAAACAGTCAGCAGAAAGACAATTTATTCAATATTCTTGTCTGAAGAAGGGTCTCGACCCGAAACGTCGCCCATTCCTTCTCCCCAGAGGTGCTGCCTGTCCCGCTGAGTTACTCCAGCATTTTGTGTCTATCAGCGGAAATACAATACATGATTACAATCGAGCCATTCACAGTGTACAGAGAATAACGTGAATAACGTTTAGTGGAAGATAAAGCCAGTAAAGTCCGATCAAAGATAGCCTGAGGGTCGCTCCCCGGTAATGGAGACAGAGAGGTCAAGAAAGAGGAGAGGTCTTGGAATAAATCTTGAGTTCCTTTACTGAGCTGAAGAACAGATTTTATCAAACACCTCATAGCATGTCAGATTAAGATGTCAACATGACATGAGTGTGCCAACTTGTAACTCGTTTGATTACAATGTCCAGTGTGACATATTGAACAGGTACCAGGCAGTTCTAATAGGAATGGAAAGAAAATTAATCTGCAAAGTTGCCTATGACTTTGATGTGCTTTACTTATTTATATTAAAAACGACCATTAGCAGAGTTTTGAGAGCACATTATGTACTTCTGCTGGTGTAGAGATTTGTTAAAATCTTATAAAGTGCATTTGGGTTTTCAAGGAAAAAATTCTCTGTAAATAATGCAGGAAAATAATAATAATTTCATAATTATTATAAAAATGATAATAATTCATAATTCATAATTCATAATTCCTGTCTGAATAAAAAGTGTGTAAATCACTGTCAAAAACTGTTTATTTGCTATTGTTACTTGCTGAGTCTAACTGATTTAGAATTCCCCAATTTTGTTAGTCCATCTCAAATTGCAACCTGACAAATGCATTTAGATTTCTGAGAAAACACTGTGAAATAATATATTACAATTTGTGGTCAAATTAATATTTTTGCTTAAAATCAAAGCTCCAGTATTTATCGAAACTGATAATGAATATTTTGCTTGGGCAACTTACAACCCAGTGGTACACAAAAATGCTGGAGAAACTCAGCGGGTGCAGCAGCATCTATGGAGCGAAGGAGATAGGCAACGTTTCGGGCCGAAACCCTTCTTCAGACAACCCAGTGGTATGACTAGTGATTTCTCTAATTTCAAATAACACTTGCTTTTCCTCTCTCTCCATCCCTCTCAATCCTCGTTCTCTGACTAGTGTCACTGTCCTCCTGATTCAATTTTACTATGTATCCCTCCTTGTCACCTTCTCCTAGTGAATGATATATCAGTTTAGTTTAGAGATACAGCGCGGAAACAGGCCCTTCGGCCCACCGGGTCCGCACCGACCAGCGATCCCCACACATTAACACTATCCCACACCCACTAGAGACATTTTTTTACATTTACACCAAGCCAATTAACCTACAAACCTGTACGTCTTTGGAGTGTGGGAGCAAACCGAAGATCTCGGAGAAAACCCACGCGGTCATGGGGAGAATGTACCAACTCCGTACAGACAGCACCCGTAGTCGGGATCGAACCCAGGTCTCCGGCGCTGCATTCGCTGTAAGGCAGCAACTCTACCGCTGCGCCACAGTGACCACCTTTACAATGGCCTTTATGACCGCCTTTATATTCTATCTTTAATATATTATATCAAATTATATATTCTACCTTTGACAATGATATATCCTCGACATTGATATATTCTACCTTTTCCCCAACCTTTGCCCCCTTTGATGCCTCGGTTTCACACCTTACCCTTCCTTATCTCTTACTTCCCTCTTCCCTAGATCTCAGTCTGAAGAAGGGTCTCGACCCAAAATGTCACCCATTCCTTCTATCCAGAGATGCTGCCTGTCCCTCATTGTTACTCCAGCATTTTGTGTCTAGCTTCAGTGTAAATCCGCATCTGCAGTTCCTTCCAACACAATGAATAATGGTGCCAAATTCTGAAATGTGGTTCATAAATCACTTCCTCCTTATTGCTACAGTTATTAGAAATTTTGATTTATAAGAAACAGGAAATGAAGGCATGAATTACATGCTGTTTTTTTTTGTATCGAGCACAGGAAATTCCATGAGCAATATCTTTTTACCGCCCTTTTCACGCTCATTTCCCAGCAAAAATCAATCTCTTTGAGGGCCCAGGATGGACCATGATCGTTTTCACGACTGCTCTGCTCCTTCAGAAGCAGCAGACTCTGGAGCCAACATACAGTTCTGGTTGAAGAGCTTGTTTCCATACATACCTCCGTTTGGTGTCTTTGACAAGACGTGACAGACCCTTCCCAGTGAAACGAGAAACTTTGAATGATGGGCTGCTCAGGGATTTGGAGTAATGACCTTTTAGTTGATAGTAAAGGCTCCAGCGTGTGTAATGATGAGCTGGCTAAGGAAAGGTTAAAAGGGGTTAACTGAGATTTCTGGCTTTGATGAGCAGTTGATATGACACAAACGCAGCTTTTCACTCTTCTCAGAATAACTAAGCTTTAGAATTAAAAAAAAATATTGGCAGGCTTTGAATCTCCCAGGTGGGTACAGTTTGTGCATCAACATGTTTTAACAGCGTGGAATCTCTGCAGCGGCTGTTGCTAAGTATCTTGCAATTCTGGGGCAATGTGTAGTGGATTGTATTAATTCCTTTATCAAAAGAAATAAAGTAAGCAGACTGAAATGTCAACTGTGAACAACCAGTTGAAAAGCAACCAACTTCGGAACCCTTTTAATATAATTATCTTCCAGCATATTTCTCATTGATATTTTCAAAAATGATGCCAAAGATTATTTTTTTGAGGTACTGACAGCTTTTAGTGGCTGCAACCATCTTTTCTTGTCCTTTGGTTTGCTACAAATCATCGTATGGAAAAGAAGAAAATAAATACTGAGGTTAATCTAATTTCCTCTGTGCTCAGGCAGGAAGTGTTTGTTGCCCTGGAGCGAGATCATAGTGATAATCACAGAGAAAGGAGGAGGAAGCCAACCTGTGAGTCACATCAGTAAACACCTGTAACCATGAACATTTCAGGCCACACAGACAGCCAGATCTTGGCACTACAATTTAATATTTCCTCAACACAATATGTTAGAAATAACATTTAAGATGAAGCCAGTTCTGATTTTGCACTTTGCTTAAATGAGTGATACAATAATTTAGCCGCTAATGTGTTTAGAATATGCATACCAGCAGACCATTCAGTGCCAAGTATAGACACAAAAAGCTGGAGTAACTCAACGGGACAGGCTAAATCGCTGGAGAGAAGGAATGGGTGACATTCCAGGTCGAGACCCTTCTTCCGACCGTTGAGTCTGAAGAAGGGTCTCAACCCGAAACGTCACCCATTCCTTCTCTCCAAAGATGCTGCCTGTCCCCGCTGAGTTACTCCAGCATTTTGTGTCTATCTTTGGTTTAAACCAGCATCTGCAGTTGCGACTACACATCCAGTGCTTAGGGTAGGTCAAAGCCTAATCTTTTCCGAAATGATATCCACATATATCTGAAGAAGGGTTTCGGCCCGAAACGTTACCTATTTCCTTCGCTCCATAGATGCTGCTGCACCCGCTGAGTTTCTCCAGCATTTTTTTGTGTACCTTCCACATATATCCATGGGGCACGTTCCAAAATGCACTAAGTTTATTGACTGAACCAGCATGTGGAGAACAGAGAAGCCATGAGAATAGAGGCCCATGTGGTAATCTTGCTCTCACCAAATTACAAAGAATGGACAATGATAATTTCAGCAAAAAATAGGCATGAATATAAACATATGCAAATATAAAATAAAAATAAAAGAAAAATAACAATTTAAAAACATGTAAAGGACAGTTGGGTAATTTATCTTTTCATAGATAGTTAACTGTTCAAACTGGAATAATGTGCTTTGGCAAAATGTTGCACTTATTTTTATTTTTTCATTCCTTAGTGACGAAATTCCGCAAAAATTTGGAGGATATCAAAAATGGCTATTCAGCATTCAGTCCAAACTGCAACTAATTTAAAAATAGTTAGGCAATTGGCCTATTCCTACCCTTTCTGTTAAATAATTTACCTTTGTAGATTTTTGCAGTGACAAGAGCTCACTTGCCTTGCCTTGTGATGTTTTATTTGAGAAAATGTATAATTTTCCACCTATGCTGTAGAAACTTTGCAAGTGTTATGCATTACATTTTATGACTGGTTCAATATAATTTGTGTAGGTTTTTAATATATTTATTTCCTGAGATTTTTCTTATATCTTCCACATTTCTCAATGATGACTTTGACCAGTCTATATCCCCCCCAGGTAGTTTGGTTTCAATATGTGTTTTCATAACATGAATTAGTTATAACACAATTGATGGATTAGGGAAAACTATCTGTACTATTTTGGCCAAATTGGTTATAATGTGAATTTAATTGGGGAACTAGCAATCCACTTAATATTTACTTTGGGAATTGACAAGCATAAAAAAATCTCAGGAGAAAAATTCTATTTCATGTAACTTCCCCACAGTTTCAAGTTTTCAAGGTCAGTTTATTGTCACATGTACCAATTGAGGTACAGTGAAATATGAATGACCATACAGCCATACTAAAAAAAAGCAACAAGAATCACAACTAAATAAAAGTTAACATAAACATCCACCACAGCAGATTCCCACATTCCTCACTGTGATGGAAGGCAATAAAGTCCAAGCTTCTTCCTCTTTTATTCTCCTGTGGTCGGGGCAGTCGAACTGTCTGCAGTCGGGGCGATTGAAGCTCCCGCAGCCGGGGCGGTCGAAGATCCTGCGGCTTGGAGTTCCTGAAGTCGGTCTCTAACCAGAGACCTCGAGCTCCGCGATGTTAAAGTCCACAGGTTCCCGCGGTGGAGTTCTCGAAGTTGGTCTCCAGCAAAGGCCGGCAACTCCTTGATGTTAGGCCGCAGTGCGGATGGAGATACGATACGGGGAAAAATCGCACTTCCGTCGAGGTGAGAGATCAGAAAAAGTTCCCCCCACCACCCCCCACCCCACCACACCCCCACATAATACAAGCTACAGAACACTAAAAACATACATTTAACACACACAAACAAACAACAAAGAAGGAAGGGACTGACAGCCATTGCTGGCGCCCCCCGGTGTTTCAGAATGAGTCTCTTAAGAGCAGAGCTGCTATTTTAACTGTGGGTGTTCGTTGGAATTGACAAGCAATTGCTTCTATTGGCACTTGATCTATGATGCTCTGTTAAACAATGTCATGTGTAGCCTTTATTTTCGGCTTGCAATAACAAAAATAAATTTAGACCTATAAAAAAGATTATAATTTTTGAAATTTTTTCCAGAAAAATAACTTTGTTATTGCAAGTCTGAAACTCCTTAGTCGCTAATCTCCTTTATTCCATTAACATAATTGTTTTTATAATACCATTTTCTACAATGCGCCTGTCGCCTTATAACTGAACTACCTATAACTGGAGCGGCAAACTCAATGTAATCTTATTCATTTCATTAATCAGTCTGATAATCTATGTGTCAGGACATTACAAGAAAACCACACTTGCTTTAACTGGAATAATTTATTTCATACATTTGATTTTTCTTTGAAGTTCTATTTCTATCATGGCCTATCCAAAGTGCCCTGCAGTATCTTGCTATTTACATGTCTCTCTGTATTTTCTGCCATGACTCATATTATATCGTGTAAGTGTAGGATTTATTTTTGATACATTTGAAGTAAGAACCATCCTTTTATCCTCTTTGAGGTGTTCAACTTCTGTGACATCTTCTGAATAATAACAACCTTCATCAGTGATTACCAAGCATGTTAGTATAATTTATAAAAGTTCTAGAGAGTCGTCAAGAGCGTTTTATTGTCATATGTTCCGAATCAAAACAATGAAATTCTTACTTGCAGCAGCAAACCTAACATAGTAAACATGTCCAAGATACCCTACATGCTCTTCGTCTCATCAATGACTCCTGCTTTCTGAGCCCCCACCCTCATTTTTACTATGGATGTTCAGTCATTCTATACCTCCATCCCTCATCAGGAAGGCCTTAAAGCCCTCCGTTTCTTCGTTGACCGCAGAAGTATCCAATTTCCCTCTACTAACACTCTTCTCCACCTAGCACAGCTGGTCCTCACCCTCAACAACTTCTCCTTTGACACCTCTCACTTCCTCCAAGTCCCAGGCATGGCTATGGGCACCCGCATGGGCCCCAGCTATGCCTGCCTCTTTGTAGGGTACGTTGGAAAATCCCTTTCCAGGCGTACACTGGCCCTATCCCCGAACTCTATCTCTGTTACATTGATGGCTACCTCCTGCACCCATGCAGAACTCATGGATTTCATCAACATCACCACCAATTTTCATCCTGCACTCAAACTTACTTGGACCATCTCCGACGCCTCGTTCCCCTTTCTTGCTCACAGTCTCCATCGCAGGAAATAGACTATTGACTGACGTCTATTACAAACCCACTGATTCTCACAACTATCTCGAGACACTTCTTCCCATCCTGCTTCCCGCAGAGGCTCTGTCCCCTACTCCCAATTCCTCTGTCTACGGCGTATCTGCGCCCAAGATGAGGTGTTCCATACTAGAACATCCAAGATGTCCTAATTATTTAGGGAATGGGGATTCCCCTCTCCCATCATAGATGAGGCCCTCATTTATGTCTCCTCAATACCCCTTGCTCTGCCCTTTCTCCCCCTTCCCCTAGTCGCAACAGAGACAGTCCCTCTAGTCCTTATCTTCCACCCCATCAGACGTTAGACGTTGCATACAACACATAATCCTCCGAAATTACCGCCATCTCCAACGGGATCCCAACACTAGTCACATCTTCCCATCTCCACCCCTTTCCACCTTCCGCAGAGACAGTTCCCTCCGCACCTCCCTGGTTAAATCATCCCTTCCCACCGAAACCACCCCCTCCCCAGGTACCTTCCCCTGCATCCGCAGAAGATGCAACACCCGTCCCTATACCTCCTCCCCGACAGTCCTTTCAGGTTAGGCAGAGGTTCACTTGCATCTCCTCCAACCTCATCTACTGTATCTGTTGTTCAAGATGTGAACTCTTATACATCGGTGAGACCTAACGTTTAGCAGAACACCTTCGCTCAATCCTCCTGGATCTACCTGATCTCCCGGTTGCCGGACACTTTAATTCTCCTTCCCATTCTCACACATGCCTTTCTGTCCGAGGTTTAGTTTTATTTTAGTTTAGAGATACAGCGTGGAAACAAGCCCTTCGACTCACCTAGTCCATGCCGACCAGCGAACCCCGCACACTAACACTACCTTACACACACTTACATTTATACCAAGCCAATTAACCTACAAACCTGTACGTCTTTGGAGTGTGGGAGGAAATCGAAGATCGCGGAGAAAACCCACGTGGTCACGGGTAGAATGTACAAACTCCATACAGACAGCACCCGTAGTCAGGATCGAACCTGGGCCTCTGGCGCTGCAAGCGCTGTAAGACTGCAACTCTTCCGCTGCGCCACCGTTACCTCCTCCATTGGTCCCCTCCATTGTCAGAGTGAGGCTAAATGCAAATTGGAGGAACAGCATCTCATATTTCGCTTGGGCAGCTTACAGTCCAGTGGTATGAATATTGATTTCTCTCACTTCAGGTAGCCCCAGCATTCCCTCTCTCTCTATCCTGTCCCCACCTAAGTCGCACCAGCTTCTCATTTTCACCCAACAAACAGCCTGTTTCCTTTATCATCGTTACTTTTTTGCATATCTTTTATTCATTATTCTTTATCTCTCTACATCAACGTCTATATCTCATGTTTACCTCATCCCTAACCTGTCTGAAGAAGGGTCTCGAACCAAAATGTCACCTATTCTTTTTCTCCAGAGATGCTGCCTGTCCCACTGAGTTACTCCAGCTTGTTGAGTCTATCTATAGTAAACATAATGTGTAGGAAGGACCTGCAAATGCTGGTTAAAACTGAAGGTAGACACAAAAAGCTGACTAACTCAGCGGGTCAGACAGCAACTCCAACTCTGGAGAAAAGGCATTTCGGGTCGAGACCCTTCTTCAGACTGGTCTCGATCCGAAACGTCACCTATGCCTTTTCTCCAGAGATGCTGTCTGACCTGCTGAGTTATTCCAGCTTTTTATGTCTATCTATAGTAAACATAGTACTCTGTAAACACCATAATAAGTTCAGTATACATTAAAAAAAGAAACAAACAGTAAGAATGTAAAGATTAAAAACAAGGCCCCCAAGTCTATGCAGTTGGGAGCTTATTTGGAGGTTGTAGTGTTTAATAGCTTGATGGTTAGGTCATAAGTTCATAATGTCATAAGTGATAGGAGTAGAATTAGCCCATTTGTCCCATCCAGTCTACCGCGCCATTCAATCACGGCTGATCTATCTCTCTCCCCTAACCCCATTCTCCTTCCCATCACCTCAGACATCTGTACTAGTCAAGAATCTATCTAACTCTGCCTTAAAAATATCCACTGACTTTGCCTCCTCAGCCTTCTGTTGCAAAGAATTCCACAGATTCACCACCCTCTGACTAAAGAACCTAAAGACTCTGATTATAGAACTACAACCCTGGGTTGTAGGGAAGAAGCTGCTCCTGAACCTGGATATTACAGTTTTCAGGCTCCAATGCCTTTTTCCTGATGGCAGGCGTGAAATGAGAGTATGGCCAGGGTGGTGTGGGTCTCTGATGATGCTGGCTGCCTTTTTGAGGCACGATTCAGGGATAGATTGGGTAAAGACACAGAGTCTCTTTCCCAAGTGTAGGGAAATCGAGAACAAGAGGATATACTGTAGGTTTAAGGTGAGGGATGAATGAATGAATGAATGAATGAATGAATATGAATATGAATATAACTTTAATTGTCATTCAGGTATACACATAGACACAGTGCACATTGAACGAAATTTCGTTGCATTGACTCTTCAAAGTAGCAGCAGAATATAACATTTATATCAGGCGACCAGTAAAAGTGCTTAGTGTGTCCATAAAAAAGTGCTTCATGTGCATAGTTAAAAAAGGAAAGTTTTTAAAAGTGGCAATGTATAAGAAAGTTCTAGCATCGGTTTGATTGTGAGTTCAATAGTCTTATGGCCTGGGGGATGAAGCTGTTGCAGAACCTGGTTGTCCCGCTCTTCATGCTGCGGTACCTCCTCCCAGAGTTCAGCAGTGTAAACAGTCCATATTGTGGGTGTGTGGGGGCTCTGGTAATGCCCTGGTAATGCCCTTAGCTCTTATCAAAGATGTAATAGGAACCTGAGGGATAACCTTTTTACACAAATGGTGGTGGGTATATGGAGCGTGCTGCCGGAGAAGGTAGTTGAGGCAGGTACTATCATAACCTTTTAGAAACTTTTGGACAGGGATGTGGATAGGATAAGTTTAAAGGGTTATGGGTCAAGTGCGGGCAGGTGGGACTAGTGGAGATGGGGCATGTTGGACAACGTGGGCAACTTCGGCCAAAGGGCCTGTTTCCAGGCTGTATGACTCCATGACTCCTGTAAATCCTTTCGATGGTCGGGAGATCAGTACCCTTGATGCACTTGGTAGTGTTCACTACTTTTTGCAATATTCTTCATTCCTGGGAGTTCAAGTTGCTGAGCCAGGCTATCAAGGTGATGCAACCAATCTGTCACATGATCAGTCTGAAGAAGGGTCTCGACCCGAAACATCACCATTCGGTCTGTCCAGAGATGCTGCCTGTCCTGCTGTGTTGCTCCAGCATTTTGTGTCTGTCACTTATGTTACCTCATTCGGACTTGAATGGCATTTTCAGAACTGTCATTGGGGTGGGAGATTGCAACCTTCACGTGGTCCGCCCTGTTTCGACGAATGCAATCAACCTGGCGTGCACAATCAAATAAGATCAAATAGAACAAGTTGTCCTACAACTTTATGCTGTGCACACCATACGCAACAAGAAGAAGAACTGTCATTGGGTTATTTTCAACAATCTGTAAATACGAAGGAGAAGGGCATTTTCACTTTTACTTATTGAGTGCCTTAGGTGGCAAACTGCTGTGGAGCACATTGCTGGCCAAAGTAATGGAAGTGAAAATTGAGCATTTGTCTACTCCTACATGTACAGGCCAAGCAGTGAAGTAAACATGTATATCAATTTTTTTGCTTATCGTACACTTGAGAAATATTAGAGATTTTTATTAAAGACATTCACCCACATGCACGGTGACGTCCACACGCACGGTGGCGCAGTGGTATAGTTGCTGCCTTACACTGCTTGAAGCGCCGGAGACCCGGATTTGATCCCGACTATGGGTGCTCTCTGTACAGCATTTGTACATCATCCCCGTGACATGTGTGGGTTTCCTCCGAGCTCTTCGGTTTCCTCCCACACTCCAAAGACGTACAGACATGTAGGTAAATTAATTTGGTAAATATAAAAATTGTCCCTAGTGTGTGTAGGATAGTGTTAATATGCAGGATCGCTGGTCGGGCCGATGAGACTGGTTCCGCGCTGTATCTCTAAAATACATTCTTCACAACTCAGTTGGTTGTTGGCCTGTAAGGGAATGGCCAAAAGATGAGTTTTTTAAAAGTTGCAATTCAGAACCATTGCCCGTTGTCTTAATACAAGAACGATAAACAACACACGGCAGGGCACTTTGTAATTGTCTTTTACATGTGACAATATTTCTTGGAATCATCAGGAAATATGTTCTTGGCTTTGAACTTCCTGGCGAGAGGAAGGAGAGGAAAGGAAGAGGAGCAAACTGAAACCCCAAACAGGAAAATGAACTAAATATAATAGGCTAGAACGTAGCCAATAACTTCGCCCTAAACTTTGAGCTTTCCTTGAGAATACAGGGTCCCAAACTTGATGGCCTTACTTTCCTAGTGATTTCTCAACTATACTGTGCAGAGCCATTGTTTTCACACAGATGGTGCTGAGTGTATGGAACAAGCTGCCAGAAAAGTTAGTTGAGGCAAATAATATAACAAAATTTAAAAGACACTTGGATAGCTGCACGGATCAGAAAGATTTCGAGGGATATGGGCCAAATGCAGGCATATGGGACTATGGTAGATGGGGCACCTTGGTCAGCATTATTGAGTTGAGCTGAAAGGTTTGTTTCTATGATGTAGGGCTCGATGACTCTGTAAGAAAAGAAATCGACACAGTTGAGGGGTGTCAATTCATCAGCGATTCCTCTTCATTGCAGATTTAGTTTTGAATCTTGAGATCACCCTCACATTACAAACCTGTGCGCAGAAAGGTAATCTGAGGCTGACTGCTTTCTCTTTCCCACCATTGCTGACCTTGCACCAGTTGTGGTAGGGAAACAGGAAGGCAAATTGGAAGCACTGATCAGGAAGGTGGAACCAACAGAACAAATGATGGTAAGAGAAATAGAGAAACAGAGAGAATGGCATGGAGTCCTTGCAGGATGTACGGTGGGAGAATGTGTGGTCAAAGTAGATGTGGTAATCTATGGGGTTGCAGCAGATATGAATTGGTAACCTCTGTCCTAAAAGAGAGACCAATATATTGAGGAAAAGAAGTAGCAGACCCAAACCTTGCGAAGGTGGAAGCAGAGTGAAATTTGGCAATAACGATTTTGTCTAGGTCACGGCAAGAGCGGAAAGTAATACTGTCACATATGTTACTGGGGAAAACAGTTGACAGAGAATGAGATTGTTTTATTTATCCTAAGAGGCCACGGATGCTCTTATGACTCATGTAGATTCATGGTACATTTATAAAGTAGCACTGCACAGAAAAACAGTGACATAATCAAATAAAATTGACATTTGAGATATGAAGATAACATTTGGTCAAAGAGATAGATTTTTTTAAGGAATATCTTAAAGGAAAAGACAATAATAGAGAATATGAGAATTCACAGGCCATGCACCAATGATGGACAGAGCCATGAATATTTTCACCCAGAAAGAGGAAAAGGGGAACTTGCCCTAGACTTGTATACAATAATACTAGACTTGTGCTGTCCTGGTTATTATATATACAGCCAAGCATATAATCTGTTGCTGTCAAAACCCTGAGTTGAACCTGAAGCAAGGTAACACTGAAGTGAGACAAAAAAAGTTGGAATAACTCTGCAGTCAGGCAGCATCTCCGGAGAAAAGAAAAGAAATAACCCTTCTTCAGACTGAGAGTCAGGGGGACTAGTCCGATTTAATGATCAGCCAGTGTCCAGGATGATCCAACCTTTGATGTGTATTTTAATCTGTGCATTAATTTCCAGAATTCAATTTTCTTCAATGTGGCATCAATATATTTTAATAATACAATGACGTTCTTGGCGATTTAATCTTGTTTAATGAGAGCAGCCTTGTGATTGCAGATGGTCGGCTGTGATATGGAAAGATAATCTAATCTCTGATTGCATCTCTTCCTTCCCCTTTACATGCAGGTGTCTAGTCCAACCTGTTGGATGAGTCTGTTTGCACAAGACATCACAGATGAGGGTCTTACCCATTCATGGCTGATTGCACACAGAGCGAAACGCAGGTTCCAACGTCAACCACTGAGACACGCAGGTGTGAGCAATCAGTGCAGATCAGCAGTAATCCTCAGACACTGGAATACTTTCAGCAGAGGCAAACCCAGCTGCATACTTTCAGATGAATGAACTGTGTCAGACCTGGCTACAGGCAGCCGAGCTCTGCCTTCTGCTAAATATATACTCACAATAAACTGTGAGCATAACATGTACTCTGATTTATGACATTATTGATCCACCTTTTGTTGTTTAATTATTTTTGTCATTAACAGAATAACTGATTAAAAACCCCTTCAGTGATATTTTTAAAGATTTTTCTATTTTTGAAAGCTGAGAATCAAATTTAGAATGTACATGTTTTTGACATCAACATTGGTGATTTAACCGGAAATCCACCACATTTTTAATCACTTTCTTTATCAGTTGATATCTGTAATTGTTCCTCATTTTTTAATTAATGGCTATTGGTGTGGGTGCAATTAGTGGTCATCAATGATTATTTCTCACTTTGAGAAAGCAAAAGAAGCTGTTGTAACAAATGCTTTACCTCAGGGCCGAACCACATGCATGGCAACTGAACAAAATGGACGCTTGGACAGAGATGCGATCAGAATATTTTTGACGAAGAATGTTCATGTTATAACTCTCGGAACACGATTGAGTGGAAAAATAAACTGCTTCATCAAGATTTAAATATTCGCTGCAAATTGTTTTACTGGTGTTTTTTGATTTTAATACAGTTTGATAAAGTAAGCCAATGATCACGGAAATGTACAGACATTGAATAATCAAAAAGTTAAAATATATTATGAATTTAGTCTAATTAAATAAAACTAATTTCAAAATATTATTTTGTCATTCTTTCATTTTGAGGTAAATCAGTTCTTGCGGAAAGGTTTGTTCAAAAACACATAAGAAATCACCAATCTTCATGACTCAAGGATTAATAAAACTCTAAAACTGAGGAGAAAAATATTGGTGAGGTAGCAATGTTCATTGCTGTCCAAATTTGGCCCATATATTCATTTTATGTAGCTGAATAATATCAATTTCAAAATCATATCATTGCTAGAAATGTTATAATTTAAATATAAATATTATAATTTAAAATGTATAGTGTCTGACATGAAATTCAAGTAAGATATTCACATATTCAGATATAATCAATCAAAAATACATGGATAAGTACTAACAACTATGAATAGACACTTGGTACAAATTCTTGGTGGACAAAAATGCTGGAGAAACTCAGCGGGTGAGGCAGCATCTATGGAGCGAAGGAATAGGTGATGTTTCGGGTCAAGACTCTTCTTCAGACTGATGTGGGGTGGGGGGGGGGGGGCGGAAAGAAGAAAGGAAGAGGTGGAGATAGTGGGCTATGGGAGAGCTGGGAAGTGGAGGGGAAGGAGGGAGAAAGTTGGACTACCTGAAATTGGAGAAGTCAATGTTCATACCACTGGGTGTAAACTGCCCAAGCGAAATATGAGGTGCTGCTCCTCCAATTTGCGGTGGGACTCACTCTGGCCATGGAGGAGGCCCAGGACAGAAAGGTTGGATACGGAAGGGGAGGGGAAGTTGAAGTGCTGAGCCAGTGGGAGATCGGGTTGGTTAATGCGAACTGTGCAGAGGTGTTGGGCGAAGCAATCGCCAAGCCTGCACTTGGTCTCACCGATGTAGGGCAGTTGACACCTAGAGCAGGAGATGCAATAGATGAGGTTGGAGGAGGTGCAGGTGAACCTCTGCCTAACCTGGAAAGACTGCTTGGGTGCTTGGATGGAGTGGAGGGGGGAGGTAAAGCGACAAGTGTTGCGTTTCCTGCGGTTGCAATGGAAAGTGCCAGGAGAGGGTGTGGTTTGGGTGGGAAGGGACGAATTGACCAGGGAGTTACGGAGGGAGCGGTATCTGCGGAAAGCTGAAAGGGGAGGAGATGGGAAGATGTGGCCAGTGGTGGGATCCCGTTGGAGGTGGCAAAAATATCAGAGGATTATCTGTTGTATGTGACGGCTGGTAGGGTGGAAGGCGAGGACAAGGGGGACTCTACCCTTGTTACGAGTGGGGGGATGGGGAGTGAGAGCAGAGCTACGGGATATAGAGGAGACCCTGGTGAGAGCCTCTTCTATAGTCGACGAGGGGAACCCTCGTTCCCTAAAGAATGAGGACATCTCCAATGCCCTGGTGTGGAACACCTCATCCTGGGAGCAGATGCGGCGTAGACGGAGGAATTGGGAGTAGGGGATAGAGTCCTTACAGGAAGCAGGGTGGGAAGAAGTGTAGTCCAGATAGCCATGGGAGTCAGTAGGTTTGTAGTAGATGTCGGTCAATTGTCTGTTACCTGCGATGGAGTTAGTGAGGTCAAGAAACGGTAGGGAGGTGTCGGAAATGGTCCAGGTGAATTTGAGTGCTGGATGGAAGTTAGTGATGAAATGGATGAAGTCAGTGAGTTGTGTGTACGTGCAGGAGGTGGCACCAATGCAGTCGTCGATGTAGCGGTGGTAGAGTTCGGGGATAGGGCCATGGTACGCCTCGAACAAGGATTATTCGACGTACAAATTCTTTGTCACTGTTGTTAATATTAACCAGGTTAATAAAAGCTGACATTTATGCAATGTCCTTTAAGGTATGCTAATTGGACAGATCATACAAACTTATTTAATAAAAAGCATTAAAAGATAATTTATGACAAAGGCAACATTTTTTAATCAAAGGAAACTATGCGTTATATGAAAGCAATTTATTGCTGGCTGTATGTAAATAAAATAGGTCATGTAATTCTTGTCCGTACTTCACGTGGTTACTGCACAACACTTTTATTTCAGTTGATATGAATTTATACCTTGACTAAGAATGCCCCATATAATGGAACAGCAACTAGTCAGATCCAAGCAGCTACAGATGGGGATCCTTCACAGGTATGAAGCAAGCAGGAGCAACTGCCAAAAGATTGTTAGTTCTGGTGTCTGGCAGCCATGTGTTTTCAGCTCTTGTTCCTAATACTCATGTACTCACGCTGGTTGTTTTTTGCTTCATTCCCTTTGGGAGCTTGAACATTTACAATAATTGACTTGTAATTAGAGTGTATTTGTGATCTGCTCGACAGCTAATTGTGCATCGAGGGAAAAAAGCTGACACCGGTGAAACTACTGTAGCTTGACCCTTGATTTGTGACAGAGCGGTGTGGTAAACAAGCTGCCAGTGTATTGCCCAGGTGGATTCAGAGCGGCAGGTTAATCTCGCCTTTCTGCAAAGAGGAACAAAACTTCTTGATGAAGGGACAGATGTGTTTAATTGAGTAATTTTAGTGCATTCAGACATGTACTCGGAAACCAAGAGTACAAGGGAATCTCATCAGCAGCTATAGTTCATTGGAGTAATGAAACCAAACACCTGCAAGTTTGTGGAGGCTTGCATTTTCTGTCCTGCGACTGATTTATTTCAGTTTGTTTTTCTTTGCCACTGAAAAGGATTCTTAAAGGAAAATCATGCTACTTTAACAACTGCTGAATAGTTGATACATTTCACCAAAGATAGACACAAATTGCTGGAGTATATCAGCGGGACAGGCAGCATATCTGGATAGAGGGAATTCAGACTGAAGAAGGGCCTCAACCCGAAATGTCACCCATTCCTTCTTTCCAGAGACGCTGCCTGTCCCGCTGAGTTACTCCAGCAATTTGTGTCTATCTTAAACCAGCATCTGCAGTTCCTTCCTGCAAAATACATTTCACCATTTCCCTCAGAGAAAATTGAGTGTTCCATCTTTCATGCTTGACGATACTTGCATAATGAGGAGTTTGTTTCAATACATATCTAATCTCTGGCAAGTTCTGAAACCAGAATATATTTACCAAGTTCCAACGACAGTTTGTACCTGCCCAATATCTGCCCTGACTTGTTACTAATCTTGTCCACAGTATGTGTTTACAAATATCTCAAATGCGATCTCTAAAATAAAGTCAAATCATAAATTATATCACTGCCAAAGCTTACATTATTTATTTATGCATTATAAATGTTTGCAACATTGAGCAATCGATTTTCCAAGATGCTAATTGGCAGGAAGGGATGTAAGTTATATTTAAGGTAGAGAAAAGTGCTCGAGAAACTCAGCGGGTGCAGCAGCATCTATGGAGCGAAGGAAATAGGCAACGTTTCGGACTGAAACGTTGCCTATTTTCTTCACTCCATAGATGCTGCTGCACCCGCTGAGTTTCTCCAGCACTTTTGTCTACCTTCGATTTTCCAGCATCTGCAGTTCCTTCTTAAACACATAAGTTATATTTAAACAATTCCTATGTTATTCAGTATAGCAGCTGATTTATACAATTCAGCTCTGCATTACCTTCAAATATTCAGCCTTTTAAAAAATGGTCTGTATCCTGAATGCATAGTACGGTGGCATGCTCAATAATGTATTTTGAACTTATTTTGCATTGCAATCCAGAGCTTGATTTTGCCTCATGTTGCATTTAATCCAGATGACCTCAGCAGAGCTTTCATGCAGTATGTTCCATGTAGAATGAGGGCCATGGTTTGCTTCTGGAGAAATTAAACATCAATTTCTCTTTGTTCATCTATTCACACGGACAGAATGGATGCTGCTGAAGCAAAGAAAATCACAAGGATAAAAATCATTTAACAGCTTTTTTCATCGCAATCTGCAATTTGAGAGGGAGAAGGTTAAATCAGAAGTGTCAGTGTTGCAGTTGAACAAAGGGGACTATGAAGGCATGAGAGAGGAGCTGGCCAAGGTTGACTGGAAAAGGATCCTAGCAGGGATGACGGTGGAACAGCAATGGCAGGTATTTCTGGGCATATTCCAGAAGATGCAGGATCATTTCATTCCAAAGAGGAAGAAAGATTCTAAGGGGAGTAAGAGGCAACCGTGGCTGACAAGGGAAGTTAGGGATGGAATGAAACTAAAATAAAATGTGTATAACATAGCAAAGTGTAGCAGGAAGCCAGAGGATTGGGAAACTTTCAAAGGACAACAGAAGGTAACAAAAAGGCAATACGGTTTGAAAAGATGAAGTACGAGGGTAAGCTGGCCAAGAATATAAAGAAGGATAGTAAAAGCTTCTTTCGGTGTGTTTAGAGAAAAAGAGTAGTAAAGACTTAGTAAAATGAGTCCCTTGAAGGCAGAAACAAGAGAAATTATTATGGGGAACAAGGAAATGGCAGAAGAGTTGAACAGGTACTTTGGTTCTGTCTTCACTAAGGAAGACACAAACAATCTCCCAGATGTACTAGAGGACAGAGGATCTAGGAAGGCAGAGGAACTGAAGGAAATTTGCATTAGGCGAAAAATAGTATTGGGTAGACTGATGGGCCTGAAGGCTGATACATCCCCAGGGCCTGATGGTCTGCATCCCAGGGTACTCAAGGAGGTGGCTCTAGAATTTGTGGATGGATTGGTGATTTTCCAGTGTTCTATAGATTCAGGTTCAGTTCCTGTGGATTGGAGGGTAGCTAATGTTATCCTGCTTTTTAAGAAAAGACCGAGAGAGAAAATGAGGAATTCTAGACCAGTTAGCCTGACATCGGTGGTGGGGAAGATGCTGGAGTCAATTATTAAAGAAGTAATAACGGTGGATTTGGATAGCAGTACAAGGATTGGTGCAAGTCGGCATGGATTTATGAAGAGAAAATCCTGCTTGACTAATCTTCTGGAATTTTTTGAGGATATGACAAGTTAAATGGATGAAAGAGAGCCAGTGAATGTAGTGTATCTGGACTTTCAGAAAGCCTTTGATAAGGTCCCACAGAGGAGATTAGTGGGCAAAATTAGAGCACATAGTATTGGGGGTAGGGTATTGACATGGATAGAGAATTGGTTGGCAGACAGGAAACAAAGAGTGGGAATAAACGGGTCCCTGTCAGAATGGCAGGCAGTGGCGAGTGGGGTGCCGCAAGGCTCGGTGCTGGGGGAGCAACTATTTACAATATATATTAATGTTTTAGATGATGGGATTAAAAGTAACATTAGGAAATTTGCAAATGACACAAAGCTGGGTGGCAGTGTGAACTGCAAAGAGGACGCTAGGAGGTTGCAGGGTTACTTGGACAGGTTGAGTGAGTGGGCAGATGCAAGGCAGATGCAGTATAATGTAGATAAATGTGAGGTTATCCACTTTGGCAGCAAGAACAAGGAAGCAGATTATTATCTGAATGGTGTCAGATTAGGAAACAGGGAAGTGCAACGAGACCTGGATGTCCTTGTACACCAGTCACTGAAAGTAAACATGCAGGTACAGCTGGTTGTGAAGAAAGCTAATGGCATATTGGCCTTCATAACGAAAGGATTTGAGTATAGGAGTAAAGAGGTCCGGCTGCAGTTGTACAGGGCCCTGGTGAGACCACATCTGGAGTATTGTGTGCAGTTTTGGTCTCCTAATTTGAGGAAGGACATCCTTGCTATTGTGGCAGTGCAGCGTAGGTTCACGAGGTTAATCCCCGGGATGGCAGGACTGTCATATGAGGAAAGATTGGAAAGACTGGGCTTGAATTCACTGGAATTTAGAAGGGTGAGAGGGGATCTTATAGAAACGTATAAAATTATAAAAGGGTTATAATGCTAGATGCAGGAAAAATGTTCCCAATGTTGGGGGATTCCAGAACCAGGGGCCACAGTCTAAGAATAAAGGGGAGGCCATTTAAAACTGAGATGAGAAACAACTTATTCAGAGAGTTGTGAATGTGTGGAATTCCCTGCCACAGAAGGCAGTAGAGACCAATTCACTGGATGAATTTAAAAGAGAGTTAGATAGAGCTCTAGGGGCTAGCGGAATCAAGGGGAATGGGGAGAAGGCAGGCATGGGTTACTGATTGTTGATGATCAGCCATGATTACAATGAATGGGGGTGCTGGCTCGAAGGGCCAAATGGCCTCCTCCTCCTCCTATTTTCTTTGTTTCTATGTAATCTTGCATGCGCAACATGATCTCTCCTCACTTCCACAGTGATTCCAGATTAGTCTCATGTTCTTCCCAAACAGTTAGTAATGACGTGGGAAGGAACTGCAGATGCTGGTTTACACCGAAGATAGACACAAAATGCTGGAGTAACTCAGCGGGACAGGCAACATCTCTGGAGAGAAGGAATGGGTGACGTTTCGGGTCGAGACCCTTCTTCAGACTGAAAGTCGGGGGGAGGGAGACTAGAGTTATGGAAGGGTACAAGGAGAATGTAAGGTGTGAAAAGGACAGATCAAAGCAGACCCGATCAAGGAAATATAGATCAAGGGAAATGTAGAATGGTTGAGTGGAAGGTCATAAGGTCATTAGGAATAACCGTAGAATTAGGCCATTCAGCCCATCAAGACTACTCCGCCATTCAATCATGCCTAACCACATTCTCCTGCCTTCTCCACATAACCACTGACACCTGTACAGATCAAGAATCTATCTATCTCTGCCTTAAAATACCCACTGATGGCCTCCACAGCCTTCTGTGGCAAAGAATTCCACAGATTCACCAATCTCTGACTAAATACATTTCTCCTCATCTCCTTCCTAAAAGAACATCCTTTAATTCTGAGGCTATGACCTCTAGTACTAGACTCTCCCACTAGTGGAAACATCCTCTCCACATCCACTCTGTCCAAGCCTTTCACTATTCTGTACGTTTCAATGAGGTCCCCCCTCATTCTTCTAAACTCCAGCGAGTACAGGCCCAGTGCCAACATACGCTCATCATAGGTTAACCTACTAATTTCTGGGTTCATTCTTGTAAACCTCCTCTGGACCCTCTCAAGAGCCAGCACATCCATCCTCATATATGATGCCCAAATTTGTTCACAATATTCCAAATACGACCTCAACATTACATCCCTGTTTTTGTATACAAGCCCTCTTGAAATAAATGCTAGCATTGAGTTTGCTTACTTTACTACCGATTCAACTTGCAGGTTAATTTTTGGGAATCCTGCACCAGCATTCCCAAATACCTTTGCATCTCTGATTTCTGGATTCTCTCCCCATTTAGAAAATAGACTACGCCTTTATTTCTACTACCAAAGTGCTTGACACTTTGCTACACTATATTCCATCTGCCACTTCTCTGACCACTCTCCCAACATGTCCAAAACCTTCTACAGAGTCCCTGCTTTCTCTACACTGCCTGCCCTTCCACCTATTTTTGTATCCTTCGCAAACTTTGCCACGAAGCCTTCAATCCCCTCGTCCAAATCGTTAATATACACCGTGAAGAGTAGCGGCCCCAGCCCCGACCCTTGCGGAACTCCACTAGTCACTGGCAGCCAACCAGAAAAAGCCCCCTTTATTGACACTCTTTGCCTTCTGCCATCCAGCCAACATGCTGTCCATGTTAGTATCTGACCTTTGATACCATGGGCTTTGATCTTCCTAAGCAGCCTCACGTGTGGCATATAATCAAAGGGTTTCTGAAAATCTAAGTAAACAACATCTACTGACTCTCCTTTGTCTGTCCTGCTATTTACTTCTTCAAATAATTCCAGCAAATTTGTCAAGCAAGACGTCCCCTTCACAAAGCCCTGCTGACTTTGGCCTATTTTATCGTTAACTCCATGATCTCATCCTTTATAATGGACTCTAAAATCTTACCAACCACCAAAGTCAGACTAACCAGCCTGTATTCTGCCTTGCTCCCTTTTTGTGCAATGGGGCAATATTGGCAATTTTCCAATCATATGGGACCATTCCTGACTCTAGGGATTCCTGAAATATCACTACTAATGCCTCCACAATCTCTAAAGCCACCTCTTTCAGAACCCTAGGGTGTAGTCCATCGGGTCCACCTTCTCCTGCAAGCGCAGAAGATGCAACACCTGTCGCTATACCTCCTCCCTCGACCCCGACAGTCCTTCCAGGTTAGACAGAGGTTTACTTGCATCTCCTCCAACCTCATCTACTGTATCCGTTGTTCAAGATGCAAACTCTTATACATCGGCGAGACCAAATGCAGACTGGGCGATCGTTTCGCGGAACACCTTCGCTCAGCCCGCATGAACCAACCTGATCTCCCAGTTGCTGGACACTTTAATTCTTCTTCCAATTCTTACATGGACAGTTCTGTCCTCGGTCTCCCCCACTGTCAGTGTGAGGCTAAATGCAAATTGGAGGAACAGCATCTCATATTTTGCTTGGGCAGCTTATAGCCCAGTGGTATAAATATTGATTTTTCTCACTTCAGGTAGCCCCGGCATTCTTTCTCTCTCTATGCCTCCCCCACCCAATTAGCACTAGCTTCTCATTTTCACCCTACAAAGTTAACAATGACCTGTTTCCATTATCATAATTACTTTTTTGCATTTCTCTCATTCGTTCTTCACCTCTCCACATCTCCCCCGTCTATATCTCTCGTTTCCCTTTTCCCTAACCAGTCTGAAGAAGGGTCTTGACCCGAAACGTCACCCAATCCTTCTCTCCAGAGATGCTGCCTGACCCGCTGAATTACTCCAGCTTTTTGTGCCTATATTTGGTCCAGGCGAAGTATCCACCTTCAGCCCTTTCAGCTTCCCAAGCACCCTCTCTCTAGTAATAGCCATCCACTAACTTACACCCCCTGACTCTCTTGAATTTCAGGCACGTTGCTGGTGTCTTCCACTGTGAACACAGATACAAATAAGTTATTCAACTCCTCTGCCATTTCTTTATTCCCCATTATCACTTCTGCATCATTCTCCAGCAGTTCAACGTCCATTCTTGCCTCTTTCATGCTCTTTATATAACTGAAGAAACTCTTGCTATCTTCTTTTATATTATTGGCTAGCTTACCTTTGTATTTCATCTTTTCTCCCCGTATTGCCTTTTTAATTACCCTCTGTTGTTCTTTAAAAGCTTCCCAATCCTCTGGCTTATACGCCTATATGGTATACGCCTTCTCTTCTAGTTTTATGCTGTTCTTGACTTTCCTTGTCAGCCACAGTCACCTCTTTCTCCCTCTAGAATCTTTCTTCCTCTTTGGAATGAAAACTGGAGTTTAGAAGGATGAGGGGATCTCATTGAAACATATAAGATTGTTAAGGGCTTGGACACACTAGAGGCAGGAAACATGTTCCCGATGTTGGGGGAGTCCAGAACCAGGGGCCACAGTTTAAGAATAAGGAGTAAGCCATTTAGAATGGAGACGAGGAAGCACTTTTTCTCACAGAGAGTGGTGAGTCTGTGGAACTTTCTGCCTCAGAGGGCGGTGGAGGCGGGTTCTCTGGATGCTTTCAAGAGAGAGCTAGATAGGGCTCTTAAAAATAGCGGAGTCAGGGGATATGGGGAGAAGGCCGGAACGGGGTACTGATTGTGGATGATCAGCCATGATCACATTGAATGGTCTCAAAGGGCCAAATGGCCTACTCCTGCACCTATTGTCTTGTCTATTGTCTATTGAAAAGATCCTGCATATTCCAGATTATTCCTAGAAATTCCTGACATTGCTGTTCCACCATCAACCATGCTAGGGTCCCTTTCCACGCAACTTTGGCCAGCTCCTCCCTCATGCGTCTGTGGTCCTCTTTGCTCAGCTGCAATATCGACACATCCGATATCACCTTCTCCCTCTCAAATTGCAGATTAAAACTTATCATATTGTGGTCGCAACCTCCTAATGGTTCCTTTGCCTTGAGTTCCCTTATCAAATTTGGTTCATTACATAACACTAAATCCAAAATTGCCTTCTCCCTGGTAGGCCCCACTACAAGCTGCTCTAAGAATCCATCTTGGAGGCACTCTACAAATTCCCTTTCTTGGGGTCCAGTAACAACCTGATTTTCCCAGTCAACCTGCATATTGAAATCTCCCATGACCACTGTAGCATTGGGTTTTTTCATGCCAATTTTATCCCCTGATGTAACTTCTACCCTATATCCTGACTACTGTTTGGGGTCCTGTAAATAACTCCCATTAGCCAGGGTCTTTTTACCCGTATAATTTTGCAGCTCTATCCACAATGACTCTACACCTTCTGACCCTATGTCACCCTTCACTAAGGACTGAATCTCTATCCTAACCAACAGAGCTACCATCTCCTCTGCCCACCTTCCTGTCATTCCGATATGATGTATAACCCTGAAAAGGTATACAAACAGTCAAATTAATCAGGTGGACAGTGAAACTAGTCGGAGAACTAGGTTGCGGGAGAGATGGAGAGAGAGGGAAAGCAAGGGTTACTTTAAGTTAGAGAAGTCAATGTTCATACCGCTGGGGTGTCAGCTGCCCAAGCAAAATATGAGGTGCTGTTCCTCCAATTCCCCCAGTTAGTAGTGGTGTCTCATTATCCCTCTTCTATTGAGAACATTTAAAAAAAGATTCCTCCTTTTAAAATCAAGAAATGCAAATAAAAGGAGCCAGGTCCAAATCTGCTGCTCCAGTTTATAACCCTTGTCATGAAGTTTCATAACAACCAGTCTGATTTAAAGAATCACACTTAATAGTGAGTAGAATACAAATGCTGCCTTACCAGCAAAATGATGGTTTATGAATTGACCTGACAGATATGAGCATTAATATGAAGATATGTCATATCTTACAGACATTAAAGGAACAGGGCCATTGATATTTTAGCAGCAGAATACTACATCATGTTATGCCGTATCGAATCAGAAATTATTTGCATGAAATTCTGATGGCAGGAACTAAACTGAACATACTCTGGATTTGATCTTTAATGCCAATTGCTAAAAGACACTTGGAAACACCACACTGACCAAGCAGGTTGAATCTGAATGATATACCTGCCAAAGTGATCTTATAGGTTGTGATGAGAAAACTAATACATGGAATGAAATAATGTGTCTTATTTTTTCTGATCTACCTGTTGCAGAATCATTTCTTCATGACAGAATTGGTTGGTATGGCTACATCACAATCCTTAGGAGACAACGTTGTGTATTTACATCAAGACATGCTCCAACATGTTGTTTGGCACTATGATGATGCTAAATAGGATTACCTTGGTTGGCATGGACAAGTTGAGCTGAAGGTAGACACAAAACGCTGGAGTAACTCAGCAGGGCAGGCAACACCTGGTAGAAGGAATCGGTGACGTTTTGGGTTGAGAATGTCTGAAGAAGGGTCTCGACCCAAAACATCACCCATTCCTTTTCTCCAGAGATGCTGCCTGTCCCGCTGAGTTACTCCAGCATTTTGTGTCTACCTTCTGTGTAAACCAGCATCTGCAGTTCCTTCCTGCACAGTTGAGTGAAGAGCCTGTTTCCGTGCTGTATGATTATGACTCCATGACTATATTACTGAGAATAGATCTGCAGTTCAAAATTACTCATCCATGACACTTCATAGATTATGAGCAGCAACAGAATTGTCCCTTACCCCAGTCTGTGATCTCTTAGCCTGGCATCTCCCGTATTCTACCATAGCCCTCAATTATGGTTTAATTAGGAGAAACCCCAAGTAGAGAAAACAGTACACCTAACAATTAGATACCAAACTGGTAACGTTGCTACGTGCAGTAGTCAGAACCAAGGTGTACTGCAATTAACAGATCAGGTTTTGCAATCCTAACATACAGTGGCGCAGTGGTAGAGTTGCTGCCTTACAGCACCAGAGATCTGGGTTCAATCCTGACTATGGGTGCTGTCTGTACGGAGTTTGTACGTTCTTCCCGTGACATGCGTGGGTTTTAACCGGGTGCTTCGGTTTCCTCCCACACTCCAAAGACGTACATGTTTGGAGGCTGATTGACTTGGTAGAAATGTAAATTGCTCCTAGCGTGTTTAGGATAGCGTTAATGTGCGATGATCGCTGGTTGGCGTGGATTCGGTGGGTCAAATGGTCTGTTTCTACGCTGCATCCCTAAACTAAACTAAAAACAAAATCTGGTGGCAATTAAAGAGACTACAGAACAGTTGGGTTACTCCTGCATTTCGTGTCTATCTTCGATTTAAACCAGCATCTGCAGTTCCTTCCCTCACTGTTGGGCTTCTATGACATTCCCACCCTAAATGGTGAGAAAGCTTGCTGTGTGATTGTGAAAGAAAAGGCTGATTTGTGCTGCATTTGCAAAAATCTCGTGGCATTTCAGTTCCCCAACTACCCAAATGATGACCACCACCTTACAGGTTGATCTTTAGCCATATTAGTTCACCCTTAAGTGATTTCAAGAAATTCATGGTAGGATTGGAGACTGCAAAGGTTATAATTCTTGACCACATCTGCAGTGCTGAAAACTTGTCTTGATAATAATAATAATAATAATGGATGGGATTTATATAGCGCCTTTCTAATACTCAAGGCGCTTTACATCACATTATTCATTCACTCCTCAGTCACACTCGGTGGTGGTGAGCTACTTCTGTAGCCACAGCTGTCCTGGGGC
>CM075984.1:3940802-4125930 GCA_038087875.1 Malacoraja senta | reverse complement strand
GATAAGAAAAGGGGTAAAGGTTTACCACGGATAGGTGTGTAGGTGGAGTTATGGTTATAATTAGATTGACCTAGAGATGTAGTTAAATGCAGAGAAGGCATGCGAGTCCGTGGTCTTCTCCTGCTCCTAATTCATATGTTCATGTACACTAACTATGGATGAGTGTATGCCAGCCTTGAGCTACATTGTGGAAACATTTTCCTAACAGCACCTCTCAAGCCCTGACCTCGACAACTTAGAAGAATGCGGCATGGTGGCGCGCCGGTAGAGCTGCTGCCTTACAGCGCCAGAGACCCGGGTCCGACCCCGACTACGGGTGCTGTCTGTACGGAGTTTGTACGTTCTCCCCGTGACCTGCGTGGATTTTCTCCGAGATCTTCAGTTTCCTCCCACACTCCAAAGATGAACAGGTTTGTAGGTTAATTGGCTTGGTATAAGTGAAAATTGTCCCTGGTTTGTGTAGGGTAGAATTAATGTGTCCCTGGTTTGTGTAGGGTAGAATTAATTTGGGGATCGCTGGTCGGTGTGGACTCGGTGGGCCATAGGGCCTGTTTCTGTGGTGTATCTCTTAAAAAAAGAAGGCATGAGAGTCAAAGTGGCTTTATCCTGCTCCTAACATAGAAAATAGGTGCAGGAGTAGGCCATTCGGCCCTTCGAGCCTGCACCACCATTCAATATGATCATGGCTGATCATCCAACTCGGTATCCAGTACCTGCTTTCTCTCCATACCCCCTGATCCCTTTAGCCACAAGGGCCACATCTAACTCCCGCTTAAATATAGCCAATGAACTGGCCTCAACTACCTTCTGTGGCAGAGAATTCCAGAGATTCACCACTCTCTGTGTGAAAAATGTTTTTCTCATCTCGGTCCTAAAGGATTTCCCCTTAATCCTTAAACTGTGCCCCCTTGTCCTGGACTTCCCCAACATCGGGAACAATCTTCCTGCATCTAGCCTGTCCAACCCCTTAAGAATTTTGTAAGTTTCTATAAGATCCCCCCTCAATCTTCTAAATTCTAGCGAGTACAAACAGAGTCTATCCAGTCTTTCTTCATATGAAAGTCCTGACATCCCAGGAATCAGTCTGGTAAACCTTCTCTGTACTCCCTCTATGGCAAGAATGTCTTTCCTCAGATTAGGAGACCAAAACTGTATGCAATACTCCAGGTGTGGTCTCACCAAGACCCTGTACAACTGCAGTAGAACCTCCCTGCTCCTATACTCAAATCCTTTTGCTATGAATGCTAACATACCATTCGCCTTCTTCACTGCCTGCTGCACCTGCATGCCTACTTTTAATGACTGGTGTACCATGACACCCAGGTCTCATTGCATCTCCCCTTTTCCTAATCGGCCACCATTCAGATAATAGTCTACTTTCCTGTTTTTGCCACCAAAGTGGATAACCTCACATTTATCCACATTATACTGCATCTGCCATGCATTTGCCCACTCACCCAGCCTATCCAAGTCACCTTGGAGCCTCTGAGCATCCTCCTCACAGCTAACACTGCCCCCCAGCTTCGTGTCATCCGCAAACTTGGAGATGTTGCATTCAATTCCCTCGTCCAAATCATTAATATATATCGTAAATAGCTGGGGTCCCAGCACTGAGCCTTGCGGTACCCCACTAGTCACTGCCTGCCATTGTGAAAAGGACCCGTTTACTCCTACTCTTTGCTTCCTGTCTGCCAGCCAGTTCTCTATCCACATCAATACTGAACCCCCAATACCGTGTGCTTTAAGTTTGTATACCAATCTCTTATGTGGGACCTTGTCAAAAGCCTTCTGAAAGTCCAGATATAACACTGGTTCTCCCTTATCCACTCTAGTAGTTACATCCTCGAAAAATTCTATAAGATTTGTCAGACATGATTTACCTTTCATAAATCCATGCTGACTTTGTCCAATGATTTCACCACTTTCCAAATGTGCTGCTATCCCATCTTTAATAACTGATTCTAGGAGTTTCCCCACTACCGACGTTAGATTAACTGGTCTGTAATTCCCCGTTTTCTCTCTCCCTCCCTTTTTAAAAAGTGGGGTTACATTAGCTACCCTCCAATCCTCAGGAACTACAGAATCTAAAGAGTTTTGAAAAATTATCACTAATGCATCCACTATTTCTGGGTCTACTTCCTTAAGTACTCTGGAATGCAGTCTATCTGGCCTTGGGGATTTATCGGCCTTTAATCCATTCAATTTACCTAACACCACTTCCCGGCTAACCTGGATTTCACTCAGTTCCTCCATCTCATTTGACCCCCGGTCCCCTGCTATTTCCGGCAGATTATGTATGTCTTCCTTAGTGAAGACAGAACCAAAGTAGTTATTCAATTGGTCTACCATGTCCTTGTTCCCCATGATCAATTCACCTGTTTCTGACTGCAAGGGACCTACATTTGTTTTAACTAATCTTTTTCTCCTAATTCATATGTTCATGTATACAAACTATAGATGAGTGTATGCCAATCATGAGCTGCACTGTGGAAACTTAGAAAGATTTCTCTAACAGCACCTCCAAGCCCTGACCTCTACAACCTAGAAGAACAAGGGAGGGTCTACACAACAAAACAACGCCCCTTCCTTAAGTTTCCAAGTTGCATCCTAGCATGGGAAAGTATTGTCGATCCGATGAGATCGCTGGTCATTGCCAGCCTGACAGTATGTGGAAGCATATAAGCAAGTTCGGTATTCTGACTGCACATGCCCAGATCATAGGTCACTCGCGATAAACATTCTCGGTGGCTGAGCTGCTGCATGGGTGCAGACCTGCGTTTTGTCCATGGTTGGGAACGGGCCGGGGGGCTCCGGCGCTGCAGGCGCTGTTGAGTTGCTGCTGGGCCATCCCCGTCACTGTCTGGGGGTGGCCGGGGATGTCCGGGGTGGCCCTGGGTTGGTGGGCCCGTTGCTGTGGCGGCCCGGGCTTGAATGCCGGCATGGAGGGGAGGCGCTGGATCTGGCTCGGCTCTGCCTGTCTCGCCGGGTTCACCGGCGGCCCTGGGCTGGCGGAGCACTGGCCTGTTGTGGTGGCAGCCCGGGCTTGCAGCTGGCGCGGAGAGGAAGCACTAACTCCACTGCTCCGGGCCGGTGTTCCGTCAGTCCAGGTCTGTCGGTTGGCCCGACAGGACGGGCTGAGTTGGACTGGAGTTGGCGCTTCTTCTCCGCTGTGGCGGGCCGGTGTCCCATCGGTCCAGGGTCACCCTGGGCGTCTCTGGCCACCCCCGGATGGGGATGGGGCGCTCGGGGGGGGGGGGTGGGGGGGTCGATGACGTTCCTGAGGCGGTTCGGTGGCGCTTGCAGCACTGGATGCTCGGGCCCGATCCTGGCTGCGGATGTGGTGCGGGTCTGTGTGCATGCGGCGGCACGGTTGCCGGGGGTGTTTATCACGAGTGACCTTTGACAAATCCCATGATTCCTTGCGTTTTTCGGAATACCAAACTCGCTTATTTACTGCAAGGATAGTTCACCACCTCTGAGCAGCAATTAGGAATGGCTGATAAACGCTGACCTGGCTAGTAACTCCCAACTACTGTGGATGAATAAAAAAAAAAGAGGTCATTATAAAAGTGTCGATGCCACAGTATCTGTAGGTGGCATTGCAATGAGAGTATTCAATGACACATAATGTTATGTGTAAAAACAGCAGCTGCAATATTGCATGCTGAGAGTTCATTCCAAAACAAGACACAATTGTGTCTGCATGTAGTTGCATGCTCTTCACATTTCTATTATGGTGATGCAGCCTAACTTTTTTTCAACCTTGGTTGCTTTAGCTGGAAGCTACGTTGAAATAGATAAGTAAGGAAGCTCTATATTAAGTTATACAAACAAATTAAAAATCCTTTGTAAGGTTTTAATCTACGATATCCGGTTGCCGGACTTCCTCCCACCTCCTTCCGTAGTCTGATCCAGATGCTTTTTTTACATTCATTGGCACTCCAATTTAGCACCCTAGAGATTGCCCTTCGGAATCTCCCCCAGTCAATCTCCCTCGTACTTTTCTGGTCCTCATTCATGGGCCTCAGCATTTCTGCTTCTGAGGGCCCTCACACCCCATCTGCCCGCGAGTAAATAAAGGTCGCCATGGAAAAAATCAATACTTTTTTTACTCGTAGGTTTAGTCGAAGTAGGTCGTAGTAGGTCGGCATGTTATTAGAAGGTAATCGAGGGTAGTCGAAAGTAATCGAAGGTAGTCGAAGGTAGTCGTAGATAGTCTTCATCATAGTCGAAGGGAGGTCGAAGGAGATCGAAGGAGGTCGTCTTCACTCTCCACTATTCGGAGTCCAATTTTCCCGAAGCTAGTCTTCAACATAGTCGAAGCTAGTCGAAGCTAGTCTTCTACATAGTCGAAGGAGGTCTTCAACATGACATTTTTTCAAACTCTCCTAAACACTTCTAAACTTGCGAATTAGGTCGCCGCAGTGGGACAACCCCTTAACCCACTGAGCAGTTCTTTCTGCCTTTTTGGCTTTTGCATTCTCAGAATTGTCATCATTGTTAACATTGTCGTCTCAGTATGGAATAATCCAATATTTGCCAGACTCTTTACCTGATCTGATTGTGAGCTGTAATATTCCATTTCGCACTAAAGAAAAATATGAAGATCCATCACTTCATAACGAGTGCAAAATAAAATATACTTTTTTTTTTTCAAACGGATCCGCCTCAGCAGTAGAATAGTAAGATTAAATGAGAACTTACCAGTTTGAAGTTTGATCTTTATTTTATGAGGAGTTACGGTGAGCGATTGTACGGTGAAGAAGCCCCGCCAGTCCGCATGCGTATCAATCTTCAAAGCAGCGGTGTGAAATCACAGATAACAGCAGTCGAAGTAACATAGTAAGACTTAGAGAAGACTAGAACTACCGAGTGATCTTTATAAAAGAGGGCAGGGAGCGGTGGGCACGTAATCGCTCACCGTAACTCCTCATAAAATAAAGATCAAACTTCAAACTGGTAAGTTCTCGTTTAATCTTACTATTTTACTTCGGAGTCACGTGAGTGATTCCGTGAAGATTTCAAAGCTGTGATTTCATGCCGTGAGAAACGAGTCTCCACAACCACAGCTGCTTCATTGACAGATGAGGGAAACATTCATAATGAATAAATAATAGTAACTCCTTTCATTCGGGAGTAACTAACCACTGAACCCAAGTAGGGTTGGCAAATACCCCTGGTCTGGACATAGGTTATTATGAAATGTTCAGAAGTTCGTTCGCCCATCCTGCAGTCGCCAGGATGTGGTCCAGCGGAACGTACATAACCCCTGCTGCTGATGTTGTAGCAGCCCTGGTGGAGTGAGTCTCGAAAAATATATCAGTATCTACTCCGGTGTGAGCCAAACCCTGTTTCAATCACTGGGGGATGGTCCAACCCAATACCCTTTTAAAAAGTTTTTTGTAAT
The DNA here is from genome assembly GCA_038087875.1 of Malacoraja senta. Classification (NCBI taxonomy): domain Eukaryota; kingdom Metazoa; phylum Chordata; class Chondrichthyes; order Rajiformes; family Rajidae; genus Malacoraja; species Malacoraja senta. The sequence continues at coordinate 4,120,523 of CM075984.1, read as the reverse complement.
TAACAAACATTGCTAGTTCAGAGCCTCTAAACTCTTCGTGACCTTGACGTATTGTTGTATATGTGTGACCATAACCGAAGGTTCATGAGGTATGCCATAAAATTAGTTTGAGACTTCACGTCTACTCTGCTTAATCAAACATTAAAACATAATATTATTTGCAGATGTAACCATCCTATCCAGTCACAATATGTAGAGACTGAACCCGTTGGCTGAGACCAGTGCCATGAGGATAACTACCTTATGAGAGCCGAGCCAAGCTAAGGATGTAGCTGGAGCCCCCTGGTGAAATAGAGTTAATACCACATCAATATCCCATACTGCCTTGTGCTTGTCCTGGGAGAACTTGTGTGAAAGATATCCTTTATAACTCGATAGTAGTCAAGTCAAGTCAAGTCACATTTATTTATACAGCACATTTAAAAAACAACTCTCGTTGGCCAAAGTGCTTTACATTTGTTATAAGAATAGCACAAACAAAACAAACTACATACATATATACATGTAGCCCTCACTCAGAGGACGTCAGGAAAGGCTTGGGAGTATAGATAAGTCTTTAGTCTTGACTTAAAAGAGTCGATGGAGGGAGCAGTTCTGATGGGAAAGGGGATGCTGTTCCACAGTCTAGGGGCCACAACTGCAAAGGCGCGGTCGCCCCTGAGCTTATGCCTGGACCGTGGGATATTCAGCAACACCAGGTCGGACGATCTGAGGGGCCTGGAGGTGGAATGGTGGGTGAGAAGACTTTTTATGTAGGTGGGGGCAAGCCCATTGAGGGCTTTGTAGACATGGAGGAGGATCTTGAAGTTTATACGGAACCGCACAGGGAGCCAGTGGAGAGAGGCCAGGATCGGGGTGATGTGGTCCCTTTTTCAGGTGCCCGTCAGGAGTCTCGCTGCGGCGTTTTGGACTAGTTGCAGGCGGGACAGGGAAGATTGGCTGATGCCAGTGTAAAGGGAGTTGCAGTAATCTAGGCGGGATGAGATGAATGTGTGGATGATCTTTTCGAGGTCATCAAACTGGAGGAATTAGAGGGTGAAACCCACCAGAGTGGGTCACTATTGCTGCAGCAAATAAGATGGGAAAGCACGTTGGGCACAGTTAATGGTCCTATAACTTTATTTTTTGTCAAAGACCCATTTGAAACGAACTCCAAGCCGTCAGTTATCTGTACCATATTAGATGTAACTTAAGTATTTAAACAAAACACTTCCCATCTCCTGAAGAGGAAATGTAATGCTTTCCTTTCTTGGTGCTATCCCTGCATTTGTAGCGAGCACATACATGAATCGGTCTGACAATCCGAGTCGCAGGAGCGGTCCACTCAGAATCTATAAGTCAATCATTGATTTTTCATGCAGAGGCTGGTTTCCCGAGCCACAGGCTAAACCAGCAAGTTTTATGTTAAGAATAACCGTAAAAGGTTGTATAATTATTCCCGACAAAGCGGGAAGCATGGCTGCATAGGTCAGTCAGACAGAACGACAACCTAGAGCGGGATCTTGTTGACTTTATTGCAAGACCCGACTAATGAGGCAAAATGAAGGGAGACAAACATAACTTCTTTCTCCTTGTAGCGAGAGTGTATTTTTTATCAATGTTATGCCACATATTTTTGCAACCGGTAAATGAGCCTGGAAACAAACATATCAATTCAGTATTCCATCGAGCCATAATTTCATTAAATGCTTTGTGATCCAACACCCATTTTGTGTTGTCATTGATTATACGTGATGATATTCCAACGTAAATTAGGTAAATTATTACAGGATATTCTGTCTTGATTGCACCCATGTGACTAACATACGTCACCACCATAGTGTATCAACTTAACATTGAGCATGCAGATTATGCATATTCACTCAATAACCCTTTAACCTATAGAATGCACCTAGTGTCTATAGATAGTTTATACCAAGAACTGAATAATGGTTAATTGATGCAAATCTCCTCCGCCTCTGAACTAGATGGCATTCATAATTTTCCATCTTAGAGCCCCATCAGTTATAATTTAACTGAAATTTTACTGACCAGATTACTGGAGCAACGCTGAATACTGTTCGTCTACCATAATGACCTTGGTAGTTTCAGCTGGTAATAGCATAAGGTCTGTCACAAGACTTACATGGCATTTGAGATTACCACTCTGCACAGCTGAATTACAGCCACTATATTGCCAATTATACTTAATGAATAGAAGGCTGTTTTATCACAACAAGATTGTTCGAGGCTCCTATTAATTCCAATCTCTTATCCCAGGGCGGAGTCACAGGCTAATTAATGGTTAAAAGTAATCCCAATAATGAATAAATCTAATTGGTATAACCTTCATTTTCTTGACATAGTTTGAGGCTGAAACAGTTGTTTTTAACCACATACAGCGTTAGAATATCCTCCAGACATAACAAATGTTTTTGAGCTCTGAGCAGTCCAAGCATTGGTTTTAGTAAAGTGGTAAATAACCTGGGAACTGAAGTTAACCCATTTTGCAATGTTTTATTATTGCCTTATCCAGATAATTTTCAAAATGTCTGCGGTGATCTCTGTAAATGGGAGCATCTTAAGGAAATCAGATGCGAAGTAAACGACATTCTGCATCTTTTCCACAATGAACAGGTCACGCCTGTGAATTCCGTAGCTGCTCGAGCTACAACTCTGGCCCGTTTTCCGAGCTAGTCCTGAAAGCCATTCCTGGCCATAATACTGAGCCTGCCTTGAAAGACGACTCTGGACATAATTCTGAGCTTGCCTGTAAAGACAAATCTGGCCCAATTTCTGTGCTTGGAACCTTAGTATTGTGCAGCTTTACATGGTTAGATGCCAACCATTTGTGTGTTATAAGGCCACTAGGACCCCTTCCATCTTTATCAAGGGAAAATGCTATTTTTATATAACACATAAACCAAACACATGTTATCAATATCATTAGTACAAACATGTGTAAATATTACCAACTTGTAGATGGTCCCATATTTTTCCTGAGCCCGACTTGGGTCTCGGATTTTAAGACCTCTGTCCAACTTTCATGCTGCCATGAACTTCAGTGAACTGCTTACTGCCAACGAAGGCGTGGGGTGTGTTGTTGCCGCAATGATGAAGCTTTGCTCGTTGTTGGTACCTTGATTGGTCCGACAGCTTTGCTTCCTTATCCAGGTTTTACCTGTTGAATAGGTCTTACCTCAAGAGAAGGTTCAGCGGCTTATTTTAATGTCACCCCTGAAGCGTTGTTCATTCCCGGCATTTATAGCATGAGGGGAACTCTAGCCCCTTCCGGGTATTCTCCACCTTCGTTTGCGAGGACTCCCTTGAATCCATACGCATTTATTCCAGTACGTTCCACAGACATACTTTTAGAATTTTGAAGTTGGTTACACTGACCACTCGTACTCTCTTTCACAGAGAGGCGATTCTTGGACAGCCATGAACAGGTGCTGCCGCAGGCCCCTGCCTCGTAGTATGCTTACCAGCTATACCTTCGATCTCGGAGTCAGAACAAACTGACTTTGTGTGTTCACTTCCTCCAAGAAGGAGATATCAAGCAGTCCTTCATTTTGGTGCTGCAGCCAGAGTCTCCCGAAGAGACCTTCGAATGTAAAGCTCCTTTTGCTGGAGCATATCATGCTGGAGCTATGCTCAACAGCCTTTCTTGGCTTTGTGCCTTGGGGTATGCTTTCCAATACCTCCAACCTCAGGGTCAGAACAAGCTCCTTTTGCTGTAGCATATCGTGATGGAACATCCTTTCCATCAGGAGCTCTTTCCAGACAGCCCTTCAACAGGTGCTGCTGCCACGGCCCCTGAAGAGACCCGCGGATATAAAGCTCCTCCTGCTGGAGCATATCATGCTGGAGCTATGTTCAACAGCCCTTCTTGGCTTTCTGCCTTGGGGTATGCTTTCCAATACCTCCAACCTCAGAGTCAGAACAAAACTGCCCTGGTAAGCTCAACCTCCTCCATGAGGGAGACATTATGCATCCCGTCTACAGGTGCTGCTGCCACGGCCCCTCAAGACCCGTGGATATAAAGCTCCTCTTCATGGAGCTGATCTTCCCTATACAGCCCTTACCTGAAGCTGCTGCAACGGGCCCATGGGGTGACCTCACGGATATAAAGCTCCTCCTGGAGCCTGTCGTGATGGAGCATCCTTTTATCAGGTGCTCCATGTTTACCAGACGTCCACAGACGTCGCTTTTATTGGGAGGTGAATCCTCCTGGCCCGATCCACGGGCTTGCTTTTGAGTGGCTTTTCCCCCCCACAGGATTGGCCACGGTGCAGTCGGCACCCTGATACCGCAAGGACTTACCCCTCCACGGGAACCTCAGCGGTCTGGAAGCCGCTGACCATCTTGTCAGCGGCTGGAGTAGCGCACCCGACGTCCGCCGGCTCCCGTGTTCCACGGTCTGGACCGGGTCTTCCCACAGCCCAAAGCCGGTTTCCCCGCGGCTCGACTGGACTGCGCTACAATATCCAGCAGGAAACCTCTGTAAGAAGAGGTTCCTGCAAGAAGACACAACCTGGTAAGTATTAAAACTTACCTGCAGGTTTAAACTTACCACTGGCAGGAGTGAGTTGCCTGCCAGTCCGGTGCTTCGCCATTGCGGATGACGTAATGGGACGCATGCGGACTGGCGGGGCTTCTTCACGGAATCACTCACGTGACTCCAAAGTAAAATTTAGCTCGGTGCCTCATATTTTAGAATCTATGTCAAGGTCTTGGAGACAGCGTAGTAAAGATGAACCTGAGTGGTACCAGGAGCAAGCTGGCAGAGGTGACAGAAGAAGGAAGATTTAGTGTCATAGAGTCATACAGCACGAACAAAGGCTCTGCAGCCCGAAGTGTCTATGCCAACTAAGATGTCCCATCCAAGCTAGTTCCATTTGTCCTTGCCTGGCCTACATCTCTCTAAACCGTTTCTATCCATGCACCTACCCACAAGTCTTTTAAATGTTGTTATTGTACCTCCCTGAACTACATCAACTGACAGCTCATTCCACATACCCACAACTCTGCGAAAAAATTTACCCCTCAGGTTCCTACTAATTCTTTTCCCTCTTGTCTTAATCCTTTGCCCTCTAGTTCTTGACTCTCATCCCCTGGAAAAAACCCTATATATTCCCCTCATGATTTTATACACCACTGTAAGATCACCCTCAGCCTCCTGCACTCCAAGGAATAAAGTCTTAGCCTGCACAACCTTTCCCTATAGCTCAGGCCCTTGAGTCCTGGCTACATCCTCATAAATCTTCCCTGTACACTTTCCAGCTAAATGGCATCTTTCCTATAGTAAGGTGACCAAAACTGAACATAATACACCAAGTGTAATCTCACCAATGTCTTGCACAGAGACAAGGAAACAAAGAGTAGGGATTAACGGGTCCCTTTCAGAATGACAGGCAGTGACTAGTGGGGTGCTGCAAGGCTCGGTGCTGGGATCGCAGCTATTTACAATATACATTAATGATTTAGATGAAGGGATTAAAAGTAACATTAGCAAATTTGCAGATGACACAAAGCTGGGCGGCAGTATGAACTGAGAGGTGGATGCTATGAGGATACAGGGTGACTTGGACAGGTTGGGTGAGTGGACTTTTGCATGGCAGATGTAGTTTAACATGGATAAATGTGAGGTTATCCACTTTGGTGGCAAAAACAGGAAGGCAGATTATTATCTGAATGGTGTCAGGTTGGGAAAAGGGGAATAACATGAGATCTGGGAGTCCTGTTCATCAGTCACTGAAAGTAAGCATGCAGGTACAGCAGGCAGTGAAGAAAGCGAATGCCATGTTGGCCTTCAAAACAAGAGGAGTTGAGTGTAGGAGCAAAGAGGTCCTTCTGCAGTTGTACAAGGCCCTGGTGAGACCACACCTGGAGTATCGTGTGCAGTTTTGGTCTCCAAATTTGAGAAGGACATTCTTGCTATTGAGGGAGTGCAGCGTAGGTTCCCGATGTTGGAGGAGTCCAGAACCAGGGGCCACAGTTTAAGAATAAGGGGTAGGCCATTTAGAATAGACGAGGAAAAACATTTTCACACAAAGAGTTGTGAATCTGTGGAATTCTTTTGCCTCAGAAGGCAGTGGAGGCCAATTCTCTGGATGCTTTCAAGAGAGAGTTAGATAGAGCTCTTAAAGATAGCTCAGTCAGGGAATATGGGGAGAAGGCAGGAACGGGGTACTGATTGTGGATGATCAGCCCTGATCAAAATGAATGCGGTACTGGCTCGAAGGGCCGAATGGCCTACTCCTGTACCTATCGTCTGTTGTCTATTGTCTATTGAATACAATCAAGTTATATATGAGCAGGTCCTGTAGAATTATTTACCTTCACAGGTTTTAGGGTGTCCTGGACCACCTCAAATGTAATACAGACTGTCTTCAAGAGATCATCTTTAACATTCCTAAGTTCCCAAGTTTAATACAGCGAGTTTATAACATTTGATAGTGTGCTGGAAGCAAGTTTAGTTAAAATTGGAAGAACACTTGCTCATGAATAGCTTGTGATTATACTGTATATTTTTACATGCAAACCAACCCAAAGTGATTTGTATATGAGCAAAACACGATGCTAAGTTTCATTGAGGCCAAAAGAAAGATCACCAAAAATTTGGCAAAAGAGATTTTAAGTAAAGAAAAAGAGAATGAGGAAGAAGCAGTACACAAATGATTAGGGTCTTGATAGTTGATGGCAGGAACTGGCAATAATGAGACAATTACGGTATGGGTTGATCCAGAGAACAGAATTTGAGTTACTTAGATTAGAGTAAGGTCCCAGTGTTTACAGAGATAGAGTGGGATGGAAAATTTTGAAAATGAAATTTAAGTTTTAAAAATGTAACAGAATTTAATGAGGGGTCCTTGATGTCAGAAAGCATAGACAATGGGTAAATCGGGTAAATCGGGTTAGGAGCATGTTCGGATAAGGTAGTGGAGTTTTGGAATATATCATTTGCAAAGAGTAAACAAAGGTTAGCCAATAGTGGATACAAGGAACTATAGATGCTGGTATACAAAAAAAGATGCAAAGTGCTGCAGTAACTCAGCGGGTCAGGCAGCATCTCTGGAGAACATGGATAGGTGACATTTTGGGTTGGGACCCTTCTTCAGACTGATTGTAAGGGGAGGTGGGAGCACAGAAAGGTGCCAGAGCCAGAGATGTCCCGTAGTTCTGTTCTCGCTCTCCCTCCCACCTGCCTCCACATCCAACACATCATCCTCATCTCCAATGTGATCCCACCATCAGTCACATCTTCCCATCCCTATGCCTTTCCACCTTTCACAGCAACCATTCTCTCCACAACTCCTTGGTTCACTCACCCCCTCCCCAAGTACTCCCTCTGTAACCGCAGGAGATGCAACACTTGTCCCTATATCTCCTCCCTCAACTCCATCCAGGCATCCTAGCAGTCTTTCGAGATGAGCCGGAAGTTCACATGCACTTCCTCTAACCTCACCTACTGCATCCAATGTTCCCAATATGGCCTCCTTTACATCAACGAGACCAAGTGTAGACTCAGTGAAAGTTTTGCCGAGCATGTGTGCTTGGTCTGCGAAGGCCCACTGGATCTCCCAGTTGTTAACCATTTAACTTCCCATTCCTACACTGACCTTTCTGTCCTGGGCCTCCTCCATTGCCAGAGTAACGCCACATGCAAACTGGAGGAAAAGCACCTCATATTCTGCTAACTCCCAACCTAGTAGTATGAATGTTGAATTCTCCAATTTTAGGTAGCTAAGCTACAAACAACCCCCCCCCCTTTCTGCATTTTCCTGCTCTCTTCCCTGTGCCCCATCTGGATATTCACCCATATCTCCCATTGCCTTTCCCCTCATCTCCGTCAACTTGTATTCCTTCCACCGACTCAACATTTTACGCCTCTTCTATCCTTTGTCTCACGCCTTCTGTCTTTTCATCTCTGGCCGTTGTCCATCATCTGCACATCAAAAGCCCCCTCACCTGTATCCACCTATTACCTGCTAGGCTTTGTCCTGCTCCTCCTCTCTTCCAGCTTTCTTTCCCCCCCCCTCCCCCCACTACAACCTATCTGAAGAAAGGTCCCAACCACAAACATCAATGATCCATGTTCTCCAGAGGAGCTACCTGATCCACTGTGCTACTCCAGCAATTTGTGACTTTTGTTGGCCAGTAGTGTACTGGAATAATCAAGTCTAGTGGCGCAGAGGTCAAGGTGAGGCTTTCAAGAGGATGGGGCCAAGCGAGGATACAGAGGTGATACTAGTTTTCATGCAGATATGCATTGTATGAAGTTCATCTTGAGATGATAGTAAAGTAGTGAAGCTTATGAATTGAAATCATTGAGCATCTGCAGAGGGATAGTGATAGATTTGGTTGAGATTCATCGTCTGGACTCAAGTCACTGGATGGAAATCATTTGCAACTCCATGGATTGCTCTCGCAGCAAAGCTATGCAGATGTCAGGGGTTATGGGGAAAAGGCAGGAGAATGGGGTTCGGAGGGAGAAATAGATCAGCCATGATTGAATGGCAGAGTAGACTTGATGGGCCGAATGGCCTAATTCTGCTCCTATGACTTATGCAATGGCCCGAGTGGCTGCATTCTGTGCAGTAGCATCCTGTGAATCATTCTTGGGGCTGTGAATTACACTACCTTGTACAAAGACATCAAAACAGCATAAACTTTTGAACTTGTTCTGGAGAAACACTAGAAAGGCAAAATAGTAATTATATTCAATAGATTGTTTATTATGCAACTATAGCAGCTATTTTAACCACGGGATTGGATGGGAATACGCTTCTTTCTTTATTTGCCAACCAACAGTGAATAGAAGAAATGCCATTAACTTTCCAGAATCTAATCATGTAACACATACCCCTTACTTACAACCTTATATCTGTGACTCACCAAGAGACGCACAATGGAGGAAGTGCTCTAAATGGTTTGCATAATAAGTCAATTGGAATTAACATCACTGTTTTTAGGTAAAGATAGTACCTTTCTTAGTTTTAGGAAGGATTTGCACTGAGTGGAATCTAGTCAGCAGGTAACTATCGTTTCCAAAAGCAAAAATGGGTGAGAGGTGTAAGGAATTATGCTTCTGGTCTGAAGAAGGGTCTCAACCTGAAACGTCAACCATTCCTTCTCTCCGGAGATGCTACCTGTCCCAGTGAGTTACTCCAGCATAAACTAGCATCTGCAGTTCCTCCTAAACCTTTCTTAACCTCTGGCTATGCACATTTTTTTGAGTATAGTGCTGGGATATCAGTCCACATCTGAACTTTCCAAACTGCAGTATGCATATTCCAAGGGGTATGCCAGACTGCTTTGTGGGACACAGGGGAGATGGTGCCATTACAAAGGCTGCAAATCCTTGGCCTGTTTTGATCTTGGGGAAGTATGGTGGACTTGGTGGTCTGGAAGAGAGGATTGCAGGTGAATGGTCAGCAAAAAAATCATAATTAGATAGATGATTGATAGGGTTGGCAGAAGGTCTTATCGCAATAATTTACTGGTGTGCTGTACTAGCCTATACTGACCTGCTTTCAGCCTTGGATGGGAGAGGAGTTGGCAAGTTGATAACTTGGATACAAAATATTAAAATATAAAGGGCGGCGCGGTGGCGTAGCGGTAGAACTACTGCCTTACAGCGCCAGAGACCCGGGATCCATCCTGACCACAGCTTGTCTGGACGGAGTTTACATGTTCTCCCCGTGACCTGCGTGGGTTTTCTCCGAGATCTTTGGTTTCCTCCCGCACTCGATGGACGTACAGGTATGTAGATTAATTGGTTTGGTATAAATGTAATTTGTCCCTAGTGTGTGGGGATCGCTGGTCGGTGTGGACTCGGTGGGCCGAAGGGCCTGTTTCTGCGCTTTATCTCTAAACTAAGCTGAAAACAAGCTGAATTAGAATAATTCATCTAGGGTGTGTTTCAAGGAATGATGCTTCTGGTCAGTTAGGTCGCTGTTTGCGGCTGAGGTTTGTAAGCCAGTGCAGCCTGCACATGCAGCAAAGGCTGGGACTAACAATATACATTTGTGTTATTAGATGATAGTGAGCCAGTATGGGAGTGTTGGATGGGGAAGACTATAAGCGGTAAGGGGTTGGACGAATTAAAGTTCATGAACAGTGCATCTTTGTGTAGTAATTCTCCCAAAGACTCAGTCCTGGTTATATCTGTAGGCTTCATTGGCTAACATTGGTCAACATCAAATAATGCAAAGCAAACAAATAATAGTCCTCCTTGTCACCTTCCCCCCAGCTAACAATGGACCATTCTACATTTCCTTGTCACCGTCTTTGATCTGTCATTTTCACACCTTACCCTTCCATATCACAAGACTCCCTCTCCCCTGACTCTCAGTCTGAAGAACGGTCTCGACCCGAAACATAACCCATTCCTTCCCGCCAGAGATGTTGCCTGTCCCGCTGAGTTACTCCAGCATTTTGTGTCTATCCAAAGAATAAATGAGAAGGAATGAAATGTAAAGTAATAAAAGAAGGAATGAGACGTTGCTTTTATTGAATATAGTTTTTATTTTGCAATGCTATTTGATTTAAATGAATGATAATAATATAACATTTATCAGGATGGGGGGGGGGAGGAGCACACAAAGGACAAATTATGTAAATTATGTAAATTATGTAAATTATGTAAATTATGTAGGCATAGAAAAAGTGTTAAGTCATCTAAGCTGTGATGAACCCAGATTGTTTGTAAGAGTTTAATAAAAAGATTCCTTTAAAAAATACTTTAATAGAAGAAATGAATCATTGAAAATTACAAACATCTCACATTTAAAATTTCACAAGGCATGAGCATTCTATTTTGTGGTGTACTCTCGTCATCTCAATGTACTCATGTAATTAAACAGTGATTTCAGGTTTCTTGAAATCAGTTGGCTACCCCTGCTCATTCCCCCCCTCTCCCACTATGACTCATCTTACCTTTAAGGCACACCATGCTTACAACCCAGCGGTATTGATTTCTCTAACTTCAAGTAACCCTTGCTTTCCCTCTCTCTGTCACTCTCCCACCCTAGTTCTCTAAGTAGTTTCACTTTCCTCCTGATAAATCTAACTGATTGTATGCCTTGTTGTCACCTTCCCCTCAGCTTCCAATAAACCATTCTACATTTCCTTGATGACCGTCTGCTTTGATCTGTCATTTTCACGCCTTACCCTTCCATACCTCTAGTCTCCCTCTCCCTTGACTCTCTGTCTGAAGAAGGGTCTCGACCCGAAACGTCACCCATTCCTTCTCTCCTGAGATGTTGCCTATTACGCTGAGTTACTCCCAGAATTTTGTGATTACCTTTGAGGCAGCCAGGTCCTTCCTTATCAATGAAGTCTTTCTTAGATCGTCAGGAACGAAAACCATATCATGAGGCGGGCCTCAACATTGCTGAGGTAGATGGACATCTGTGTAAGCCACAACCCCATGCTTATCTGGCAGTCCAAACTCTCAAATATTACGACTGTTTTCAAATGTCACCCTTCATCAAAAAAAAACATTTCCAAACATCTACAGTCTATTAAAAAAATATTCAAATTATAGACATTTATAAATTAATAAAAATGTATATAAAGATGAAAATGCACAATAGCACAAGATGCAATTGCACAATTGTTATTTTATTGGACTAATATCCACAGACTTGGATGAATTTTCTAAAACTCTGAGTTTGAAATCAGCCACAGCAGCTGCAGGATTTAAGTTGATATAAATAAATAAATCATGAATGAAACACTGGTACCAGAAATGAGCTCTATGAAGGGCTTGGCTTGTTCTGACAACCCTATCTGGTCCACTACTCTACAGAAGTGTGCTTTAATAGACATAGATATAGAATAGTACAGCACAGGAACGAGCCCTTCAGCCACGATGTTTGTGTCGAACATGATGCCAAGTTAAACTGATCTCATCTGCCTGTACATGATCCATTCCCCTTCTATTCCCTGCATTTCCATGTGCCTATCGAAAAGCTGACTGTCTACACTATCTGTGCCTCCCATCATTTTATTTACTTCTATCAAGTCTCCTATCAAGTTCCTAACCAAAGATAGACACAAAATGCTGGAGTAACTCAATGGGTCAGGCAGCATCTCTGGAGAAGATGGATAGGTGATGTTTCAGGTCGGGACCTTTCTTCAGACTGATTGTAAGGGGGTGGGTGGGGGGGTGGGGATGGGGGGGTGGGGGACTGGAAGCGAGAAAAAATCAGAGCCATTCAGGGCTGGCAACAGATGACCTCGGGCAAGGAGCTTCCCTGATGGGCCAATTGTTGTTTAGAGACAGTGTGAGCCCAAGAGGGATAAATAGTTGCAAACTGTGAAGCTGGTTCAAGGACCTTTAGTGGAAGAAGGTGGGGAAAGTGGGGGAAGAGTGAGGGGGAGGGAGAAGGGGCAGGGAGCTGCCCTGTAGCTGAACCTCTCTAATCCAGGCAGCATTCTGGTAAACCAGAAGTCCCATTGAGCTGCATTATGACTTTCTGACTCTTATATTCTCTGCCCCTAACAATGAAGGCAAGCGGAATTCTCTGCCACAGAAGGCAGTGGAGGCCAATTCACTGGATGTTTTCAAGAGAGTTTTACATATAGCTCTTAGGGCTAAAGGAATCAATGGATATGGGGGGAAAGCAGGAAAGAGGTACTGATTTTGGATGATCAGCCATGATCATTTTGAATGGCGGTGCTGGCTCAAAGGGCCGAATGGCCTACTCCTGTACCTATTTTCTATGTTGCTATATTTCTATAACCTTCTTTACATTCTTTACCACGCTATCACGGTGCCACCTTAAGTGAGCTATGAACTCGCACTCCAAGGTCCCTCTGCACATCAATGCTGTGAAGGGTCTTGCCAGTAACTGTAAACCTTTCTCTGACATTCAAACTCCCAAAGCAGCTTGAACTTGCTCAACTTAAACTCCATCTACCATTCCTCCGCCAATTTTTGCAGCTGACCTATATCCCGCTGTATCTTCTGACAGCCTTCCTCATTGTCTGCAACTCCTCCAGTGTTGGTGTGGTCAGCAAACTTATTCAACAACCCATCTACATTTACGTCCTGGTCATTTATAAATATATATCATTCTTTCTGGCCTATATGTGACTCCCGGTGTATGTGAATGCACGTGAATCAATGAATTTCTGAAGTACCTTAAACCCATTCAATGTGGAGGTAATTTTGAATGGACAATAAATGCTTTATGGGGAGATACTGAATAGTTAGGCCTATATCCTTTGGTGTTTCTACAAGTAAGGGGCGATCTCACCGAAACATACAAAATTCTCCTAGTTGGCTGCAGGTAGGGGTGGAGAGAGAATGGTTCCTCTTGTTGAGGAGTCAAAAATCAGGAGTCAGTCTCAGAATAAGAGTTAAGCCATTGTGAATGAAAATGTCCTCATGCAGTGATTGGTGAACTGATGGAATGTCCTACCCCAGAGGCTCAGTCACTGAGTTCCTTCAAAGCAGAGATCAATTGATTTCTAGATGTTAAGGAATCAAGGGATATGGGGTGGAGCAGGTAAATGGCATTGAGTTGAATGATCAGTCATGGTCTTGAAAGATGCGGAATGGCCAAATGCCTCAGTCTGGATTAGTCCAAGTTAAGCTATCCTGAACTTCTTCATTCATTTAAACTTTTGGGGTGGAAGATTGCAACCTTCACGTGGTCCGCCCTGTTTCGACGAATGCAATCAACCTGGCGTGCACAATCAAATAAGATCAAATAGAACAAGTTGAGCTACAACTTTAGGCTGTGCACGCCATACGCAACAAGAAGAAGAAAAAGATTTAAGCTCTGAACTTTTTGACACTCACACAGAGAAATCTCAGCATTTCTCAGGAAGATCACACCTGGTGATTACAGAAATGTGCATTGGTGTAAATGCCTGATCCTGCGTGTGTCAGAGTCTGTATGGCTCAGAGCCATGTGCAAGGTGCAGAGAGGGAAGGGTTTAGTTATTGTTACACACTGCTTGCTGATGCTGCTCCTGATTTAGGTCACTATTTGTATGTAATGGACAGCCACAGTCTTGCCACTATCTGTTATCAATTGATCCTTGTAAATGAGTTTCTCCAGCACTTTTGTCCACATGTGAGTTTATTTATTAACTGAGCTGACCAAGAGTGCTCCTAACCATGTATTTTGGGCAACTATTTTTTCCTCTACTATCTACAAACAATTGAAGGAAAAAAACATCTTTAGTTGGCCCAAAACACAACCTATCCATGTTCCCCACAGATGCTACCTGGCCCACTGAGTTACTCCGACATTCTGTGTCTTTTTCTTTGTAAACCAGCATCTGCGGTTCCTCGTTTCTAAGTAGAATTCCAACTATTCGATTGAAATTATTCCTGGCAAGCAAGTGGGGACTGTTTCATCATGTAATTTAAGATGAAAGGAGGGATGATTTAAGGACAAAGGGGAAGTGGTCACTGTCACCTGTTATGCTAAATTTATTGGTGAGCAATGGACGTGGGGCATTTAATGCCCCAATGTTTTCCCTGTGATGTTAAGTCCCAGTTAATAGCGTGCCAAAATAAATCCCTATTGTAACCTGATCATGTCAGTTATTTTACAGTTATGAAATTCATGACCACATTTATAACCCTTCATGTAAGAAGGATTAAGCCAATGACCCGAACAAGTGCCATTTGGTGAACCACTGAATATTTAATAAGTCTCTTCTCAGCCTGGCAATTGCTGAACTTTTCAGTATAATTGGACCTCCAGGATTAGTGTACACGACTGAAAAGGATGCTGATACGTGTTCAACAAAGCGAGAGGGAACTTGGGCAGATGTACTGTAAGCTGTAACATAAAGGTCTCTATTTCAACTGTCATTGAGGCTTCCAACTGCCGGCCCGCAACTCTTTAAACCAGGTTAATTCCCGGGATGGCGGGACTGACATATGATGAAAGAATGGGTCGACTGGGCTTGTATTCACTGCAATTTAGAAGGATGAGAGGCAATCTTATAGAAACATATAAAATTCTTAAGGGATTGGACATGCTAGATGCAGGAAAAGTGTTCCTGATGTTGGGGGAGTCCAGAACCAGGGTGCAAGAATAGTAAGATTAAACGAGAACTTACCAGTTTGAAGTTTGATCTTTATTTTATGAGGAGTTACGATGAGCGATTACGTGAAGAAGGCCGTCAGCCCGCATGCGCGTCAATCTTCAAAGCAGCGGTGTGAAATCACAGATAACAGTTGTTGAACTGAACATAGTAAGAATAGAGAGGACTAGAACTACCAGATGACCTTTATGATACGAGGGTTGGGAGCGGAGGGCATGTAATCACTCATCGTAACTCCTCATAAAATAAAGATCAAACTTCAAACTGGTAAGTTCTCGTTTAATCTTACTATTTTACTTCGGAGTCACGTGAGTGACTATGTGAAGATTTTAAAGCTCTGTGATTTCATGCCGTGGATACGAGTCCATGCGTCACACACTGCAACAGTTTGACCAAGGATGAGTGAAAATAATTAATGCATTCAGACAGGACATAGATTTAAATATGCTGATGCTTTAATGAACAAAGAAAAATAATAGTGATCCCTCTCATCCAGGGGGAAACTATAAAACAGAATCTAAAATGGAATTGGCAAAAAACCCCGGTCTGGCAATAGGTTTATTATAAAACCTTTGGAACGTTAGTTCATTTGACCATCCTGCAGCCTCTAGGATGTGGTCGAGAGGGACGTCCATTACCCTCGCTGCTGATGTAGATGCAGCCCTGGTGGAGTGAGATTTAAAAATGTCAGTGTCCACTCCTGCACATGCCAGAACCTGTTTAAAACCACCTGCACTGATACCTTATTATGAGGTTTTTTGTAACTAATGAACACAGATAATTCGGAGCCTCTGAGGCTCTTGGTGACCTTGATGTACTGTAGTATGTGTGTAACTACACACAACCGAAGGTCCAAGGGGTATGCCATGAAAACTAGTTTGAGCCCTGACACTCCTGGTCTGCTCTGCTTGATTAAATCATAAACAAAAAAAGTTATATTATACACAGATTAAACCATGCTGTCCAGTCGCAGTTTATGCAATGTCTGGACCCGTTGCGCTGAAACCAGCGCCATGAGCATGACCACCTTGAGAGTGTGTTTGGGCAAAGACAGGGATGAAGCTAGAGCCCACTGGCGAAGCAGCGTGAGCACCACGCTCACATCCATATCTCTGAATACCGGGGCCTGGGGGGAGTAGAGTTAAAAATACCCTTCATGAACCTGGTTACCAAAGGGTGAGACCCAACAGAGTGGTGTCCCGATCCCAGCAATAAGTATGATGATAATGCACTCCTGGCACTGTTTATGGCACTATAACTCAGTTTCTGATCAAAATATAGTGTTGAGAGGAATTCCAACACATCCGTGTCTGAACGCGTCCAAGATATCCTGAAATCGGAGGGAGAGGAGCCTGAGGTTGTGGTACATATAGGTACCAATGACATAGGTAGAAAAAGAGAAGAGGTCTTGAAAGGAGAATTTAGGGAGTTGGGAGGAGAGTTAAGGAGAAGGTCTACAAAGGTAACAATCTCAGGATTACTACCTGTGCCACGTGACGGTGAGAGTAGGAATGGAGTGAGGTGGAGGATAAATGCGTGGCTGAGGAACTGGTGCAGCGAGCAGGGATTCAAATTTCTGGATCATTGGGATTTCTTTTGGGGAAGGAGTGACCTGTACAGAAAGGACGGGTTGCACTTGAACCCGAGGGGCACCAATATCCTGGCTGGGAGATTTGCAAAGGCTACTGGGGAGACTTTAAACTAGAACGGTTGGGGGGAGGGACTCAAATAGAGAAAGCTAGTGGAAAATGTGGGAGGCAGGAGGCAGAGAAGGGAAGCACTCGGACCCAAAATGTAGGGGAGAAAGAAGAAAAAGATAATAAACAGAGAATAAGTGGTGGTGGGTTTCTTAAATGTGTATATTTTAATGCTAGGAGCATTGTAAGAAAGGTGGATGAGCTTAGAGCCTGGATTGACACCTGGAAGTATGATGTTGTGGCGATCAGTGAAACATGGTTGCAGGAGGGCTGTGATTGGCAAATAAATATTCCAGGATTTCGTTGCTTCAGGGGTGATAGAATTGGAGGGGCAAGAGGTGGGGGTGTTGCATTGCTTGTCAAGGAAGATATTACAGCAGTGCTTTGGCAGGATAGATTAGAGGGCTCGTCTAGGGAGGCTATTTGGGTGGAACTGAGAAATGGGAAAGGTGTAGCAACACTTATAGGGGTGTATTATAGACCGCCAAATGGGGAGCGAGAATTGGAAGAGCAAATATGTAAGGAGATAGCAGATATTAGTAGTAAGCACAAGGTAGTGATTGTGGGAGATTTCAATTTTCCACACATAGACTGGGAAACACATTCTGTAAAAGGGCTGGATGGTTTGGAGTTTGTAAAATGTGTGCAAGATAGTTTTTTGCAGCAATACATAGAGGTACCTACTAGAGAAGGGGCAGTGCTGGACCTCCTGTTAGGAAATGAGACAGGGCAAGTGGCGGAGGTATGCGTCGGGGAGCACTTCGGGTCCAGTGATCACAATACCATTAGTTTCAATATAATTATGGAGAGGGTCAGAACTGGACCTAGGGTTGAGATTTTTGTTTGGAGAAAGGCTAACTTTGAGGAGATGCGAAAGGATTTAAAAGGAGTGAATTGGGACATGTTGTTTTATGGGAAGGATGTAGAAGAAAAATGGAGGACATTTAAGGGTGACATTTTAAGAGTACAGAATCTTTATGTCCCTGTTCGGTTGAAAGGAAATAGTAAAAAATGGAAAGAGCCATGGTTTTCAAGGGAAATTGGACACTTGGTTCGGAAAAAGAGAGAGATCTACAATAATTATAGGCAGCATGGAGTAAATGAGGTGCTTGAGGAGTATAAAGAATGTAAAAAGAATATTAAGAAAGAAATTAGAAAAGCTAAAAGAAGATATGAGGTTGCTTTGGCAAGTAAGGTGAAAGTAAATCCAAAGGGTTTCTACAGTTATATTAATAGCAAAAGGATAACAAGGAATAAAATCGGTCCATTAGAGAGTCAGAGTGGACAGCTATCTGCAGAGCCAAAAGAGATGGGGGAGATATTGAACAATTTCTTTTCTTCGGTATTCACGAAGGAGAAGTATATGGAATTATGTGAGGTAAGGGAAACGAGCAGAGTAGCAATGGAAACTGTGAGATTCAAAGAAGAGGAGGTGCGGACACTTTTGAAAAATATGAAAACGGATAAGTCTCCAGGTCCTGACAGGATATTCCCTAGGACATTGAGGGAAGTTAGTGTAGAAATAGCAGGGGCTATGACAGAAATATTTCAAATGTCATTAGAAACGGGAATAGTGCCGGAGGATTGGCGTACTGCGCATGTTGTTCCGTTGTTTAAAAAGGGTTCGAAGAGTAAACCTAGCAATTATAGACCTGTTAGTTTGACGTCAGTGGTGGGCAAATTAATGGAAAGGTTACTTAAAGATAATATATATAAGCATCTGGATAAGCAGGGTCTGATTAGGAACAGTCAACATGGATTTGTGCCTGGAAGGTCATGCTTGACTAATCTTCTTGAATTTTTCGAAGAGGTTACTAGGGAAATTGATGAGGGTAAAGCAGTGGATGTTGTCTATATGGACTTCAGTAAGGCCTTTGACAAGGTTCCTCATGGAAGGTTGGTTAAGAAGATTCAATTGTTGGGTATTAATGGTGGAGTAGCAAGATGGATTCAACAGTGGCTGAATGGGAGATGTCAGAGAGTAATGGTGGATGGCTGTTTGTCAGGTTGGAGGCCGGTGACTAGTGGGGTGCCTCAGGGGTCTGTGTTGGGTCCACTGTTGTTCGTCATGTACATCAATGATCTGGATGAAGGTGTGGAAAATTGGATTAGTAAGTATGCAGATGATATTAAGATAGGTGGTGTTGTGGATAATGAAGTAGATTTTCAAAGTCTACAGAGAGATTTAGGCCATTTGGAAGAGTGGGCTGAAAGATGGCAGATGGAGTTTAATGCTGACAAATGTGAGGTGCTACATCTCGGCAGGACAAATCAAAATAGGACGTACACGGTAAATGGTAGCGAATTGAGGAATGCAGTCGAACAGAGGGATCTAAGAATAACTGTGCATAGTTCCCTGAAGGTGGAATCTCATGTAGATAGGGTGGTAAAGAAAGCTTTTGGTGTGCTGGCCTTTATAAATCAGAGCATTGAATATAGAAGTTGGGATGTAATGTTAAAATTGTACAAGGCATTGGTGAGGCCAATTCTGGAGTATGGAGTACAATTTTGGTCGCCTAATTATAGGAAGGATGTCAACAAAATAGAGAGAGTACAGAGGAGATTTACTGGAATGTTGCCTGGGTTTCAGCAACTAAGTTACAGAGAAAGGTTGAACAAGTTAGGTCTTTATTCTTTGGAGCGCAGAAGGTTAAGAGGGGACTTGATAGAGGTCTTTAAAATTATGAGCGGTTAGACAGAGTGGACGTGGATAAGCTTTTCCCATTGAGAGTAGGGAAGATTCAAACAAGGGGACATGACTTGAGAATTAAGGGACAGAAGTTTAGGGGGAACATTAGGGGGAACTTCTTTACTCAGAGAGTGGTAGCTGTGTGGAATGAGCTTCCAGTGGAAGTGGTGGAGGCAGGTTCGATGTTATCCTTTAAAAATAGATTGGATGGGTATATGGACGGGAAAGGAATGGAGGGTTATGGTCTGAGTGCAGGTAGATGGGACTAGGGGGAAGTATTTTATTTTTAATTAAAAAAAATAAAAAAATAAAAATAAAAAAAATTTAAATGTTCGGCATGGACTTGAAGGGCCGAGATGGCCTGTTTCCGTGCTGTTATGGTTATATGGTTATATGGTTATATGGTGATGCGTGCCGTGTCATACGATATGTTAGAGAGTGAACAGAACATCTCCCATTCCTTGATATGAGAGATGTACTGTTTCTTGGTACTATCCCTCCAGGCCGCAGTGATCACATCCACCGTACGATCTGATAGTCCGAGCCCCAGGTACGGTCTCCTCAGAATCTGCAAACCAATAAATTAATTCAGTCATGTAGTGGATGGTTCTCCCCAGTCATAGGGTGAACCAACAGATTTCTGCTTTTGGGGACAGCCATAAAAGGCTGTGTTATCATTCCCAGGACGAGTGGGAACCAAGGCTGTGTAGGCCAGTCAGGTACTACTAAAATGCCAGAGGTGGAGTCTTGCTTGATCTTAGCCAAACACCGACTGATGAGGCAAAATGGGGGAAATGCATACAAAAACATTCCACCCCAGTGTAGCGAGAATGCATCTACCGCCACTGCCCCTGGGTCTGGTTCCCATGAAATGTATTTTGGTAACTGGTGAATTAGTCTGAATGCAAACAAATCAATTTCCGGTACGCCATACCGAGCGACAATGTCGTTAAACACTTCATGATTCAACATCCATTCTGTGTTGTCATTGAATTTCCGTGATCTGGTGCCCGCCACCATGTTGTATCTACCTGGTAAGTAGATAGCTGAAACCCAAATGTTTCTCGTAATACACCAGTGCCAGATAAGGTTAGCCAATTTATCACAAGATACAGACTTGATTCCACCCATGTGATTAACGTATGCCACCGCTGTAGTGTTGTCAATCTGAAGTTGACACATGATGCATATTGCCACAATAAGCCTTCAGCCCATAGAGTACTCCCAACAACTCGAAGTAGTTAATACCATGTGACTGAAGAATTAATGAAATTAATGACTCCTGCACATTCCATCTACCACCGCAGCTAGAGATGGTATTTGTAGCTCTCCATCCTAGAGCACTAGCATCAGTTTGTAAAATTACTGATGGTGTATCGACCAAAGTTTTACTGGAGCAATGCCGAATATTCGTTACCCACCATTGTAACTCAGCAATGGCTTCAGCTGGCAACCGCATAGTTCTACCGAAGTGACCTGCATGGAAATTGAGTGCCTGCTCCTTTGCACATTGTAAATTTTGAGAGTGCAAAGGCCCGAACTGTGCAGCTGGAAAAGCAGCCACTAGTTTGCCAATTATACTAGCTACATGTCTAATAGAATGCTGCTTCTTAACAATGAGATTGTTACAGGCTTCTATTAATTCTAATCGCTTGCCCCAAGGCAGAGTCACAGACATGTGAATTGAGTTAATGGTAAATCCCAAATAATCAATTACTTTAGATGGTATTAATTTGGACTTAACTGGATGGCTGAGAAACCCCAATCTCTCAAACATGAGTTTAGTAGCTGAAACAGATAATTCAGCTAATTTCATAGTTTTTCCTATGATTAGGATGTCATCCAAGTATGCCATCACAATATGATTCTGAGCCCGGAGTAGCCCCAGGACCGGTTTAAATAATTTTGTGAATAATCTGGCGGCTGAAGTTAACCCATTAGGCAATGCTTTAAACTGCCACAGTTGTCCCATCCAGCTAAACTTCAAATATCTCCGGTGATCCCCATGAATGGGCACTGAATAGTATGCATCTTTAAGGTCGATGCATGGCATATAACATCCCTTAGAAACCAGTTGCTTGGCAGTAACAAAGTTTTCCATTTTGAAATGTTTATACTGCACAAAGGAGTTAAGTTCAGTCAAGTCAAGGATTCGGCATCCTCCATCCTTCTTTTGCTTTGTAAATATATTAGACACAAATTGGTGAGATTCATGACACGACATCTTAATTACCCCTTTTTTGTAAAATGCTTCAATTTCAGCCTGTGCATCCAAACTTTCCTGTTGTGAAAGAACAAATGTGCGGTTCGGTGTATGCTGTGTGGGTGGAAGCCAATTGAGAAGAAATTCAATTTGGAAGCCTTGTATACTGTGCAGTATAAACGGATCTGATGTTATCCAACGCCATTCATTCAAGAACAATTGTAATCTCCCCCCAACTTGTAACTGATCCATACACAATATGTTCCGCAAAGAACCAGACTCACCTACCTCAATGGTTACCGGTGGAATGGTGTTTGTTTCCGCCCCCGAGGTTTGGGGGTTAGGACTGATGTAGGGCACCAACCGCGCATCTTGGATGTGGGCTGGCTTGGGCCTTGGCCTAAAAAAGACCTCTGTGCCAATTGATCGGCTTTCCCAACAGTTTCGGCGAACCGTCTGGTGTTGAAGGGAGCGTAGGGGTGCTGCCGCCAGAATGATGAAACCTTGGGAGTTGATGGGACCTTCATTAGCCCGACCATTTTTGATTCATCGTCCAGCTCCCTGACCAGATCTTCGCCGAACAGGAAATTCGGTGGTTGAACGTTGCTGGCTGCGAATTTGGGGTTCAGGGCAGGACGGATGGCATTTTTCCGTAGACAATTGATTTCGAATGCCATGGCGTCCTGTTGCACATCAGACAGGGGCCCCCCATCCACCGACCTGGCAAAGGCTGTGATGCCTGAGGCGAGCAACTTTAATATTTTCTGTAGCTTCACCTCCTGGGCTCTGACGCCCCTTCCAATGTAATCCCAGATGGAGTGATTAACAGCAGGCACATTTAATGAAGCACAGTTAGCAGGTGTGTAATATTTGATAGAAGTTTCCTCCATAGCCAGTTCTTGGAGCTGGTGTGAGGCCAGGTAATTGATACTCATGGCTAAGTCCTCATCCAGCGGTTCCCCTGTTTGTGATGGGATAGCAAATATTGATGCCATTGCAGGCACTTCTGATTCATGCCCTTCGTGCCTCGTGGTATGCTCCCCGGCTATATCTCCGAACTCTGAGTCAGACAAAAACTGATCCCGAATCCTCCCCTCCTCAGAGAGGGTGTCATTATGCAGCCCTGAAACAGGTGCCGCTGCCGCGGCCCCCCGAGGAGAACCGCGCTGATATAACTCAGTTTGTTGGAGCATATCATTGTGGAGCAATCTCTCCATCAGGTGCTCCATGTGGGTTAGACATCCGAAGACGCTACCCATTGAAGGATGGGAACCCTCCTGGCCCGACTCATCCAAGTCAACGGGCCTTACAGACTTTTTCGTGGCTTTCCGCCCAAGCGGGGTTGCCAAGGTGCTATCGACCAGCACCAAGTCTGAAGCCGCTGGCTCCACCGCCAGCGACTCGGAAGACGAAACCGACGGCCGCCCACTACCCGCACTCCCGCGGTCTTCAGTAGCTGGTTTCCCCGCGGCCCGACTCTTCACCTTGGACATTTTCTCCATACGGTTCGAACTTGTTCTGTAGGCAAGAATGATCGAACCAAGAGAAACGACCTCAGAGAAAGTTTAAACACTTATCTAAGGATTTTAAACTTACCGCTGGAAGGAGCGACGCGCCTGCCAGTCAGTCGTTGCACAATGCGTTAGACGTAATGACGCGCATGCAGGCTGACGGCCTTCTTCACGTAATCACTCACGTGACTCCGAAGTAAAATAAGGGCTAGACCATTTAGGACTGAGATCAGGAGAAACTTTTTCACCCAGAGAGTTGTGAATCTGTGGAATACTCTTTCACAGAAGGCAGTGGAGGCCAATTCACTGGATGTTTTCAAGAGAGAGTTAGATTTAGTTCTTCGGGCTAAAGGAATCAAGGGATTTGGGGAAAAAGCAGGAACTGGGTACTGATTTTGGATGATCAGCCATGATCATATTGAATGGAGGTGCTGGCTCGAAGGCCGAATGGCCTACTCTTGCACCTATTTTCTATGTTTTTACATTTCTAAAACAGGATTTTTGCTCAATGAAGAGGAAGGAGTGATTTGCAGGGAGCTTTCCAGTTATCCAATGGTTTTATCCCTAAGGTCTCTGGGGTCAGTAAAGTAGAAACTCGTTAGATTCCAACTTTGTTCAGAAAGTCTGAACATGACCTTTGCGTTCATGGTCAGGGAAAAGCTAAAATCATCCAAAGTCTTGCCTGCCCACAACTGGAAAGAGTGCACATGTTGAAACAGCCTTGGAGAATTGGTGGCTGGAAATTGGAAGGGTAATTTTGATGCTATGAATGTCCTTTGAGCTCCAAAATACTCTTGCTAATAAAAACATAGAACATAGAAAAAATAGGTGCAGGAGTACGCCATTCGGCCCTTTGAGCCAGCACCGCCATTCAATATGATCATGGCTGATCATCCACAATCAGTACCCCGTTCTTACTTTTTCCCCATATCCATTGATTCCTTTAGCCCTAAGAGCTAAATCTAACTCTCTCTTGAAAACATCCAGTGAATCGGCCTCCACTGCCTTCTGTGGCAGAGAACTCCACAGATTCACAACTCTCTGGGTGAAGAAATGTTTCTTCATCGCAATCCTAAATGGCCTACCCCTTATTCTTAGACTGTGACCCCTGGTTCTGGACCCCCAATATCAGGAACATTTTTCCTGCATCTAGCCTGTCCAATCCTTTAAGAAATTTATATGTTTCGATAAGATTCCCTCTCATCCTTCTAAATTCCAGTGAATACAAGCCCAGTCAACCCATTCTTTCATCACATGTCAGTCCCGTCATCCCAGGAATTAACTTGGTGAACATACGCTGCACTCCCTTAATAGCAATAATGTCCTTCCTCAAATTAGGAGACCAAAATCATACCCAATACTTCAGGTGCGGTCTCACCAGGTCCCTGTACAACTGCAGTAGGACCTCCTTGCTCCTAAACTCAAATCCTCTCGCAATGAAGGCCAACATGCCTTTAGCTTTCTTCACTGCATGCTGCACCTGCATGCTTACTTTCAGTGACTGATGTACAAGCACACCCAGGTCTCATTGCACCTCTCCTTTTCCTAATCTGACTCCATTCAGATAATAATCTGCCTTCCTGTTCTTGCCGCCAAAGTGGATAACCTCATATTTATCCACATTATACTGCATCTGCCATGCATCTACCCACTCACCAAACCTATCCAAGTCATCATGCAGCCTCATAGCATCCTCCTCGCAGCTCACACTGCCACCCAGCTTTGTGTCAGCTGCAAACTTGGAGATGTTACATTTAGTTCCCTCGTCTAAATTGTTAATATATATATTGTATATAACTGGGGTCCCAGCACTAAGCCTTGCGGCACCCCACTAGTCACTGCCTAATTTAAAAATAAGGGGTAAGCCATTTAGAATGGAGATGAGGAAACACTTTTTCACACAATGAGTTGTGAGTGTGTGGAATTCTCTGCCTCAGAGGGCAGTGGAGGCCAGTTCTCTGGATACTTTCAAGAGAGAGCTAGATAGGCCTCTTAAAGATAGTGGAGTCACGGAATATGGGGAGAGGGCAGGACCGATGTACTGATTCTGGATGATCAGCCATGATCATATTGAATGGTGGTGCTGGCTCGAAGGGCCAAATGTCCTACTCCTGCACCTATTGTCTATTGTCTATTGCCTGCCATTCTAAAAGGGACCCGTTAATTCCTGCTCTTTGCTTCCTGTTTGCCAACCAGTTCTCTATCCATGTCAATACCCTACCCCCAATACATTGTGCCCTAATTTTGCCCACTAATCTCTTATGTGGGACCTTGTCAAAGGCTTTTTGAAAGTCCAGATACATAATGGCCTCCCGTAACTCCAGCGGCTGAGCATGTGGGTTCAGCAGAGTGAACTATTCTGTGTTTATTTAAATAGTTGATCATCTACTTGCAGGTTAATTGCTGGTGGCTTTCTACCAGCCATTGGTTTGATTCTACAAGAGGCGGTTGTTTCTGGAGAAGGTCCTAACTGTTAAAGTTTGCTGCAATTCAGCCATACAACATGTTATAATTGCACCACTGAAAGACAGAGACTCCAGTACACTACCCACTCAGCCCTGGGCTGCAGGTACATAATGAGAACCATGTTGAAGTAACATGTTTGCCACTGGGACTGCTCTGTCCATCTCTTCCATGTGGATAAGATAGATGAGGCGTGAAGAGGGTAAGAAGGAACTGAATGTGCTGATTTATACCAAAGGTAGATACAAAATGCTGGAGTAACTCAACGGGTCAGGAAGCATCTCTGGAGAAAAAGAATGGGTGACATTTCAGGTTGGAACCCTTCTTCAGACTGAAAGTAGAGGTGCGTGGGGGGAGAATAAACTGTAGGTGAGAAAAGGCCAGAACAAATCAGGGCCAGCAACAGATGATCTCTGGGCGGGTGGATGGATGGAGCCCACAGTGGTCCATAGTTGGCTGGGGAAGGTGTGATAACAAGGGGGATATAAGGATATGAAGTGTGTAAGAAGGAACTGCAGATGCTGGTTCAAACCGAAGATAAACATAAATATCTGGAGTAACTCAGTGGAACAGGCCGCATCTCTGGAGAGAAGGATTGGGTGACATTTCGGGTCGAGACCTTTCTTCAGACTGGTTAGGGATAAGGGAAATGGGAGATATAGACAGTTATGCGGAGAGATAAAGAACAATGAATGAAAGATATGCAAAAAAGTAACGATGATAAAGGAAACAGGCCATTGTCAGCTGTTTGTCGGGTGAAAATGAGAGTCTAGTGCGACTTGGGTGTGGGACGGATAGATATGAACACTGGTAGGGCAACGAGGGTGGGGGACCAGGGAGAGATGGGAAGGGAGGGAAAGCAGGAGTTCCTTGCAACTCGTCAATTTATGCCGTTTCAGATGAAGCTGAAGTTTACTTGCACCTTCTCCCATCTCACCTACTGTATCCAATGTTCCCGGTGCAGGCTCCTATATATCAGCGGGACTAAACGTAGACTTAGCGATTGCTTTGCTGAACACTTACATTCAGTTCACCTTGGCCAACATCTTAACTCTCCCCCTTCCCATTCCCATACTAACCTTTCTGTCCTGGACCTCCTCCATTGTCATAGTCAGCTCGCACACAAATTGGAGGGACAGTACCTCATATTTCGCTTGGGCAGCTTACAACCCAGCAGTATGAACATTGATTTCCAATTTCAGTAATGCATGCACTCTCTCCCCTACCCTCTCCCACTCCTCCTCCACCTTAGTCATCCTACCTGGTCATAAAACACAACAAGATCCATGAAATATGAAATTAAAGTGACGCGTGAAAGAGATTGGGCATGTGCAAAGATTTGGGAGGGGAGGGGGAAGGGGAGCAGTCTAACCCACGACAGAAGGGGGAGGAGTTGTACAGTTTGATGGCCACAGGGAAAAAGGATCTCCTGTGGCATTCTGTGCTGCATCTTGGTGGAACCAGTCTGTTGCTGAAGGTGCTCCTCAGGTTGACCATGGAGGGGGTGAGCTGTATTGTCCAAGATGCTCCGCAGTTTGAGGAGCATCCTCCTTTCCAAGACCACCTCCCATGAATCCAACTCCGCCCCCAGGACGGAGCCAGCCTTCCTGATGAGCTGTTCCTGATGTACTGTTCGATGTTTTATGTTCTATGATATTGATATTTTCAATTTTTCATTTTGTCTTTTTGCATTTGAAATGTATCTTGGTTATTGTCTGGGATTAGTAAACACCAAACGTGGAGATTGTGATGGTCTGCAGAAGGGTCTCGACCAAAAACGTCACCCATTCCTTCTCTCCAGAGATGCTGCCTGTCCCGCTGAGTTACTCCAGCATTTTGTGTCTATCTTCATAATAATGTTAAAGGTGAATGGGTTGTTGTGTGGACACATTTCAAATTACTGATGAGGTTCCTGGCCTTGTTTAGGTGAATGGGAGCTTCAGCAGGAGGTTGCTGGTATCTCTGGATCCATCACTTTAAAGGAGACGAGAGAGCAGGAAGGAAATTGAGCAAAGGAAAGATAAAGTAATCCCCTATAATGCCTTGTTCTTTTAAGTGATGATTGCCCAATTTGTTTCACTCTGCACGCTGTTGTTTTAGGCGTATAATTTCCTTATTAATAACACAGCTATCTTTACTTTACTAAAGCACTGCCTCAGATGCATCATGAATGCCTGCATCAATTAAATAATTTCCAAAGTCTTGCAATTAACCATATTTCGCACAAAGGATAAAAGATATGGGACAATGTTAACATGAGCGTCAAGTTGATATTTTAAAAGTGAAGCTCAAAGATGACCTCCTTAATAAGAGTAATGGTGTTCTGCCACCTCATTACCTTTTGACATCAGACAGCCTGGAGGATGATAAAGTGATCATGGTCGCTAGGCAGTTGAGTGTTGTAATCCCATATCAGTGGCTGTGGTGTAAATGTTTTAAATATTAATAACACCCAAGGGATTAAGCTAACATTGATCAGCAAGCTGCTCACAAAACAGAAAGTGAACAGAATGTTTTGATACTGTGATATATTTAAAATGGTAAATAACCTGCTCCTCAATGATAAAAGACCCTCATATGCATCATACAAGATACAAGATACATGTATTTGTCACATGTGCCAGTTGGCACAGTGAAATGTGTGTTCACCATACAGCCATACAATAAAAATAAAGAACACCACACACGATAGAGTTCAACATAAAACATCCCCACGCAGCAGAATCAAAAGTTTCCCACTGTGAGGGAAGGCACCAAAGTCAGTCCTCTTCCTCTAATGTTCCCCACTGTTCACCCGTGGTTGGGGCCTCCCCGAGCCCTCCGCAGTCGCCGCTACGGGCGGCCCAATGTTCAGGCCCTCCAGCCGGGGTGATGTAAGTCTGACGTCGGGGCTAGGGGACCTCCTCAGCGGCCTGGACATCAGAGTCGGCCACCTCCTACCGGAGTCCACGGCTCCCAAAGTCCGCAGAGATGCAATGCTGGCGGCCCTCGGCAAAGGGCCCCAGGACTCCGCGATGACGGTCAGCGCCGCCTGCGTTGGAAGCTCTCCCAAACCGCAGCTCCACGATGTTGGAGCAGCGCCCCAACGCTCCGGAGCTCCAGACGGCGATCCAGGTCGGCATTGCCCGCTCCGCGGTGAACTCAGCGCTGCGCCACTGCTGTTGTAGTTCTGGTCCGGTTCCCGGTCCCCGGCAGGAAAGGCTGCTCCGATCCAGGTGGCAGGCCGCGAGGAGGGGGGCGAGGACGCGACTCGGAGAAATAGTCACGTCCTCGCCAGGAAGCGACTGGGAAACAGTTTCCCCCTTACCCTGCCCCCCTGCCCCACATAGACAGTGTCTATGGAGAAAAGGAATAGGTGACCTTTAGGGTCTCCACCCGCTGAGTTACTCCAGCTTTATGTATCTATTTCCTTGTACATTATGTTGACTTGTGCATACTATATTTGCAGTGCGTACTATATTTGCACACTTTGTTACTTTCCTGCAACAGAAGGATTTAAAGAAACTCAACATCATGAAGTCTTTGATGATAATGACTAAATTAAGCACTGAATTTGAATTCAGAGCCAAGAGGTAGAGTTAGGTTGTCCAATCACAAAGGGTCATTTATGGGCCTGTCCCACTTGGCGATTTTTTTAGGCAACTGCCGGCAACTGCCATAGTCATAGCAGGTCGCCGAAAAAACGGCGACAACCTACCTCATCCTGGCGACAACCTACGACAGCACCTACGTCAGGAGAAGTCAAGCTACGCTCATTGGTGTCAAGTCTACTGTCGCCGAAAAATGACCAGTGAGATTACTAAAGAGACATTTTGCAGCAAGACCTTTAAAGGTTAATCCGACTTTGGGCTAATGGTATATTAGCCTTGTTTCATCACGACTCAGAACATTCATGATACCATTTCTCCCACTATCCTGGCCCCTTTTCCCATTCCCATGTCTCCATTCACCTATCTCCCTTCCCCTGCCTTCACATTCCACACCTCTTCTCTCCTTTTATCTTTTCATCTCTGGCATTTGTCCACCTATCTGTGAATCAAACCCTGAAGAAGGGTCTCGACCCGAAACATCACCCATTCCTTCTCTCCTGAGATGCCGCCTGTCCCACTGAGTTACTCCAGCATTTTGTGTCTATCTTCGGTGTAAACCAGCATCTGCAGTTCCTTCATACACATTTCGTCCCCTCACCTGTATCACTTATGTGGAAACAAAGAGCTGCAGATACTGCTTTATACCAAAGAAAGACACAAGGAGCTGGCACAACTCAATGGGCCAGGAAGCCGCATACCTTCAGTCTGAAGCTGGGTCCTGACTGTAAACGTTTTCTCCAGAGACGCTGCCTAACCTGCTGATTTACTCCAGCACTTTGTGTCAATTATCTATCACTTGCCTGGCTTTGTTCCGTCCCCTCCTCTCTTCAAGTGATTCTCCCCCCACCCCACTCCAATCAGTCTGAAGAAGGGTCACAATCCATTTGCTTCAGAGATGCTGCCTGACCCGTTGAGTAACTCCTGCACTTTGTGTTTTATTTTAGTTACCATTTCACAGTGAGCATGCAAGCAAAGTCAAGTTCGTCCAAGTCCAAGTCCAAGTTCACATTTATTGTCACATGCACCAATAGCTTTTTACAAAAAGTGCAATCCTCAATAATTGGAAATTTCTCTTGGTTTCTGGAGGAAGAGGAATTGTCAATATAAAGATGTGTCATTAATAATTGCAATGTGTTGCCAATAATAACAACATTTATGCTTTTACATAAAATAACAAGTATATATACTATTCATTACCGTAACAAATGTTTAACATTTATGACTATAATGCCAATAGCACATTGCCGCTTTGTCTTTGGTAATTAGGCCAAGTTGCGATAATTTTTAACACACTATATATCCTTTTAACCAAAGTATAATTTTTGAATTTAATAAACAGACCAGACTGGAAGCATCCTTTACCAAAGCTTGAATAGGCTAACAGGTCGTATGTATCCACCAAAATGATGCCTGCTGTCTGTATTACTAAAACATTGATTTTCCTGCCAGCAACTAGCATTATTTTTTTAGAAAAACAACTTCAAACATTGCATAACAAAACTATTACCACAAATGCCACATTTCAATTCCCAGCCGCAGATTCAATTTAGTTTAGCTGAGAGATACAGCACAGAAACAGGCCCTTCGGCCCATTGAGTCCACACTGACCAGCAATCCCCGCACATTAACACTATCCTACACTAGGGACAATTTTTTACATTTACACCAAGACAATTGACCTACAAACATGTACGTCTTTGGAGTGTGGGAGGAAACCGAAGTTCTCAGAGAAACACGGTCACGGGGAGAACGTACAAACTCCGTACAGACAGCACCCGTAGGCAGGATCGAACCCAGGTCTCTGGCGCTGTAAGCACTGTAAGGCAGCAACTCTACTGCTGTGCCACCATGCCTCCCATCTCTGGTTATTATGATTATATATAAAGATTTTCACACCATTCATAAAACTCTACCAGTACATTAAACTAAATCGATCTTTCAGCAACTTTATGATAACAAAAGGATTTATGTTTCTACAAACTGCATTATACTCATATTGCCTTTTTAATACACTTTTTTTAAATGAAGGCGGGTATATCTCGAAATGTTGTTAAGCATCAATCAGTGACCAATTGAATGAATCTTCTGCTGTCTAACATTTACCATGCCCTTAAACAGAAAAGACATGAATGGAATTTTTTGTATCCTGGATATTTATGAACATAGTTTGTGGAAAATAAATACTAATATTAAAATGTCAGTGATGATAGTATTATCAGTTTTGTTTCACAAGGCAATATCCTGTGGTTTCCTTTCTTGTCAAAGAAGAAAGACATTTCCAACAGAAACCTTGGTCCGTGATGGCTAAAAAGGAAATGTTCAGACAATGTATAGTCATCTCTGTGACACAGCTTTAAAAAAATTATGGTCCTTTATGCTGCAAGAATATAATTTGAAAGGCTTAGGTTCTTTGTTTGTTGGGTGGGAGGTTCTATTGCTGACTGTTTGTGTTGGCTTGGATAACAGCAGAACGCAGCCAACTGCCAATACTGATATCCAGTTAAGACTTTCTAAAGATTATTAAAAAGGTACTAATTCACTTCCCTCTTGTGCTCTTTCGGTGACCTTTAAAACAAACAACAATTTGTTCTGAGACACACGCAAAGAATAAAATGTCATACTTAAATCCCGATCTCTCACCCACTTAATATATTTTTTTGCAGTTGACCCTGTCTTTACCTCTCCAGTGGATGAGGTCATGTTTCCGTAGGGTTCAATAGGATTCACCTGCTACCAATTCATTGAAATATATGGAATTTGTGTTGGCTGTAAACACCCATCCTGTTCTTGTTATTATAGTATTTGCAAAGAAAAGCAAAACAGGGCAAAATAGGAAAATAGATCAAAGTATCCATTATGTGAAGTGTGCATTTTCTATCATTTTGCCACACAATGATCATTTTGATAGAAGTGGTTTTTGTTCCAATAGTTATTGTTATAATTTAATCCTCAATGAGCAAATATGAAGTTGAATTGATGAGACATGTGGTGGCATAGATTTAAAATTACATTCTGGATCGAATGTGATCTAGCAACCTCCAGGGCTGTTTGTGGGCAAGGCATCATTTCTATCTCTGAACCCCACATCACAAGGTAAGAAATTGTTCAGCCAGGGCTGAACACACTTCCCGGCATCTGCATACAACGCTGTCTTGCGCATCTTGTGCTTCTTGTGCGTGGTGGTGGAAAGATTGGTGGAAACAGGGCTGCGGCGTGAACGCTCTTTCCTTGACCCCTGAACCCTACTAACATGCCGCTAGATAACGTATTTACCAAAATGGCTGGGGAAATATTGATTCTGTAAACGATGCATTGGGGAGACCCACAATGACATTTCCAGCTTACCCACCCTCCTCCCAACCCAACCACCAAAGCTTCCAGCTTTGAAAATCAAATGGCCAATGGTTGAACAACTGATTGCAATTCCTGTGGCACTTTGGTACCCCATTGCAGATCTCAGATTTGCTGATGGAAGGGGGAGGGGTGAGGGGTGAGGGGGGTTTAGCCACATAAACTGAGAACGGAGGTCTGATATAGACTTGCAATGGTCACGGACATATGGGCTGATCAAATGTGTCACAAACCAATCTGAAATGCCACAGATCTTGAAAAAACGTAAGGACTCCCTGACACCCATCTCTACAAGGTGTCTTTGTGTCCTTGAGATTCTTGTGGGGCAAATCCGGGTGTGCCCATCTAAATCTCCCCATTGACAATCCACCCATCTTTGCCTCTTCCAAACATAGTATTTGCTCCTCTGAACCCCAATCGGCCAACAATCTAAACTTGCTAGTCACCAGTGTGAAGTTACTGACTCATTTTTCTTCTTAACAGAATATTGGGCAGAAGGGTACTTCCTTGACACGCTGCTCATTGTAAAATGGTTCATTAGCCTCTAATTTATGCCACTGTCAAGTTGGGCAGGATAGCAGTGACATAAAATATATCAATACATATCCAGTTTGTCCAGTTAGAGATTCTGTCCCTAAGAGGCGTTCAGGAATTTCTGTAATTTTAAAATTAGATAGTCAAGGTACTGTTGTACTTTGTGGCACAGTTTGAATGGCAATTATACCGTGAACTTCTGAAACAACCTCCGCAGCTACTACTTAACCTTTGATAAAATCATCTGGTGACAGATCATGTGTCAGTAAGTGAACACGTGGGTATAAGTGATAATCGTTTCATAAGTTTTAAATTAACAATTGAGAAGTGGAAAGTACATTCTGTTGTGGAACTGCTAAAATGGGGGAGGGCTAAATAGATCTCCATGAGCCTTGGTGGTAAGAAGCAAAGATAGACACAAAATGCTAGAGTTAAGGGCCCGTCCCACGGGCATGCGACTCCATGCGGCAAGCGCGACCTAACCGCAAGCGGGGGCCGTGCGGGGGCCGCACGGAGGTTGCGGGGCCGATCCCACTTCGATCGCCGGAGCCGTTTGCAGTTGTGCGGAGCTGGCCCCACATCGCGCGGGCTCCGAAAAACTGACACTGTTCAAAAATTCAGTGCGGCAATGGCCTGCCGCCCTGCAGCCGCATCGAGGGCGTGTGCGCCGCATCGACGGCCGTGCGCACCGCCTCGCCGCCGTACGCACCGTCCTGACGTCACTCGACCTCCGCGCGGCCCCCGCTTACAATTTGGTAGCGCTTGCCGCATGCGGACGCATGCTGGTGGGACCGGCCTTGTACGGGGATCACTCGACCTCCGCGTGGCCCCCGCTTGCGGTTAGGTCGCGCTTGCCGCATGGAGTCGCATGCCCGTGGGACAGGCCCTTAACTCAGCGGGACAAGCAGTATCTCTGGTGAGAAGGAATGGGTGACGTGTCGGGTCAAGACATTTCTTCAGTCTGAAGAAAGGACTTGACCCGAAACATCTTCCATTCCTTTTCTCCAGAGATGTTGCCTGTCCCGCTGAGTTACTCCAGTATTTTGTGTCTATCTTCGGTGTAAACCAGCATCTGCAGTTTCTTCCTAAACAACTAGCAAGAAGCAAAGATTGAATGAAAGAATTGTAACAGGACAATGGAAGAATTTTAATGAGGTGCAACCCGGGTTCAATCCTATGAGAGGATACACAGAGTGCTCCTCAGATAAAATGAGAGACAGAGAACATGAACACTTGAATAAAGGGAAGGTAGACACAAAAAGCTGCAGTAACTCAGCGGGTCAGACCACATCTCTGGAGAAAAGGAGTAGGTGGGTATATTTTAGACACAAAATAAACTTTTCAAGCTAGAACCAACTAAAATATGGTATGATGCAAGGAGATGTGAAAAGTAAAATTAAAGTGGCGAAGAGAGAATATGAGAATGGCAATTCATTTAAAGAGACCCTTAAAATAGTGGGGGTATCGATGAATGGAGAATTGAGGATAGACAGCACATATCAGGGCCTGAAGGTGAGATGTGCTTATAGGTACAGCACAAGGCTAAAATCACTTCACAATATGAAGTATCCTCGACCTGTATTGTGTCTATAAGAGTGTTTACTGAGGACAAGTATTCTCACAGAATATCAACAGTGACAGAGATGGTAGAGGTATAGGATAGAGTGGAAGTTGATAAGAATGATCCGAGATATTTAAACGTGCTGGAGTATCTCAGGGGATCAGACAGCATCTCTGGAGAACATGGATAGGTAATATTTCCGGTCGGCACACTTCTTCAGACTGATTGTGGAGGAGGGTGGAGAAAGTTGGGAGGGGGGGTGGGGGGGGGGGGAGGGAGGAGGGAGGAGGGGTTGTGATCGGCATATGGTTGGAACAAAATCCAGAGATTAAATCAGGTTTGAGACAGACTGATTGAAGAGTTGCAAATTGTGAACCCAGAGGAAGGAATGTAGGGTGTGTGAGGGGGAGGGGACAAGTAGGTGCAAGTCCAGGTGGAGCACAGGGAAAGGGGAGGAGGGGGAGGAGGGGTAGGGTGGGGGGAGGAAGAGGATCGGGCGGAGGGGTTTTTTAGAGGCTACCTAAAGTTGGAGAATTCAATATTTATACTGTTGGGTTGTAAGGGTCCCAAGTGGAACATGAGATGCTGTTCCTCCAATTTACATGTGACCTCACCCTAGCAATGAAGGAGGGCCTGGACAGAAAGGTCAGAAAGGGAATGGGGTGGGGAGTTTAAAAAGGTTAGCATCTGGGAGATCCAGTAGTCCAAGCTGAATTAAGTCTGGATGGCTTGCTTCCCATGTTACTAGGGGAATTTGGATGGAGCTAGAAGAAAGCCTTCCCATAATCTTCCAACCTTCCTCAGGTAAAGAGGAGGTGACATCCTTGTTCAAGAAGGTGGTGCAAGGACATTCCTTGGAACTACAGCTGGTTGGAGCAAAAACAGATTTATAAAGGTTTCGGGCCGAAACGTTGCCTATTTCCTTCGCTCCATAGATGCTGCCGCACCCGCTGAGTTTCTCCAGCACTTTTGTCTACCTTTATAAAAGGCTGATTGTTTTTGACAAATGTCAGCAACATTTTTGATGAGCACAAAATGCCGGCAATGGACTGCACGGGATATTAACTGTGTAGATTTATAGTTTGGAAAAATAACAAATTAAAAAATGGCCAAAATTATCAGAGGGTTAGTCTCAGCGCAGATTTTAAAAAAGTGTCTCAAAGACATAAAGCAGTGAGTCATGGCCTTATAGAAAGGGCATGGAAATACAGAAAGTCTACATGGACTTACGAGAGTCAAGAGTGTTTTATTGTCACCTGTACCATAACGGGGCAATGAGATTCTTACTTGCAGCAACACAACAGGCCTGTAAACACCGCATTCAATAGATGATATAATAAACATTAAAAAAGTTAAATAATTAAAAAACCCAAGACAGTGCAACGATGGCAATTCATAGTTCAGGGTTATTTGGAATTCGTAGTGTTGATTAAGACAGGTTTGTGGATCTTTGGCCTTCTTCTAAAGTCAACAATCGGTTTCTTGGTTGTTGGTCGGTCATTATTCAATCTAATGAACGATCTCCCTCCTATACTCCCACTCTTTTTTATCGGCAATTCGTCCAACAATGGTGGTGCCATCAGCGAATTTAATGATGTAGTTGGAACTGTGTCCGGCCATATAGTCATGGGTATAGAGTGAGTAGAGCATGTAGCTTTGAGGTGCCCCTGTGCTGATGCTTATCGAGATTGAAGTGTTGTTGCCCATTCATACTGATTGTGTTCTGTTGATGAGGATATTGAGGATCCATTTGCAAAGGGATGCACAGAGACCCAGTTCCCTGAGTTTGGTAACCAGTTTGGAGGGGATGATTGTATTGAATGCTAAACTGTAGTCTGTGAACAACAACCTGATGTACATGTTTTTATTGTCCAAGTGGTCCAGGGCAGAGTGGTGAGCCAGTGAGATCACATCCTCCGTTAGGCAAACTGTAGTGGGTACAGGTTCTTGCTCAGGTAGATGTTCACAACCACCATAACCAACGTCAAAGACCCAATTCTAAAGGATATTCAGGAACAGAATGATTTGAGTTCATTTATATTCATCTGTGCAGGTGTCAGTTTGTACAGAGAATTGAAAGGCATGGAGGACATTGGGATTCATAAATAGATCTGCAAGTACATAAGGACGGACCTTGATAAAACTTTGAATAGGCCACAGCTGGTGTATTGTGGTCGGTTCTGAATGTCCCTAGAATGGTAAAAAAGACAAACCAGAATGATTCAAGGATGAGAACCTTTGCTTACAAGGTTAGCCAGCAGTAGATGTGAACAAAGGAGATTGAGGGAGGTTTGACAAAGGTTTAGATGAGGTCAACTAAAAAAGTGCTGCTCCTTTTAGTTCATGGTGCAAGGATGAGCTGATACGGGCTTTAGGTTTCGGGCAAGATGTAAAGACAAGTGGTCTTTGAACAAGTGGTGAAGACCTTGTATTCCTGTCCATGTATGTGATTGGTTGGGTCTTGAAGCAAATAAGCTAGCAGGGCTATGAAGATAGAGTGAGGGAAGATAAATAATTGGTTTGTTCTGCAAAGTGCTGGCCTAGAATTGATGGGCTGATAGTGTGATGTTGACTTTATTGAATTGATTGATTGATTGAAAGGCACAGCGTGGACACAGGCACCTGGACCCAGCATGCCCACGCTGATCATTGATCACTCTGTGATCTGTGTTATCCCACTTTCACATCCACTGCCGATACACAAGGAGCAATTTACAGAGGCCCATTAACCTACAAACCCGCATGTCTTTGGGATTTGGGAAGAAACCAGAGCACTTGGAGGGAATTCATGTGGTCACAGGTAGAACAAGAAAGCTCCGCAGAGATACCACCTGAGGTCAGGATCGAACCGGGTCTCTGGCGCTGTGAGGCAGCAGTTTTACCATATGTGTAAAATCATGTGGAACTGTGTCCCGTGGAAAATCTCATGCAACCTTACTGATTCCATCCTGGACTTACTACAATTGCTTCAACGAATCACCTATTATCTGTTTAATGAACTTCTTTGGACTTTATTATCTGTTTAATGAACTTCTTTGGTGCACTCAAAACACTGTAAAGTAAAAATTGATGTATCTATAAACTTCCTACCTATGTGCAGTGTAATATGTAGGCCACGCCATCTGTAGGCTACAAAGCTTTTTGCTTGGTACATGACACAATAACAAACCTAAACATATAAAGCACAAAACTATTCAAAGATAGCTATTCAAAGATCTTTGTCATTTCCTCATTCGGGCTATAAAATGTATTTTTATATTGTTGTCTTTATTGTAGCGATTTCTCCAATTGAGTGACATTAGTGCAATGTGGAACTGCTCCCTCTACAAGTTATTGCCATTGCATTCCTTAAGCAGCTTGGGAAACTCGGAAGATTATTCTTTGCCTTGTTCACATAATTATTCCTTGCGTCCATTTTAATAGCAGCGTTTCACCCAAGTCCGGGAAATAATAGGACTGAGAGATTATGCTTTGTTGGTCTTTGCCAGAACGAATTACCTGCAAGCTAAAAACAGAATTGAAATGTGAGTGACAGGCAAGCTGTGTCTTGTACGGCGAAACTATTTGCAAAATCTCTAGACCTACAGGTTTATGTAAGGTGTGGTCTCACTTAAAAGCCTGGAGTGATTATCCAGTATAGCTTGGGCAGGACTGCAAGTTACTCATTAGTGACACAGTATGCTGAAGAAGTTCCATGCTTAGTCTATTTTCCCCACAACGTGTGTGTCACTCAATGATAACGTAATACAATTGTACTCATATTTATTATGGTAATAAATTATTAACATTTAATAGAATTCATTTGTGATAGATGGGTAGACACTCCTACACATTTTACTTCTCGGATAAACTGCTGCTGATGTGACTCCAGTGAGCAGTAAACCACATACGAATGAGATCATGTCCCTTTCTCATGGTAAGGTTGCGGCATATTGACTTGCTTTATTTAAATTAAAGTGACATCCTCCTACAAAAAGCAGTATTAACATTTGGGGCAGCACAGTGGCGCAGCGGTAGAGTCACTGCCTTACAGCGCTAGACAACCAAGTTTGATTCTGACTACAGAATCTGTACAGAATTTGTATGTTCTCCCCATGACCATGTGGGGTTTCTCCGGGTGCTCCAGTTTCCTCCCACATTCCAAAGACGTACAGGTTCGGTAAAAATTAAAATACTGGTAGACAAAAGTGCTGGAGAAACTCAGCGGGTGCAGCAGCATCTATGGAGCGAAGGAAATAGGCAACGTTTCGGCCCAAAACGTTGCTTATTTCCTTCGCTCCATAGATGCTGCTGCACCCGCTGAGTTTCTCCAGCACTTTTGTCTACCTTCGATTTTCCAGCATCTGCAGTTCCTTCTTGAACATTAAAATACTGGTGCTCTGCAAGGATGCATTCTCAATCACTGACTATATATTCCATACATATTCATGATCCTGCTGCCGAATTCTACTCTAACTCCATCTACAAGTTTGTAAGTAACACCAAATTTGAACATTGACAAGACAGAGTACAGGAAGGAGATAGAGTGCTTAGTATCATGGTGTCATTATAGCAACTCCTCCCTCAATGTCAGCAAGGTTTAGGTTTATTATTGTCACGTGTTCCAAAGTACAGTGGGGAAAAAAAACGTTTTGTTTCATGCTATCCCAACAAATTAAGTATAGTACACATATATACAATCAAATCAAACTCAATCTCAACAGATAGAGCAAAGGGGAATATACAGAGCGCAGAATATAGTTCTCAACATGATGAAGGTGAAAGGTGTTGACTTGAGACAGCATGGTTGAGTTTTTGCCCCAATCTGCATCAATGGCGCCAAAGTGGAACTGGTTGAGCGTTTCAAGTTCCCAGATGTAAATATTCAAAACTCTGTCCTGGACCAACCACATTGGAGCTGTTACCGAAAAAGCACAACAAAGGCTCTACTTCGTCAGCAAATACGGCATGTCCCCCATTGACTTTCCCCAACTTCTACACACGCACCACGGAAAGCTTACAATTGGGCTGCACACAGCTTGCTTTGGGAACAGCTTTTGCCCAAGCCCGCAGGAAATTGCAGAGTTGTGGATGTAGCCCAGTACATCGCACAGACAGACTCCTCACCATATACACTGCACTGGGAAAGCAGCCGACATCATCAAATAACTTGTTCACCCTGGCCATTCACTCTTCTCCACACTCCCGTCTGGCAGAAGGCACAAAAGCTTGAAAGCACGTTCCACCTGACTCAGGAATAGTTTCTTCTCTGTTATCAGACTTCTGAATAGTCCTACCATATGCTAGGGTGTAATCCCAACCTAACTTACCTCATCATGGACATTAGACATTTTCTCTTGAACTAAAGAGCCTGTCCCACTTAGGCTATTTTCTAGGCGACTACAGGTGATTAGGCTGTCGCCACACGGTCACCGGGGTGTCGCCTGTATGGCCGTGAGTAGTCTCCTCAGTTGCCTAAAGAGTCGTAGTGTCTTTCTGGCCGCCGCTGGATTTTCTGTTCAAAAATTTTCGGGGACAGTCGGCAACAGTGGGCTTGACGCCAATGAGCGTAGCTTGACTTCTCCTGACGTAGGTGCTGTCGTAGTTGTCGCCAGGTTAACGTAGGTTGTCGCCAGGTGACGTGGGTTGTCCCCGGTGTTGACTTCGTTTTTTATTGGTTGTTAAAGTAATTGTAGATTAGTGTGTCTATTTCAAATTATATGTCGAAGGGGGGTCCAGTCGCTGTTTTTTTGGCAACCTGCTACGACTATGACAGTCGCCGGCAGTCGCCTAAAAATAGTTTAAGTGGGACAGGCCCATAATATTACAATGCTGAAAATTATATTCTGCACTATGGTATTTCTTTCTGTGCTCTACCTGTTGTACCTATTGTACTTCTGTATGGCTAAATTGTATTAATGTATGGAATTATCTAAATTAATTGGATAGCACGCAAATGAAAGCTTTTGACACGAGACAATAATGAACCAATAGCAATAGCAAAGTTGCTTCCACCAGGCTGATGTGTTTCATCGTTTAGTATAGTATAGTTTAGTTTTTAGTAGATATTTCCCTGGATGCTACTGGCATTCCTTATATTGATCATCAGTTCAGTTTAGTTTATTGTTACGTGTACCGAGGTACAGTGAAAAGCTTTTGCTGCGTGCAGAAAGACTCTGAGGAAGGATCTCGACCCGAAACGTCACCCATTCCTTCTCTCCAGAGATGCTGCCTGCCCCGCTGTGTTACTCCAGCTTTTTGAGTCTATCTTGGCTTTAAACCAGCATCTGCAGTTCCTTCCCACACTGCAGAAAGACTACACTCGATCCATTTAGAGTGTTTAGATACATGATAAGGGAATCACATTTCGTGCAAGGTAAAGCCAGCAAAGTCCGATCTGAGGGTCACCAATGAGGTAGATCATAGTAGGAATTATGGATTACTTACAACTTCCAGCGCAACATTGACCATCTTGACTTCTTCATTCCCCTTACCTTCTCGTATGACAATCTCACCCCCTCTGAAAACACAGAGCTCCACTCACTCAGCAGCAATGCAACTGTTGTTATCAAACATGCCAACAAGCGAGGTGCCATTGTAGTCTGGTAGGCTAGCCTCTACTATGCTGAGGCCAGATGCCATCTCTCGAGCACCTCCTCCTACCTACCACTTGACCAGGACTTAAAAGACGAACTCCAGGCCACCATATCCCATACCGTTACTGACACACTACCCCTGCTGATGTCCCCTCTCTAGCCTCCGACCTTATAGATCCCTGGCCTTGTACTGGCTGCCTCTATCTCCTCCCCAAAATCCACAGACAGGACAGCCCTAGAGAGCCATTGTTTCTGCCTGCACCTGCCCCACAGAACATCTTCAAAGACCTCGATTCCATCTTAATCCCCTTTGTCCAGTCCCTTCCCACCTACACCGGAGATATCTCACGCCCTTCAACTCTTCAATACCTTTCAATTCCTAGGCTCCCATTGCCTCATCTTTACCATGGTTGTTTAGTATCTTGACACCTCCATTCCCCAAGAGAAAGGTCTCAAGGCCCTCTAGTTCTTCCTTGAAGAGCAACCTCATCAGTTCCCCTCTTCTACAGGTAACTCTCTCCTCCACCTGACAGAACTTCATCCCCAGCAACTTCCATTTTGACTCACGCTGAAACCATTGATTTCATTAACTTTACCACCAGCCTCTATGCTGCCATCAGATTCACTTGTTCACAGATTCACCTCTGACACCTCTCTCCCCTTTTTTGATCTCCCAAACGTTGCCCTGGTCCTTGCCTCTCATCCCACCAGCCTCTGCAACCAGCACATAATTTTCCATCCTCAACGTGATCCCATCACCAGCTATATCTTCCCGTCCCCACCAGTCTTCTGCTTTCCACAGCAACTACTTCCCCTGCAACTCCTCGGTTCACTCATCCCTTCCCACCTTCCCACCAGGAAGTTGCAGGGGAAAGTATGCTCTCCCCAGGTTCCTCCTCCTGCAATTGCTGGAGATGTAACACTGTCCC
The DNA here is from genome assembly GCA_038087875.1 of Malacoraja senta. Lineage (NCBI taxonomy): Eukaryota > Metazoa > Chordata > Chondrichthyes > Rajiformes > Rajidae > Malacoraja > Malacoraja senta. Next base: position 4,078,363 of record CM075984.1, on the reverse strand, counting down.
TGTACCTCCTCCCTCACACCCACCCAACGGGTTGGATCCATTACAATGGGTTTCGAGTATTTCTCTGAGGAAAAGAGTGATTGAAGGTTAAGACCTCAAACCTGGGACAAAGCGGATGTACTCCTGCCCTCTTTTGAGATGTGGACTTCCTACAGCAGGCAGCTCAAACCAATGAAAAGGTGCCACAAATGTTGCCTCTGAAATATCTTCCAAATTCACTGAAAGGAGACGTGAACCAACATTAGTGTCCTTTTTACACATCTTCTTACACATCTTCAGTTTAAACCAGCATCTGCAGTTCCTTCTTACACATTAGTGCCCTTTCGCAGGTTGCCATCCACAGAAGCCAAGGCAGTAATTACGCTCGGTCCGCACTGCCGAGCAGTCCATGTCATTCATTGGCTCAACGTCGTACGCCACAAACAGATTATTTAACCCAAGTGTGACGGTTCTTAAATTCAAGGCAGTGTACAAGGAACATCAATAAACCTCAGTAAAATTGAATACAATAGGTATGTACCACTGGTTGGTGTCATTCTTGGGAATGTGTGCCCACAAACATCAAGGCCTTTGACAACAGGCAAACATGGCCTGATTGGTGGCATGGAACATTACTGACCCAGAAGACACAAGCAATAACTATGTGTAGGAAGGAACTGCAGATGCTGGTTTACACCAAAGATAGACACAAAACACTGGAGTAACTCAGTGAGACAGGTAGCATCTCTGGAGAGAAGCGGTCTGAAGAAGGATCTCGACCCGAAACATCACCCATTCCTTCTCTCCAGAGATGTGGCCTGCCCCGCTGAGTTACTCCAACATGTTGTGTCTCTCCTCTTTAATCCAAGCTCTGTCACGCCAAGAGGTTGCCCCGGGAACGTTTCTGTGATGTTTCCAAAAGCTCCTTGCAAAAATGAAACTTTCTCAGAATAAAAGGACGTTCCATAGGAAGGAGGTGAGGAGGAATTTCTTTAGTCAGAGGGTGGTGAATCTGTGGAATTTATTGCCAGGGAAGGCTGTCAATCGATATATTTAAGGCAGAGAACGATAGATTCTTGATTAGTACGGGTGTCGGGGTTATGGGAAGAAGGCAGGAGAATGGGGGTGAGACGGAGAGATAGATCAGCCATGATAGAAAGGCATAGTAGATGATGGGCCGAATGGCCTAATTCTGTCCTATCACATGGCCTTATAAACATGAACAACTCTATTGACTCTTGGAAATATCTGAACAACCCAAAAAGGTCAAGGAGTCTTTCGGATGGCACTGAAAACCTCGAGTCCATGTGTTGGGAGCACACAGGGGTCCCGTGTGGCAGAGCACCACGTCCCAACCTAAACACCCACCCACCCAGTCAAGCACTTTCTGCTGCACTTGTGGCAGAGGGTGCGAGTCCCACAATCGTTCCATTGGTCACCTCAGAGGCCACTGAAATGACCAGCGAGCACATTATTTTTCATCCCAAGGGATTACCTCAGAAGGATTTGAAAGCAGATTAGTGTAGGAAGGAACTGCAAATGCTGGTTTAAACCAAAGATACACACAAAAGGCTGGAGTAACTCAGCAGGACAGGCACCATCTCTGGAGAAAAGGTGAAAGTAGATTGTTGTCTAGAATGGTGAAAAAAAATGATTGTTTAACATTGTGTAGCATCAATAGGTTTTAAATTTCATAATAATTTTCTGTGCGTTACTTATTTTGGCCGTGTGCTACATTGTGGGCATATAGTGACGTTAACGTGGAACAGAAAGCAGACTAGAAAAGATCAACAATTGTTTTATAATGTTAATAGTTATTATTGACTCCATTTCTAAAAAAAGTCCTCTTTCACTTTGACCTCCTTTTACCCACAGATACAAGAATCTATCTTCCAATCACGCTCTTTATGCAGGTGTCTGGAGAGTAAATTTAAAGAAGCATCACTTTGCAGCTAATGTGGGCCATACAGAAGAAATCACTGGACAAGAGCCAGGAGCATAAAAATGGCAACATTTCTACCCTCCAGATGCTGAAAGAGTACTTGTAGCGTACCAGCTGGTACAGGCTGAAATCAGATACTCATAGAGCAGGGCTGGGGAACCTGCGGCCTTAAGGCCGAATGCGGCCTTCTAGGCCATTAAGTGTGGCCTTTTGAATGAATCCAAATTTTGTAGAACAAATCCATTTATTTTTATTAATATGTTTTTGTTCATCTTTTATTATTTTTATTTTTATCTTAAAATGAACGTATTTAAAATACCAAAGAGTAAAAGAAGATTCAGCAAAGTAATCCTCCCCGACTGACGGCCACAATTAAAACATTAGTAAGTCATGAGGGCTATTTTAACAAAATAATGTACATTTTGAAGTATATCTAATTGAAGTTTCTTGGATGCGGCCTTATTAGATTACAGTTAACTTAATGTGGCCTTCCGACCTGAAAAGGTTCCCCACCCCTGTCATAGTCATAGTGATAGATTCTCATGTCACAGTTGTCTACTCTACGGAGGTGTGATTGCAACCCAGCAGCCTCGTAATACAGCTCAGCCTCATTTACAGCACAAAGATGATTTCTTAAAAAAGCATTTATTGTTACATTAGTGTGCATTCCATTATCATTCTCCCGCTGGTTATTTCAGAGGAATGGCCTTTCTTCACAACCGAAGATGCCCAAATAAGCAATAAATAAAAAGTGAGTTTTACCAGGAAATGTTGCCCACCTGGGTGGTCCTGACCCTTCTGCAGCCCTAATTTTCAAAACGACCACTTTTTTTATTAAACTACTGCTGCATCGTTTTTTTATTGGAACAAGCTGCCAGAGGAGCTGATTGAACAAGCTGCTAGAGGAGGTAGTTGAGGCAGGTACTATAACAGCAATTCAAAAACACTTGGACAGGTACATGGACAGGAAAGGTTTAGAGGGATATGGGCCAAATGCGGGCAAATGGGACTAGCTAAGATTGGTCGACATGGACAAGTTGGGCCGAAGGGCCTGTTTCTGTGCTGTGTGACTCTATGCAGTTTAGTTCAGTTTAGTTTTTTGTCACGCGTATCAAGGTACAGTGAAAAGCATTTGCTGCGTGCTAACCGGTTAGCAGGAAGACAATACATGATTGCAATCGATCCATTTACAGTGTACAGATACATGATAAGGGAATAACGGTAATGCCAGCAAAGTCCGATCAAGGATAGTACGAGGGTCATCAAAGAGGTAGATAGTAGTTCAGCACTGCTCTCTGGTTGTGGTTGGATGATTCAGTTGCCTGATAATAGCTAGGAAGAAACTGTCCCTGAATCTGGTGGTGTACGTTTTCACACTTCTGTACCTTTTGCCCGATGGGAGAGGCCTCTATGAAACACATTTGGACACAGATACTTTGAAGCCAACAGAAAGGAAGATCAGGTACTGTGTGGTATACAATTGGTAAATGATTTATTGTCATCCGCTGTGAGATACTGTCAAAATCAAAATTTACCCCAATAATATTATTGAGTGTGATTAGAGAGGACACTGTCCTCAGCACCCATATGGTGCAGGCAACTGTGGCTCACTCAGGCTGTTTTAATCTGTACTGTTGTCATTGTTTCTTTAAAGAGATCTGTCAAACTAACATTCAGCGAAACAATGAAGACAATAATTTAACTGGAGCTGCAGAAATCCTTCAGTATGATATAGGTTGAAGATGAACAAAGTCACTTTGTAAAGGTGCCTTCATTTCAGTTACTTAAACTCAAGGAAAATAATTATACCAGCTATTATCATGAAACATGTAGAATATAACAATTTACATGTAATTTTACAATGCTAAATGTCCTGAAATCTCTTTTAATGGTTGGATTTTTTTTATCTTAAATGCATTTATCAGAACTAAATGGGCTGTGTTAAAAATCAAATACAGAAGAAAATCAATATTTCAATCATATTGTGATATATATATTTTTCATTTATGCTTATGTGATGTGGTAATAATGTGCATTCGTGGTTTTAAACAGGAATAAAAGAGTGTGATATTTGGTGGCAAGTAATTTGGATTTAAGATTGAAAGAAGGCACTCCGACCGAGATCAAGAGAGCCGAGTGGGCAAGTATCTTCAGTAAAATTCAGATCAAATAAAGTTGGCACAGAGGAGAGGATGATATTCCGTGGACCAATGAATCTGGGGGATGAATGGTTCATCAGCAACTTTTTTTAGTCTGCAGCAAACTAATGTAACAAACCTGAAAGTCTTCCTAAAAAAAACCATTCTACTCCACTACTGACACCAAACATTCATTCCAATATGTCAGATATCACGTGTGTTTCTTGATGGGATTCTAACATATTGATTGCAAAGTTTAGTTTAGTTTAGTTAAGGTTTGAGATACTGCGTGGAAACAGGCTGTTCAGCCCACCGAGTCTGCACCGACCAGCGATCCCTGCTCATTAATACTACCCTACACACACTAGGGACAATTTTACATTTATACCAAACTAATTAACCTACAAAACTGTATGTCTTTGGAGTGTGGGAGGGAACCAAAGATTTTGGAGAAAACCCACGCGGTCACGGGGAGAAAGTACAAACTCCGTACAGACAGCACCCGTAGTCAGGATCGAACCCGGGTCTCTGGCGCCCTGAATACAATTTTTGTATTTTTAAACATATGTTGCAAGGACTTATATCTGCATGATTTTTATGATTGCTATTTATCATCTGAATAATATTTGCTAAAATTATTGAGGACAAATCTGATTAGAGCTAATTTTGAACATAAAATGATACACATGAGCAGTTAAATAACTTCTTATAGTCTCAACTTGAATGTAAAATGGAGGTAAATACGATTAATTCTCCAAGGCCATCTTGCTATTAACAAGTCTGTAGGAAGGAACTGCAGATGCTGGTTCAAACCAAATATAGACACAAAATGCTGGAGTAATTCAGTGGGTCAGACAGCATCCCCTGACTCTCAGTCTGAAGAAGGGTTTCGACCGAAACGTCACCCATTGCTTCTCTCCAGGCTCAGACTCCCAGTCTGAAGAAGGGTTGTGACCCGAAACATCACCCATTCTTTCTCTCCAGACATGCGGCCTGTCCCGCTGAGTTACTCCAGCATTTTGTGTCTATCTTATGCTATTAACAAGGATGTCCAAATATCATTTAACTTTATGTTGTCCATCTAAGATAATGATCAACGAATAAAACAGAAATTGCCCGTGGCCAATGGCTCAGGCTGCATCTCAAGAGAGAGAAGCAGAATTTATGTTTCAGATCAGTCTTAACTGGCCTTGTTAAAAAAGAACTGACTTTCAGTTCTTCACATTTCCAGCATTGGAGTATCTTTTTCTTTTTGGATAATAGGTCCAACACATATTTCTTTGGACGATTGCTTTCTCCAAGTCCTTCAGGAGGGGAGTCACCATTACTTGGTATTTTCAGGTGTGATTTTGGCCCATCATCGATTAACATTATTGGTTTAAATTCCTGTGGATTGTTATTATTCCCAGTTCTCTGCCACTTTTGATCATCCCAGGCTGGTTGACAGCACAACACTCCCCTCATCTTCAAGTGTCTGTAACATTTTCACTCATTTACTGGTTTCAAAAGGATTAAAATTAGATTCTCTTAATTCTCTAAACTGACGCGACACCAGCACCACCTGACTGGCAAATGGGCCAGGGGGCTAGAGGTGCAGGCTTTGACTGAGTGAACCTTACATCTCTGCAGAGTCACTGCATATGTCAGATCTCACGTCCAAGCCATTAACTTGTTTTTCTGATTGGAACCATAGTGGTAGACCTGCTGCCTTACAGCACCAGAGTCCCGAGTTAGATCCTGACTACGGTGCTGTCTGTATGGAGTTTGTACATTTTCCCCGCGATCTGCGTGGGTTTTCTACGAGATCTTTCATTTATTTCCACACTCCAAAGACGTACAGGTTTGTAGGTTAATTGGCTTGGTGTAAATGTTTTTTTTAATTATCCCTAGTGTGATGTTAATGAGCGGGGATCGCTGTTCGTGCTGACTCGGTGGGCTGAAGGGCCTGTTTCCGCGCTGTATCTCTAAACTAAACTAAACAAAACAAAACCATTTTATATCACAAAATGCTGGAGTAACTCAGCAGGTCAGGCAGCATCTCTGGAGAAAAGGGATAGGTGACATTTCAGGTAGGGTTTGGAGAAGGGTTTCGACCCAAAACGTCACCTATTCCTTCTCTCCAGAGATGCTGCCTGACCCGCTGAGTTACTCCAGCACTTTGCAATATCTTCAGCATAAACCAGCATCTGAAGTTCCTTCTGACACATTATATTCATTTAATAATGTGCAACAGATATTCTGTGTCTTCAAAATAACATGAATGCTCAATTTTTTGGTTGAACCAAATTTTAGATTGTTACACTCTTGACAAAACTGAACCTGAAATTATTAGTCATTTACTTTGGTATTGGGGCAATTCCCCCGATCTGTGTGCACCGGTTAAAATGTTCATGGAAATTTAAATGAAAGTTGTGTTTTGCACAAATTAAATTTCCTTAATGTTTAACCTGAAATCCTCAGACATGTGGATGGGTTAGGTAAATGAGCAAGAGGGGGTGAGGGCAGAGCAAGGCGCTAATGCCTGATTCTGCTTTGGCACCTTCAACACCCAGAGGCTTGGGTATAACTGACCAAGAACTATGTGCTGCTGCCTTCACAACTGTGCCACCCATGCCTGGTAAGGAGCTTGGAAAACTCAGAAGGGCCTTTACTGTGGCCAAGTGTAGTTGGGAAGGGAAGGCAATAGGACTTGGTTTAAGTTTAGGTTTATTATCAACATGTGCATCAAGGTACAGTGAAAAGCTTTCCTTTCCATGCTATTCAATCAGATTAGATATATTAATAAAAGGTAGACAAAAATGCTGGAGAAACTCAGCGGGTGAGGCAGCATCTGTGGAGTGAAGGAATAGGTGACATTTCGGGTCGAGACCCTTCTTCAGACTGATGTGGGGGTGGGGGGGGGGGATAAGGAGAAAGGAAGAGGCAGAGGCAGAGACAGTGGGCTGTGGGAGAGCTGGGAATGGGAGGGGAAGGAGGGAGAAAGCAAGGACTACCTGAAATTGGAGGTCATTGTTCAACAGTGGGCTGTGACATATTAATAAAAAAACTCAAGTACAGTTGTTCGGTTCAGTTTAGTTTATTGTCACATATACCAAGGTACAGTGAAAAGCTTTTGTTGCGTGCGATCCAGTCAGCGGAAAGACAATGCATGATTACACCTGAGCCATTTAAAGTGTATAGTTACATGATAAGGGAATAACGTTTAGTGCAAGGTAAAGCCAGTGAAGTCCGATCAAGGATAAACTGAGGGTACAAAAGGTGGAGTGAAGGGAAGTTTACAGAATGCAGAATATAGTTCTCAGCATTGTAATAATTCCAGAACCAAGTTTCTGTATCTTCTGCTTGACAGGAGCGGGGAGAAGAAGGAATGATTGGGGTGGGTAAGGTCATTGGATTGTGTTGGCTAACTTCCTGAGCTAGGGTGGCATGTAAATGGAATCAATGGTGGGAGGTCTGGATGGTGTGATGGACTGGACCACATCTACGATGCTCTGCAATTTCTTGGGCTCTTGGCTTTAATAACTGGAATCAGAGGAACCTACCATCGATGGAATGATGGATGGAGAGGGTGAGCATGGTGGCAGTGCAATGGAGATTGGAGGTGGAGGGGTTATTGTTGATAGAGATGGCAAGCATTTGGTGGGCTGAAGAGCTGCATGATGCTGTGATTCTCTGGTTTAGTGTAAAGTGGTGGGAGCTCGCAAGTTCTTCTTGGAACACTGAGAGTGACTCATGATCATTGTTCCCAGGCCCATGTAGCCCAAATCCCCCGCAGAGCTCTGAAAGGAGCATTGTACAGGGAATAAGGTCGTCCCAGGCTGATTCGTGGACATTGAATTTTTGGAGTGAAGTGACTCAGAAATAGATGTTATAGCATTACATTAAAGTCAATAAAAAACAGAGTTATACAACTGAATTTTTAATTCTGCTAAGAACAGGTTCCACTCACAAAACTAGCCAGGCTGTCTAAGTAAGCTAATCACTGCTGGGTAGTTAAGTTAACTTCATTTATTTACAAGCCTTACTGGTGGCTATAAAAGTTAAATTGGGATTTCCGGGAGCAAGTACTCATAGAAATATCTTATTATTTTTCAAAAATCCGTATCCTCAATTGAACTATAAAACGGTCTTTCAGGTATCACACAATAATTTTAAATAAGCTAAATCAGTAATTACAATGGCACTGAATTTTATTTGTATTTGGCAGCACGGTGGCGCAGTGGTAGAGTTGCTGCCTTACAGTACCAGAGGTCCGGATTCGATCCTGACCATGGGTGCTGCCTGTATGGAGTTTGTACGTTCTCCCCGTGACCAGCGTGCGTTTTCTGCAGGTGCTCCGGTTTCCTCCCACACTCCAAAAACATACAGGTTTGTAGGCTGATTGGCTTGGTATAGATGTAAATTGTCCCTAGTGTGTGTAGGATAGTGTTAATGTGCGGGGATCGCTGGTCAGCGCCGACACGGAGGGCTGTAACTAAACTAAACTAAATCAAGACATGCTTTTTAAAATGTATTTGTTAGTGGGGCATGTTAGACTGTTTCTTAAATGATTGCCAATGTGTATTTAATATATGAGTTTGAGCAGAAGCTGGGAACTGTGGGACTGGTGCGTTAGAGATAAAGAAGGTAGTGAATTGAATTGAATTGAATACATTTTATTAGCCAAGTATGTATACATACAATGAATTTGCCTTGGTGCTTTGGTTGCAAGTAACAACACGATATACAGTAGACAATTAAAAATAAAACATTATAATTTAAACATTTAAGGAATGAAATAAAATACCAGAGCAAAAAGAGGTTACAGACTTTTAGTTATTGAGTAGAGCTACTGCTTGTGGAAAAAAGCGTTTTTTATGTCTGGCTGTGGCGGCTTTGACAGTCTGGAGTCGCCTTCCAGAGGGAAGTGATTCAAAGAGTTTGTGGCCAGGGTGAGAGGGGTCAGAGATGATCTTACCCACTCGCTTCCTGGCCCTTGCAGTGTAGAGTTCATCAATGGAGGGAAGGGTGCAGCCAATAACCTTCTCGGTTGATCAAACGATTCGCTGCAGCCTCCAGGTGTCGTGCTTGGTGGCTGAGCCAAACCAGACCATGATGGAGAAGGTGAGGACAGACTCTCTGATGGCCATATAGAATTGGACCATCATTGCCTGTGGCAGATTGTGCTTCCTCAGCTGCCGCAGTAAGTACATCCTCTGTTGTGCCTTTTTGACTGTAGAGTCGATGGTAGCCCCCCACTTAAGATCCCCGGAGATGATTGTTCCCAGGAACTTAAATGACTCCACAGATGTGACTGTGGTGGTGTTGATGGTGAGTGGGGGGAGGGGGAGCTCTCCTAAAGTCTGTGGAGTGGCAGGGATGGGGGTGAAGGGGAGAGGTTTAGAAGGACGGGTGGGAAATTGAGGCCTAGGGTATGGGGAGGCTCTTTTCAAAGATACAAGCTAGAATACAAATAATTTACAGAAAGGAACTGCAGATGCTGGTTTACACTGAAGATAGACACATAATGCTGGAGTAACTCAGCGGGACAGGCAGCATCTCTGGAGAGAAGGAATGGGTGACTTTTCAGGTCGAGACCCTTCTTCAGACTGAGGAAGTCTGAAGAAAGGTTCGACCCGACACCACCCTTCTTCAGACTGACAGTCAGGAAAGAGGGAGACACAGAGATAAGGAAGCGTAAGGTGTGAAAATGAGATCAAAGGAGACAACGTTCATGGAAAATGTGGAATAGATCATTGTAAGCTGGGGGAAATTGACAGCGAAGCATACAAAGATAAAATTTAATCAGGAGGGCAGTCATACTGGTCTGAGAACTAGGATGGGGGATGGATGGAGAGAGAGGGAAAGCAAGGGTTACTTTAAGTTAGAGAAGTCAATGTTCATACTGCTGGAGTGTAAGCTGCCCAAGCAAAATATGAGGTGCTGTTCCTCCAATTTGCGTTGGGCCTCAGTCTGACAATGGAGGAGGCCCAGCTCAGAAAGGTCAGTGTGGGAATGGGAGGGGGAGTTCAAGTGTTTAGCAACCTGGAGGTCACGTAGGTTTAGGCCGACTGAGCAGAGGTGTTCAGCGAAACGATCGCCGAGCCTGCGCTTGGTCTCGTCTACATAAGCAGCAATTGGCAATTACACCTTGACTGAAAAAAATAGCCTGCAATATTTGTAAATTGGAACATTTGAAGTACATTTCTTTGTAGAAATCACCAAATGTTTTTTGTCTGTATTTTCTGAATTAGATTAAAACACATTCATTAGATATTCTACCGCACTACAATTTTAAGTGCAATATACAGTATGTCTTGATTACAGTTTGCATCCAAAACAGAGATAATTTCAACAGATTTCATGTAGTCACTCGGAATATGGTGAGGGTTTAGTATGATACCATTCTGCAGGCCATATTCAGCTGGACCCCATTTTAAGATCTTATTACCTGGCTATTCAAGGCAGGTACAGAATATTAATTATTTAAGATTTCACTGCAATATTAAAACTAATCCACATCTAGTTTAAACTACGGCTACCTTTCGCAAAAAAGAACAACTTGTCATTCTATTCTTAATTAGCATTTGATAAATGGTCAAAGAGTCACGATAGGAGGCAATAAATCTCCTTCCTAATGAGTTTGGAGTCCTCTGTGGATTGAGTTTGACATGCTCTAGTCATCGAATTTCACAGTACCAGAGGAAACCATTCAGTTCATCGGTTCTGAAACATCCATACTCTCAGAGCAACTTCTCAAAATTGAGCCTTAAGCTTTAATAAAGCCCCTTATGTTTTCACGGGCAGCACCAATACGATGCGAAGAAAGCACTTTGTAGGGATATTCGGGCAAGGGAAGCAAGGAATAGCATTGTGAGGTAAACATTCAAAAGCAGGAATAGACACAAAATGCTGGAATAACTCAACGGGACAGGCAGCATCTCTGGAGAGAAGGAATAGGTGATGTTTTGGGCCGAGGCCCTTCTTCAGACTGGTCAGGGGAGAGGGAAACGAGAGATATAGACAGTGATGTAGCACAGCGTTGGAGCAGCGAGAGAGGAAGTTGCAGAACTCTCTTCGGAGAGAGGAGGTGAACTTCTCTAAAGTAGGAGAATTTGCAGTGGAGCAGACCTGAAACGTCACCCATTCCTTCTCTCCAGAGATGCTGCCTGTCCCGCTGAGTTACTCCAGCATTTTGTGTCTATCTTCAGTTTAAACCAGCATCTGCAGTTCCTTCCTACTCAAAATAAGGGAGTACACCTGCTTCATTAAAAATGTGTAGGAAGGAACTGTAGATGCTGGTTTAAATCGAAGATGGACGCAAAAAGCTGGAGTAACTCAGCGGGACAGACAGCATCTCTGAAGAAAAGGAATAGGTCGGGTTGGAAAAAGGGTCTCGACCTGAAACATCACCTATTCCTTTTCTCCAGAGATGCTGTCTGACCCGCTGAGTTACTCCAGCTTTTTGTGTCTATCTTCCATAAAATGTTTTCTACTTTCTCAAACTATACAAATTAACTCTGAATATCTTATATTACTCTGGCCACTATTTTTAAAATCATTTGAACAATGATTCCAGTAGTATCAATCCAAAGGCACGTATTAGCACATATATTGCCACTTCAACATAAATACTAGTTTTTGATTCCCTGGTAAAACATCCCACTGATGGAGCTAATTAAAAAAAAAAAAAGAGTTGAGTTTGGAAAAAAAACATATTTTGAATGCAGTACCACATGCACCTCGTCAGAACATTTCTACTACTGCGGGTTTGATCCTGACCTCGGATGCTGTCTGCGTGGAGTTTGTACGTTCTCCCTGTGACTGCCTGGATTTCCTCTGGGTACTTCGGTTGTCTTCTACATCCCAAAGACATGCAGGTCTGTCGGTTAATTGGCTTCTGTAAAATTTGTAGGGAATGTGTCGGGAATGGATGAGAAAGCAGGATAATATAGGACTAGTGTGAATGTGTGATCAAGGATCGACATGGATGCAGCGGGACAAGGGGCCTCTTTCCATGTTGTGTTTCTAAATTAAACTATTTTTGGGTGCTGGGTCGGGTGGCATCTCTGGGGGATTTCAGGTCAGGATTCTTCTTCACGGTCTTGAGATGGGTCCTAGCCCAAAATGTTGCCTGTCCATGTCCTTCAGAGATGCTGCCTGACCCATATAATAATAATAATAATAATAATCATTTTATTTACTGGCGCCTTTCTAAAACCCAAGGACACCTTACAATGCACAGAATCACAAAAAAATACAAAACACATAATCGGAACAAATCAAATATAAAAACACCACAGTACACAAATCAAGGACAGAATTCAATTTCATATAGTTACTCCAACACATTGTACTCTACACAAGATCTGTAGTTCCTTGTGTCTACATGCAATTTACATTAGAACTTGGGTTCCCAAATCTTGTTGGACATATTCCTGGAAGTTTCATCACATGACTTCAAATATTAGTTTACCCTGCCATGTTAATTTCCAAAAATATTTCTTCAGGTGTAGATATGATAGTGGTATTTGGGAGGCTTTCGGATAGACACATGGATGTGTAGAGAGTGGCGGGTTGTAGATCATGTCATAAGGTCATAAATGATAGGAGTAGAATTAGGCCATTCGGCCCATCAAGTCTACTTCGCCATTCAATCATGGCTGATCTATCTCTCCCTCCTGACCCCATTCTCCTGACACCTGTACTAATCAAGAATCTATCTCTGCCTTAAAAATATCCACTGACTTGGCCTCCACAGCCTTCTGTGGCAAAGAATTCCTCTGACTAAAGATATTTCCCCGCATCTTCTTCATAAAAGAACATCCTTTAATTCTTAGGCTATGACCTAGACTCTCCCACCAGTGGAAACATCCTCTCCACATCCACTCTATCCAAGCCTTTCAGTATTCTGTATGTTTCAATGAGGCCTCCATCTCATTCTTCTAAACTCCAGCGAGTACAGGCCCAGTGTCGACAAATGCACATGTGCAGGCAGATAAGATGTTTCTGTTCCTGTTCAAGAAGGAACTGCAGATGCTGGAAAATCGAAGGTAGACAAAAATGCTGGAGAAACTCAGGGGGTGCGGCAGCATCTATGGAGCGAAGGAAATAGGCAACGTTTCGGGCGAAAGGTTTCGGCCCAAAATGTTGTCTATTTCCTTTGCTCCATAGATGTTGCCGCACCCGCTGAGTTTCTCCAGCAATATTTGTCTACCTTGTTCCTGTTCCTGTACTGTATGGTCCGAAGAAGAGTTCCGACCCATAATGTGGCCTATCCACATCCTCCAGACAGACTGCCTGACCTTTGGGTTAGTCCAGAATTTAGTCCAGATTCCTTGTGACAATTATGTCCTGTTCTATATTCTATTTAATTTTAGAGCTACCAAATACAATTTTACCACACCCTCTTTACATGCCCCAATGACTTGGGTTGCGTGCAACAGTTTCCTTCAGATTTGTTGCATAAATTAAAAAAGCTACAGGTCATTCCAGAAGGGTTGGCAACATATGCTGGAGTTTTTGCCTATTTAATCAAAAGTCTGACATAGAAAAAGAAAGTGCGTTAAACACTTCAGCATTCAAGCAGACGTGATGAGCAAACTGGTGTTTCAAGCTGATGATATTTCATTGGTATAGGGAAGTGTTAGAAATCAAACATGCTTTATGTTGCTGAGAAAGGCATGGGCTGTTGGAAACTGAGGGAATGTACAATCGGGTGCAGTCCGAGACAGAGAATGGTGAGAGGGGCAAGAGTTCATGGGAACTTGAGGGCCAACCGTTTGCACACGGTGGGTATATGGAATGAGCTGACAGAGGAGATAGTTAAGGCAGGTAGTATCACAGCATTTAAAAGACACTTAAACGGGTGCATGAATAGGAAACATTTAGAGGGACAAACGTAGGTAGGTGGGACACGCGTAGGTGGGACATTTTGGTTGGCGTTGTAAAGTTTGGCCAAAGAGTCTGTATCCGTGCTGTATGACTCTATGATTCTATTAATGAGACAGTGTTGAATTATTGCAATAAGATCACTGCTTAGTATAATTTACCGTTTCATACACCATTCAGGCATATTAACATTAAAGATAAGGTATAGATGCAGCCAGACAGTAGGGAAATCTGCACGAGTTCTTTCCTATTTTTGTAACATCGTCTCCTCTGATAACTTTCCAAGATTTCTCTGCTCCCCATTTCTGACACCTTGTGCAAGCCCTATCTTGATCACTCCACCATCCGCAGTGGTTCTTCTCTGAACCTCTCTGCCTCTATCTCTCTCTCCTACTTTATGACATGCAAGAGACAAGAGTCAAGAGTGTTTTATTGTCATATGTCCCAGATAGAACATTCTTACTTGCAGCAGCACAGCAGAATATTTAAACATAGCGCACTGTAAACAATATAATAAACAAGGGAAACAAATTCAGTGTATGTATATATGCAGAAACACACATATTCATACATACATACGCACACACACATTCTTAAAAGCTTAGGTCTTTAGCCAAGTTTGTAATCTTCTGTCCTGAAATTACCCATAACTCTATGTACAATTTTCACTGCTAATGTCTTGCAAAGGACCTTAGAATATTATGGGAGCTAAAAAATATATAATGTGATGTTCTTGATCTTCCTGTAGTTACATTTGGTGACAACATATGTGTGTGGATATCAGGTGAGGATGAGATTCAATGCATTCACAATTGGCCTGCACTCACATGCTATAGTAATGCACAAAGCATGGTCACTTGAGCAGGTTGCCAGCGGGTGCCAGCATCTAAAGAGCTGTTTGTTCATGCCATCATTTAAGGTGCAGGGGAAAAGATGTAGTAGTTTCATGCAAAGGGTGGTGGGTGTATGGAACAAGCTGCCAGAGGAGGTATTAAAGAAGGAACTGCAGATGCTGGAAAATCGAAGGTACACAAAAATGCTGGAGAAACTCAGCGGGTGCAGCAGCATCTATGGAGCGAAGGAAATA
This sequence comes from Malacoraja senta, assembly GCA_038087875.1. Classification (NCBI taxonomy): domain Eukaryota; kingdom Metazoa; phylum Chordata; class Chondrichthyes; order Rajiformes; family Rajidae; genus Malacoraja; species Malacoraja senta. The sequence goes on along the minus strand of CM075984.1, from coordinate 4,063,347 downwards.
GGTAACGTTTCGGGCCGAAACCCTTCTTCAGACCGTCTGAAGAAGGGTTTCGGCCCGAAACGTTACCTATTTCCTTCGCTCCATAGATGCTGCTGCACCCGCTGAGTTTCTCCAGCATTTTTGTGTACCTGCCAGAGGAGGTAGTTGAGGCTGAGACTATCCCAGCGTTTAAGAAACAGTTAGACAGGTACATGGACAGGACAGGTTTGAAGGGATATGGACCAAACACAGTCAGGTGGGACTAGTGTAGCTGGGATGTTGGCAAGTTGGGCCGAAGGGCCTGTTTCCACGCTGTATCACTCTATGACTATCAGGAGAAACTTGGCCAAGGTGAAGTGTGAAATGATTGTCAGAGCTTTGTATAAAACAACTCCACTGAAAAGCAAACGCTGGAAAATTAAATGAATTTCCATTAATTACTGTCCCTTTCCAGTGTTTCATTGATCCAATGATGCCTCACTCTTGCTTGCATCCCAGTCTCCAGCATGGATTATTAATCCTTACACAATGCAAATTGGTTGAAGGCAGGAGGTGGAAATAGAAAAATAAAACTAGCCTTTCCTACCTTGTTATTTCTCATTGTACTTGTGACTTTGACCACTTCCTCTCTACAGTTAACAACCAGAATAAGAAAGGTCTAGGCCACATGCCCCAGAGGGAAAAGTATCCTGCTGGGTCTCCAACAACCTGTTATTAAAACCTTTCTAAATAACTGCAGTTAGGTCATTCGTACTTGGCAGCAGCAGCTTGTAATTAAAACGTGTGATCCCACACATACTGTTGTTATTCTTTATCAACTGATAAGTTTGTCAGTATCAAAAGAGAGAGAGAAAAAAAAAAGCTGGAATGGTTAAAAGTTTTTACCATTTGACAAAATAATGCCCGACAACACCATCTCGGGCTTCAAATCCAGAAGTTGAGACAATAGGAAAGGGAATATTTTGTGTTGAAATGTTCTTACTTCCGGGAGGTGTTGAGGCAGAGAAGGGCGTACTTCTGGAGAAAAGGAGCACGTGATGTTTCGGGTCAAGACCCTTCTTCAGACTGTTGAGATGCTGTCTGATCCACTGAGTCACCCCAGCTCTTTGTGCCTATCTTTGTTTTAAAGCAGCATCTGCTGTTCCTTCCTGCACAAGTGTGTACCACTGTCTTGTTCAGGTGTTGTATTCTGACTTCGACACAACCTTCAAATATGATTTGATCCCATGTCTGAAACTAAAACCCCACAGCTGTGGAAATCACCCAGAACTATAATAAAAAAACAATATATGTTCACAATTTTAAACATTAACTAGACCAAGTGGGACCCGTTGGGTCCCGTCTCCTCAACGAGCGTTTGCGGGGGGTGGGGGCAGCGGCCTGTGGCGTCACACAAACTAACCCCCCCCCCCACACACACACACACTAACACCCCCCTCTTGATATTATATTAATATTATTCATTCGCTCCTTTTACCCCATCCCCAGCCCTATCCACTCACGCATAGCCCCCAACTGCACAGAGAGGGGGGGGGGGGTAAAGAGAGAGAGGGCAGAGAGAGAGAGAGAGAGAGAGGGCAGAGAGAGAGAGAGGGCAGAGATTGGGAGAGGGCAGCGACAGGGAGATGGCAGAGACAGGGAGAGGGCAGACAGAGAGAGCGCTGCAGGCGATCATGGACTCGAGGGAGGACACGAGTGGGCGGGCGAGCGGTCATGGACCCGAGGGCCCCGAGCGAGGGGGGCGTGGCCACTGCGAGCGGGCAGCATCTTTTTGAGACAGGGAGAGGGGAGAAACAGGGAGAGGGCAGAGACAGGGAGAGCTGCGGCCCGGGGGAGCGGGCGTCAACCAAAGGACTGTGATTTCGGCGGAGGGGGGTGACGTCACTCGCTGCATGTGAAACACAGCACAGGCCGCTCGCAGCAGACCCATTGTGACGTCATCAGCAAGACCATCTCGTTTATTTTCAAAGTTTTACCGGATTTGTGAACATTTTCATAAATAACTCGAGAAATAAAGCACAAATTTTGCAGATAAGCTGTTTTCAGAGTCCAGGCGGTAAATCTCTACCGGAATATGTAAGAATGTTACCGTTACCATGTCGTTCACACACGCACGCACGCACGCATGCACACACACACCATCCAAGCTCAGAGTTTTAATAGTTAATAGTATTATAAAATATTAGTTTCTAGAAAATTGACACATGGCAATACATAACTTGTATGCTGACCAGAAAGAAAATCATAATAAAAATAAACAATTAAATAAACACAATTAGTTTACTGGGATGAAACAATTCTTAAATATATTTTTGATTCTCAGCGACAAATGACTTCCACAAACCCAGTGGTATGAATATTGATTTCTCTAACTTCAAGTAACCCCTGCATTCCCTCTCTCTCCATTCCTCCCCCACTCATCATTCCAGCTTCAAAGTCGTCTTGTTGAGTCTCATTGTCTGTACTCATTCTCACCTTACAAACAGCGAACAATGGTCTGTTTCCTTTATCATCGTTACTGTTTTGCATATCTTTCATTCATTTGTTCGATATCTTTCTACATCACTATCCATATTTCTCATTTCCCCTTCTCAGTCTGAAGAAGGGTCTCGACCCGAAAAGTCATCTATTCCTTTTCTCCAGAGGTGCTGTCTGACCCGCTGAGTTACTCCAGCTTTTAGTGCCTATCTTCGGTTTAAACCAGCATCTACAGTTCTTTCCCACACCTTCTAAATGTATGGCTATTTGGTTGCTTTGTCAGCATGGCTCCTTTGATTTCTTGAGGCAGTGGACTTGGAAAATTTGAGCAACATTGTTAACTTCTGATTTTCTCTCTCTCTGGGGATGTGCAAGAATGATGCTGAGGAATGCAGCAATCCATAGTTTAGTAAGCAGGGCAATGGACAAGACTTGTATTTGTCAGTGACACAATAACCAAATAGTAAAGGGCCTGTCCCACTTTCCTGAGTTATTTACGAATTCTCCCGAGTTTTCAAACTCCGTTGATACATCTTAGCAGCTCGTTATGTCAGCCGAAGGTACTCGGGGCATCAGGTAAGTCGGGACGTTTTTTCCAGCCTGATGAAAAATGTCCACGAGTAAAAAAATAGCCCCGAGTACCTATGGCTGGCATAACGAGCCGCTACGATATATCCATGGACTCCTACGGCCTCCTACAAACTCGTTACGAACATTCTGCGAGTTTGAAAACTCGGGAGAATTCGTGAACAACTCGGGAAAGTGGGACAGGCCTGTAAGTGTCCAAGTTATTCAGATCATTGAACATTGCCAGCAATTAGAAAAAAATTCTTTCAGATTGTCTCATTCAATTCTTATAATTTTTTGATACTGTCTGATATTCGTGTATTCTTTGCACCATTTGCAGTTTGGTTAACATAGAGTGTGGGATGAAGAGGATGAAGGATTATGCAAGAAGATACCATTTTCTTCTGATTAACCAAAGATAGGCAGAAAATTCTGGAGTAACTCGGTGGGACAGGCAGCATCTCTGGAGAGAAGTAATGGGTGACGTTTTGGGTCAAGACCCTTCTTTAGACTTCTTCAGGTCTGAAGAAGGGTCCCGACCCAAAATGTCACCCATTCCTTTTCTCCAGAGATTCTGAGTTACTCCAGCATTTTGTGCCTATCTTTGGTGTATAACTAGCCTCTGCAGTTCCTTCCTACACATTTCTTCTGATTCAATCCTGGTGCTTGACACGACAACAACCAACTAATAAACAGCCAGTTACTGCTCTTCTGCAGGATGAGACTACGTTGATCCACCTGTCTCTTACTGATAGCTAGCTCCCTTTGCTCCTTAACAGTATTGACATCTGGCTTGTGAACTAATGGATAGATTAGCGAAAAGTCTATACTAAATTAATTATGTAGCTGAGGTCAGTTAAGGAATGAGTGAGGCTCATGCTGCAATGGATAAGTTGTCATATCTGAAAATTGATCCAGTTCACCACATGTGAGGTTTAGTTCAGATCGAAGATAGACACAAAAAGCTGGAGGAACTTAACGGGACAGCATCCCTGGGGTGAAGGAATGGGTGACATTTTTCGGGTCGAGACCCTTCTTCAGACTGGTTAGCGATAAGGGAAACGAGAGATATAGACGATGATGTAGAGAGATAAAGAACAATGAATGAAAGATATGTAAAAAGGTAACTGATAAAGGAAACAGGCCATTGTTAGCTGTTTGTTGGGTGAAAATGAGAAGCTAGTGCAACTTGGGTGGGGGAGGGATAGAGAGAGAGGGTATGCCGGGGCTATCTGAAGTTAGAGAAATCAATATTCATACAATTGAGCTGTAAGCTGCCTAAGCAAAATATGAGATGCTGTTCCTCCAATTTGCATTTAGCCTCACTCTGACAATGGAGGTTCAGGCAGACTGAGTGAAGGTGTTCAGTGAAATGATCACCCAGTCTACGTTTGGTCTCGCCGATGTATAAGAGTTCACATCTTTAACAACAGATACAGTAGATGAGGTTGGAGGAGGTGCAAGTGAACCTCTGCCTAACCTGAAAGGACTGTCAGGGTCCCTGGACAGAGTCGAGGGAGGAGGTGTAGGGACAGGTGTTGCATCTTCTACAGTTGCAGGGGAAGGTACCTAGGGAAGGGGTGGTTTGGGTGGGAAGGGATGAGTTCACCAGGGAGTTGCAGAGGGACGGGTCTTTACGAAAGGCGGAAAGGGGTGGAGATGGGAAGATGTGACTAGTGTTGGGATCATGTTGGAGGTGGCAAAAATTCCGGATGATTACGTGTTGTATGCGACGTCTGATGGGGTGGAAGATAAGGACTAGGGGGACTCTGTCTCTGTTGCGACTAGTGTGAGGGGGAGCAAGGGCGGAGCAACGGGTAGCAAAGAGACACGAGTGAGGGCCTCATCTATGATGGGGGAGGGGAACCCCCGTTCCCTAAAGAATGAGGCCATCTCAGATATCCTGGTATGGAACACCTCATCTTGGGCACAGATATGGCGTAGACAGAGGAATTAGTAGGGGATAGAGTCTTAGAAGGATGCAGGATGGGAGTCAGTGGGTTTGTAATAGACATCAGTCGATAGTCGATAGTCTATTTCCTGTGAGATCAAGAAAGGGGAGGGAGGTGTCTGAGATAAAGTAGGATGGAGATAGGTTGGGGAAGTTCTGCATTCTGCATGGATGCAGGAGGTAGCACCGATGCAGTTGTCAATATAATGCAGATAGAGTTCGGGGATAGGGCCAGTGTACGCCTGGAACAGGGATTGCTCAAAGTACCCTACAAGGAGGCAGGCATAGCTGGGTCCCATGAGGGTGCCCATAGCTACGCCTTGGACTTGGAGGAAGTGGGAGGAGTCGAAGGAGAAGTTGTTAAGGGTGAGGACCAGCTTATGTTAGTAGAAGGAAATTGGATGGTTCTGCCGCTCGTGGAAGAAACGGAGGGCTTTAAGACCTTCCTGGTGGGGGATGGAGGTGTAGAGTGACTGAACATCCATAGTAAAGATGAGGGAGTGGGGGCTAGGAAAGCGGAAGTCATTAAAGAAACGAAGGGCATGCAAGGTATCTTGGAAATAGGTCGGGAGGAATTGGACCAGGCGGGATAGGATGGATTTGAGGTACGCGAAAATCATTTCAGTGGGACAGGAGCAGGCAGAAACAATGGGTCTGCCAAAGCAGTTGTGTTTATGGATTTTGGGGAGAAGGTAAAACGAGTTGTGCAGGGCTGGGAAACGATAAGTTTGTACGCTGTGGAAGGCAGACAGCCAGAGTGATGAAATCAGAAATGATCTGTGAGGTTTAATTTAGTTTAGTTTAGAGATACAGCATGGAAACAGGCCCTTCGGCCCACCGGGTCTGCGCCAACCAGCGATCCCCGCATATTAACACTATCCTATACACACAAGCGACAATTTTAACTTTTACCAAGCCAATTTACCTACATACCTGTACGTCTTTGGAGTGTGGGAGGAAACCGAAGATCTTGGAGAAAATCCACGCAGGTCACGGGGGAGAATGTACAAACTCCATCCAGACAGCACTCGTAGCCGGGATCGAACCCGGGTCTCCAGCGCTGCCCTATTGAGCTCAGGTGATTGAGCTTCTTGTGGCAATGCACCTGGTGCCTCAGGACACTCATGGCATTGGCCTCCATCTTTTGAATGTTGGTGAAGAGGATTTACTTTCCACCTCCTACACTGAGCTCTCCAGACTAATGTCTGAAACCAAATATACAGTGTTTGATGTTGTTCCAGTCTTTCTGATTTCTCATCGGCCAATGTCTACTTCAGGCACAACAACCCTCATTTTCAGGAAGCATTTGTTTTAAACACTGCATGATGGCTTTAACTGATGACAACAAGACATCAAATTCCAGCTGCTGGCCATATGAATTACTCACGTAGGTGGACAGCATGTACCTGGTGTGGGCATGGATCACTGACATATAATATAATCTGTGCCTGTTGACAGGGATTTTGGATTTTATGGATATACGGACATACATATTGGGAACAGGGGAAGACCACTCAATCCTGATCACCCAATTAATAAAATCATGGTTAATTCTAACCTCATTTTTGCATTCCTATCCAGCTGTGGCAACTTATTATCCTCATGCTTATCAAATTTGAAGTATCTACGTACATTTCCCTTAAAAGTATCAGTTCCGTTTAGTTTAGTTTATTGTCACGTGTACCGAGGTACAGTGAAAAGCTTTTGTTGGTGCTATCCAGTCAACGGAAAACAATACATGATTACAATCGAGCCATTTACAGTGCATAGATACATGATAAGGGAATGACGTTCAGTGCAAGGTAAAGCCAGCAAAGTCTGATCAAAGATAGTCCGAAGATCACCAATGAAGTAGATAGTAGTTCAGGACAGCTCTCTGGTTGTGGCATCATGGTTCAGTTGACTGATAACAGCTGGGAAGAAACTATCCCTGAATCTGGAGGTGTGCGTTTTCACGCTTCTAAACCTTTTGCCTGATGGGAGAGGGGTAGAGAGGCGGTGGCCAGAGCGCGACTCATCCTTGATTGTGCTGCTGGCCTTGCCAAGGCAGCATGGGGTATAAATGTAGTCAATGGAAAGGAGGTTGGTTTGTGTGATGGTCTGGGCTACAATTCACTGCAGTTTCTTGCGGTATTCAAAGTATTCAATGACTATTACCATTACCCTTTGAAGAAATCAATTGCAAAGACTCACAATCTCTGAGCAAAAAATTTCTGTCATACATGGATGGCCTCTTATTTTTAAACCTCTTAAGACAATCCAGCTATTCCAATACTTCTTTAAACCACATCCAGTGCCTTAACATAACTATCTTAAAGAAATGCCAATACTGTACTCCAGATGTGGCCTCATCTCTATTTAATATATTGAAACATAACCTTCCTATTATGTATTCAATTCCTCTGGTGATACTTAATAACATTTTGTTAGCTTTTTTAATTGCTTCCAGTATTTGTACGGTATCTAATATTAGTCTTTTGTCAATCAGGCACCACGACACCCATATCTTTTTGTATCTCAGGGATCTTCGTCATTGAAGTAGTACGCCTTTTATTTTCCCCACCAAAGCTCCACATTGTCCTACATTATACACCATTAGTTTGGTCATTGTCCACTCACTAGCCCTTCCTTATGTCATCTTCACAGGGTATTTTCCCACCTTTCATTGTATATATTGTATACACACACACACACAAACGCACACACACACACGCACATGCGCGCACACACGCACACACATACGCACACACGCACATACGCACATGCACACACATACACACACACATGCACATGCACATACGCACACGCACACGCGCATGCACGCACACATGCGCATACGTATACAAACACACACACACGCACACGCACACTCACACACACGCACACACACACAAGCACACGCACACAATCACACACACACGCACACGCACACACACGCACGCGCAAGCACAATCACATGCACACACACACACATATATATAATTGTTGACTGTTTTAACAAATGTATTTTAATGTGCTAAACGGCATTGAGCCAACTTGCACAGAGCAATTTGACCTGCATTAACCTCTTCTGTACCAGAGCATACAATATTAATGATTTTTACAGGATATTAGAGCAGCCTTATTGGCAGACAGAAATGAAAAGGGTAGCTTTTGCTCATGTTCTATCTACTGTTGTGCTAAGTGCTCAACATGCATGTAGTAATGATAAAATTATATTTATCACAAACATGAAAAGTGCTGTATTTTAGTGCTAAAATCATACTGGTTGAATCCTTATGCAGTTCACATCATGACAGTAGACAACTGCCGTTAGAAGGCATGTACAATATAGTTTGCAATCGAGTGACACAAGTGATGATGTCATGGAGAAAACCATGACTATTTCATCTATCCACTTATTGAAATAAAGCCCGCGGAGTCTAAGAGCCATGGAAGGAGAGAGAGTGGAGGAATCAGCAAATGTAAATAAAAACATTGTCACTGGATTTGCTGACATATCATGTCGTGGCTTTAAACAATTAAATTAGTTTGTGGCTTTGATACTGACAACTTGGCTTACGCTTGTTTATTAAGGTAGTGTGATCTGCGTGCGATACTTGTCCTCCACAATGGCAGGCAGATGGTTGGGATCTTGTAATCATCTACAGAAGCCTTCCATTGACTGCCTTCACAAATCATCGTGAGCAGCACACAACTAACCGTCTTTTGTCTACCCTGTCCCTCATAAATGATTACAAGATTCCACCCATCTGTCAGCTTCTGGAGTGGGATGTATGTAAAGTGGCAGCGAATATGAACAGCTGCCTGGAGATCGTTCAGACATGGCAAGAGCAATCGCTGTATGAAACAGTGACAGGCACATGCCTGTTTTACCACCAATAGTGCTACGTAATCCTGATGAGCGGACCGGTTTAGAATCGTAAAATCATTGGTCTTTTTAGATATTAGGTCAGATTAAGGAACTCAATGTAACCAATTGGACATATTTGGACCTCACACTTAAAGCCCTGTCCCACGGTACGAGTTCATCCCAAGAGCTCTCCCAAGTTTTAAAATAATCAAACTCGTGGTACGCATGGAGAATGAACGTAGCGGGTACGTCGGAGCTCGGGGACGCCTCTTAGCGGCTCGTAACGCTAACGGCAGGTACTTGGGAAGAGTCGCTAATGGCAGGTAAGCATGGGAAGACTTGTGAAGATTTTTCAACATGATGAAAAATGTCCAAGAGAGCCCCGAGTACCGACGAGTGGCCATTACCGTAAATCTCCGAGTTCGAATCAGGGCAAACTCGGGAGAACTCTTGGAATGAACTCGTACCGTGGGACAGGGCTTTTACCATTTGATCCCAGTCATCTCTCCTGGATTAAGCATGTTGCATTGTTAAGATAGACACAAAAAGCTGCAGTAACAGCAGGTCAAATTTGTTAAATTTGATGCAACGTTTGTTGAATGCTCATAGTTAAGTTACTAGATATCACCAAATACATTTACGTTTGTTCTCAAATAGGAAGACGATTACTATTTTATGACCAAGAGTTGAGGTCTGACCTCCTGAACTGTGCTTGTAGTGATTCAGCTGCTTCCCTAAACTGAGTTTTCATAGAATGGACGAGTTTAGTCTTGCATCAGAATCCACCCAGTTTCTCGTCAATTACTTCAGCAACCGTTGGGAGGAGGTTCAAACCGAACAGACAACTGAGTGACAGCTCATCTCCAACACCAACAATGTACAGAGCATGAAGTAAATGTCCATCTCCCATCAAGTTGCAATAGATCACCTTGTCTGAGTGCCACATTTTCTTACCTGATTCTGTTTCTTTTTTTATACAAATAAACTGAGAGGAAATGCTTCAAGTACTGAAATGGATGAAGTTGTCATCACACTTACAAGAGTCTGTGGCTATCACTAAAAATTGTCTATCTTCGGTTTAAACCAGCATCTGCAGTTCCTTCCGACAAAAGATATTCAATTGTCACTTAAAATGTTAAGTGGTTTGAAGAATTATAGACAAGAGACAATAGACAATAGGTGCAGGAGTAGGCCATTTGGCCCTTCGAGCCAGCACCGCCATTCAATGTGATCATCCCCAATCAGTACCCCGTTCCTGCCTTCTCCCCATATCCCCTGACTCCGCTATTTTTAAGAGCCCTATCTAGCTCTCTCTTGAAAGCATCCAGAGAACCTGCCTCTGAGGCAGAGAATTCCACAGACTCACAACTCTCTGTGAGAAAAAGAGTTTCCTCATCTCCGTTCTAAATGGCTTACCCCTTATTTTTAAACTGTGGCCCCTGGTTCTGCAGAAATTTCTTTTCTGCAATTTTCTATATTGCTACATGAAAATTCTGTCTTTGTCCCTGATTACTGGTTAGTTTTATACATGGAAAATCTACTAATAAGCGATCAGGACATTGTTGCCCTTGAAAAAAAGACTGTTCCAAAGCAAAAAAATATTGCGGCAGAATCACTTATTTCTTCTATCATACAAAAACGGTCTTCTAATTGTTCACTTTTACACAATGAAGAGATATTAGAGGAAGAAACTGTTAGTATCATAAATTATCAGCATAGTGTTCACTTAAAAAAATATTGAAGGATTGATTCTATAATTTTGTCTCAGAATGGAAGAAAGATAATTTTGTATACAGTGTTATCTTTCCCTCCAGCACAAGAGAGATTATCAGATATGTTTATTAAATCCCCTGGAGTTTGGAAAGAACACAGAAAATTGTCAGGTAGCGCAATAGTAAATGTCTGTCTCAGCTGGAGACCTATCTGTTATGAATAAGTTAAGAGTTTCAGTACAATTTAGAGCAGTAGGAAAGCATGCTTCCCTATTGTGTGTGTCTGTTGTAAGCCTCGAGCAAAGAGAAATAATCAGTTGAATTGCTACTGTCAGCGTTGAACAATTACTGATGGCTTCTGTAACAGTGCAAAATACATGATGCCAACTTTTATCTGTGTGTTTTGCAGCAAGTGCTCTTCAAGCGCTCCTGCAAAGAGCAAGATGTAATTGAAATTGAACATTGCTTACTTTGCAGGTTAGAACTTCCACTGCTTCATTTGTTTTGCCAATAGTTATTTTGTGAACCAATGATGTAACTATAACGGAAATGCGAGGACTATTCATGAAAAGCAAAAGATATTCCAAAGGAAATGCAATCTATGACTGGGGGTGATACCAGAAAAATTAACTGTCCTTCCAACTCTAGCACAAACCAAATGGCAATATCGCTACCAGCTGAAAGGGGCATGAAATGCAATTGCAATGTACTTTTAATGCAGTTTTTTACAGAACATGTGTCCGATCAACATTATGACAATTTAAAAAAAATGTTAAATTGCTTAATTTCATTTGGATTAATATTATCTTTAAAGCAAGGTAAAATTTTGCCAATTAGCTGCTTGTCAAATCGGGTGTATATATATAGTTTAGTTTAGAGATACAGCGTGAAAACAGGCCCTTCGGCCCACCGAGTCCACGCCGACCAGCGATCACCGCTCATTAACATTATCCGACACACACTAGGGACATGTTTTACATTTACACCAAGCCAATTAACCTACAAACCTGTATGTCTTTGGAGTGTGGGAGGAAACCAAAGATCTTGGAGATAAACCCACGCAGGTCACGGGGAGAACGTGCAAACTCCGTACAGACAGCACCCGTAGTCAGGATCGAACCCGGGTCTCCGGCGCTGCATTCGCTTGTAAGGCAGCAACTCTAACGCTGCACCACCATGATCGTGTATAGTGGTCTCTGTTTGGCTTCCACCTCATTAGTAAAAAGTTCTCTCAGAGGCTAAAGGGAACCATTAGTGGATAAACTACATCGTATTACAGAGGATAGACACGAAATGCTGGAGATAACTCAGTGGGACAAGCAGCATCTCTGGATAGAAGGAATGGGTGATGTTTTGGGTCGAGACCCTTCTGCAGACCCGGGTCTTGACCCAAAATGTCACCCATCCCTTCTCTCCAGAGATGCTGTCTGTCCCGTTGAGTTACTCCAGCATTTTGTGTCTATCTTCGGTGTAAACCAGCATCTGCAGTTTCTTCCTACACACTTGTATTAAAGGGGGATGCCTAAATGAGTTTCTCATTTCGAGGCTATTCGTAGAGGGAAAGTGGGAAAGCATTCACTCTGTATCTGCCATGTTAGTCAGATCTTCACTCAGCAGAAATGAATTCTCAAGTTACTTATGAAATAGTCTGATGTCGTTGCTCAACGTGGCCGTATATGGCCCACTTTATCTCAAGATTCCACTGTTACGGAGCTGCAAAAGTAAAGCAAAAATAAAATAAAATTAATTGAACTGCATATCACGTAGAATTGTTGATGATGTGATATGCATTGCACAGTGTTTTATGTTATCATAATATTTTTTTTATTCCATAGATCATGGTTCAGCTTCCATGTAAATTTACAACGAGCATTTCTACAGTGATAAATGTGATTCTGGTAACTGGACATTGACAGCTAACACAACTACCTTGACTACACGCACTGCTGATTATGTCCTGTTCTTATTAATTATTAAATGTTGGAAGGAATGGAAAACATTTCTTTAAATAAATCAACTTGAATTTTGATCTCCACAGATGAATTACAAAGGGGTACTCATCTAACCAGCCTGTGTAGATTACAACTGACATTTAACCAATTAAATGAACACGTGTAATGAATTTCTTGGAATAAGATGAACACACCCTGCAGTTTGGTTCTAATTGAAAACCTCACGTTTCTGAAAACATCAATAATCTGCATTTTGCAAGACCTTTTCTAGAGTTGTAGAGTTAAATGTGGATATTCATTGTGGATTTATTTGCCTTTGGAAGAATCAAGAGAATAAAATTGGTGTAAAAGTGAATGACCCAAATGCCTTCATCATAAGTTCGCATAAACACACAAGAGATCCTCTGTTGCTCTTAACTCAAATTGTACCAACAATATCTCACCACATTTAGTTTAGAAATACAGCGTGGAAACAGGCCCTTCAGCCCACAAAGTTCACGCTGCCCGGCGATCACCCATACACTAGTTCCATCCTACACACTACGGACAATGTACAGAAGATAATTATCCAACCCGGGTGTCTGGCGCTCTAAGGCAGCAACGCTAGCGCTGCGCCGCTGTGCCGCTCTATTGCAACACTGTGCTGCCACATGGACTACATAAACAAGGATTATTCTGATTACATGTGCACATTATCAATTTTATTACATGTATTGCTGAGCAACTGCGCACAATAAGTGTGCCTAGTACTATAGACCTCTATGTAGCGATAAGACAGAAGCAAAATATTCAGGTATCTATGTTTACAGCGGTTTGAATTTGGAATTTTCTTAGGAAAAGCTTCCAAGGTGAATATCAGCCCAAGACTCCAGTATTGTACTGGTTTTCTGCAAATCTGTCAAATTGTTTGTCACGAGAACCTATGTGGTACTTCAGGGCCTGTTCCACTTACGCGACCATTTAGGCAACTGCCGGCACCCGTGATAGGTCGCCGAAATTTTCAACATGTTGAAAATTCAGCGGTGACTAGAAAGACGCTATGACTCTTTGGAGACCTCTCACGACCATACAGGCGACCCCTGGTGACATGTCGCGGGTGACCCCTCACGACCATAGGAGACCTCTCACGACCATACAGCCTGTATGGTCGTGAGAGTTCACCTATGGTCATGAGAGGTCTCCAAAGAGTCATAGCATCTTTCTGGTCGCCGCTGAATTTTCAACATGTTGAAAATTTCGGCGTCCTATCACAGGTGCCGGCAGTCGCCTGTTAAGGTCGCGTAAGTGGGACAGGCCCTTTCCTCTACATTTACCTTTGTTTAAGAAAGAACTGCAGATGCTGGAAAAATCAAAGGTAGACCAAAATGCTGAATAAGGTGAGGCAGCATCTATGGAGAGAAGAAATAGGCGACGTTTCGGGTCGAGACCCTTATTCAGACTGAAGAATATGAAGACTGAAAATGTCAATGCAATGCAAAATGGAGCCGGCACAAGTTAATATGGACGATTGTCCCCATATACTAAATTAATTTCAAAAAGAGTATATTTCTCATCGGATGAATTTGAATCAGTAATTCCACATTAACAAATCAGAAAATTTACTCACAGGAGAACCATTGCTTTGCTGTTCGGATAAAATGTTCCGATAACAATCAAAAAGCATGGTATAAGAATCCTTCCCCTTTAAGTTAGTGCATCAGCTGACTTTCTATGGTTGCAATCTCCCTTTGGTAGATGATTTACTGCCCAAGCTTATTGCAATGAGCTAACGTCAGGAAATAGCCTGAGATAAGTCACATTTATCAAGTCAAGTCACGTTTATTTATATAGCACATTTAAAAAACAACTCTCGTTGGCCAAAGTGCTTTACATTTGTTATAAGAATAGCACAAACAAAACAAACTACATACATATATACATGTAGCCCTCACTCAGAGGACGTCAGGAAAGGCTTGGGAGTATAGATAAGTCTTTAGTCTTGACTTAAAAGAGTCGATGGATGGGGCAGTTCTGATGGGAAAGGGGATGCTGTTCCACAGTCTAGGGGCTGCAACCGCAAAGGCGCGGTCGCCCCTGAGCTTATGCCTAGACCGCGGGATATTCAGCAACCCCAAGTCGGCCGATCTGAGGGGCCTGGAGGTGGAGTGGTGGGTGAGAAGACGTTTTATGTAGGTGGGGGCAAGCCCACCTACATAAAGACAGCATTATGATACCAAGTAGAAGTTTACTTCTGCTGCCTTTTCAGCATCCAACATATCCCTTTGAAGATTCAGTTCAAAATAAAGAACAGAATCTTATTCAAATGGGAAAAATGTCTCATTGACAGAGCTGCCAAGCTTTGTCAGAGCATTTCAGTATTCTAGTACCTGAAAATCCGTTTTTTTAAATGTGCGGTCATACCCATGTAAGAGTACAAGAATGCATAACTTTTTAGCCAATTGACATGTCTTCTACGCACCTTACTTGACAATGCATTCATTGCCATCTTTTTGGATACTGCTGTTTGAACGGCTGCTTCCTGCTTTTAGCACCAGATGATGATATAGAAGCCATTTTGGAAGCCTCACTCTCTATCCCTCCTTCCTCTCTTTCCCTCTCCCTCCCTCCCTCCCTCCCTCACTCCCTCTCTCCCTCCCTCCCTCCCCACCCTCCCTCCCTCTCCTTCTCACTCTCTCCCTCCCTCCTTCTCCCTCTCTCCTCCCTGAACAGTCTGTGACCCATAGTGCTGAGGCCATAGCGCAATGTTTAAAGCCCATAGCGCTCCAGCCGGTAGCGCTATATTTAGAACCCATAGAGCTGTAGCCGACAGCTCTTCGTCTAAATTCCCACGCGTTAAACTGACAGTGCTGTTTAAACCTGGAGCGGGACAGGCAGATCAAAGCTTATCAAAATAATCATCCAGATCTTGAAATTTAAAATACCAATAGATTTAATCTGCTATAATTTTTAGAGGTACATTATGAGTTTTTATATCCTTGCATTTTTTAAGCAGCAAGATGAAACAGGAAGTCGGGCTGATTAAAAAAAAATCCGTATTTAACAAAGCAAAATCGTACATCCGTATTCTTATTGCATTTCCGTACAAAATACGGAAAATCCGTACTACTTGGCAGCTCTGCATTGGCATTGACTAAAATATACCACTTCAAGGCAAATAATGGAAATGCATCTTCACTTTGGGAAATGGTTTCTGAAATCCAATAAGTACCAAGCAATAATGGCATTTGGCAACAATGGCCTTTAGCCCTTTACAAGTAACGTAGGTGGGCAGCACGGTGGCGCAGTGATAAAGCTACTGCCTTACAGCACCAGAGACCTTGGTTCAATCCTGACTACGGGTGCTGTCTGTATGAAGTTTGTACGTTCTCCCCGTGACCAGCATGGGTTTTCTCTGAGATCTTTTGTTTTTTCTTCCACACTCCAAAGATGGACAGGTTTGTAGGTTAATTGGCTCGGTATAAATGTAAAATAATGTTTAGTGTGCGTAGGGTAGTGTTAATGTGCGGGTATCCATGGTCCGCACGGACTCGGTGGGACGAAGGGCCCGTTTCTGTGCTGTATCTCTAAACCAAACTAAACTGAACTAAACAAATGATTCATTTACCCAATGTAAATGTTAGAAATTAATTAATCCAGCTGAGATCTATTTGTAATAGAAGTTGGCAGAATGCCAGCAGAAAATGAATCTTTTCATGGTGAAGAGTCGCAATTCCATGTGAACTCCAGGATTGAGAGGTAAATGTAGGACTGTGTCCCTGGAATAGTGAATATGGTGTCATCTCCACGCTAAAACTGAGAAAAATGCACCATAAAGACGTAATGTTATGAATTGAGCCTAGAATGGTAATAGACCATAGGAAACATAAAAATTGTACAATGTCCTTGCATTACATATTGACTCTCATGAGCTCAGGATTGCCCAAAGGACCTTCACTCATGGGAGAATTGTTGGTTGTGCCAGGATCCTGTGAAACGTTCCTCTGTCATGACAGATAGAACTTTGTGGACGCTGGACAAAGTGCCGGTGAGAAGAAGCGAGGGGTCTTACCTCCCGTGCCGTCGGGGTCGGCTGTGGGAGACGCTCCCGGGGAACGAGGGCTAACGATGACTATGCAAGGAGAGGGACGACGGTTCACGGGACGACCGGGATGGAGGAGGTGATGGTTGCAACGGGCCTTTGTGGTCAGCTGCAGGTGGGGCCGTAAAATGGCACCAAAATGGCGCCTCTTGCATATAGACTCGGTAGGCTGTCCTGTACATTCTGTACTGACTGGGGCGATTGTGCAGGGATGTACAGGGATAGTCTTTGTTTGCAAAAACTGTATTTCACTGTACCTGCTACAAGTGGCAATAAAGAAACCATTGACCATTGACCGATGGGTCTAATATCTCATCTAGACATATGACCTGTGATATTAGAGCACTCCTGTGATGCTGCACTGAAGGAATGGGTGACGTTTCGGGTCCCCTTCTTCAGTTCCTTCATAACCCATTCCTTCTCTCCCGAGATGCTGCCTGTCCCGCTGAGTTACTCCAGCATTTTGTGTCTATCTTGGGTTTAAACCGTCATTTGCCCGGTCCTTCATACGCTAGTGCAGCTGAGACATGTTGGCCAGTGTGGCCGTTTGGCCGAAGGGCCTGTTTCCACGCTGTATCACTCTTTGTCTCTTATAATCATCATTCCCATCAATCTGTCAAAATACTCACCAAGCAACATGAATAATTGAATAAATAATCCAAATATTTTCTTTCATTTTCAACTGTTCCTTTTCTCGCAATGATACGTGTAGCTCACCGCGGTCCACAATGAAGTGTGCATCAACTCTATGCCCTTTGCAGTGGATGCTTTCAGTAAAACAAGTGAGGTGTGGATGTTTACCGTGTGTTCTGGATGAAAGATTGGATAGAGCTGTATCATGTGATAACCATCTTGCAGAGCATCAGAAGGTTAATTGGAACCATTCGATCTGCTGTCCTGTTGAACAGCAGTTTGTAAATTTGTCACTTTTTTTCTCTCTTTGTCATTCCTTTCCTGAAGGAGCCGAGTCTAGCCTGGATAAATTACACAGGTGCTGAATACCATTGTGCCATAGTGTAACGTGATGCATTTTACATAGGCTATTTAGCCTTTGGGCAGATACACAACAATTTATACTTATCTTTCTCTGGGCATTATGAGGATAGTGGCATTGAGTTACATAGAAACATAGAAAATAGGTGCAGGAGTAGGCCATTCGGCCCTTCGAGGCAGCACCGCCATTCAATATGATCATGGCTGATCATCCAAAATCAGTACCTTGTTCCTGCTTTCTCCCCATATCCCTTGGTTCCCTTAGCCCTGAGCTAAATCTAACTCTCACTTGAAAACCTCCAGTGAATTGGCCTCCACTGCCTTCTGTGGCAGAGAATTCCACAGATTCACAACTCTCTGGGTAAATGGCCTACCCTTATACGTAGACAGTTGCCCCTGATTCTGGACTCCCCCAACATCGGTAGTTAAGTGATCTTGAGCAAGATTCATTTCTTTCCACGGCCTGCCATAGTTAAAACACTTGTGTCTCCTATAGACACAGCATGCTGGAGTAACTCAAGCATCTCCGTTATGTATGAAAATTGATATTTTGGTTTGTTTTAGGTAGATTTTTAGTTGGAAGAGCTGAAGAGCCTTTTTCCACGCTATGTCTCTCAATGACTGTGAATGTGGAGGGAAGGATTTCTAAACATTATGGCATCTCCAGGCAGAGGACCTACTGTCCAAATCCTTGAATACATTGACAGGGTTCGCAATGATTGTTTCGACATTCGATGCTCTGCCATGGAAAAAAAATGTAAGAGCTCATACAAACATTGCTTGCAAAAACTAGTTCGCAATTAATTGGATCTTTCACCAGCTGACAGTTGTCTGTTTAGCCAAGACAAACTAACTTGCATTTTCCAAGAAGGCCAGGAAGGAGAAGCCACGAGCTTTTGCCTTCGTGTGTAGGAAGGAACTGCAGATGTTGGTTTAAACCGAAGATAGACACAAAAAGCTGGAGTAACTCAACGGGTCAGGCAGTATCTCTGGAAAGAAGGAATGGGTGAAGTTTCCTGGTCGAGACCCTTCTTCAGACTATTGCTTTCAGTCAGATCACTGTTTCTCCAAGACGATCTTTCCAGGTGTGGCGGAGGTTCACCTGCACCTCCTCCAACCTCATCTATTGCATCCGCTGTTTTAGGTGTCAGCTGCTCTACTTGAGACCTTCGCCCAACACCTCCGCCCAACACCTCTGCTCAGTTCGCAATAACCAACCTGATCTCCCGGTGGCTCAGCACTTCAACTCCCCCTCCCATTCCGAATCCGACCTATCTGTCCTGGGCCTCCTCCATGGTCAGAGTGAGGCCCACCGCAAATTGGAGGAGCAGCACCTACCTAAGTGAAATATGAGTTTACACCCCAGTGGTATGAACATTGACTTCTCCAATTTCCAGTAATCCCTACTTTCTCCCTCCTTCCCCTCCGTTTCCCAGCTCTCCCACAGCCCACTGTCACTGCCTCTTCCTTTCTTTTTCCCGCCCCCTCCCCCACCCCCACACCAGTCTGAAGAAGGGTTTCGACCCGAAACGTCACCTATTCCTTCGCTCCATAGATGCTATCCCACCCACTGAGTTTCTCCAGCAATTTTGTCTATCTTCGATTTTTCCAGCATCTGCAGTTCTTTCTTAAAAATGGCTGATTATTTATTTACATCGCATATTGTGAGCTGAACTAATATGTTTTTTTATAGGTCTGAAGAATGGTCTCGACCTGAAATGTCACCCATTCCTTCTCTCCAGAGATGCTGCCTTTCCTACAGGTTTTATGTATTTTACCTACAGCATTTTGTGTCTATTTTTAAATAGATCCATTTTCATTATTTGTGTGTGTTTATTTTTAATTTTGCGGACATAATCTCGAGACATAAGAATAGAATTTCTGTAGGATCAATGAAAGCGGGCTATTCATTGCCAAATGGATTGGCACTATTGTTGCACAGTTACAGTGAAGAACAATCACATTTTACCAGATGATAACATGCGCTTCAGTAGAATCAGGCTTTAAACTTATAGGAATATCAGAACTCAGCCATAACTTGCTCCGCTGTAACGCATTGACTGATCCAGTTTTGCCATTGTCTTCCATGCCATAACTTCTTTCCTGTTCAAATATCTGTCAAGTTCTGCCTTGAATGTATTCAATATCTTCACCTCTACAACTTACTTGGGAAGAGAATTCCAAGAAATCATGATCCTCTGAGAAAATGACTTATCTCCATCTAAAATCTTCTTCTTATCGAGTCCACACACACGTTTAGGTTGTTCAGTTAGAGCTGAACACACTTCTTGGCATCTGTGTACAATGGTGTCTGTCTTGTGCTTCTTGTGCTTCTTGTGCTTCTTGTGCGTGGTGGTGGAAAGATTGGTGAAAACAGGGCCTCAACGTGAACGCTTTTTCCTTGACTCCTCCATCAAAAATGAATGACCTCTTATTCTGAAACGTTATCTCCTGGTTCTAGATGGCCTGACTAAAGGGCCAGTCATACTTGGGAGCCCTCCACCGCGAGTTCTGGCAACCTTATGCTACTAAAAAAAAAATCAAGTTCGTGGTGACCTATGACCTCCTACGACCTTCCTCGACTATGTGTATGACCTCCTACCACTAAGTTGAAGACTTCCCTCGACTATGAAGAAGACCTCCTTCGACCTCCTTTGACTATGTTGAAGACTGGCTTCGACCATGTACGTTTTACTCGAGGATGGTCTCTGGCAACTTGGTCCGCGAATGAACACGACCCCCTTCGACCTCAGAGGACCACACCGAAAACCAACAACGATCAGTGACGAGTGTCTACAGCTCAAATGACCATCTGATAAAATGATGTCATGTCTGCATGTTTTCTCACTAAAAAATGCATCCAAGGTTGTTTTTTTAAATCATTCTGAACCATGCAAGCAAGGAAGGAACTAGTTTAGAGGATGTTAGTAAAAATGCAACTACTGCTCTTTGCAGTAGCCCTTTTGCTTCAGCAGCCTTTTAAGAAAGACAGAAGGGGAAGAGCAAGGGTGAAGAGGAAGCACAAGAAGAGGTCTCAATGGGTGAATGGAGATGATGTGATGGACTGTCCCAGTACACCAGATGACTGGAAGAGAGTGGCACTGGGCTTTGATAAAAGATAGTAAGATTAAACGAGAACTTACCAGTTTGAAGTTTGATCTTTATTTTATGAGGAGTTAAGTTGAGGGATTACCTCAACACGCCAGCCCGCATGCGCGTCAATCTTCAAAGCAGCGGTGTGAAATCACAGATAACAGTTGTTGAACTGAATATAGTAAGATTAGAGAAACTAGAATACCAGCTGACCTTTATGATAGAGGGTTGGGAGTGGAGGGCACGTAATCCCTCAACGTAACTCCTCATAAAATAAAGATCAAACTTCAAACTGGTAAATTCTCATTTAATCTTACTATTTTACTTTGGAGTCACGTGAGTGACTATGTAAAGATTTCAAAGCTCTGTGATTTCATGCCGTGGAAACGAGTCCATGCGTCACACACTGCATCAGTTGACCAAGGATGAGTGAACATTAATAATGCATTCAGGCATGACATAGATGTAGACATGTTGATGCTTTTAATGAACAAATAATGATAATAGTAACCCCCCTCAACCAGGAGGAAACTATAAAACAGAACCTAAAATAGAGTTGGCAAATACCCCCGGGCTGGCAATGGGTTAGTTCTAAAATGTTTGGAAAGATCGTTCGTTTGACTATCCTGGAGCCGCCAGGATGTGGTCCCATGAAACATCCATAACTCTGCTGCTGACGTTGTTGCAGCCCTGGTGGAGTGAGACTTGAAAATGTCAGTGTTCACTCCTGAATAAGCCAGAACCCGTATTAACCACCTGGAGATGGCCTGTACTGATACCTTCTTATGAGGCTTTATGTAACTAACAAACATTGCTAGTTCAGAGTATCTAAGGCTTTTAGTGACCTTAACATACTGGTGTAGATGTGTGACCACACACAACCGAAGGTCCATGGGATATGCCAACAAATCTAGTTTGAGACCTGATGCCCCTGGTCTACTCTGCTTGACTAAGTCATAAACATAAAATGTTATTTTGCCTGCAGATGTAATCATCCTGTCCAGTCTCAGTGCCATGAGCATAACCACTTTGTAAGTGAGTTTGACCAGGACAGGGATGCAGCTGGAGCCCACCGGCGAAGTGATGTAGCACAATGTTAACATCCCATATCTCTGCGTACCTGGGCCTGGGAGGTTTTGAGTTGAAGATACCCTTCATAATCTAGATATCAGAAGGTGAGACCCGACAGAGTGGATTCTGCTCCCCACAGCCAATATGATGAGAAGGCACGTTAGACACAGTTAATGGCACTATAACCTAATGATTGTCAAAGATCCATATAAAACTGAACTTCAAGATGTCAGTCATCCGTGCCGAATTATATGTAATCTTAGCATAAAACAAAATACTTCCCATCTCCTTATGAGGAAATGTACTGCTTATTTGGTGCTATCCCTGCAATCTGCAGTGAGCACGTCCATGGTTTGGTTTGACAACCCGAGCCGCAGGAACGGTCTTCTCAGAGTCTGCAAGTCAATGAATTGATTTTATCATGCAGAGGATGGTTTCCCGAGTCACGGCTAAACCAGGAAATTATTGTGTCTAGAAATAACCATATAAGGTTCTATTATCATTCCCAACATCAGCAGGAACCATGGCTGTATAGGCCAGTCAGGTACTACAAAAATGCCTGAAGCGGGAACTTGCTGAATTTTTTTGCAAGACCCGTCTGATGAGGCAAAATGCAGGAAGACATAAAAGAACATTCCTCCCCAGTATAGCGAGAATGCATCCATCGCCACTGATATGCCACATATTTTTTGCGACTGGTGATTGAGCCTGGATGCAAACATCTCGATCTTTTAGTGTTCCATCAAGCCACAATGTCATTAAATACTTTATGATCCAACATTAATTCTGTGTTGTCACTGATTTTACGTGATGATACACCAGTGCCAAATGAGGTTAGGTAAACTATCTCCGGATACTTTGACTTGATTGCACCCATGTGATTAACATATACCACCACCAAAGTGTATCAACTTGGACTTGAACATGCAGATTATGCATATTCGCACAAAACCTTTAACCCACAGAATGCACCTAGTGTCTATAGGTAGTTGATACCATTAACTGAAAAATTGGTAACATGCAAATCCCATCTGCCTCCGTAGCTAGAGATGGTATTAGTAATTTTCCATCTTTGAGCA
Organism: Malacoraja senta; assembly: GCA_038087875.1. Taxonomy (NCBI): domain Eukaryota; kingdom Metazoa; phylum Chordata; class Chondrichthyes; order Rajiformes; family Rajidae; genus Malacoraja; species Malacoraja senta. The sequence goes on along the minus strand of CM075984.1, from coordinate 4,040,541 downwards.
ATAGCATCAGTTTGTAATTATAACTGAAGATTTACTGACGAAAAGTTAGTGGAGCAATGCTGAATACTGTTCGTCTACAATGGTGACTTTGATAGTTTCAGCTGGTAATAGCATAGGTCTGTTAACAATGACCTACATGGTACTTGAGAGCTTACTCCTTTGCACGCTGTAAGTTCTGATAATGCAAAGGCCCAAATAGCACAGCTGAAAGCCAATATATTGCCCATTACACTTGATGAATAGAAGGCTGCTTGAGAACAACAAGGTTGTTACAGGCTTCAATTAATTCCAATCTCTTGCCTCAGGGCGGAGTCCCAGACAAATTAATAGATTTAAAGGTAAAGCCCAATAATCAATAATTTCAGTTGGTATCAACTTAAATTTAACTGGATGGATGAGAAACCCAATATCTCAAATATAGTTTTGTGGCTGATACTGCTAATTTAGCAAAATACAGCATTTAGAATATCATCCAGTTAGGCCATGACAATTGTTTTTTAGCTCTGAGCAGCCGAAGCACTGGTTTTAGTAATTTGGTAAATAACCTGGGAGCTGAAGTAAGCCCATTTTGCAACGCGTTTAACTGTATCATTGCCCCATCCAGCTATATTTCAAATATCTCCGGTGATCCCTGTGAATGGAAACTGATCCCATGGAAGTTAGACGGTCACGAAGTTTCCTATTCAGAAATGTCTATACTGCACATGCAAGTTGAACCTGTTGACAATGAACAGGCGCCATCTGCCACAATTGCGAGCTTGCCTTGAAAGGCAACTCCAGCCTTATTTCCGAGAACTCTGGCCAATTTCCGTGCCTGTCTCGCTTGTATACTGTGCAGTATAAACTAACTTCATGTTATCATTTTAATTTATAAAAAGATCTGAATCTCATGTTATCATTGTCATTTGTACAAAAAACAAGTGTAAATATTACCAACTTGTAAATGGTCTACATACCCCATGTTTCGGAAAGACCAGATCCACCTACCTTCATGGTTATCAGTGGTTTTATGGTAAGCCCTAAGGCCCCTGATGCGGGTTCTATTTCCGTCCTTGATTTGGAGAGTAGGACTGCTGGTGTGCGTGGATCCCATACTTTTCCTGAGGACCAATTTTGGGCCTTGGCCTAAAAGACCTGTGCCCAGCTTTCAAGCTGCCACCAGCTTCAGTTAACCGCTTCCTGCCAATGGAGGCGTGGGGTGTGTTGTCGCTGACACCTTGATTAGTCCGACAGCTTTTGTTTCCTCATCCTTACCTGTTTGGACAGATTTTCCGTGAAGAGAAGATTCGGCGGCTGGACATTGCTGGCCTTACACGAGCCTGCAAATTGGAATTTAAGGCAGGTCTGATGGCGTTCTATGTTCATTTTGAAGTGTGCATTGCACATCAACACCAGGCCAGTAATATTTAAAATTTGTTGGAGTTTCATTTCCTGGGTTTTCATGCCGCCTCCAATATCACCCCAGATAGCGCTGTTCACTGCCGGCACTTTCAAGAACAATTTACAGGTGAATGGTATTTCACAGCCGGCACCTGCCTGTAATGACGTGACGTGAGGTAGCTGCTGCTTCGCGAGGGGAACTCTGGCCCCCTCTGGGTTTTCTGCGACTGGCTGGAAGCCAACTCTTCCAGCAGGAGTTCCTTCATTTGCGAGGATATCGCAACCCTTGATGCCATGAGAGAAATTTCTGGAACCTCACGCATGTACTCCAGTATGTTCCCCTGACATACTTCCGAGTTTGGAGTCAGTTACCAACTGACCCCTCGCACTCCCCTTCACAGAGAAGGAGATTTGTAAGCAGCCCTGAAAGAGGTGCTGCCGCAGGCCCTCGAGGAGACCTGCGCTGATATGGCTCCTCCACGGACCATATGAGGATGGAGCATCACCTTAGTGGGATGAACACCCTGCGGACGCTATCCAAGCTCCATCTGGGTAAAAACATCCGAGGACGTACCCATGTCGGAGGGGAACCTGACTCGTCCCAGTCTAGGCCTCTCAGACTCCGTTTGGCTGTTCCCCTCTGCGGGCTAAACACATAGAAACATAGAAACATAGAAAATAGGTGCAGGAGGAGGCCATTCGGCCCATCGAGCCAGCACCACCATTCATTATGATCATGGCTGATCGTCCCCTATCAATAAGCCGTGCCTGCCTTCTCCCCATATCCCTCGACTCCACTAGCCCCTAGAGCTCTACGTAACTCTCTCTTAAATCCATCCAGTGACTTGGCCTCCACTGCCCTCTGTGGCAGGGAATTCCATAAATTCACAACTCTCTGGGTGAAAACGTTTTTTCTCACCTCAGTCTTAAATGAACTCCACCTTATTCTAAAGGCTCTGTCTTACGGTGTTGCGGTCATCGGCGGTGAAGCGCGGCTTCGCCTGTAGAGTGGACCGCACGGCAACGGCGAGAGCGCCGAGCCTATGCCACGGGAGCGCCGCACGGATGCTGCGCGGAGGCCGAGTGATTTAAATACGGCTGGTCCCACGTGCTTGCGGTAAGTAAAAAAAAGGGCGGGCCGACTGCGATGACGTCATTTTGGATCTGCGGGGCTGTGGCGGCGGCCGTCCTGATCGCGGCGCTGTAGCGGTGGCTGTGGCGGCGGCCGTGCCGCACACGTGCCTCACTGGCGGAGGCTGTGGCGGTGCAAGTTCGACGCACGGCGCACGAGCCACACTGGCGGCAGCAGTGGCGGCGGCCGTGCCGCACTCGTGCCTCACTGGCGGAGGCTGTGCGGTAGGGACATATTTTTGAACAGTGTTGGTCTTATTTTAGCACAGTGCGGTGTTGGGAACAACGCCGCACGGCCCCGGAATTGTGCGTTTGACCGAGTGCGCGGTCTATGGTGGCCCAGGAGCGGTAGATTCTTCCCGTTTCGCCGCCAATGACCGCTGACTCGTGAGACAGGCCTTTAAGACTGTGGCCCCTGGTTCTGGACTCGCCCAACATAGGTAACATTTTTCCTGCATCTAGCTTGTCCAGTCCTTTTATAATTTTATATGTTTCTATAACATCCCCCTCATCCTTCTAAACTCCAGTGAATACAAGCCTAGTCTTTTCAATCTTTCCTCATATGACAGCCCCGCCATCCCAGCGATCAATCTCGTGAACCTACGCTGCACTGCCTCAATCACAAGGATGTCCTTCCTCAAATTAGGAGACCAAAACTGTACACAATACTCCAGATGTGGTCTCACCAGAGCCCTATACAACTGCAGAAGAACCTCTTTACTCCTATACTGAAATCCTCTTGTTATGAAGGCCAACATTCCATTAGCTTTCTTCACTGCTTGCTGTACCTGTAAGCCAACTTTCAGTGACCGGTGTACAAGGACGCCCAGGTCTCGCTGCACCTCCCCCTCACCTAACCTAACCCCATTGAGATAATAATCTGCCCCCTTGTTTTTGCCGCCAAAGTGGATAACCTCACATTTATCTATATTATACTGCATCTGACATGCATCTGCCCACTCGCTCAACCTGTCCAGGTCACCCTGCAACCTCCTAACATCCTCTTCACAGTTCACACTGCCACCCAGCTTTGTGTCATCTGCAAACTTGCTAGTGTTGCTCCTAATTCCCTCTTCCAAATCATTAATATATATGGTAAACAGTTGCGGCCCCAACACCGAGCCTTGCGGCACTCCACTCGCCACTGCCTGCCATTCTGAAAATGACCCGTTCACTCCTAATCTTTGCTTCTGGTCTGCCAACCAATTTTCTATCCATGTCAACACCCTACCCCCAATACCATGTGTTCTAATTTTAGTCACCATTCTCCCGTGCGAGACCTTATCAAAGGCTTTCTGAAAGTCTAAATACACTACATCCACTGACACCTCTTCATCCATTTTACTTGTCACATCCTCAAAAAATTCCAGAAGATTAGTCAAGCATGATTTCCCTTTCATAAATCCATGTTGACTTGGACTAATCCTTTTACTGCTATCCAAATGCCCCATTATTACCTCTTTAATAATTGACTCCAGTATCTTTCCCACCACCGAAGTCAGGCTAACTGGTCTGTAATGCCCTGTTTTCTCTCTCGCCCCTTTCTTGAAAAGTGGGATAACATTAGCTATCCTCCAATCCACAGGAACTGATCCTGAATCTATTGAACATTGGAAAATGATCACCAATGCGTCCACTATTTCTAGAGCCACCTACCTGAGGACCCTGGGATGCAGACCAACAGGCCCAGGGGATTTATCATCCTTCAGTCCCATTAGCCTACCCAATACTATTACTCGCCTAATGAAAATTTCTTTCAGTTCCTCTACTCCCTTAGATCCTCTGTCCTCCAGTACATCTGGGAGATTGTTTGTGTCTTCCTTAGTGAAGTCAGATCCAAAGTACCTATTCAACACTTCTGCCATTTCCTTGTTGCCCATAATAATTTCACCCGTGTCTGCCTTCAAGGGACCCACATTTGACTTTGCTACTCTTTTTCCCTTAACATATCCAAAGAAGCTTTTACTGTCCTTCTTTATATTCCTGGCCAGCTTCCCTTCATACTTCATCTTTTCAGCCCTTATTGCCCGTATTGCCCGTATTTCCCGGGCTGCCGGAGTCTGAAGTCGCCGCCGGCTACCCGCACTTCCGCGGTCCGTAGCCTTGTCTTCCCACGGTCCCCGTAGCCGGGGTTCCCCCGAGCCAGGTTCCTCGCGGTCTACCCACGTTCCCCGAAGCCGGGTTTCCCCGAGCCGGGTTCTTCCCACGGTCCCCGAAGCCGGGTTCCCCGCGGTCTTCCCACGGTCCCCGTAGCCGGGTTTCGCGGTCCCCGCAGCCGGGCTACCCCCGAGCCGGGTATCCCCGCAGTTTCCACAGCCGGGATTCCCCGTAATGGGGTTTCCCCCGAGCCGAGCATCCCCGTGGTTTCCGCAGCCGAGATTTGCCCGCGGTCCCTGTAGACGCGATTCCCCGTGATGTCCATAGTCGGGTTTCCCCGAGCCTGGTGGAGCCGGAATTTCGACCCCGGAACGTCTCCAGCAGGAACTCTGTAAAGAGCTTCCTGCAAGGAGAAAACAGACCTGGAAATAAGTTGAAAACTTACCTTCAGGTTTGAAACTTACCGCTGGTGGAGCAGCGCGCCTTCAGCCAGTCGTTGCGCAATGTGATAGACAGTATGACGCGCATGCGGGCTGGCGGGTTCTTCATGTAGTCACTCACATGACTCCGAAGTAAAATGGAACTTTAAGCACACATGTGGGGCAGTGGATGGCAAGCATGCCATTCTTGTCCAGCTATGAATGAACATGCCTTGGAGTGACAGGTGACGTTCTGCTGTTTAAATTACCTTTTTTTTCTACTGACCTTTTTTCACCTCAGAGCTATTACCTTCGACCACCTTCGACTAGCATCACGACCTACTACGACCGGCTTCGACTAGACCTACGACTAAAAAAGTATCGATTTTCCCACGGCGACCTATTTTTAGTCGCGGTCAATTTTTAACATCTTGAAAAATATGCCGCGACCTAGCTGAAGCCTCGACTACACGGAGACCACTCTCGACCATGAAGGAGAGTGATGAAGACCTCCTACGACCTCGTGGCATGGTCGCCAGAACTCGCGGTGGAGGTCGCCCAAGTGGGACAGGGGCTTAAGGGTATCAGCATCTAACATGTCACTTCTTTTCAGCACCTTATTGCAATGATTGCAATGATTGCAATGGGGTCAAGGAAAGAGCGTTCACGTCACGGCCCTGTTTCCACCACCACGCACAAGAAGCACAAGAAGGGACAAGACAGACACCATTGTATGCAGATGCCGAGAAGTGTGTTCAGCTCTGGCTGAACAACTTCTAATCTTGGGTGTGGACTCTATAAGAAGAAGAATGAATGCAATTATTGCAATACAATTACAAGAATGATGCCAGGAATGTGTTTGTTAACCTATGATGAGTGTTTGTCGGCACTGAACCTGTACTCGCTGGAGTTTTGAAGATTGAGGGGGGACCTCATTGAAACATACTGAATAGTGAAAGGCTTGGATAGAGTGGATGTGGAGAGGATGTTCCACTAGTGGGAGAGTCTAGGACTAAAGTTTATAGCCTCAGAATTAAAGGATGTTCTTTTCAGAAGGAGATGAGGAAACATTTCTTTAATCAGAGGGTGGTGAATCTGTGGAATTCTTTGCCACAGAAGGCTGTGGAGGCCAAATCTGTGGATATTTTTAAGGCAGAGATAGATAGAGTCTGAAGAAGGGTTTCGGCCCGAAACAGTGCCTATTTCCTTCGCTCCATAGATGCTGCTGCACCCGCTGAGTTTCTCCAGCATTTTTGTGTACCATAGATAGATTCTTAATTAGTACAGGTGCCAGAGGTTTTGGGGAGAAGGCAGAAGAATGTGGTTAGGCATGATTGAATGGCCGAGTGGACATGATGGGCCGAATGACCTACCTCTACTCCTATTCCTTATGACCTTATGACCTTATGATAACACCTCTCATTTTTTATAACTCAGTCCGTCCCATTGTTCAATCTTCGTTCATTTGTTAACTCCTCTTCCCAGGAACCAACCTAGTGAACCTTCTGAGCACTGCCTCCAATGCAAGTCTATCTTTTAAGAAGAGGAATAAAACTGGATGTAGGATTCCCTAGTGCCCAGTAAAGTTGCTTCAATACTTCCACACTTATATATTCCCTACTCCATTCACTAAAGGCATTTAGCTGTCCTAATAACTGGTTTTATTTGTATGCCAACTGTTAGGTTTCATATAAAAAATAGGTGCAGGAGGAGGCCATTCGGCCCTTCGAGCCAGCACCGCCATTCATTGTGATCATGGCTGATCGTCCCCAATATAGAAACATAGAAAATATATTGGGATCCCCGAATCATTTTACACCACAAAGTTTTGTAGTCTCACTCTAATTAAATAATAATTTGAACATAAAAAATTGAGAGGTTGTGCATGACGCAGATCAACTCCTACTTCGCCAAAAACCTGGACCCACTGCAGTTCGCTTACTGCCACAACAGATCAACGGTGGATGCGATCTCGCTGGCCCTCCACTCCGCTCTGGACCACTTGGACAACAAAAACTCATATGTCAGGCTGTTATTCATCGATTACAGCTCGGTATTTAATACAATCATCCCCTCCAAGCTGGTTACCAAACTCGCAGAACTGGGTCTCTGCGCATCTCTCTGCAATTGGATGCTCGACTTCCTCACTCTCAGACCACAGTCTGTTCGTATTGGTGGAAATGTGTCAGACTCGATAACAATCAGCACGGGAGCACCTCAAGGCTGCGTGCTCAGCCCCCTGCTGTACCCACTCTATACTCATGACTGCGTAGCCGGACATAGTGCGAACTCCATCATCAAGTTTGCTGACGACACCACTGTTGTGGGACGTATCACTGATGGGGATGAGTCAGAGTATAGAAGAGAGATCGAGCAACTGTCCATATGGTGCCAGCACAATAACCTGGCCCTCAACACCAGCAAAACCAAGGAACTGATTGTGGACTTTGGAAGGAGTAGGATGGGGACCCACAGTCCCGTTTATATCAACGGGTCGATGGTTGAAAGGGTCAAGAGCTTCAAATTCCTGGGCGTGCACATCTCTGAAGATCTTTCCTGGTCCGAGAACACTGATGCCATTATTAAGAAAGCCCATCAGCGCCTCTACTTCCTGAGAAGATTACAGAGAGTCGGTTTGTCAAGGAGGACTCTCTCTAACTTCCACAGGTGCACAGTAGAGAGCATGCTGACCGGTTGCATCGTGGCTTGGTTCAGCAACTTGAGCGCCCTGGAGAGGAAAAGACTACAAAAAGTAGTAAACACTGCCCAGTCCATCATCGGCTCTGACCTCCCTTCCATCGAGGGGATCTATCACAGTCGCTGCCTCAAAAAGGCTGGCAGTATCATCAAGGACCCACACCATCCTGGCCACACACTAATCTCCCCGCTACCTTCAGGTAGAAGGTACAGGAGCCTGAAGACTGCAACGACCAGGTTCAGGAATAGCTACTCCCCACAGCCATCAGGCTATTAAACCTGGCTCGGAAAAAACACTGAACTTTATTAGCCAATTAACTGTTATTTGCACTTTATCAGTATATTGATACATGTGTGTATATATTTATAGAATGGTATATGGACACACTGATCCGTTTTGTAGTCAATGCCTACTATGTTCTGTTGTGCTGAAGCAAAGCAAGAATTTCATTGTCCTATCAGGGACACATGACAATAAACTCACTTGACTTGAAACAATACAGCAAGGAATAGGCCCTTTGAACAACAATGTCTGTGTATTTAATGCCAAGTTAAAGATATCTCATATTTTGCTTGGGCAGCTTTCAGCCCAGGGGTATGACTTTTGATCTCTCTAACTTCAGGTAACATTGGCATTCCCTCTCTTTCTATCCCACCCCCAACTAAGTCACACCAGCTTCTCGCTTTCACCCAACAAACAGCTAACATTGGCCTGTTTCCTTTATCATCTCTCTACATCATTATCTAATATCTCTCATTTCCCTTATCACTAACCTATCTGAAGAAGGCTCTTGACCCAAAATGTCACCCATTCCTTCTCTCCAGAGATGCTGCATGTCCAGCTTTTACTCCAGCTTTTTGTGTCTATTAAAGATATCTCATTCTCCTGCATTCCCTATATTTCCATATACCTATCCAAAAGCATCCTAAATGCCACCATTGTATCTACTTCCTCCACCACCCTAAGAAGCATGATCCAGGCACCAATACCCCCTGTATAAGACACGCCCTCTGACCTTAAAGCCATGCCTTCTAGTCTTTGACATTTCCTCCCTTTGGTCTTATTGTCTTCCCTGTCCTTGTCTCTATTAATTAATTTCTCTCTCCAATCTTGAACAGTTGTTTGTAAACATTATGAGGATAATAATACATCAAATAGATTCCACAAATACACTATGAAAATTGACACTATCACTTGGTTTAACTATTTTTTATCAACAGCTAAACATTGTTTTTCATGAGGAAAATGGATGAAGAGTACGGAACAAGTTTGCGAGGCAGGGAACTGCTAACATTAAGGCATTTACTTTAAAATATAAGATAGAAACAAAAAAAAGCTGGATTAAAACATCATATCTGGAGATAAGGAACAGGTGACGTTTCGTCACCTATTTGTCAGGCTGAAGAAGGGTCTCGACCCAAAACATCATCTATTCATTTTCTCTGGAGATGCTGTCTGACCCGCTGAGTTACTCCAGCTTTTTTTTGTTGTCTATCTTCAGTTTAAACCAGCATCTGCAGTTCTTTCCTACATACTTTTAAATATATGTTGCTGTTGGGTGTGTTCAGAGATTGTACAGTAGGTAATTAAGTCAAAGTCAAAGTCAATTTTATTCGTCACATAGTAGGTGCAGTAAAATGAATTTGCCAGCAGCGATACACTTAAAAAGAACACACAATACACAATAAGATTTAACACAAACATCCACCACAACATTCTTCACTGTGGTGGAAGGCACAAAGTTCAGCCAGTTCTCCTCCTTTGTTCACCCGTGGACATCCCGATGTACAGGCCCTCTCGTTGGGATGACCCAAACTCCGGTCTGGATGGTCGAACACACTCTTGGAGTGCCCGCATCGGCACTTTCCTACTGGAGACCGCGGCTTCAGGATGTTATAGGCCACAGGCCGGCAGTCGGAGCTCTTCTCTGGTGATCCCCGGCAAGGGATCCCAGACTCCGGATGGTAAGTCCACACCATGCCCGCGGCTAGCAGCTCCGCAGACCACAGCCCCTTGAAGTCAAAGTCACCAGACCAGCGATCGGAGCACTCCTCTCTGGTGACACCCAGCAAGGATTCGCCCGCTCCGCGATGGAAAAAGTCCACGCTGCGCCCGCTGCTGAAGCTCCGGGCCCGACTCCGGGAAAGGCCAATCCAAGCTGTTAGGCCGCGAGGGAGGCGACATGGAAAAAGTCGCCTCTCCGCCGAGGAAGCGACCGAAAACGGTTCCCCCCTGTTCCACCCCCAACCACCCCCTACATAAGACACACCGAGAGACACTAAAATAAATATTTGGACACACCAAAAAAACAAAAAAAGTCAAAATAACGAACCCGCTGCTGGTTTAGACGGTCAACCCATTTGTAGTGAATGGAAGCTACATCAGGAGCTGTGTATAATGTAGGGCTGATTTAATGGCCCTTTTTTTTGGAAGCCCTATCCACGCTGGGTTTTTAGCCCAAAGTCATCTTGTTTTTATGTCTTGCTGCTTTGACGCATTGATGATTAATATAATCAATGAATGAGTAAGTGGCTTGAAATGTTGTGACTTACAGAGCGGAGTGTCAGGCAAAGAGATCTATTGCTGGGGAGGAGGAATGCTGCACTCATTTGGTGACAGAGGAAGGATTTCGAACCTGTGTCGACCAGGTGCATGTACGAGGCCTAACTTGTGATTCTCTGCCAAGAACTTAATTCTATTAATAAAAAAATCAAAGTACACTTGACAGCCTAATTGCCACACAGCAAGGGATGGTGTATGGGTCATCTTACGCTTTCCAGAGCTCACTGAGCAATCAGCACCAGGCACAAACATGCAGCAACACCGGTATTTGGAATAGTGTGCGTGCAGCATTAAAACCATTTTCAAAGGAGGTGGGTGGGTGTGGCAGCCTGCACACACACACTTTACAATAACAGGCTTGCAAACAACTCTGTGTGTTGTCCACCTCCTGAGGTGAACACACACAGCCACATCTCAGCCTATATGGAGGGGCAAGAGGGAGGGTGGTGCCATCTCTAAGAACCCGAGTTCAAATTGACTCCAGGCAGAGAAGGTGAGAGAGGGAAAGGTGCTTTTTTTTTTAACCTGCCTTTACTCATTCAATCATTTCTTTCTGGTCTGAAGGGAAGGGTTTTATTCCACTATCAATACTGGATCAAGACCAATGAACAAAATTCCACCACAGACCACTGCTATCAGTCTCAATTAGTCTTGTTCATTTGATTTTTAGTATTTTTATCCCCAACAATTTAAACTTGGAATTGGAGAGTAATATTCTGGTATGTTCAGTAGTGGAACGATTTTGAGGTGTCAATAGTCGCTGGTAAATTAATAAGATCACCTGGAAAAATAGACAAGGAATAATGCTAAAGGGCCTGTCCCACTTATGCGACCATACAGGCGACCCCTGGCGACATGTCGCGGGTGACCTCTCACGACCATAGGAGACCTCTCACGACCATACATGGTCGTGAGAGGTCTCCTATGGTCGTGAGAGGTCTCCAAAGAGTGTTGAAATGTTGAAATTTTCGGCGACCTATCACGGATGCCAGCAGTCGCCTGTAAAGGTCGCGTAAGTGGGACAGGCCCTTAACTCTGCACCAGAAAGGTCAGCCAAACAACTACCCAATATTGGACCGGACCCAAACTTACATATACTGTAAGCAGCAAGCTCCAAAAGAAAGCTGCTGAAAAGCCTGAGATATTTTTGTTATAATTACATTTCCACTGAAGATTTACTCACCATTTCAATTCTCCACCCTGTTTTATTGTTTTTAATGGTTTTATTTTAACGTCTATTATTGTATTAGAAAAGGTTACTGTGTGGTCACGATCCATCTGACAAACTTAGTGACTTTCACATTGTATAATTAAATCAAGTTGATTGTGAATCTCGGAAAGAGTGAGATTGTAATTAATGATATACTTGAGCGGAAAATTGTTTCATTGACTGTATTTAACCAATACACACTGAGATGTTAGGGTCCATTTGCAGAGCATGTACAGGACTAGCGCATCACATGCAAAATTGAAGTCAAGAAAGCTTCATTGGAGTTATCTGTAAAACACAATAGTAGACACAAAAAATTGGAGTAACTCAGCGGGACAGGCAGCGTCTCTGGAGAGAAGGAATGGGTGACGTTTCAGGTCAAGACCTTCCTAAACACAATAGTAGCATGGGATCTGTAGTATTATATGCCATTCTTTATCCCAAATGGTCCATTCGAGTAATTTTAGAGAATAACAAGACTATGCAAATATGTTTATTTTTAAAGTAAAGATTTATTAATCAAGGTTAAAGATATTTTACCACAATAGTGTAGATCCATGGTGAGATCACACATGGAGTATTCAATATAATTTTGGTGTCATCAGCTAAAAAAAAGGATATACTTGAAGCTGAACAAAGATTCACCAGACTATTTTGTCGGAGGAGTTAATTGAGGCAGGCACTACAACATTTAATAGTAAGATTAAACGAGAACTTACCAGTTTGAAGTTTGATCTTTATTTTATGAGGAGTTACGTTGGTGATTATGTGAAGAAGAGCCCGTCAGGGCGCATGCGCGTCAATCTTCAAAGCAGCGGGATGAAATCACAGACAACACAATATTTGAAGTAACATATTAAGATAAGCAACATGAGAACTACCATATGACCTTTTTTATGAGAGAGGGTTGGGCGTGGCGGGCACGTAATCACCAACGTAACTCCTCATAAAATAAAGATCAAACTTCAAACTGGTAAGTTCTCGTTTAATCTTACTATTTTACTTCGGAGTCACGTGAGTGACTACGTGAAGGGTTCAAAGCTCTGTGATTTTATGCCGCAGATCCAAATCCTGGCCTCACTGCATTGATTGACTTTCGATGAGAAACAATCAATAATGCGTTAAATATGAAATGTTAATATCATGCAGTAACAATTGATTTGAATAACCAAAACAAAACAGTAACCTGTCTATCCCAGGGGAACTAAACAGGACTTAATACTGAATTTGCAAACAGCCTCTCTCCGATCGGCCGATGGTAAAAAAAAATGTTTTTAATAATTCATTTGACCACCCGGCACCTATAAAAATATGGCCACTGTGAACATCCATCGCCCTAGCCAACGACGTTGCTGCTGCACTAGTGTAAAAAGGATATATACACTTCAGTGTTAATACCTGCCTTAATCAACATTTAGTTTAAACCACCTTGAGATAGTCTGCACTGACACTCTCCTGTGTGGCTTCATGTAACTGATAAACAATCCTGTTTCCACATTTCTTAAGGTCTTTATAGCTTCAATATAATGAAATAAATGTGCCATTACACATAAACATGGATCAGTAGGTTATGCTGAAACACAATTTTAACAAACCTGTGACACCTGGCCTGCTCTGCTTAAGCAGTACGCAATTATATAACATAACATTCTCTTCAGCAACTTCCATCCTGTCTTACAGAAGCTTTTGCAAAATCTGCACTTGCTATGCTGAACCAATGCCAAGAGCATAACGACTTTCATGATTAGTTTGGCAAATTCAGAGACATGACAGGAACCTACTGTCGAAGCATCTTGAGGACCTCACTTACATCCCAGATCGCCATATACCTGGGTTTAGGAGGTTTAGAGTTGAAATTCCTTTCATCAATCCAGCTATGATATGATGAAACTCAATAGGATCTTTCCTGACCCCATCAAAACCATACGATGACAAAGCACTAAAAGCTGTATTAATGGTGCTATAACTGAGCCCCTCATCATCATAGAGTGTCAACAGGAACTCTAAAATATCCACAATACCTGCAGTATTATAGTCAATATTATTTTGTACACAATATTGCTCCCATTTTTAACATAAGTAATATACCCCTTTTGAGTACTCTTTCTCCAGGCTACAGTGAGCATGTCCACCGTTCACCCAGTCAGTCCTTGCTCCAGGTATGGCCTTCTTAAAACCTGCAAATTAACAAGTCAATACAATCACATAACAGATGACTTTCCCATGTTAGCGGATGCTCCAGTCAATTCCTACGCTTGGGAACCACCAAAAAGAGGTTGGATCCCTAACTGTAACATCAAAGGGAAACCATGCTTGATTCGGCCAATTAGGTATTACAAGCACCCCCAAAGCGGCATCCTGCTTGATTTCTTGCAGACTCCGACCTATAAGGCAAAATGGTAGGAAAATATATAAAACATACCACACCAAGGTAACGTCAAAGTATCAATTGCAACTGCCACCTGGTCTGGTTCCCATGAAACCTATTTAGGCATCTGATGGTTGAATCTTGATGCAAAACAAATCGATATCTGGCATTCATATATAAGTACTATGTTATTGAACACCTCCTGGTTCAACATCCAATCTATGTTGTCATGGAACTTTCGTGACTTGGCGTCTGCTACTATGAAGAATCTACCTGGTAGATAAATAGCTGAAATATCTTTTTCAATGCACCAGGCCCAAATTTGATTCACCAATCTGTCACAAAATGCCGACTTGATTCCACCGATGTGATGAATATATATGCCACTTGCGTAGTATTGTCAATCTGAAACTGAACATGCAGATTACATTTGTTAGAGCAATAAGCCTTATCCATAAAAACCTCTTAATAGTTAATTGCCCATGTCTGCAGAAGCGATGCCTCTTGCTCAGTCCATCTGCCTCCACAGCTGAAACTCGTATCCGTGACACCCCACCCGAGTGCACTGACATTCATCTGCAAAATCATGGAAGGCTGGTCAAGCATTACCTTGCTATAACTCCTGGACACATGGTGAATCCACCATTGCAAATCAGAATAGCCTTTACTGATAACTGCATAGGTCTATTATAATGACATGAATGTATCCTTAATGCCTCAATTAGCTTGATACAGCTGCCAATTAGCTCTACCCTTTTTTCCCTGGGCAGAGTCACTTAATTGAATCAATTGTGACCCAAATAGTCAGGTGTTAATTTGGATTTCTCTGGATGGATCAGCAATCAGCGACTGAGCAGCAATTTTAGAGGCAACGCCCACTGCTTTCCCTTATGCGATTGCCTTATGCATTCAGCATTGGATCCCAGCACATAGCCATGTTTGGATTCCTGTTTGGAGTTAATCCATACTAACCTTAGACACTCTTTTAGAGTGGGTCTAATCGAAGCTAAAGCAGGTATCACCATCCATCTCCTCCATTTGCTTGTACATGCCTCTGTACCAAGCATGTTGTTCGACACCATTCCCCACAATCTTATCACATATGTGTGTGGCTCCATCTTCATCTGCTATACCTCCACACGGGAGGAATTATGCAACCTGCAACAGGAGCTGCCCCAGGCCTGTGTGCATGTAATTTAGCACCATCTTGACCACTACGGAGAACCGAGTGGGAGTAATGGCAACCCTGCAAACAGGTGTTACTTCAGGCCTATGTGCATCCTCCTGTAGCACTCTCTCGACCACTCCGACCCTTGAGGGGAATTTTGCAACCCTTTACTAGGTGTTGCTGCCTGACATGACTTATGATGGAGCGTTGTTGGATTTCAACGAGACGCAATGTTGTCTGACATTGATATCCCTGGCTTGGCACTCACTCTGAGTTGGGGTTATCAGGTCGCTGCCTACAGCAGCCGCCAGGACTAGCCATGCAAATCGATACTCTGTTGGTATCCTCCTTCCCCAAACAGGCTGCACGTGCTAGCGACTCCAAATCGTGCTCCTTCCCGATGCCAACGCTGTCTATAGGGAAGAATTGGAGTGCCTCTGGCCTCTGTACATCAGACATAGTTGGAAATGCTGGAACAAAACTTAACAGTTATTTGTCATAGGCAAAGACATTTATGTGTATAAAGACGCCCATCCCAGTTAAACCTGGGATTTATTTACTTTTAATACGAGTAATCCGGCGTCTTGGGGAAGAAACCGTGCACAGTCCCTTTTAATGAGCAGAATTACTATGACGCCACCTGGTGTAACTCCCACAGGTGACTGATAATACAGCTCAACAAGGCTTCCCATTTCCTTAATTGAGTAAATGATAATCATCTGTCTCGGTATAATAGTCACAATGTGACCAAGTGGTAACTATAATGTCTACCCTTTTGAACGCTTCCCAAAATTGCGTTCGTCCTTAATTTGGAGGGCATACCTGAAACCTCCACAGAATTAGCAGAAAATGCTACTGTCATAGACACATAAGGGTGATAAACCACTAATCTCACTTCCTGAGTTGGGGTTGGGGTCAGCCACACACTGACCCCTTGTACTCCTCTCCACTGAGGAATTGGTAAGCAGCCCTGAGACCTTACTCCTCTCCACTGAGGACATACATATATATAACAGAGGGGACCCTCCTGGCCAGGCTCCACATAGTTTAAACTCATATGGGCTGCAAAAGTCGGGGTCCTTGCCTCAATGAGCCGGGTAGTAACCCGACGACCACGCTCAGTCTGCACCCCGAATACCCTCGGGAGTCGCTGACCTTACTGTCAGCGACTCTAACAAGAAGTCTGACGGCCACCGGCTCCTCACTTTACCGCGGACCGTAGCCGGTATCCCCGCGGTCTAGAGAAACCCCGCGGCCCGTATTTAAAACATATCTCTGGAGTCGCTGACCTGCCTGTCAGCGACTCGAAATAACAAGCCCAACAGCCACCTCTATCGTGACCGTAGCTTGCTTTACCCACGGTCTACAAAAAACCCACTGCCCGAATTAAACCTCGGGAGTCGCGGACCGTTCTGTCCGCGACTCAACCAGCAAAACCCACCGTCCGCCTGCTACCGCACTCCCGCGGTCCGAAGCCGGCATCCCCGCGGTCCACAATTTCACCGCGGTCCACCGGGTTTTGCTGAATTTCATGTCCAGCAGGAATCCTGCGAGAAGAGATTCCTGCAACGGACAACCTGAACAGTAAGTTTAAACTTACCTTCAGGATTTTTCAAACTTACCGCTGGAGAACTTTGTTTCTCCCAGCCTGTCTGCGCCAATGCGACCGACGTAATGACGTGCATATGCCCTGACTGGTCTTCTTCACGTAGTCACTCACGTGACTCCGAAGTAAAATAGACATTTGGATGGGAAAGGATTAGATGTGAGCCAAATGCAGGCTGATTAGACGAGCATACATGGGCATCTTGGTCACCATGGGTCAGTTGGGCCAAATGGGTTTTTTCTGTGCTATTGGGCAATATGACTCTATGACTATCTAGAGTTTAGAGGAATGTGAAGTGACCTCATTGGAGCAAACAAAATTATTTGAAGGGCTTGGCAATATAAGATGCTGGTGGATGTTTCCCTTAAAAGGAATCTAGCACCACTTGTCAATCTCAGATTGTGAGTTACGACCTTAAGGATATAAATGAGGAGCAGTTTATTCACTCAGAGAGGGGTAAAAGTTTGGAAATCCCAACGCCGGAAGCTCAATTAAAATAGAGATTCATAGAAAATAGAGACAAAATGCTGGAGTAACTCAGTGGGACAGGCAGCGTCTCTGGAGAAGGAACGGGTGACGTTTTGGATCAAGACCCTTCTTCAGAAGGAAGGGTCTGAAGAAGGGTCTCGACCTGAAACATCACCCATTCCTTCTCTCCAGAGACGCTGCCTGTCCCACTGAGTTACTCCAGCATTTTGTATTTTTCTTCGGTGTAAACTAGCGTCTGCAGTTCCTAGAAGGCAAGCGCAAGTTATTGATCAGCCATGATCACAAGGAATGGCGGTGCTGGCTCAAAGGGCCGAATGGCCTCCTCCTGCACCTATTTTCTATGTTTCTATGTTTCTTCCTATACACTAGAGATTCATAGATTTTTGGATATTGGAGAATATGGGGCTCGGACAGCAAAATGGTGTAAGATCTTGCTGAGCGCTTGTACATGATTAAGGGGTTTAAGAATCAGAGTCCCTGCTGCTGTATAGGAAGAGGCTACTCTCCTCAGCGATAGAGAGGCACTGTACATCGGTGAATGAACTTGTATAAAGCTGTGCTATCAGGATATTTAACCTTACTGTTAGGAAAGGCATAGAAAAACTATTTCAAGTCAAGTTTATTGTCGTATACACATGTATGGTGAGAAATTAAAATCTTGTTTGCGCAATATGTCCGGCACATACGCTCCACCTACACTGAAAATCATGAATATTACACAAATTATTCATAAATAGCAAACATTCTGCAAAATTGTGAAAAGAAAAAGACTGCAAAAACAAAAACTATTGCAAAAGAGAATTACAAAAGCAAGTCCAGGGTAGTGCAAGTGGTATATAGTGTTCCATTGTTGAGGTAGGATTAAGGTTGTACAGGTTGTACAGGTTGTAGTATCTATTCCTGAAACTGGTGGTGTGAGACTTGAGGTGTCTGGATTTCTTGCTTGAGGGTCACAGCGAGAAGGCCTGGATGGAGGGGTTCCTTAAGGATAGATGGTGCCCTTCTAAAGCAGCACCTCATGCTGGTGCTTTTTAGTGTTAGAGATACAGTGCGGAAACAGGTCCTTCGGCCCACCGAGTCCGCACCAACCAGCGATCCCCGAACACTGTCTTACACACACTAGGGACAATTTACACATACACCAAGCCAATTAACCTACAAACCTGCACGTCTTTGGAGTGTGGGAGGAAACCGAAGATCTCGGAGAAAACCCACGCGGTCACAGGGGGAACGTACAAACTCCATAGAGACAGCACCCGTAGTCGGGATCGAACCCGGGTCCCTGGGGCTGCAAGCGCTGTAAAGCAGCAACTCTACCGCTGCACCACCGTCTTGCTTTCATTGATGGGGAGGGATATTTCCATGATGGACTGAGCTGAGTCCACAACTTTCTGTCACCTCTTACGTACCTGTGCTTTGAAATGACCACTCCAGTGTGTTGCAACCAGTCAGGATGCTTCCTACAGTGCACCTGCAGAGGTTTGTGCGACATCTCCCCATTATATTGAGAAATCTTAAATTAATTAGAATTGTATGAAGTACAATTTGTGAATTTTTAAAATTGCTTTCCTCTGGGCTGAAATTACTGTGAAAATCTGTGTGCAGCCAAAATTATGTGAATTACTGTTCTGGTGCAAGTATTCCTTTGACTTTGGTGGCAAAATTGAAAGTGCGGCACGGTGGCGCAGCGGTAGAGTTGCTGCCTTACAGCGCTTGCAGTGCCGGTGTCCCGGGTTCGATCCCGACCACGGGTGCTGTCTGTGCGGAGTTTGCATGTTCTCTCACCACGTGAGTTTCCTCCCATACTCCAATTGGGCAATATGACTCTATAACACTATCTATACAGGTTTGTAGGTTAATTGGCTTAGTATAAATGTGAAATTGTCCCTAGTCTGTGTAAGATAGTGTTAATGTGCAAGGATTACTGGTCGGTGTGGACTCGGTGGGGCCGAAGGGCCTGTTGCCGCGCTGTATCTCTAAACTAAACTAAACTAATTGCAAAGCTAATTGTTGTGCTAGGCGCTTACATTTGCATTGGTGCTTGTTAACACAGCTTCAAATTAGTTAAAGTAATATTATAGATACAACAATCATATTGGCTTTCAATAAATGAAAGCAGTGTTGTCCTGTATTGCATACAGTCTTATCTATTTTTAATCTATTTTGATTAATGTTGCTAATTGGCAAAAAATTACAGGGTTTTGACTGTTAACACGTTTACTCAGTCAAATGTCTCAATGTGTTTTTCTGTAACAGTCCTAACAAATTCATAATTTACCAGCAGTTTTACAGGGCCATGCCATTTGCTGCCTTTATTTAAGGAAGGATTTACTTTCATTGAAGGCAGCCCTGAGAACTACCATGAAATTGATTCGAACTCGGAGATTTACGGTAATGGCCACTCATAAGTACTCGGGGCTCTCGTGGACATTTTTCAACATGTTGAAAAATCTTCACGAGTCTTCCCGAGCTTACCTGCCGTTAGTGAGTCTTCCCGAGTACCTGCTGTTAGCGTTACGAGCCGCTAAGAGACGTCCTCGAGCTCCGACGTACCCGCTACGTTCATTCTACATGCTTACCACGAGTTTGATTTTTTTTTAAACTCGGGAGAGCTCTTGAATGAACTCGTACAGTGGGACAGGGCTATTAGGCTTAAGGGCCTGTCCCACGAGCATGTGACTGCATGCGGCTAGCGCGACCTAGCGTGGTCGCGCTAGCCGTACGGCCTTGCGGGGCCGGTCCCACTTCGAGTTGTGCAGAGCTGGTCCCGACATCGCGCGGGGCTCCAAAAAACTGACAGTGTTCAAAAATTCCGCACGGCAAAGGCCTGCCGGCCCGCAGCCGCATGGAGGCCGCACGCACTGCCTCGACGCCGTACACAGCGTCTTGATGCCGTATGCAGCGTCTTGATGGCGTACGCCTAGCGCGTGGCATTGCGCGATGACTTCACCACCCGGCGTGCCGTTGCGTGATGACGTAACCGCCCAACGCCGTGCAACGTCCAAATTCAGTAGGCCCGCCTCCTGCCCAGCTGATTGGTGAGTATGATGTCGGGACCAGCTCCGCACAACTCCAGACGGCTCCGCGGTTGGAAGTGGGACCGGCCCCACGAGGCCGTACGCCTCAAGCCACCACGTTTGGTCGCGCTCGCCGCAAGCAATCGCATGCTGGTGCGTCAGGCCCATTAAAAACAATGAAACATAAAATAATGTGAGACCATCTTGTTGAAGCACAGGAGATAGTGTGAGGTCTTGGCAAAGTATTGTAAAAAAGTAGGAGATTGCAACCTTCACGTGGTCCACTCTGTTTCAACAAATGCAATCAACCTGGTGTGCACAATCAAATAAGATCAAATAGAACATGTTGTCCTACAACTTTAGGCTGTGCACGCCATACACAAGAAGAAGAAGAAGGCAAAGTAGATATTAGGAATCTCACTTCCCTCACATTTACTTAATCTGCCAAATTGCAGCACAATTAAGTTATATCTCTTTACAGACTTTTCAAACTCACCTCCCACCTATTCCAGCACTGGTCCCTGTGGCAATCCAATAATTCCAGCTTGCCAACTCATCTATTAGTCCTGGCACTCTGTTAGTTTTCTGTTAGTTAGTCAAACTTCCACACATGTAGTTCCTTTAACAGCAGTGGGCCTTTGACTGTGCCTTCTGCCTTAATAATCTACTGAGCTCAAGTCTGCAGGGAAGCAGGCCAGTGTACCCATTTATGTTCCCTATAGACATATCCCTTTGCAGAAACCTGATTAATGACCACATTTGGCTTACTTCTTTAACAAGCGATGAGCGTTTTCTGTGTATGTTCGAACTAGGTGATTATATACCTTTTTCCCCCCTCAGGTGATTACCGATTTATGGCAGTGATCTGGAGTTGTCCAGTACTCTTCAGACTGGAAGATAGACTTACAGTAGGTTGCCATGGTACACAAGAGAAGAGGAGGTGCTGAAATCAGTCTAATGATGCACAGTCTTCTACCCAGAGTAGGGGAATCAAGAACCAGAGGTCATAGATTTGACGTGAGAGGGGAAAGTTTCAATAGGAACCTGAGGGGCAACTTTTTCAGCTGCCTTGGTGATCATGCTAAGTTTGAGGTTTTCCTTTGTACACTCTTTTCCTCCAATGCCCAAATGCTGTGGAGACATTAGTGAACCTCATCATTGACGTCTGCCAAGAGGTATCTCCTGAGGTCTGGAATGGTGACATTGTCGGCATTTTCGCTTCTTTGGCTTCCCTTGCATGTAGGTTTTGAAAATGACCGTGCCCTAGTTTTTCAGTTAAAAATACTGAAGAATTCAACTATTCTAGTGCAGTGTGATCTGGAATCCTTGTCTGGTTTCACAAAGGAGAGATAACTGTTAACCAGGATGTAAGACAGTCGAAGAACTGAAATATAGACACAACAAGCTGGAGTAACTCAGCGGGACAGGTAGCATCTCTGCAGAGAAGGAATAGGTGTTGTTTCAGGTCGAGACCCTTCTTTAGACTGAGAGTCAGGGGAGAGGGAGTCTAAAGATAGAAATGTTTGTGAAAATGACAGATTAAAGCAGATAATAATAAGAACATGTAGAATGGTTCATTGTTGTCTGAGGGGAAGATGACAACGAGGCATACAATCAGTAATATTTAATCTGGAGGTCGGTAGAACTGGCTGGACACCTTGGATGGGGAGGGACGGAAAGAGAGCTGGAAACACCTTTGGTGAAACCGATGGACCATTTCTGCTGCAGGTGTGAATTACAGGAAAGGACACTCGCATCTAATGAATCTATTGTTAATGAATCTATTGTTTAACCGTATGAAAATCACTGAAGGAAATCCCATCCTTTTGGCTGCTTCTTGCTCCATGCCTGTCACATACAGACAAGAAAGGCATAGATAACAGAGCAATGATGACAGGGTTTAGTCATTATACTTGCTTCCTTAACCAGAAATCAAAAGAATTTCTGCGTAACCTACATTTAGTTGGAAGAATAAATCCTCGCTTACTGTTTTGCGGAATGTACGATGATAGTTGTTTGAAAGAATGTTTTTTTTTTCCAATAACTGATACCTAATACTGAAAATGTATCAGTAAATGCTGGATAGTGTTTTCACCAGAAATATTTCCCTCTATCAATCTTTGACCTTGTTTTATTTTACTTTCAATACTATTACTTTACTATTTTGACTATTTCAGTACTATTCAGTGATATCCTGATTGAGCCAGTGACCAACCAAATGCAAACTTGATGAAACTATGAGTAAGTAACTAAGTTTATTGGCCAAGTATTCACATACAAGGAATTTGCCTTGGTGCTCCACCCACAAGTAACAACATGACATACAGTGACAGTTACGAATGACTCAGAAAACAGTAAACATTAATAATAATAAAACATTAATGATAAAACACCATTGATCAAGCATGTGAACCAACAAAATACCAGATGAAAGGGAGGCTACAGATAGTTGGCTGTTGAGTAGAGCAACTACTCGTGGATAAAAACTGTTTTTATGTCTGGCTGTGGCAGCTTTGACAACCCGGACTCGCCTTCCAGAGGGAAGTGATTCAAAGAGTTTGTGTCCAGGGTGAGAGGGGTCAGAGATCTTGCCCACTCGCTTCCTGGCTCTTGCAGTGTACAGTTCATCAATGGAGGGAAGGTTGCAGCCAATAACCTTCTCTGCTGATCGGACGATTCGCTGCAGCCTCCAGGTGTCGTGCTTGGTGGCTGAGCCAAACCAGACCATGATGGAGAAGGTGAGAACAGACTCTACGATGGCCGTGTAGAATTGGACCATCATTGCCTGTGGCAGATTGTGCTTCCTCAGCTGCCGTAGGAAGTACATCCTATGTTGTGCCTTTTTGACTGTGGAGTCAATGGTAGCCCCCCCCCCCCCCCCCCACTTAAGGTCCTTGGAGATGATGGTTCCCAGGAACTTAAATGACTCCACAGATGTGACTGTGGTGTTGTTGATGGTGAGTGGAGTGAGGGGAGGGGGAGCTCTCCTAAAGTCTACAATCAGTTCCACTGTCTTAAGAGCATTGAGCTCTAGGTTGTTGCGATGGCACCAGGACGCCAGCTGTGTCACTTCCTGTCTGTAGGCAGATTCCTCCCCATCCTGGAAAACCTATTTTAAAATGAGGACTTTGAATGAAAAAATGTGACTTCAGAATTGCCACTGGCTGTGTGATGCCAATGTATCTGGAACTGCAAAGTCCACCATTGAGTGACCAATGGAAACCTGTGAAACAATCATGCTTAACATAATTAGAATTCAAGCGCAATTTAGTTTAGTTTAGTTTACAATGAAAAGCTTTTGTTGCGTGGTCAGTGGAAAGACAATGCATGATTACAATCAAATCATTTACAGTGTACAGATACATGATAAGGGAATAAGGTTTAGTACAAGGTAAAGCCAGCAAAGTCCGATCAAGGATAGTCCGAGGGTCACCAATGAGTTAGATAGTATTCCTGGACTGCTCTCTGGTTGTGGTGGGATGATTCAGTTGCCTGATAACAGCTGGGTAGAAACTGTCCCTGAATCTGAAGGTGTGCTTTTTCAAGCTTCTATACCTTTAGGATGAAGCCTCTGGGATATTTGTGAATTATGAGCAAACTGTAGAGAGATATAGAACAATGAATGAAAGATATGCAAAAAACGATGATAAAGGAAACAGGCTGTATGTTGGGGGAAAACGAGAAACATAGAAACATAGAAACAAGGAAAATAGGTGCAGGAGGAGGCCATTCGGCCCTTCAAGCCAGCACTGCCATTCATTGTGATCATGGCTGATCGTCCCCAATCAACAACCTGTGCCTGCCTTCTCCCCATATCCCTTGACTCCACTAGCCCCTAGAGCTCTATCTAACTCTCTCTTAAATCCATCCAGTGATTTGGCCTCCACTGCCCTCTGTGGCAGGGAATTCCACAAATTCACAACTCTCTGGGTGACATTTTTTTTCTCACCTCACTTAAATGGCCTCCCCTTTATTCTAAGACTGTGGCCCCTGGTTCTGGACTCGCCCAACATTGGGGAAATTTTTCCTGCATCTAGCTTGTCCAGTCCTTTTGGAACCTCTTCTGTCATTGTCTTGGGATGATCTGTCTGTTTGCTCAGAGTCCAGTTAGCGATCATGGGTTTAATTTACTATTTGAAATTATCCTCAATCACCAGCTTCGGATACCTTTTATAACATGACTTCATGTGTTGCATATCTACCTACTTATTCCATCAGCATGCTGCAACTTTGCATTTGTTTCTACTTATTTTTTGTCCTTCTGTGGTTGCCAGTGAAAGTTACCTCAGCTCAATTGCTGTTAGCTCCCAGTCAGAGTCTCCAAAGTAAATGTCCCTTAACAATTACATTCTGTTTCCTGTTATCCAATCTCTTTTGATTTGCTAATCCTGCATTTTTCATCCCTCCCTAATCTGTGTTTTGTGAAGTACTTAGTTTCATGTCTTTTGAAAGTCCCTCAAATATTTGGTCGTCTTTCTTGTCGAGAAAACCAGATTACATCCACATGTTGCTCTTCATTCATCTTTGCTGTACAATTTAGAATTGTCCGTCTTTTAATGCTCCCCACTGCAACTTATTTGCCTAAAATGTTCACGTTCTCCTCAAAATAATGGCGCTGTGCACTTTTCTGATCTCCAGTAACACTTCAGCACTTTGGTTCATTCTGACAGGATTAATGGTAACCATTTTGCTCGAGATTCTCTGTGTTTACAGCAATTAAGATTTTAAAATGATTTCTTTCGTTTACGATATGACTACAGGGCCATCTGGTGTCTCACCCAATGACTCATCTTTATGTTTGAACTTCAGTACTGAGTATCCCTGTTGCTGTGGTTGCTAAATCTGCCAGTTGGTGTTGTGCCATTGCAAACACAACACTATTACCAACTAACTTACACCATCACCTTCCTGATGATCAACTATTTGTTACAAGAAAACCTAGAACAGACTTAAAAGAATAGTTGCTCAATGTACAGTTGGAAACAATTTATATTCTCACTTGTGAAGCTGCGAATGATGCTAAATGCATTACACCAGTGGTGAGGAAAGCCTTGCCGAAGCTGTACGATGTTTCTGGTTAAAAAACGAAGAGTAGAAGTTTTATTCATTATCCACAGGTTTGTTACTTTTTGCATACATGCTCTAAATAAGAACTTGACCATCATACCACAACCAGAGAGCAGTGCTGAACTGTTCTTTGGTGGCCCTCGGTTTATCCTTGATCGAACTTTGCTGGCTTTACCTTGCACTAAACGTTATTCCCCTATCATGTATCATCTATACACTGTAAATGGCTTGATTGTAATTGTGTATTGTCTTTCTGCTGACTGGATAGCACGCAATAAAAGCTTTTCACTGTACCTCGTTGTCACACGTGACAATAAACTAAACTAAACTAAGATGGTTGAAGGTAAATATATTGGAGATATCCACTACGCAAACAAATAATCATATTTAGTCCATTAACAAATGAGTGTGTTTCATTCTTAACCTTTTACTTAGGCTTCAATTATTGCCACTTTCGATATGTCCACAGTGATGTATAAAGTCACATCACTGCATCGTGGGAAGTGTTGAAGCTCTCAATGTACAAGGAAAGGCAGGCAAGGCAGTGTTCTGCCAGTGAATTATCAGATAATTTGCACAGTTTCTGAGACACAAATTGTTGCTTCATCTTTGACCTTGGAGTTTCTTGTAGCTTAGTTTTAGTTTAGTTTAGAGATACAGTGCAGAAACTGGCCCTTCGGCCTACCGGGTCCACACCGACCAGCAATCCCTGCATGTTAAAACTATCCTACACACATTTGGGACAATTTACCAGGTCAATTAACCTACAAACCTGTACGTCTATGGAGTGTGGTAGGAAACAGAAGATGGACATAGACATAGAAAACATAGAAAATAGGTGCAGGAGGAGGCCATTCAGCCCTTCGAGCCAGCACCGCCATTCATTGTGATCATGGCTGATCGTCCCCAATCAATAACCCGTGCCTGCCTTCTCCCCATATCCCTTGCTCCCCAGAACTCGGAGAAAACCCACGCGGTCACGGGGAGAACATACAAACTCCGTACAGACAGCATCCGTAGACTGAATCGAACCCGGGTCTCCGATGCAGCAAGCGCTGTAAGGCAGCAACACTACCGCTACGCCACAGTACTGCCCCCTATGTGGCAACATGAGAACTCACTATTTAAGTCCAAACATGATGGGTATCAGGCAGCTCTGGAATCAACTAGCAAATTAAAAACATTGCTCTGGTTCTGTGTTTTTGTGTTTATTCCAACCTGTACCTGTTAATTGTTTTAATGTAATGTAATATCGTTGACTTGGTGTGGTTGGAATACTGTACAATGGAGATGGGATATGATGACTGGGGATGTGAAATGCTGCCCCTCAGGTGGTTTGCTTTGCCTTCACACTGATGCAGGAACCTTCACCTGAATGAATTTTGAGGAACGCCATTGGATTTTGTCCAATTATGGAGTTGACTCAAACCACTGGTGTACTATGGTTGAACCAACATTTCTCCAGCAATCCTCCAGGCTCCACTGTCTGCTCCAGTCATCTACCTGAAAACAGTCAAAGGCTTTTGTGCCTTCTCTTGCAATGCTACATTTTGTTTCGCACGATATTCCCACTCTGTTTCGTTCAAAGTTACATTCCCCTTTGTCCACATTATTTTCGATTTTATGATATTTGAAACCCTTTGTTTGCTCAGTGCTCTATTTTGTTGAACGCCCTGAATTCTGTAACTTTGACCTAGATGTACAAGCTACCTATTTGCTTTTTAGTTGACTGTGAGAACTGCTCTCTGAAGAGCAAAGTTCTTTCATATTTAAATAATCATGTCAATAGGCAACGAATATCGTGTTTATGTCAAAAATTTCACCTTAAAATGCACTGACGTTACAATGATAGAGCAGAGGTTGCACTCAAATCTATTGTCAATGGAATGACAGTGAGGTATAAAGATAAATAATAATTGTCTTCACTTTATCAGAATGTTCATCGTTGTTCGTTGATTCTGTGGACATATCAGTATTCAGATTAAATATTTTCACATGAAGATTTAGATCTCTTACTTTAAAGGCCAAAAAATGTAAGATATAGCAAACGGACTCATATCCTGCTCTTCTTAAATCAAGGATAACAAGGGGGAACTTAGGGATAGCCAGATTCATTATCTACCTGGGCAATTTTGATTAGTGCGGGTGTCAAGGGTTATGGGGAGAAGGCCGGAGGATGGGGTTGAGAGGGGAAGATAGATCAGCCATGATGGAATAGCGGAGTAGACTTGATGGGCCAAATGGCCTAATTCTGCTCCTATCACTTATGAGCTTATGAATTCTACCATTCACCTATTTGTTGAACACATTCCTCCTTCCACCGGTTGCCACTGATTTTCCACCTGAACGAGGCTCAAGAGTGAAATGTCCCAGGTTTAATCTCCTTTGCGATCAGTGAGTTTCTAACTAGCAACTATCATGGCTCAGGATTAATTGGCCCTTTTATGGCCAATAAAATGTTAATGAAGATGGGTTTGATTTTACAAATATTCCTCGTGTATAAATTCTTGTCCTTTTGAGGATGATCTGCAGTTTGCAGAAGTAGTCCTGGTGAAGCTACTGTAAAACTGATTGGATTTTGTTTGTTAGTAATTCAGTGCTGCCCTGCACCAAGCTGCATTCATTCCAGCTGCAATCAAGGGAATTCTTCAAAACTGATGTGGCATTTACCAACTGTTGTAAATTATCGAGTATTGTTAGTTATAGAGTATTGTAAGTAATAGAGTATTGTGCACTTACTTAGATGAGGTGTAGGCCAGTAGATAGTGGCATCCTAATCTGTTTACTACAAGCAATCTGGCCTTAAAAATCTAATATGTAGGGAGGAACTGCAGATGCTGGTTTACACCGAAGATAGACACAAAAAGCTGGAGTAACACAACGGTTCAGGCAGCATTTAATCTACTGTTATGAAAATATTTCTAAGATATCATAAATAATATTTTTTTGAAATCATGCTATTTTCTTGTCTTTACTGTTTAATCTTCTCAATTTTTTTTTTTTTTCTAAGTTTTCAAGTTTCTCTTAAATGAAATAATGTGCTGGAGAATTTTTAGGATCTTCATAATCTTCGATTCACAAAGACTGTCATACAGTTTCAATCGGCATTCAAAGGTGAAACGGTGTATGAAATATGTGTAAAATTCCGACAATGGCGACAATGATTGACCTTCTGAACAGACCTTGTGTTGGTGTTCAGGGCCGGATTTAGATGAAGAGAGGCCCTAGGCTATTCCACTCGTGAGGCCCCTCCCAATCCCCCACCCCCACGACGAGAGGAAGATGGAAGAGTCCACCAGATTGACACCGATGTGCAGCCGAACGTGGCCAATGAAATAAGGGCTGGAAAGCCGCGCTATTTATTTATTTATTTATTTATTTATTGCCAGTGCTAGTGTTGTTTAGAGACTACAGTGCGTTGTGACAGCATATGTAACAAAAGGCCCATGACAGTGTCAAAAATATTATACTCCAGGCCCATACGAAGCTTTTCAAAAAGGGGGGTGGCATGGCAGGATTACAAAAAATGTATGTGAAATAAGTGCACACCATGCATATCACAAGCGCGAAGCTCAAAGACCCTTGCGGCCGGGGATTTTAGATGCTCTCTGGTGCATTCTGAGCCTTATTTTGGAGCAGTTTTGCACCAAATTTATGACCAATATTTCAGAAATAATTTTGGTTGAGTCAAGAGTAATGAGTGGTTGGAATGGCATGATTGGGGTCATTGTTGTATACATTTTTTTAAATCAAGAATTGAAAATTGTTTTAATAATCAAATTGTACTGTAAAATCTTATGTAAAATGTTATAAAGGAGCATGCAAACATTGCAAATAAAATACTGTAAGTTTTTGCAGTAAATAAAACCTTATTTTAGAAAATGTTTTGTGTGTTGATTTGATTGCCTGTTACTGTTCAACTGTGTTAGTGTGTGCACGTTAAAAATATGATGCAAAATGAAAGTCGCAATCTATGGAATTCATATTTTTCAGTATTGTTATCAAGAAAAAGAAAGTAGTTCCAATTGTTTGATATTATTCATATAGAGGAGAAAAATATAATTGCTCTAAAACCTACCTTAATTTTGCAATCTCACTAAAGGTAATCCCCCTTTCCCTCTCCCCCCTCCTCCTTCCCCCTCCCTCTCCCTCCACCTCTCTCTCCCTCCCCATCTCTTTCACCCCCCTTCCCCTCTCTCTCTCCCCCTCCCCTCCTGCTCTTTCCCCCCTCTGTCTCAACCTCCCCCTTTCCTCCTCTCACATCCCCCCCACCCTCTCCGACTCAGCACCGCAGACACTGGAGCCTCCCCTCCTCCCCCAGCCCGGAGAAACGGGCACTCCCATAACGCAATATTCCACTACTTACCTGAAGTAGACACCTAGGATCTTTGGTACACACGAGGCATCGACGTGATTGTGTGGAGTGCAAATGGAGATCTGAACCTGCCCGGGCCCACTGCGCACACACGGAGAGACAGCGTCACCGGCTTCCCCCAACTGCGCAGGCGTGGATGGTTGCAATTTTTCCCCCCAAAACTTCCAGCGGGCCGCAACCAGAATTTCGGGTAATTTCCATCAATACGCTGATAGCGCTCCAATGTTTTTTTCCTCTGGATTTTTTTTACTCTGGGAAAAAAACACCTTGGACGGAGGCCTTCTAGATTTTGAGGCCCTAAGCTTAAGCTTGTGAAGCTTATATGTAAATCCGGCCCTGGTTGTGTTGTGCTGAAGCAAAGCAAGAATTTCATTGTCCTATCTGGGACACATGACAATAAACTCTCTTGACTTGACTTGACTTGACTTCTATGATGAATGACATGAGATTGTATGAGGTGAAGTGCAGAGTGGGCAGGAAGGGGGTTTGCCAGACGACGATGGACATCATTGTTGAAGGCGTGTAGATGGGGCGGGCGACGGGGTTCTGAACTGATTTCTGCCTATTTGTTTAGAGATACAGCATGGAAACAAGCCCACCGAGTCCATGCCAACCAGTGATCCCTGCATATTAACACTATCCTACACACACTAGGGACAATTTACATTTTATAGAAAGTCAAACCTACAAACCTGTGGTACACAAAAATGCTGGAGAAACTCAGCGGGTGCAGCAGCATCTATGGAGCGAAGGAAATAGGCAACGTTTCGGGCCGAAACCCTTCTTCAGACTGATAGGGGGTGGGGAGAAGAAAGGAAAAAAGGAAAAGGCGGAGGAGGATCCGAGGGCTGGGGGAGGGGAGGAGACAACCAGATGGCTGATGAAGGGGAGGGGACAGCCAGGGCTAGCAGAATTGGGAGAATTCAATGTTCAGGCCACCAGGATGTAGACTGCCCAAGCGGAATATGAGGTGCATTTCCTCCAATTTACGGTGTTGCTCGCTGTGGCCATGGAGGAGACCCAGGACAGAGAGGTCAGATACGGAATGGGAGGGGGAGTTGAAGTGCTGAGCCACCGGGAGTTCAGGTTGGTTATTGCGGACCGACCGGAGGTGTTCGGCGAAACGATCGCCAAGCCTCCGCTTGGTCTCACCGATGTAGATCAGCTGGCATCTAGAGCAGCAAATGCAATAGATGAGGTTGGAGGAGATGCAGGTGAACCTCTGTCGCACCTGGAACGACTGCTTGGGTCCTTGAATGGAGTGGAGGGGGGAGGTGAAGGGACAAGTGTTGCATCTCTTGCGGTTGCAAGGGAAAGTACCAGGGGAGGGGGTGGTATGGGAGGGAAGGGAAGAATTGACAAGGGAGTTACGGAGGGAGCGGTCTTTGCGGAAGGCAGACATGGGGGGAGATGGGAAGATGTGGCGAGTGGTGGGGTCACGTTGGAGGTGGCGAAACTGACGGAGGATCACTTGTTGTATGTGACGGCTGGTGGGGTGAAAGTTGAGGACTAGGGGGACTCTGCCTTTGTTGTGAGTGGGGGGATGGGGAGAGAGAGCAGTGTTGCGGGGTATGGCAGAGACCCTGGTGCGAGCCTCATCTATGGCGGAGGAGGGGAACCCCCGTTCCCTGAAGAATGAGGACATTTCAGATGCCCTGGTGTGGAACGCCTCATCCCGGGAGCAGATGCGGCGTAGACGGAGGAATTGGGAGTGGGGGATGGAGTCCTTACAGGAAGCAGGGTGGGAAGAAGTGTAGTCCAGATAGCCATGGGAGTCGGTAGGTTTGTAGTGGATGTCGGTAAGGAGTCTATCACCTGCGATGGAGATAGTGAGGTCAAGGAATGGTAGGGAAGTGTCGGAAATGGTCCAGGTGTCTTTGAGTGCCGGATGGAAGTTGGTGGTGAAGCGGATGAAGTCAGTCAGTTGTGTGTGGGTGCAGGATGTGGCACCAAAACAATCATCGATGTAGCGGAGGTAGAGGTCGGGGATGGGGCCCTGGTACGCATTGAACAAGGATTGTTCTACGTACCCGACAAAGATGCAGGCGTAGCTGGGGCCCATGCGTGTGCCCATAGCTACGCCTTGTATTTGGAGGAAATGGGAGGAGTCAAATGAAAAGTTATTAAGTGTAAGTACCAGCTCCGCTAGGCGGAGGAGGGTGTCAGTGGCCGGGTATAGATTGCTTCTACGGTCGAGGAAAAAACGGAGGGCTTCGAGACCATCCTGGTGGGGGATGGAGGTGTACAGTGACTGGACGTCCATGGTGAAGATGAGGGGGTGAGGGCCTAGAGAGTGGAATGCGCGGAGATGACGGAGAGTGTCTGAGGTGTCTTGAACATAGGTAGGGAGGGATTTAACCAAGGGGGATAGGATGGAGTCAAGGTAGGTGGAGATGAGTTCGGTGGGGCACGAACAGGCAGAGACAATGGGTCTACCGGGACAGTCAGGTTTGTGGATTTTGGGGAGAAGGTAAAAGCGGGCTGTGCGGGGCTGGGGAACGATGAGGTTGGAGGCTCGTTCGGGCAGGGCGTGGGAGTGGATGAAGTCAGTGATGGTGCTGGAGATGGTGGCCTGGTGCTCGTCAGTGGGGTCATGGTCCAGGGGTAAGTAGGAAGAGGTGTCCGAGAGTTGGCGCGTGGCCTCAGCTTTGTAGAGGTCGACGCGCCAGACTACCACGGCACCTCCCTTGTCGGCGGGTTTGATAACCCAATCTAGGTTGTTGCGGAGTGAGTCGATGGCAGTGCGTTCAGGGGGGGAGAGATTGGAGTGAGACAGGGGAGTGGAGAAGTTGAGGCGGTTGATGTCACGGCGGCAGTTTTTAATAAAGAGTTCTAAAGCCGGAAGGCTACGAGGGGGGTTCCATGAGGATGGGGTGCGTTGGAGACGGGAAAAGGGGTCATCAGTGGGGAGCGATGACTCCTTCCCATGGAAGTGAGCTGTGAGGCGGAGGCGACGGTAGAAGCATTCTAAGTCATGGAGGGCACGGAACTCATTGAGATGGGGACGGAGGGGGACAAAGGTAAGACCTCTGCTGAGGACAGACCGTTCGATGTCGGAGAGGGGGAGGTCGGGGGGGATGGTGAACACCCGGCAGGGATGGGGGTTGGGGCCGGAGGAAGGCAGGTGGGTGGAATGGGGACGAGGCGATGTGTGGTGGGGGGATGGTGGGTGGTCAGGGGGTGGGGTGGTGAGAGGGCAGTGGTGTGGGTGTGGAAGAGAAGTGGTCCCATAGTTGGCGAGGGATGGGGAAGAATCAGTGGAACTAACACTGAGATAACCAGGGCTAGGCAGACTAGCGCTAGGACCCAGTGGAGTCAAACCCCGGAGAGTGTGAGTGAGCAGCGTGGAGGCTTCAGGCCCAGTACAGAGTGCAGTTTGCAGGTGAGGCGACGGCTGCGGGCTGCTGGAGGGAGGTGCAGTGGCGAGGGTCGGCGGACCCGATGGTCGGGGTCCGTGGGCAGTGGAGTCGGGGTCGGTGGGGCTGGAGGGCGTTGCAGTGGCGAGGGTCGGCGGAGCCGATGGTCGGGGTCCATGGGCAGTAGAGTCGGGGTCCACGGGCGATGCGTGGGAGGTCCCGGTAGGCGGATGGTCGGTGGGGCGGCGCGGTTCAACCAGCCCGGTGAGGCGACGGGGTGAATAGGGTGCGGTGCGGCGGCCATGTTCGTGGAGCCCCGGTCCGGCGGCCGTGTAGAGTAGGCCCGGTCCGGCGGCGATGCTGGATGGGCCCGGTCCGGCGGCGATGTTGGGAGGACCGGGTGCGGCGATGATGTTAGGAGGTCCCGGGGGGTGGCGAGGTTCGGAGGAATCGGCGAGGGGAAGGAAGTCTGAGTTACCGTAGAAGCGGCGAGCCTGGGCGTCATCGGTAGGCAGGTGAAGGTCGGCGGCAGCATCGACGTGGAGGTCGGTGAAGGCGGCGTCCTGGTGAGTACTGGAGGCGCTCCCTGTGGACAAGATGGCGTCCTGGTGAGTACTGGAGGCGCTCCCCGTGGACAAGATGGCGTCGCGGGACCGGGGCAGGCGATGCGGGCCGGAGTTGGGGCCCGGAGCCTGCGGGCGGTCGAGCCGCGGAGAGTCGGCGGCGGGAGCGGCCTGGAGGCAGGCTATTTTAATGTCCTTGGTGGAGTTGAGGAGGGCCAGGAATCTTTTATTGAAGAGGTGGATCTTCCGGCGGATAAAGTATAGTTGAGGACCGTTGCAGGTCTGGGTGAGTGAGGCCCGAAGTTCCGGGAGGGTCAATGCGAGGTCCTGCTGGTGCCGGCGCATCGCAGTCAGTGTGGATCTCAGTGCCCGGGTGGAGAATTGTTGGGTATGCCGGTAGATAGCCAGTCGGTACGGATAGTCTGGCTGAGGTCCGAACTGGGAAGTAGGGAACTGGAGCTGGAAGCCATGAGGTATGAGATGGAGGCGCAGGCATGCCCCGAGGAAGCAGATGTGGCTGTGGTATCGAGTTTGGGTAAGGATGTGGTCGTAGAGTTGGAGGGCAGGGGGGATCACAGAGATGGGGCAGTTAGAGAGTTGGGTGTGGAACAGTCTCCGGAGAGAGGAGGAGAACTTCTTCAAAGTAGGCATACCTTGACGAGATTTCGCAGTGGAGTAGACAAAGTGTTAAAGAAGGAACTGCAGATGCTGGAAAATCGAAGGTACACAAAAATGCTGGAGAAACTCAGCGGGTGCAGCAGCATCTATGGAGCGAAGGAAATAGGCAACATTTCGGGCCGAAACCCTTCTTCAGACTGATAGGGGGTGGGGAGAAGAAAGGAAAAAAGGAAAAGGCGGAGGAGGAGCCCGAGGGCTGGGGGAGGGGAGGAGACAACCAGATGGCTGATGAAGGGGAGGGGACAGCCAGGGCCAGCAGAATTGGGAGAATTCAATGTTCAGGCCACAAACCTGTGCGTCTTTGGAGTGTGGGAGGAAACCGAAGATCTCGGAGAAAACCCAGGCGGTCACGGGGAGAACGTACAAGCTCCGTACAGACAGCACCCATAGTTGGGATCAAACCCGAGTCTCTGGCGCTGAAAGCGCTGTAAGGCAGCAACTCTCGCTGCGCCAGCGAGCTGCCCCCGAAAACCAGAAAATGGGAGGCAAGGTCTGGAGGAGAGGAAACCCAAAAGTTTCTTCTGGGCCAAAGTAAATGCATCTCCTCCATTAGGAACTCTAAGGAAAAATCTAAAAAAAAGGCAATAAAGCAATAAGGCCATAAGCTCCATCCCTCTCTCACCCAAGTCGTAACAGCTTCAAAGTCGTCTTGTTGAGTCTCATTGTCTGTATTCATGTTCACCTCGCACACAGCTAATAATGGCCCGTTTCCTTTATCATCGTTATTTTTTTTAACATATCTTTCATTTATTTGTTCTATATCTCTCTCTATATCACCATCAATGTCTCTCCTTTCCCTTTCCCCTGACTCTCAGTCTGAAGAAGGATTTCGACCCGAAAAATCACCTATTCCTTCTCTCCAGAGATGCTGCCTGACCCACTGAGTTACTCCAGCTTTTTGTGTCTACCTTCAAAGCAATTTCAAAGTTGGTTTACAGACTTCTTTCTAATGCTTGTTTTCAGATGAAGCAGGGCACAATGGCAAAGAATGTTCTATTAGATCTGTGCATCGGCATTAGAAATAAACGTATGCACTGATTTTGAGTTCACTTTATTTGCCTATGCATTGATGTGCAAGCAACATTCTCACCTCCAAGGCCAGAGGCTTAAGCACGATATCTGGCTTGGTATTTCAGTGATCTATTGAGCTAGAATTACATCGTTAGAAACGCAATCTTTCCAATGAGATGTTATTTCAACAGAGTGACTACTCTCTCAGGTGATCATAAAGGTACACACAATGTTTCCTGAAGAAGGAACTCGGCCAATCTTTATCCTTCAACTAGCACTCAAAAAACTCGTATTGAATAATTGTAAGGACATAAGAAATTGTAGACTATTTAAATGGGTCATTCATTCCTTTAGGCTTCTTGCAGTATTCAATGTGATTCTGGTCTCAGTTACATTCCCACTGTGCAGGTAAAACTTTTGTCCGAAGGAACTGCAGATGCTGGTTTAAACCAAAGATAGGCACAAATTGCTGGAGTAACTCAGCGGATCAGGCAGCATCTCTGGAGAAAAGGAATAGGTGACGTTTCGGATCACCCCGAAACGTCACCTATTCTTTTTCTCCAGAGATGCTGCCTGATCCACTGAGTTACTCCAGCATTTTGTGGCCAGGTAAAACGTTCTTCTTGGTGCTATTATCAGGCATTAGGTGCAGCAGCCTGAAGTCCCTCACCACCAGGTTCTGGAACAGTTGCTTTCTTGAACTGATCCAAACCTACCTCAGTAACGGAACATTTCAGACCACCCAACTCCCAAATTTCAAGCTCCTTCTTTGTGTTTACAAAGCCCTTACCGGGCTTGCCCCCACCTACATCAAAAGTCTGCTTTCCCACAACACCACTTCCAGGTCCCTCAGATCGGCCGACTTGGGGTTACTGACCATCCCGCGGTCTAGGCATAAGCTCAGGGGCAACCGCGCTTTTGCGGTTGCAGCCCCTAGACTATGGAACAGCATCCCTCTTCCCATCAGAACTACCCCCCTCCATCAACTCTTTTAAGTCTAGACTTAAAACTTATTTCTACTCTCAAGCCATTCTTGAGGTCCTCTGAGGGAGCACTATATGTATTTATGTATGTATTGGTGATCTATGTACCACTGTTTGTAGCAAGTTAGTACCTGCACTAATGTAAAGCACTTTGGTCAACGAGAGTTGTTTTTAAATGTGCTATAGAAATAAAATTGACTTGACTTGACTTGACCTATTGTATGAACGTGGATTTGTTTTTCTCACCATGTACTTTTGCACTAATGTCTTGTTTTTTTTTGTAATCTTTTTCTTTTCACTTCTGTGCAGTATTAATGCATAATTTATGTACAATTTAAGTTGTTGTATATTTTCTGAGTCCATATGGCTGTGATGCTGCTGCAAGCAATATTTTCATTGTCTGAAGAAGGGTCCTGACCCAAAACATCCCGCTGAGTTACTCCAGTATTTTGTGTCCATTTTCATTGCATCTCCCTGTACTTGTACTTGTGACAATCAACTCAGCAAGATTTGACTGAAATGCTCTTGCCTATTCTCTATAATGGAGCCTCCATATTCTGGATAGGAGTGTTACATTTCCAATGTTCCAATATGCTGTGACTTTTATAGAACCTAGAAAACTTTGGAAAATAACACCAAAGTCCACTAACTCTGCAGCCAATTCTTTTTAAATCACAGGATGTAGGCCATTTGGTCCAGGGGATTTATTAGCCATTAGTTCGCCTTGTAGATTTTATTTAGTGGTAATGATTGCTCTAAGTCACCCTTTTTGTCCCCATAATGTTCAATGAAGGCAGATACAAAATCTTTGTTTGTTCTTCCATTTCTTTATTTCCCAGTAACAACTCCCAGGTTTCAACCACACTTTGTGGATAAATGTGAGGTTATCCACTTTGGTGGCAAAAACAGGAAAGTAGACTATTATCTGAATGATGGCCGATTAGGAAAAGGGGAGATGCAATGAGACCTGAGTGTCATGGTACACCAGTCATTGAAAGTAGGCATGCAGGTGCAGCAGGCAGTGAAGAAAGTGAATGGTATGTTAGCATTCATAGCAAAAGGATTTGAGTATAGGAGCAGGGAGGTTCTACTGCAGTTTTACAGGGTCTTGGTGAGACCACACCTGGAGTATTGCGTACAGTTTTGTTCTCCTAATCTGAGGAAAGACATTCTTGCCATAGAAGGAGTACAGAGAAGGTTCACCAGACTGATTCCTGGGATGTCAGGACTTTCATATGAAGAAAGACTGGATAGACTCGGCTTCTACTCGCTAGAATTTAGAAGATTGAGGGGGAATCTTATAGAAACTTACAACATTCTTAAGGGGTTGGACAGGCTAGATGCAGGAAGATTGTTCCCGATGTTGGGTAAGTCCAGAACAAGGGGTCACAGTTTAAGGATAAGGGCGAAGTCTTTTAGGACCGAAATGAGAAAAACATTTTTCACACAGAGAGTGGCGAATCTCTGGAATTCTCTGCCACAGAAGGTAGCTGAGGAGAGAAGGCAGGCACAGGATACTGAGTTGGATGATCAGCCATGATCATATTGAATGGCGGTGCAGGCTCGAAGGGCTGAATTGTCTACTCCTGCACTTATTTTCTATGTTTCTATGTTTAACACTATCATACACACACTAGGAACC
Organism: Malacoraja senta; assembly: GCA_038087875.1. Taxonomy (NCBI): domain Eukaryota; kingdom Metazoa; phylum Chordata; class Chondrichthyes; order Rajiformes; family Rajidae; genus Malacoraja; species Malacoraja senta. The sequence goes on along the minus strand of CM075984.1, from coordinate 4,002,721 downwards.
ATTAACATTTGTTTAATACCAAGCCAATTCACCTACAAACCTGTACAAATTTGGAGTGTGGGAGGAAACCGAAGATCTTGGAGAAAACCCACGCGGTCATGGGGAGAACGTACAAACACCGTACAGACAGCAGACGTAGTCGGGATTGAACCCGGGTCTCTGGCTCTGCAAGCGCTGTAAGGCAGCAACTCTACCGCTGCGCAACCGTGCCGCCAAACCATGCAACATTGTCTGCCTTTCCATTTGATAATATCTTTAACAGCCTTAATTGCAATGGATTCATTTTTCTCGTAGAATCCTTCTTTCTCAATCGAATGTATGTTCAATAAGAATTATGAGGTGCCTTCTTAGATATCCAGTCATGATTATCTATTGAATTTTCTTTTGAATCTTTTGTTAACTCTGCTTTTGTATCTTTATCTGCCGTTTATTTAATCTACAGCTTTGGACCCATGTGTTTCACATCTAGTTTAAGATAATTTTATGATCACTCTGCGCCAAATAATCCCTTGCACATTCTGTTGGAGCTGTGGGCCCACATTTGCCGCCTTACTCATTCATTATGCCAGTGGTTGTATTTCACATGTACTTGTGGCTTAAAGTCTTAGGCGATCCTGTGGTCATACACCCATTATTTCCTTATCCATCTCTTTCGCATCTGTCGTCCGGTTGAAATATAGGATCCTATTTCTTTGATAAACCACCATTGATTGATATGTGCCTTAGAAATTACATGAATCTGACATTTCTGATTCTTACTCTTTATTTAGCATTTTCTTTTGCAACATTAAAGTGTCCCTGAGAGCTGTGATACAAAATGAATCAACAATGTTACATATTGATGTGTACTTATGAAAGCCAATAAAGAACACTGTCTATTTTTAATATATTAATTACTTCTCTTTAATTCCAAATTTGCCAAGTGTTTAAACATTTTGCATTGCAATTAAAGCAAGGATATAAACTCCACTTTATTAACTGGTCGCTGAAATGTTTTGGTATTGATTACTTTTCCTCTTCCATATCTTCTTTCTCCTTCCCGTGGTGGGGGAAATGCAATTCTTCTGTCTGATTGAGCTCCCAGGAAATGTGCTTGAGTGGGCCAGGAAGGGATCTTCATAAACATGTTTACCTCCTGGTCACAGTTGAGCAATCCATCGGTTTAGAATGGAACAAGTGTAAACATCAGTGAAAACTGGAGTACACATGTTTAACTTCTAATCAGGAGTCTTTGATTTTGTCGCAAATAAGCCTACTGCTTTATCTAATTTCTGTTTGCATGTGTAATATATACACGGCCTTTTAAATAGCTTTTAAAAGATTACAGTAGAACCAAGAATAACACGAAATTCTAGCAGGTGAAATAGTGCACCGTAACAGGTTAGAAGCTGCAACAATTGGAAGTGCTATCCAAAGGGTTAAAAGGTCAGATGTCTTCTCCTTATTGTGGTATGCTTAAACGGGTGATTAATTACTGTCAGTTATGAGGTGACAAAGTTGACTTTACTGCAGGAGGCTGGAGCTTTTCCTGAAAACATGTGACCCTCCTTTCTGGTGGTTGTAAGTGAATAGTGCCACTTAATGTGCAAGTAAACAGTGGAGAAGGAGATCCAAGCACTTCAGTGGCAAGCAACAAATCAAGTAACTTTATCACTTGATAAGGTGAGAAAATGAGCCTGACACAGGAAACAGCAACATTAGGTAATTAGATCTTCAATTCTTTAACTCTTTAGGTTATAGCTTCTGGGTTTTCTGGTACTGACTGTAACTGTGGCTTTGAAGCGCAACCCAAAACAGGTGCAGTTATAGACTCGGGCAAATAAAACCCTTCCTCTTTACAAGTACTATACTGAACTAAAAATACCACAGGTATTAAAGGTCACTACCCCCATGTATTATAGCATTCTTGTTTTTCCTGTTGTGAAACTTTGAAAGAAACTATCCAGGTGAGCACAATAAAAAAAGTAAATTCAGAATAAGATGTGAGAGTCATATGCATAATGTTAAAAAATGTGTAGTAAGGAACCGCAGATGCTGGTTTAAACCGAAGATAGACAAAAAGCTGGAGTAACTCAATGGGACAGGCAGCATCTCTAGAGAGAAGGAATGGGTGATGTATTCCAGCAAAGGATCAAGACATATGTACGTGAAAACACGCACTTCACATTCTCCACATCTCATTCCTTCTCTGAAGAGATGCTGCCTGTCCCGCTGAGTTACCCCAGCATTTTGTGTCTATCTTCGGCATAAACCAGCATCTGCAGTTCCTCCCTTCACATTCTGCCGTCAGATCTCTACCTATGGACCTCTACATCTGATGGAACATAATACCTCAGTTACATTGCAAAGAAAAGCGGCCTGTGCAAAAAAAGCACAAAATGCATTGAAGGGATTCACAGACCTCTGCACTAGGCAATCAGTGGAAAACTGTAGAGTTTTAGATACAATTACTTCCTATTAACAATTTTACTGCAACTGTGAAGGATAAGCAGTGTGATTATGTGTAGGAAAGAACTGCAGATGTTGGTTTAAACCGAAGATAGACACAAAATGCTGGAGTAACAGGCAGCATCTCTGGAGAGAAGGAATGGGTGTTATAATGAACAAAACATACATGGGTTCATGCCATTTTAATGTTTTATGAAGCTTACCCATCTAACCTTACTCTGACTAGATCATTTAGGTCTGAAGTTTCTTTCATTCCAGCTTGATTACGACAGCCAAATTATGAGTGAACTAATCATTGTCTCATAGTTCCACCACGGCAGTCAGCAATTAATGCTATTTATAGATTGGTTTTGAACGGTACAGACCAAATCTGTCTTATGGGCTCCATTTGTTAGCCATGTCATCCATATGGCCCAGATGATGTTGTTATGACACAAGGGCACATATGTTACTATAGTCTTTATTTAATAAGAGCTGAGTAATATATTAAATTTGTAGCTCAATGTATTACAGCCACACTAATTACTCTTGTTGATATCAACAAACTACACAGAAGGATCCAGTAATATGAAGCTGAGAGAGCGCCTGCCCCATATCACTGGTAAACGTTGAAGACCGATGTTGGGGATCCATGTACCATCATTGCAGATGTCTTTCAGAATCAGTTGAACACCTTTAAGCCCCATATCTGAGGAAGGATGTGCTGGCATTGCAGCGCCGGAGACCCGGGTTCGATCCCGACTACAGGCGCTGTCTGTACGGAGTTTGTGCGTTCTCACCGTGACCCACGTGGGTTTTCTCCGAGATCTTCAGTTTCCACCCACACTCCAAAGACATATAGGTTTGTAGGTTAATTGGCTTGGTATAAATGTAAATTGTCCTTAGTGTGTGTAGGATAGTGTTAATGTGCAGGGATCGCTGGTTGGTGCGGACACGGCAAGCCGAAGGGCCTGTTTCCGCGCTGTAACTCGAAACTAAACTAAACCTTCCATTAACTGGAAGATTTTCTCTCTGATTTTACCTCTGTCATAATTCCTCGTGTTTTTAAATCACTTCGCCACATCTTCTTGCAACCTTTTATTCCAGAACAACCCCAGCATTACAACTCCATCACCATAAAGGGCCTGTCCCACTTTCACCACCTAATTCACAACCTTTTTTACTCGTGGACATTTTTCATCATGCTAGAAAAACGCCCCGACCTACTTGATGCCATGAGTACCTACGACTAGGATCACGACCTGCTACGACCTACCTACGACCATTCTGCGAGTATGAGTCAAGGGTAAACTCGGCAGAGGTCGTGAATTAGGTCGTGAAAGTGGGACAGGCCCTTAACTCCCATTCCTGGAATTAGTTTAATGGACATCTCTTAGATCTTATTAAAATTTTCATATCTCCCCTAAGCCATGGCACCCAAAACTGGACATGGAGCCAATGGTCCTCCCATGCAGAAGGCCTACATTTGGCATGAGAGAACTCCTGTTACTCCATGGCCTAAACAAGGAGCGACAGATTTCAGATAGAATAAGACGAGGCTATAGCCATCACCATATTACAAGTAGAGATATCTGAAGTTAATACAGACCACAGGGAGTTATTCAATTTGCTCAGTGAAGTAGAAACACAAATTGTTAAACTTGCATGAATAAGTGGGAATAAAAACAAATTTTGGTGAGGTAATTTTTGTCAGTAATAAACAATGCCGAGAAGAAAAGCAAGTATCATGTTTGCTGATTATAGTGAATTACTTAATTGTACCTGTAGCTGTTGCTAAACGATATATAAATCGTAACATTGGCCTTCCTGAGAGAGAATCCATGGAAAACAACTACAATCACTGAGAATAGGTGGTAACACCTTTAGTTTTTAGTTTTAGTTATAGAGATACAGCCCATCGGCCCACCGGGTCAGCGCCGACCAGCGATCCCCACATATTAACACTATCCTACACACACTAGGGACAGTTTTTACATTTGCACCAAGCCAATTAACCTACAAGCCTGTACGTCTTTGGAGTGTGGGAGGAAACCGAAGATCTCGGAGAAAACCCACGCGGTCACAGGGAGAACGTACAAACTCCGTACGGACAGCACCCGTACTATACTCCCTATATACTCACCACTGTGCGGAAAGATTTGGCTCTAACTCCATCCACACTTTCGTAGATGACACCACTCTGGTGGGTCACATCAAATGAGCAGGAGCTTGATAACCATGGCACTGATCATGAATGCGGAATCCAAAACCCACATGAAACCACTCTTTGTCGCATGGATGCTGTCTGGCCAGCTGAATATTTCCAGTATATTTTGTTCTGATTTCATACCTTCCTTGCTTTTCTCCAAATTTACGGCCAGTCTCCTTTGTTCCACCTTCCGTGTATCTGAAGTGACGCAAAACATCTGGTGCTCACCTTGAAACTTGGTCTAGAGTTTGTTCACACCTCACTTCTGAGTTCATGAGCTACGTTCTCGTGGTTTAGGAGTGCACGATCTACAAGTATCCCTATTTTCAGATTCTTCTGTGGTTATTCCCATTCTACCACCATAATGTGCAACACTGCCCCAACCTATGAAAGCAAGCACATCAAATTCGCTGTTCCAGGTGTCAACTGCTCTACATCGCTGAGACCAAGCGTAGGCTTGGCAATCGCTTCGCCCAACACCTCTGCTCAGTTCGCAATAACCAACCTGATCTCCCTGTGGCTCAGCACTTCAACTCCCTCTCTCATTCCGAATACGACCTTTCTGTCCTGGGCCTCCTTCATGGCCAGAGTGAGTCCCACCGCAAATTGGAGGAACAGCACCTCATATTTCACTTGGGTAGTTTACACCCCAGCGGTATGAACATTGACTTCTCCAATTTCAGGTAGTCCTGGCTTTCTCCCTCCTTCCCCTCCCCTTCCCAGCTCTCCCACAGCCCACTGTCTCCACCTCTTCCTTTCTTTTTCCCGCCCCCGACATCAGTGAGGGGAAGGGTCTCGATCTGAAACGTTGCCTATTCCTTCGCTGCATAGATGCTGCCTCACCAGCTGAGTTTCTCCAGCTTTTTTTTTTGTCTACCTTCAATATTTCCAGCATCTGCAGTTCTTTCTTAAACATCATATGCCTTCACTATCACTCTATCTACTTGTGTTGCCACTTTCAGGAAGAAATGACTTGGACCCCAAGATTCCTTGCAACATCAATGCTGTTCAGGATAATGCTATTAATTGTATATATTCCCTTACATTTGACTTCCCAAAGTGCATCATCTCACATGTGCTTGGATTAAACTCCACCTGCCATTTCTCCACCCGATTCTGTGACTGATTTATATCCCTCTATATACCTTGACAGCCTTCCCCATAGTCCGCGACCCCAGCAATTTTGTTGTCATCTGCAAATTTACTCACTAATCCATCTGCGTTTCCATCCTGGTCATTTGTGTATATCACAAACAGAAGCAGTCCCAGCACGGATTCCTGTGGAACTCCACTGGTCACAGATCTCCAGCCTGAAATATTGTCCTTCCACCACAACCCTCTGTCTCTAACAAAGCCAGTTCTGAATCCATACGACCAAGTCACTGTCTCCCTGGTAGACAAAAATGCTGGAGAAACTCAGCGGGTGAGGGAGCATCTATGGAGCGAAGGAAATAGGCAACGATTCAGGCCGAAACCCTTCTTCAGTCTGAAAAAGGGTTTCGGCCCAAAACGTTGTCTATTTCCTTCGCTCCATAGATGCTGCCTCACCCGCTGAGTTTCTCCAGCATTTTTGTCTACCTTCGATTTTCCAGCATCTGCAGTTCCTTCTTGAACACTGTTAATCCCTTGCATCTTAATCTTCTGGGTCAGCGTACAATGGGTAATTTTATCAAATGGGACATTATATAATTTAAAAACTGCAGGTAAAAATGTCCTGGTGTATTTTGAGTTTGGTAAAAATGGAACAGTTTTATTAAAGTGCTGAAAATGGATTTAGCGCTTGCCCACAACATAAATAGTTAGACTTTAAATAAGAACAAGGACTAAAAAAGGTTTCATATAATCACAGATAATTTCTCTCCTGCAGCTGCTCTGGTCATGAGATAATAAGATCATAAGTGATAGGAGCAGAATTAGGCCATTCGGCCCATCAGGTCTCCTCCGCCATTCAATCATGGCTGATCTATCCCTCCCTCATAACCCCATTCTCCTGCCTTCTCCCCATAACCTCTGACATTTACAAGAATCATGACTTCTCTGATGTAACCTCAACATGCACTCATGTCCACACGTGGTAACCTTTTATCCCATTCTTAATCAAGTATCCATCTATCTTTGCCTTAAAAATCATCAATGAATCTGCTTCCCCCACGTTTTAAGAAGGAATTTCCAAGTACCCAGAAACTTGAGAGAGAACTCTTTCTATGTCGTTGTGTCCTTGGGCAAGACACTTCACCCACCTTTGCCCGCGTGTGAATGTGTGTGAATGTGTGTGAATATGTGTGAATGTGTGTGAGTGATTGGTGGTGGTCGGAGGGGCCGTAGGCGCAAATTAGCAGCCACGCTTCCGTCAGTCTGCCCCAGGGCAGCTGTGGCTACAGAAGTAGCTCACCACCACCGAGTGTGACTGAGGAGTGAATGAATAATGCGATGTAAAGCGCCTTGAGTATTAGAAAGGCGCTATATAAATCCCATCCATTATTATTATTATTATTATTATTATTATGAGAGAAAGAATGTCATCTACACTCTTAAAAGGAGCAATACTTTATTTTAAACGATTACATTTATATATAGATTCTCCCAGAATAGGAAATAATTTTGCCACATGCTCACGGGACCCCTTCAGGATCTTCATAAATGACAGGATTAGAATTAGGCCATCAAGTCTCACTCCGCCATTCAATCACGGCTGATCTATCTCCCTCTCAACCCCATTCTCTTATGTTCTTATCATATCTCCTCTCCCTTACATTTCGGCAGATGCAGCCTAGCCTGTCTGACCCTTCTCCATAAGACACCATACTAATTCTGCACATTGGTCCAGTGACATTTTTCTGCGTTGCTTCCAATAATGAACTCCTGTAATACCGTGACCAATGCCATGGACAGTACTCCAGATGAGCTCCCACCATTATCCTAAATAATCAAAGCATGTATTTCTCACTCAAGATACAAGATACAAGATACATTTATTTGTCACGTGCACCAATTGGTACAGTGAAATGTGTGGTCACCTTACAGCCATACGAATTTTAAAAACCCAACACACGATAGAGTCCAACATAAAACATCCCCACACAGCGGAATCAAAGTTTCCCACTGTGAGGGAAGGCATCAAAAGTTCAGTCATCTTCCTCTGATGTTCACCCGTGGTCGGGGCCTCCCGAGCCCTCCGCAGTCGCTACGGGCGGCCCGATGTTCAGGCCCTCTCGCCGGGATGATGGAACTCCGACGTCGGAACGGGAGAACCACCTCAATGGCTTGGAGCTCCGAATCGGCCACTTCCTACCGGAGTCCGCGGCTCCCGAAGTCCACAGGCCGCGCCGGGCGGAGACCCACGCCGGCGACCCCCGGCAAAGGGATCCCAGGACTCCGCGACGCCCAAGTCAGCGCCGCCCGCGCTGGAAGCCCCACGAACCACAGCTCCGCGATGTTGAAGCAGCAGGCCCAACACTCCGGAGCTTCAAACGACGATCCCGATAGGCATCGCCCGCTCCGCGATGAATCCAACACTCTTGTATTCGATTCCCCTGCAATAAATGTAACATCTCATTATGTGAAATTACATGCTTTTGCTGCACATTAGCCTTTTATTTCTGATTTGCAGCAACAGCAGAATTTAACTTTTAGATTATACGTTATCATTGTTGACAATAATGTGTGCTGATCTATACTTATTTTTACCCATGTTTTTAGTCTGGACATCGCCAATTGAGATTGGGAGCATATGCGGGCAATTTTATGTTAGTAAATTGGGTGCATCTTTCAGGTGATACCCTGGTGGGAATGTGGGTCTCACCGCACTTTGTGATTAGTTTTTAGTTTAGTTTAGTATGGAGATACAGAGCGGAAACAGGCCCTTTGACCCACCGGGTCTGCACCGACCAGCGATCCCCGCATATTAACACTCTCCCACACTCACTAGGGACAAATTTTACATTTACCAAGTCAATTTACCTACATACCTGTACGTCTTTGGATTGCGAGAGGAAACCGAAGATCTCGGCGAAAACCCATGCAGGTCACGGGGAGAACGTACAAACTCCGTACAGACAGCACCCGTAGTTGGGATCGAACCCAGGTCTCCGGCGCTCCAAGCACTGTAAGGCAGCAACTCTACCGCTGCGCCACAGTGCCGCTTCTTTAAGGCTTGTTGTTGTTGTGACTTCTGACTGTGACTTATTCTGCATTGTGACTCAGAAGCCACTTATAGGCCAAAGTGCTGGAAAACAGTTATGTCTGTCGAAAAGCGAGATATTTGACCCACTGGAAATTCCAGCGAGGTGTTGCTTCGATGTGTAGGAAGGAACTGCAGATGCTGGTTTACACCAAAGATAGACACAAAGTGCTGGAGTAACTCAGCGGGACAGGCAGCATTTCTGGCGAAAAGGAATGGGTGACGTTTCGGGTCGAGACCCTTCTTCAGATGCTTTGATGTCATCTCTAAGGAATGAGTTTCCTTTATATAAATTCTTTCCAAATTCAAGTACATCATCAAAGCTAGTCTGAGCATTAAATAAGTTTTCATGTTGCCTCAGTGTCAGGATTAGTGGATATGAGAAACACAAGAAGTACAGGTGCTGGAATCTTGAGTAATACACATTCTCATGGAATAATTTAGTGGGTCAGGCAGCATCTGTGAAGTGAATGGATAGGCAATATTTTGGATTGGGACCCTTCTTCAGATTTGAGAGTCTCTGACTGAAGCAGTATAAAGTTTTAGACAGAAGATAGACACAAAATGCCTGAGCAACTCAGCAGGAGAAGCAGCATCTCTGGATAGAAGGAACGGGTGACGCTTCAGGTCAGGACCCTTCATCAGACTGAGAGTCAGGGGGGGGAGGGAGACAGAGATAAGGAAGGGTAAGGTGTGAAAACGAGACATCAAAGGGAAATCATGGAGCATATATCAGAAGGCAGGAACGCGGTACTGATTGGGGATGATCAGCCATGATCACATTGAATGGCCGAATGGCCTACTCCTGCATCTATTGTCCATAGAAGAATTGTTCATTCAAGAAGAATGTGACAATGAAGCTAACATATAAGTTTTATACATTTCTCAGGTGGGCTTCAATGATGCCTTTATATTTGGAAGGCCTTGTGTAAATGAGACACAGCTGCCATAGAATCATTGAGTGCACTGCAAAGGATTCAGCCAGGACTCCAGAAAAAAGGCAATGCTTCATAAACACATTATGCTGTGTTTCCTGTCAAGCTTTTAACTTCTTCTTGAGGGTCTGGCTGTTTCAAATAAACAATGACCACAACACACATGTTAATATAATCAATTCAAAGCTTTTTTTGTCAGTTGATTAACAACACTTAAGGAAACGGCAAAAGATAATACAACATTCACCAAGGCTTCAAGTTGTCCTTTGTTGTTTTTTAAATAGTATTTGGGGATTGGAGAATGTAAAGGTTGAGAGAGCTTTGGGATCTGAATCAGTCTGCATGAGAATAGACGGCCAAGCAAAGTGTGTCATTCTGAAAGGAGGTGTTTGGGAGATGGCGGGGAGCTTTGAGAAAAGTAGTCATTCATGCACAGTGAGTGTCTCTGAATGCAAGGCAGGAGATCAAGGAGAAGATTTAAGGCTGAAGTGTTTAGTTTAGAGATTCAGCGTGGAAACACACCCTTTGGCCTACCGAGTCCGCACCGACCAGCGATCCCCGCGCACTATCCTACACACACTAGGGACAATTTACATTTACGCCAAGCCAAACAATTTACACACCTGTACGTCTTTGGAGTGTGGGAGGAAATCAAAGATCTTGGAGAAGACCTACGCAGGTCACGGGGAGAACGTACAAACTACGCACAGGCAGCACCCGTAGTCAGGTTTGAACCCGGGCCTCTGGCGCTGTGAGGCAGTAGCTCTACCGCTGCACCACCGTGCCGTGCTGTTGAAGACAGAAAGCTGATAAAAGATGGCTGCTCTGGAGCTGTAGGTCAAATCATAATCTGCAGCCTCTGTGCTGTGCCCCATGCAGTGGTTGGTGAGGCATCATAGAGGGAACATACCGCAGATTTATTTGTTCATGAAATGAAAGTACAATGGCAGGACGGCCTTGTATTTGGCTTCAGATTGTCAAACAATTATCAAGATTAGGGCTTATCCACAATAAAGAGATCTTTCAATACATTAAAATCAGATCAGGAATTAATTTCTTAATTATATATTTTTAACCTTCTGGCAAAGTTCCAAGCAGATTTGCTTTTTGGTCAGTTATAAATTATCTTTCCTTCCTTTGAAGTGAAAATTGCTACATTGCCAAATGTTTTATAGTTCATAGCTGGAGAATTATTTAAGGTTTAGTTTAAATTAGCTTCTGGTTAGAAGTGAACAACATCAAATACATTAACATCTTGTAGTTTAATTTAAACTGGAACGAATGCTCTTCATTGTACAGGATTAAGCACCATTCTAGGATTGTGAGTGAAGGTCAAACCAAGTAATCGAGCAACGTAATGGGCTAAACTGCTTTCGAATTTCATGCAAGACAATTATCTCAAGTCTGTTCTGAATATATTGATTTTAAAAATATGGTTGATGTTTGTGTTGCAAAAATAAATCAATTTACCTCTGTCCAAGGTGACAAACATCAAGCATTGGGCAGCACGGTGGCGCAGCAGTAGAGTTGCTGTCTTACACGTTTACAGTGCCAGAGACCTGGGTTCGATCCTGACCACAGGTGCTGTCTGTACGGAGTTTGTACGTTCTCCCCGTGACCTGCATGGGTGTTCTCCAAGATCTTCAGTTTCCTCCCACACTACATTGGCATACAGATTTGTAGGTTGATTGGCTTGCTATAAATGTAAAATGTCTGCAGAGTGTAGGATAGTGCTAATGTGCGGTGATCGCTGGTCGGTGCGGACTCGGTGGGCCGAAGGGCCTGTTCCTGCGCTGTATCTCTAAATCTAAATAAAAATCAATATCATTCGATTCAGTCCAGATCAAATATAACATCAATAACTTGAGAAGTCTGTTAAGCTTTGAATTGCAAAGTATAGTTAGCTGAAAAAATCTGGACCATACAATACTGGTACTTTCAATACTGAGCAACTCTGAGCATTAACAGATGATTGAATGGAATGGCATTCAGTGAAAATCAAAATTCCTTAGTAGGGAAATAGCTTTCAGTGAGAGCAGTGTTTAACTTGCCCGAGAGCCAGATTGCTGGTGTACAGGCATACAAAATCTGTGAATCTCCTAAATTTCATCTGAACGGAAACAGAGTGAATCATTTGTAAAGGGCCTGTCCCACTGTACGAGGTAATTCAAGAGCTCTCCCCAGTTAAAAATAAAAAATCAACTCATGGTAAGCACGTAGAATGTACGTAGCGGGCACGTCGGACGTCTCTTAGCGGCTCGTAACGCCAATGGCAGGTACTCAGGAAACGCGGTAAGCTCGTGAAGATTTTTCAACGTTGAAAAATGTCCACGAGAGCCCCGAGTACCTACGAGCAGCTATTATCGTAATTCTCCGAGTTCGAATCAGGGGAAACTCGGGAGAACTCTTGAATTAGCTCGTACAGTGGGACAGCCCCTTAAGGACCATGGAGTTGGTAATCATTTATTGCAGCGGTGAAAGGATTGGCTAACTGATAGAAAACAGCAAGAGTGTAGGAAAGAACTGCAGATGCTGGTTTAAATCAAAGGTAGACACAAACTGCTGGAATAGCTCAGCGGGACAGGCAGCATCTCTGGAGAGAATAGGTGATGTTTCGGGTCGAGACAGAAAGAGTATTCATTTTCATGTTGGTAACCTGTGCAGATAAGTGCTGAAGCCGCAACTGCTTACAATATATTTTGATGACCAGGAGGAAGGAAGTAACGTATGATAACTAAATGTGTGGTAACTATTTGGGTCACCAAGATAGGTGAGTTTCAACAAGAATACAAACTTTTTAGAGAGATCAGTAAATGGGTAAAATGATGGCAGGGTGAAGAATGTCAGATTGGTCATTTCTGTTTGGTTTCTATCCAATCCGGACTGACAGGTACAGCAGGCAGGTACAGCGAATGGCATGTTGGCCTTTATAACAAGAGGAATCGAATATAGGAGCAAAGAGGTCCTTCTGCAGGTGTACAGAGCCCTAGTGAGACCACACCTGGAGTATTGTGTGCAGTTTTCGTCCCCTAATTTGAGAAAGGACATTCTTGCTATTGAGGGAGTGCAGCGTAGGTTTACAAGGTTAATTCCAGGAATGGCGGGACTGTCATATGCTGAGAGAATGGAGCAGCTGGGCTTGTACACTCTGGAGTTTAGAAGGATGAGAGGGTATCTCATTGAAACATATAAGAGTGTTAAGGGCCACAGTTTAAGAATAAGGAGTAAGCCATTTAGAACTGAGACGAGGAAACACATTTTCTCACAGAGAGTGGTGAGTCTGTGGAATTCTCTGCCTCAGAGGGCGGTGGAGGCAGGTTCTCTGGATGCTTTCAAGAAAGAGCTAGATAGGGCTCTTAAAAATAGCGGAGTCAGGGGATATGGGGAGAAGGCAGGAACGGGGTACTGATTGGGGATGATCAGCCATGATCACATTGAATGGCGGTGCTGGCTCGAAGGGCCAAATGGTCTACTCCTGCACCTATTGTCTATTGTCTATTGACCCTGTATTGGGCAATGGCTCAATCTCCTTCTGAAGAGTGAAGGGTTTACTGCAATCATGAGCACTTACCTTCGAAGCTTTACATTTTTCACTCATGTACAAAAGGTCTGAAGAAGGGTCTCGACTCGAATTGTCACCCATTCCTTCTCTGCAGAGATGCTGCCTGTCCCGCTGAGTTACTCCAGCATTTTGTGTCTAGAGTGTAAACCAGCACCTGCAGTTCCTTCCTATACACAAGCAATTTTTGTGCAGCTTTCATTTTTGTATATAAAATTTCAGATTTTCAGCTATTTAAGATGTGACTCTGACTTAATTTCCCCATAGCCTTCTCCCACTGAGGCTGGAGAAGTTATGTATTTTTTTCTGGAGCGTACAAGACTAAAGGATGACCTTACCGAGGTATATAAATTACGAGGAGCATAGATTAGATGAATAGCCTCAGCCTTTTCCAAAGAGCAGGAGATTCTTATTTTTAGAGATACAGCATGGGAACAGGCCCTTCAGCCCAATGAGTCCTCAGCGACCAATGATCACCCATAAACTAGTCCTGTGTTATGCCACTTTCTCATTCACTCCCTCCACACTTGGGGCAATTTACAGAAGGCAATTAACCTATAAATTCAAAGGTAGACACAAAATGCTGGAGTAACTCAGCGGGTGAGGCAGCATCTCTGGAGAGAAGGAATGGGTGACGTTTCGGGTCGAGACCTTCTTCAGACTGAAACGTCGCCCATTCCTTCTCTCGAGATATGCTGCCTCATCCGCTGAGTTACTCCAGCATTTTGTGTCTACCTTCGATTTAAACCAGCACCTGCAGTTCTTTCTTTCACAATCTACAAACTCGCCTGTCTTTCGGATGTAGGTGGAAACTGGAGCACCTGGAGAAAACCTATGCGGTCACAGGGAGAATGAGCAAACTTCGTGCAGACAGCACCTGAGGTCAGGATTGAACCCGGGTCTCTGGTAAGGCAGAAACTCTACTGTTGTGCCATTGTGCCGCCGTCTAAAATGAGAAAGGGATAGGTTAGAGGGATCTGAGGAACAGCTTTTTCATACAGAGCATGGTGGGTTTATGGAACAAGCTGTACAGGTGGATACAATGACAACACTGAATAGACACTTACACATGTTCATAGGTAGAAAAGGTTTGGAGGGATCTGGATCAGACACAGGCAGTGGGACCAGCTTGGTTAAGGGCCTGTCCCACGAGCATGCGATTGCATGCGTCCAGCGCGACCAAACGTGGTCGCTTGAGGCGTACGGCCGCGCGGGGCCAGTCCCACTTTCAAGCGCGGAGGCGTATGGAGTTTTGCGGGGCTGGTCCCGACATCGCGCGGGTCTCCGAAAATCCCGCACTGTCCAAAAATTCCGCACGCCAATTTCCACATTTTGTTACGTTACAGTCTTATTCAAAAATTGATTAAATCTTTTTTTGTTAATCATCAATCTACACACAATACCCCATAATAAAAAATGACAACAGGTGTTTTGAAAATTTTTGCTAAGTAATTAAAACTAAATAACTGAAATATCACATTTACATAAGTATTCAGACTCTTTACAGTACTTTGTGAGGCACCTTTGGCAGTGATTACAGCCTCAAGTCTTCTCGGGTCTGACGCTACAAGCTTGGCACACCTGTATTTGGGTAATTTCTCCCATTCTTCTCTGCAGATCCTCTCAAGTTCTGTGAGGTTGGATGGGGAGCGTCGATGCACAGCTATTTTCCCTCCAGAGATGTTCGATCGGGTTCAAGTCCGGGCTCTGGCTGGGCCACCCAAGGACATTCACAGACATGTCACGAAGCCACTCCTGCGTTGCTTTGGCTGTGTGCTTAGGGTCGTTGTCCTGTTGGAAGGTGAACCTCCGCACCAGTCTGAGGTCCAGAACGCTCTGAAGCAGGTTTTCATCAAGGATCTCTCTGTACTTCTTTGCTCTGTTCATCATTCCCTCGATCCTGACTAGTCTCCCAGTTCCTGCTGCTGAAAAACATCCCCACAGCATAATGCTGCCACCACCATGCTTCACCGTAGGTATGGTATTGGCCAAGCGATGAGCTCCAGACGTAATGCTTGGCATTCAGGCCAAAGAGTTCAATCTTGGTTTCATCACACCAAAGAATCTTGTTTCTCATGCCTTTTGGCAAACTTTTGTGCCTTTTACTGAGGAGAGGCTTCCGTCTGGCCACACTACCATAAAGGCCTGATTGGTGGAATGCTGCAGATATAGTTGTCCTTCTGGAAGGTTCTCCCATCTCCACAGAGGAACTCTGGAGCTCTGTCAGAGTGACCATCGGGTTCTTGGTCACCTCCCTGACCAAGGCCCTTCTCCCCCGATCGCTCAGTTTGGCCGGGCGGCCAGCACTAAGAAGAGTCCTGGTGGTTCCAAAGTTCTTCCATTTAAGAATGAGTTAAGCCACTGTGCTCTTTGGGACCTGCAATGCTGCAGAAATTGTTTTATACCTTTTTCCCAGATCTGTGTCTAGACACAATCCTGTCTCGGTGGTCTACGAACAATTCCTTCGTATTCATGGCTTTGGTTTTGCTCTGACATGCACTTCAACTGTGGGACCTTATATAGACAGGTGTGTGCCTTTCCAAATCATGTACAATCCATGTAATTTACCACTGGTGGACTCCAATCAATTTGTAGAAACATCTCAAGGATAATCAATGGAAACTGGATGAACCAAAGCTCAATTTGGAGTGTCATAGCAAAGGGTCTGAATACTTATGTTAATGTGATATTTCATTTTTCTTCTTAATTACTATGCAAAAATTTCTAAACACCTTTTTTCGCTTCTTCATTCTGGGGTATTGTGTGCAGATTGATGATTAAGAAAATGAATTTAATCCATTTTAAAATAAGGCTGTAACATAACAAAATGTGGAAAAAGTGAAGGGGTCTGAATACTTTCTGAATGCACTGTATATGTCATTTAATGCTATTTCAGCAGTGTCAATTCACCATCTGGCCTCTTGCACAAGTAGCCATTATCATCTGTGAGTTTTGATACAGAGGATTGCCAAACTAGATAAATAGGTTTGGGAACAATATCCTGGCCAAATTCATTACATCCCATTTGTTGTAGGAGTGGCCCCTGCACGTCCAGTGAAATTCAGGAACCAGGAGGGTACAGATGTGCAACTGGTAGTAGAACTGCTGCCTCACATTGCCAGAGACCCGTGTTCAATCCTGACCTCGAGTGCATCTGTTTAGAGTTTGCACCTTCTCTCTGTGACCATGTGGGTTCCTCTGGGTGTTCTGGTTTCCTCCCATATCCCAAAGACATGTGGGTTTGTAAGTTAATTGGTCTCTGCAACATTACTTCCAGTGTGTAGGGAGTGGATGAGAAAGTGGGATAACATACACTGGTGTGAAAGGGTAATAAGTGGTATCTGTGGATTCGGTGGGCCGAAGGGCCTGAAGGCTGATAAATCTCCAGGGCCTGGGTCTGCATCCCAGGGTACTCAAGGAGGTGGCTCTAGAAATCATTCACACATTGTTGATCATTTTCCAATGTTCTATAGATTCAGGATCAGTTCCTGTGGTTTGGAGGGTAGCTAATGTTATCCCACTTTTCAAGATAGGAGCGAGAGAGGAAACGGGGAATTATGGACCTGTTAGCCTGACATCGGTGGTGGAGATGATGCTGGAATCAATTATTAAAGAAGTTATAACGGCTCGTTTGGATAGCAGTAAAAGGATTTGTCCAAGTCAGCATGGATTTATGAAGGAGAAATCCTTCTTGACGATTCTCCTGGGATTTTTTGAGGATGTGACAAGTAAAATGGATGAAGGAGAGGCAGTGGATGTAGTGTATCTGGACTTTGAGAAAGCCTTTGACCAGATCCCACACAGGAGATTAGTGGGCAAGATTAGAGCACATGGTATTGGGGGTAGGATATTGACATGGATAGAGAATTGGTTGGCAGACAGGAAACAAAGAGTAGGAATGAACGGGTCCCTGTCAGAATGGCAGGCGGTGGCGAGTGGAGTGCCGCAAGGCTCGGTACTGGGGCTGCAACTATTTACAATATATATTAATGATTTAGATGATGGAATTAAAAGTAACACTAGCAAATTTGCACATGACAAAAAGCTGGGTGGCAGTATGAACTGCGAAGAGGATGCTAGGAGGTTGCAGGGTGACTTGGACAGGTTGAGTGAGTGGGCAGATGCATGGCAGATGCAGTATAATGTAGATAAATGTGAGGTTATCCACTTTGGCGGCAAGAACAAGGAGGCAGGTAATTATCTGAATGGTGTCAGATTAGGAAAAAGGGAAGTGCAACGAGACCTGGGTGTCCTTGTACACCAGTCACTGAAAGTAAACATGTAGGTACAGCAGGCAGTGAAGAAAGCTAATGATATGTTGACCTTCATAACGAGAGGATTTGAGTATAGAAGTAAAGAGGTCCTTCTGCAGTTGTTCGGGACCCTGGTGAGATCACATCTGGAGTATTGTATGTAGTTTTGGTTTCCTAATTTGAGGAAGGACATCCTTGCTATTGAGGCAGTGCAGCGTAGGTTCACGATGTTAATCCCCGGGATGGCAGGACTGTCATATTAGGAAAGATTGGAATTGGAAAGATTAGGAAAGATGGGAAAGATTGGGCTTGGATTCACTGGAATTTAGAAGGATGAGAGGGTATCTTATAGAAACGTATAAAATTATAAAAGGACTGGACAAGCTAGATGCAGGAAAAATGTTCCCAATGTTGGGGGAGTCCAGAACTATGGACCACAGTCTAAGGATAAAGGGGAGGCCATTTAAAACTAAGATGAGAAAAAAAGTTTTCACCCGGAGAGTTGTGAATTTGTGGAATTCTCTGCCACAGAAGGCAGTAGAGGCCAATTCACTGGATGAATTTAAAAGAGAGTTAGATAGAGCTCTAGGGGCTAGCGGAATCAAGGGATATGGGGAGAAGGCAGGCACGGGTTACTGATTGTGGATGATCAGCCATGATTGCAATGAATGGCGGTGCTGGCTCAAAGGGCCAAATGGCCTCCTCCTGCTTCTATTTTCTGTTTCCTACTGCATTTCTGAACTAATCTAAGGCCCCATCCTAGATTGTGTTTTACTATCTTGAATTCTGTTGCGTTCACAAATTTCAGATAATCATCACTGTTTTTCTTTTTTGAATAATAGAAAGTGGTAATGATTCTGTAATTGCCAATTCCAAATTAAGGCAAGTCTTTTGTTTCTTAATTTATTCATTCTCCTGAGTGGTCTTGCACCATTGTCCTGCATGCCAATTAAATTGCTTCAGTCTATCATAGATCTCACTTTCTTCTCTCTTGTCCAGGGTACTGTTTATAACATCTCTAACATCTTCAAGTATTGAAATTAAAACACAAACTTGTCCACTCTCAAGTGATGTTCCCTAATGAACTATCCCAATTAATCTACTGTGTAGGAAGAAACTGCAGATGCTGGTTTAAACCAAAGATAGACACAAAAAGTTGGAGTAACTCAGCGGGTCAGAATGCATCTCTGGAAAAAAGGAATAGGTGATGATTGGGGTCGAGACCCTTCTTCAGACTGAAGGAATGGGTGACGTTTCAGGTCGAGACACTTCTTCAGACTGAAGAAGGGTCTCGACCCCAAACATCACCTATTCCTTTTCTCCAGAGATGTTGGCTGACCCCCTGAGATACTCCAGCTTTTTGTGTCTATCTTCTAATTAATCTTCTGTTTCCTAACTGAGATGCCCAGCTGCCTCCAAGCAGGGTTCTATAAGAGGGTAGCAGCAACAAGATTGACCAATATTTCTGAGATTTAACCAAAGTTTGCTCAACTTGTAGAGTTTAAACTTTTTTTTTGTACTAAAGCAGTTTTACTTTGAAATCTGGGAAACGTTGTCAGTCAACATGCATCGTTTGCACGGCTAAATCCAACTTTCTTCTAATCTAGTAAAATGCCCGTAAATAAATATCATTATTTGATTTGCCTTCTAGTAACACCCACACATTGGGTAGATATACCCAATAAATGGTTAATAATCACTTAAAATTACTTTCTTTTTGCAATTGGACCAATGCTTCATATTTATGATACTAATATTTGTTCTTTCATCAATCTTCAAAAGAATCCATCTGCTGTTCCTTATCATATTCATATAATTTGTCAAGTTTTTTTGACTTAATCTTTTCTATTTAGGCCACCTGTCCAAATATGTTAGTATTGATAAGGGTGATATTCCGAACCTTGCCTCTTCCCTCGAAGATGTGGACTGCAGCACGGTGGCGCAGCGGTAGTGTTTAGTTTAGTTTAGAGATACAGCGTGGAAACAGGCCCTTCGGCCCACCGGGTCTGCTCCGACCAGCAATCCCCGCACATTAACACTATCCCACACGGACAATTTTTACATTTACCAAGCCAATTTTGTTCAAAGTCTCGTGACGAGACTACGCGAAGAACCCGCCAGCCCACATGCGCATCAATACAAGTTTAACGGTGAAGGTAAGGTTTTTTTTGCAGGAACGGTGCTTCTTGTTTCAACGCGGGTTTGATTTCCTAAAATGGACAAACCAAGAAACAAGAAGAGATGTGCCGGGGAATGACGGCAATGAGCGAGGTTGGTGGCCATTGCTATTGAGCTCAGAGACGCTAACAGCGGGCACGGGAGATGCTGACAGGTGCGACATGCACAGCAAACACCGCTAAAGCTCCGAATGTGAGCAGGCGGCCCACCCCGGACTCGGAGATGCTGACAGGTGTGGCCTGAACAGTAAACTCCGTGAAAGCTCCGAAAATGAGCAGCTTGATGACTCTGGCTCGGAGATGCTGGCAGGTGTGGCCTGTACAGCAACCTCCGCTTAAGCTTCGAAAGGGAGTAGCTTGTCAAGCCGGGCTCAGAGACGCTGGCAGGGATGGCCTGTACAAGTAACCTCCACTAAAGCTCCGAAAAGGAGCAGCTAGTCGACCCGGGCTCGGAGACGCTGGCAGGGGTGGCCTGTACAACAACCTCTATGAAAGCCCCAAAAAGGAGCAGCTTGTCGACCTGGGCTTGGAAACGCTGGCTAGGTGGCCTGCACCCAAGAGCGGAACTCTCTATCAAAACATGGAGGGGATGGGGGAGACAATTTGCACACTCACACACATGCGCGCGCGAGGCTTCGGAGGCTCAATCCAGCGCTAAATTCAGCTCAACGGGGCTCACCGGGTTAACTACAGCCGTGCCTGGGCTGACGGGACACTAGCGCTGCTTCTCCGCGCAGGCCATATTTCCCGCAAGCCCAAGCAGGTTCACCTGGCGCAGGGGCGGAAAACCCAGACGCGAGCTGTGCCCCCAGGCCCACAGCCAACGCAGAGAAACAGCACTAAACCCAGCTCACTCTGCCTAGGGGCACAGCTCGCATCTGACTCCCGACCTCTCTGGCCACTTGCGGGGGGTGGGGGGGGGGCACTCGTGATAGCGCCGGAGAGCCGGCCGGGATCGATCCTGCCTGCGGATGAGGCGAGGAGGTCTGTGCCACGTCTCCCTCCTCCAATCGCCGCACTCTATCCTCAGTCCCCCCCCCCCCCCCCCCACTCCTCCCTCCTCCAATCATCGCGCCCTCGATCATCCACTGTCTCACGGAAAGCGGAGATTTTAAAATACGGATCACAAAAACTTCGGGGGGATGTCCCCCACCTCTCAAAACATGGGGGGGACGTGTCCCCTCTGCCCCCCCCCCCCGAGTTTTTCGCCCCTGCCTGCACTGCAACCTCCGTGAAAGCTCTGAAAAGGAGCAGCTTGTTGACCCCGGGTTCAGGGAAGACCAAGTCGGAACCGGCTGTCCAAAAGGATAATACTGGCCAGGGAAAGATGAGGTTATCAGTCAACTCATGGGATAACTGAGTGAGAGGCTGGTGATGGGGAGGTGTACTGCACCTCAATTCAATTCAGTTATCTGAGGATATCTCCCGCTCAGAGGCTGGGCATTTGAGGATTCCCTCAACAAATGCATAATACTTTTCAGCTCACGACTAAAAAAGAGCTGCCAGCACTCAGGATCAAAATTTGCCATCCTCTTGGGGATAGGTGAGGCCAGTCGAGGCTGAACGGGCAAGTAGCATTATATACATGACTTCACACCAGCTGAATGAGGACAATGTTGAAAAGTTTGTTAATCCTGATAACTGCCAGACTCGTGATAGAGGGAGTACAGTGAAGATTCACCAGACTGATTCCTGGGATGTCAGGACTTTCATATGAAGAAAGACTGGATAGACTCGGCTTGTACTCGCTAGAATTTAGAAGATTGAGGGGGGATCTTATAGAAACTTACAAAATTCTTAAGGGGTTGGACAGGCTAGATGCAGGAAGATTGTTCCCGATGTTGGGGAAGGGCAAGGGGTCACAGTTTAAGGATAAAGGGGAAATCTTTTAGGACTGAGATGAGAAAAACATTTTTCACACAGAGAGTGGTGAATCTCTGGAATTCTCTGCCACAGAAGGTAGTTGAGGCCAGTTCATTGGCTATATTTAATAGGGAGTTAGATGTGGCCCTTGGCACAGGTTCACAGCGCTCACCATGGAGACAGCGCGTGCCACACATTCAGTCTCAATCCCAGCAGGTCACGATGTCAGAGCCAGAGGGAAGGGACAGAACAAAAATGAGTGTCAGCAGATGCTATCAATCAACCACCTAATCCCGTAGAGGTAGGTGAGTATTACTCCTTCAGCTGCATGAAATGTGCGGAGGATATTCAAGTCGGGGATATATTGAGGCTGTTCAAAAGTAAGTGGGAAAAGATAGCCACTGGCCCTTTCACTTTACTAGCCATAAATGGCTTTAAATCTGACGTTCTGTCTGACCGGTTTCCTCCACGGCAAGAAAAGCCCAAATTCACATGCAAACGGTCTAAAGAGGAATATATAGCTATCCGAGTAGAGGTAGTGAAATTACACAAAAGGATATGATTGAGGAGATTGTCCATGAACAAGATGAATATATATCCAATATCTTCACAAGGTCTAAGGAAGATGGATTATACCGAATCATTCTTGATTTGGCTAGTCTGAACATGGACTTGGGATATAACCATTTTAGAATGGATTTTTCATTCAGCAAAACTGCTGATTATTGAGGATTGCTCTATGGCCTCAATCGATCTCAAAGATGCATTATTTCCGGTTCCAATACATAAGAGTCACAGGAAATAGTTGACACGCTCATCGTAGAAAAGATGATATATGACACAGAGGTAGCTGTTTTAGCAACCTAGACACTCCTAGAAGATCTAGGATTTGTTATTCATCCAGGAAAGCCCAGGCTTGAGCCGGGAAAAACTATCGCATATCTAAGCTTTCTCATAAACTCCAGATAGGCCCATGACCCTACCTACAGATAAGAAACAGAATTTTGGAGATGCATGCACAGGCTTACTTAAGAATGAGAAGTCTACTAAACGACAGGTTGCGAGGGTGATATTCAAGCTGGTAGTTGCCTTCCCAGCTATGGGGCCATGCATTATAGAAGCCTGGATCGTGAGAAGGTTCTTGCCCTAAAATTGAATATGGGACATTTTGATAGATATATGAGTCGATATCCGAATTCCAGTGGGGGATTGAGCACACACGAGGGTAGAGGGTTCATTATACCTAGTAAGTTGCAATTACACTACAAAGTGAGGGCTGGGGTGTAACTGACACTTATACTAGTTGTGGTGGCAGGTGGAATGAGGATGAGTTGAGACATGGCCATAAAATATGGCATCAACTATTTGATAATGCTAGCAGCATTCCAGGCATTGAGAAGGTATTGTGGGAATGACCATTATATGCAAATTCGGCTACATCGGGACAATACAACAGCAGCAGCGTATGTTAACCATATGGGTAGATGTAAGTCTCAAACATGTGATGCACTAGCAAAGTCCATTTGGGTGCGGTGTACAAGAGGGAAATATGGGTGTCAGCTGTATATCTGCCATGTAGGTACAAACTTGAAGCAGACACCAGGTCAAGAAATTCCTCATTCTGCCTCCAAAAGATAATTCAAGACGAGACAACAAGTATTATAGTTGTGTCAAACTGGCCTACTCCACCATGGTTTCCATTTTAAAAAGGTCTGCTGAAAGAAGCTCCTATATTTGCTCACAGACATGAGCAGTGGTTAGTTCAACCCATCACTCATGCACCGCATCCACTGCATGATCGTATTGATTTATTAATTTGCAGGATTTAAAGAGACCCTTCGAGCTTATAAGACTATCCAGCAGGACAGTTGATGTGATCACTGCAGCTTGGCGAGATGGCACAAGAAAGCAGTATGCTACCTATGTAAAACAGTGGAAAAGTTTGGTGAAGAGATACATGTGATCTACTTTTAATCAGAAGTAGCAGATGTTTGGCGGTTTCTTTCGGTTTGTTTTTATGACAAGCGACTAAGTTATAGCACAATTATCACTGCGCGCTATCACTGTACGGAGTTTGTATTTTCTCCCCTTGGCTTGCGTGGGTTATCCCCGAGATCTTTGGTAGAAATGTAAATCGTCCCTAGTGTGTGTAGGGTAGTGTCAATGTGTGGGGATCGCTGGTCGGTGCGGATCCGGTGGGCCGAAGGGCCTGTTTCCGCACTGTATCTCTAAACTACACTAAACCAAACCAAACCAAACTAGCCTAAACTAAACTAACCTAACCTAACCTAACCTAAACTAAACTAAACTAAACTAAGCTAAACTAAAACAAACTAATCTAATCTAACCTAAACTAAACTAAACTGAAGGGCCTGTTTCCACGCTGTATATTTGAATCTGTATCTCTATGGATAGAAATTGCTCTGTTAGTGGAGTAGATGGTGGCCGTTCATTTCTTTCTCGTGTTGTGGAGCAAGTGCAGACTAGCAACTGACCCACAGTCAAAATCAAGATCTCCTTCACTCACAGATCTCAGGATCAGTCCTGTTCATTTCTTTTCCATCATATAATTGATACCTGGGCCTCAGGATTATATTCACAACTACCAGAGAATCCAATTCACGTGCCACAAATCACAAACATAAGGCAGTTGTATCGGGGAGATTGTTTATGCTCTCTGTACCATACTTCATTTTCTTCAATACACAGGAGCAAACGGAGGAGTGGCTGCCAATTATGGACATTCATAAAATTTAAGAGAGCCAAGAGTCAGGTGTGTTCAATTAGTCACATGTACCAACGACAGGACAATTAAATTCTTCCTTGCTGCAGCTTAACAGGGCCAAAAATGCAATAAAACACAGATAATAGACAGACATCAGCATTAGTGCCTAAGGTAATTGTGTCACCAGAGATACATCAATGTTAGACACAAAAAGCTGGAGTAACTCAGTGGGACAGGCAGCATCTCCATAAATAAGGAATGGATGATGTTTCTGCATCTGTAGTTCCTTCCTACACAAGGTCCATCAAAGTTCCCTCTTTTGAAGTGAGCATTGAATGCATTGGGCTCATCGGGAAGTGATGTTTTGCTGTCACGAGCTACCACTTGGTCTTATAGGAACTGATGGAACGCAAGCCCTGCCATAGCTGCTGAGTGTTGGCATCAGTTGAGACTAAAAGTGTCTCTTTGCTTTTTGATGGCTTTATTGAGGTCATACCGGGACTTCCCAGTGACCCTGTATTGTCAAACTTGAATGCTTGAGATCTGATTCATCCAAAGCTTTTGGTTAGGGGAAGCTTGGATGATCTTGGTGGGAACACACTCCTCCACACATTTCCTTATGAAGTCGGTAACAACCGTGTCATATCCGTTCAGACCCGTTGCCAAGTCCTTGTGTCATTACAGAGGCTTCCTTGGTGACGTTCAGCCTTGTTGTGGCTACAGAGGGTTTCCATGGCTCATTTAATCAAAAGATCTTGCAGCTGTTGTGATCCATCAGCCTCTCCAAGATCCACAGTAAACGTGAGAACATGCCTACTGCCCCCACGAATCACTGGTACATTCATCTGAAACGATATGATATGATACGATACGATAGAACTTTATTCATCGCTTCAATCAAGGGAACTTGGTCTGCCAACAGTTATAACACACAACAAGGTACACAAAAACTTGAAATTAAAATTAAATTAAAAGTGAAAAAGTAAAATCTCAAGCGACTGTTGTACAGGGTCTTGGTGAGACCACACCTGGAGTATTGCGTACAGTTCTGGTCTCCAAATCTGAGGAAAGACATTCTTGCCATAGAGAAGGTTCACCAGACTGATTCCTGGGATGTCAGGACTTTCATATGAAGAAAGACTGGATAGACTCGGCTTGTACTCGCTAGAATTTAGAAAATTGAGGGGGGATCTTATAGAAACTTACAAAATTCTTAAGGGGTTGGACAGGCTAGATGCAGGAAGATTGTTCCCGATGTTGGGGAAGTCCAGGACAAGGGGTCACAGTTGAAGGATAAAGGGGAAATCTTTTAGGACCGAGATGAGAAAAACATTTTTCACACACAGAGTGGTGAATCTCTGGAACTCTCTGCCACAGAGGGTAGTTGAGGCCAGTTCATTGGCTATATTTAAGAGGGAGTTAGATGTGGCCCTTGTGGCTAAAGGGATCAGGGGGTATGGAGAGAAGGCAGGTACAGGATACTGAGTTGGATGATCAGCCATGATCATATTGAATGGCGGTGCAGGCTCGAAGGGCCGAATGGCCTACTCCGGCACCTATTTTCTATGTTTCTATGACTGTTGGCTGGCTGCCGTGTGCACAGCGCCTTAACCAGAACGAACAAACAAACAAACAAACAAATGCAGATTTATCCCCTGGGCAGAGAATTCTAAAACTAGAGTACCGCCCCTCTCCCCCACACCGGGTTCACCTTTGTTCTCCCACCATCCTTCACGGCGGTCCACCCACCCCAGGTCCTCCATTGTTCTTCACGGTGGTCCCCCCACACCGGGTCCTCCATTATCTTCCACTCCCCCCCCCCTCATACTCATCGACAGCCACCGAGGCTCCCGTTGCCGCTGAGGCTCCTACCACCACCAAGGCTCCCATTACCACCAAGGCTCCCGATGCCCCCACTAAGGCTCCTTCGGCCCAGACAAGACTCGCTGCCTGGCTTCTTCACAGTCCCCTAGGAGGCCTGTGTACTCATAGAAACATAGAAACATAGAAAATAGGTGCAGGAGTAGGCCATTCGGCCCTTCGAGCCTGCACCGCCATTCAATATGATCAGTCTATCCAGTCTTTCTTCATATGAAAGTCCTGACATCCCAGGAATCAATCTGGTGAACCTTCTCTGTACTCCCTCTATGGCAAGAATGTCTTTCCTCAGATTTGGAGACCAAAACTGTACGAAATACTCCAGGTGTGGTCTCACCAAGACCCTGTACAACTGCAGTAGAACCTCCCTGCTCCTATACTCAAATCCTTTTGCTATGAATGCTAACATACCATTCGCTTTCTTCACTGCCTGCTGCACCTGCATGCCTACTTTCAATGACTGGTGTACCATGACACCCAGGTCTCGTTGCATCTCCCCTTTTCCTAATCGGCCACCATTTAGATAATAGTCTACTTTCCTGTTTTTGCCACCAAAGTGGATAACCTCACATTTATACACATTATACTGCATCTGCCATGGATTTGCCCACTCACCCAGCCTATCCAAGTCACCTTGCAGCCTCCTAGCATCCTCCTCACTGCTAACACTGCCCCCCAGCTTCGTGTCATCCGCAAACTTGGAGATGTTGCATTCAATTCCCTCGTCCAAATCATTAATATATATTGTAAATAGCTGGGGTCCCAGCACTGAGCATTGCGGTACCCCTCTAGTCACTGCCTGCCATTCTGAAAAGGACCCGTTTACTCCTACTCTTTGCTTCCTGTTTGCCAGCCAGTTCTCTATCCACATCAATACTGAACCCCCAATACGGTGTGCTTTAAGTTTGTATACTAATCTCTTATTTGGGACCTTGTCGAAAGCCTTCTGAAAGTCCAGATATAACACTCCACTCTACTAGTTACATCCCGAAAAATTCTATAAGATTCGTCAGACATGATTTACCTTTCGTAAATCAATGCTGACTTTGTCCAATGATTTCACCACTTTCCAAATGTGCTGCTATCCCATCTTTAATAACTGACTCTAGCAGTTTCCCCACTACCGAAGTTAGACTAACTGGTCTGTAATTCCCCGTTTTCTCTCTCCCTCCCTTTTTAAAAAGGGGGGTTACATTAGCTACCCTCCAATCCTCAGGAACTACTCAGGAACAAGATGGAGGAGCCGCCATCTTGGAGGAACGGCTGCTAAACAGCAGCCGTCCGTCAAATTCACTTTTTCTTTAGTTTTAGCTTTTTTTATTTCTTTGTTTGTTTGGGGAATTTTGACTTTTAATGTGGGGGGGTAAGGGGGAAACTATTTCTGGGCCCCTACCTGGTCAGTGATGCAGCTTTTTCTCCGGGCTGCCTCGTCGACCTGTCCTCGTGGCCTACAAGCGGGCCTGGAGCGGCGTTTCCTGATGGGGACCGCCCAGCACCTTCAGCTTCGGTGGCGGCACAGCGCTGGAGCGCCATCGCAGAGCGTAGCGGGCGATGCCTTGCCTGGGTCGCCGCGCTGGATTGACGCGCTGGAGCTCCGGTATGCGGTGACCGCCGACATCAACACCTCCGGGCTGCGGGGCTGCGGAGCGACCAGCCGCGGGCGGCGGCGCCGAATTTAACATCGGGAGCCTCGTGGCTCCAACTCGGCGCGGCCCTGTCGGCTTCAGGTGCCATCGACTCCGCTGGGAAACCGGCCGTTCCAGCTGCTGCGAGGACTCTCCCGACGGCCAGGAACATCGGGCCTCCGTAGAGGCAACTGTGGCGGCCTCGATGGGCCTGACTCTGGAGAGAATTGGGGTTGGGGACTGGACATTGTGCCTTCCCCCACAGTGGTGGTCATTGTGGGGGGATGATTTTTGTGTGCTGTGTCTGTTAGTCTGTGTGCAAGATGGCGGTCGGAGGGGAGAGTGGACGCTGGCGCGATTTGGCTGCCGCTGCTCTCTCCTCAAATTGTGTTTCTTATTTTCTTTTTGTGCTTTTGTAATTGAATTCTGTCCTTGATTTGTGTACTGTGGTGTTTTTATATTTAATTTATTCCGATTATGTCTTTTGTATTTTTGTGATTCTATGCCTTGTAAGGTGTCCTTGGGTTTTAGAAAGGCGCCAGCAAATAAAATGAATTATTATTATTATTATTACTCCAGAATCTAAGGAGTTTTGAAAAATTATCACTAATGCATCCACTATTTCTGGGGCTACTTCCTTAAGTACTCTGGGATGCAGCCTATCTGGTCCTGGGGATTTATCGGCCTTTAATCCATCTCAGCTAACCTGGATTTCACTCAGTTCCTCTATCTCATTTGACACGCGGTCCCCTGCTATTTCCGGCAGATTATTTATGTCTTCCTTAGTGAAGACAGAACCAAAGTAGTTATTCAATTGGTCTGCCATGTCCTTGTTCCCCATGATCAATTCACCTGTTTCTGACTGCAAGGGACCTACATTTGTTTTAAGTAATCTCTTTCTCTTCACATATCTATAAAAACTTTTGCAGTCAGTTATTATGGTCCCTGCCAGTTTTCTTTCATAATCTATTTTCCCTTTCCTAATTAAGCCCTTTGTCCTCCTCTGCTGGACTCTGAATTTCTCCCAGTCCTCTGGTAGGCTGCTTTTTCTGGCTAATTTGTACGCTTCATCTTTTGTTTTGATACTATCCCTGATTTCCCTTGTTATCCACAGATGCACTACCTTCCCTGATTTATTCTTTTGCCAAACTGGGATGAACAATTTTTGTAGTTCATCCATGCAGTCTTTAAATGCCTTCCATTGCATATCCACCGTCAACCCTTTAAGAATCAATTGCCAGTCAATCTTGGCCAATTCACGTTTCATACCCTCAATGTTACCTTTCTTTAAGTTCAGAACCCTTGTTTCTGAATTAACAATGTCACTCTCCATCATAATGAAGAACTCAACCATATTATGGTCACTCTTGCCCAAGGGGCCACGCACAACAAGACTGGCCACGCACAACAAGACTGCTAACTAACCCTTCCTCATTACTCAACACCCAGTCTAGAATAGCCTGCTCTCTCGTTGGTTCCTCTACATGTTGGTTTAGAAAACTATCCCGCATAAATTCCAAGAAATCCTCTTCCTCAGCACCCCTGCCAATTTGATTCACCCAATCTATATGTAGATTGAAGTCACCCATTATAACTGTTTTACTTTTGTTGCACGCATTTCTAATTTCCTGTTTGATGCCATCCCCAACTCCACTACTACTGTTAGGTGGCCTGTACACAACACCCACTAGCGTTTTCTGCCCATTAGTGTTTCGTAGCTCTACCCATATCGATTCCACATCCTCCAAGCTAATATCCTTCCTTTCCATTGTGTTAATCTCCTCTCTAACCAGCAACGCTACCCCACCTCCTTTTCCTTTCGGTCTATCTCTCCTGAATATTGAATATCCCTAGATGTTCAGCTCCCAGCCTTGGTCACCCTGGAGCCATGTCTCCGTGATCCCAACTATATCATAATCATTAATAGCTATCTGCACATTCAACTCATCCACTTTATTACGAATGCTCCTTGCATTGAGACACAAAGCCTTCAGGCTTGTTTTTACAACGCTCTTACCCCTTATACAATTATGTTGAAAAGTGGCCCTTTTTGATTTTTGCCCAGGATTTGTCTGCCTGCCACATTTACTTTTCACCTTGTTGCCTATTGCTTCTACCCTCATTTTACACTCCTCTGTCTCTCTGCTCACACATTTAAGAAACCCACCACCTCTTATTCTGTTTATTATTTTTTCTTCTTTCCCCCCTACCTGTTGGGTCTGAGTGCTTCCCTTCTCTGCCTCCTGCCTCACACACCGTCTACAAGCTTCCTCTATTTGAGTCCCTGTACTGCAACAGTACAGTTGTAGGATAAAACGTGGTGATTTTACTGTGCACTTTTCTCATTAAGGTTAAGCGCTGTGAGATATTCAACTAATTTTCTTTGTGACATCTGCCGTTTCTTAGCAGGGAGGCATTACTTGGTGTCACTTTCTTAGCAGCACAACCATGTTTCAATGTTGTAGAACCTTTTCAAACAGCATAAGGGAGACATGCAATGTTGCTTCTGTACTACAAGAGCAGAGCAAGTACTTTACTGAGCCTTAATGTTTAAACGCTGACCTGTATTTAACATCTATCAGTCTTATAATAATGTATAGAAGGAACTGCAGATGCTGGTTTGAACCGAAGATAGGCACAAAAAGTTGGAGTAACTCAGCAGATCAGACAGCATCTCTGGAGAATAGGAATAGGTGACGTTGAGGGTCTTGGCCCGTAACATAACCTATTCCTTTTCTCCAGAGATGCTGCCTGACCCGCCTGAGTTACTCCAGCTTTTTGTGTTTATCATAATGTATATTGATGGAATGAAACATTTAATTTTGTCCTGCACACCTATACAGCGCCAAAGCATAATCCATATTTTTAGTTTTAATATCCGCATTATTTGTATACTCTTTCAAATATACTGATGCTGAGTTTACAATTGCCAATGTATAAATACCAGGCATTAATCTACTCTCACTGTAGTACTTTGAAAAAAAACTGAAATTCAGTCATTCACAGCAGCTCACGTGGCACAATTGAGCTGTGCATCTAGAATTCACACGTGGGTCTTTTCATATTTGATTACTTTACTGAGTCATAACAAGCAAATGATGCAGCTGCAGGATACAAAGGGCTGGAGCTTATGAATCACTAATGATTGATCATAAAGTTTCCATAGATCACTTACCCAGGTAATTGATGTCGTACTGAATCACAGCTCTTCATTCAAGTATGAGCATCTTTTGTTTCTCATTTACTTTGTTAATTTAACTACAGATGCAGGAATGGCTTTAATTTACAGCTCAGGAGGATGCAAGGAGGATAATATGTAGCATTTCGAAAACCAGAACCCCAACGATTGTTCAGACAAAATTATAAATTGTAGGCATAAAACTAGCAACTTATCATTGAAATGTGAAGATGAATGTTCATCTTGCTCGAGGAATGTGTAGGAAGGAACAGCAGATGCTGGTTTAAACCGCAGATAGACACAAAATGCTGGAGTAATTCAGCGGGAGAGGCAGCATCTCTGGAGACAAAGAATGGGTGACGTTTCTGGTCGAGACCCTACTTCAGACCCTCAGTCTGAAGAAGGTCTCAACCCGAAACGTCACCCATCCCTTCTATCCAGAGATGCTGCCTGTCCCGCTGAAGTACTCGAGAAATGCTGCCTGTCCCGCTGAAGTACTCGAGAAATGGTTGTGTTCCAGAGAGTTTTTACATACAATATGGACAAATTTTATAGACTACGTTAGAAAATAAACTGTTGTACTTATAGCTTGTTAATTCAGTATTTTTTTACTCTAGGGCGGTACTATTCTGTGTATATATTTTACAGGACTGTGGGACCCGTTGGTCCCATGTTGACACAGGGGGGCTGTTCCCCCAACACAATATTCCACCTCTCCACCAATTCCAATATTGGTGGCCAGTGGGGGGGAGGGGGGGGGCTTTCTGGAGCGCTAGTATGGGTGTTGTTGGCTGAAGGGACTGGTTTTCAGTGGGCTAGTATGGACATTGTGGGCCAACTAGATTCTTGGGTTGGCAACTCAGTCATGCAAGCCTCATGTGCTGGCAGCTCACTCACGGCTGATGGGCTGGCAGTTGACTCATGGCTATTCCTTGAAATTCCATTTCAAGCAGGGCCACCAAATTCAAATGCAGTTTCATACCACTTCAAGCAGGGTGCAAGGCCACCAATTCCAGGAGCAGTTTCCTACCACTTCAAGCAGGGTGCAAGGCCACCGAATTCAAGTGCAGTTTCCTACCACAACAAGCAGGGTGCAAGGCCACCGAATTGAAGTGCTGTTTCCAACCACTTCAAGCAGGGTGCAAGGCCACCGAATTGAAGTGCAGTTTCATACCACTTCAAAAAGGGTGCAAGGCCAACAAATTCAAGTACAATTTCATACCACTTCAAGCAGGGTGCAAGGCCACCAAATTCAAGTGCAGTTTCATACCACTTCATGCAGGGTGCAAGTCCACCAAATTCAAGTGCAGTTTCATACCTCTTCAAGCAGGGTGCAAGTCCACCAAACTCAAGTGCAGTTTCATACCACTTCAAGCATGGTGCAAGGCCACCAAACTCAAGTGCCGTTTCTTACCACTTCAAGCAGGGTGCAAGGCCACCAAATTCAAGTGCAGTTTCATGCCACTTCAAGCAGGGTGCAAGGCCACCAAATTCAATGCAGTTTCATGCCACTTCAAGCAGGGTGCAACGCCACCAAATTCAAGTGCAGTTTCATGCCACCAAGCAGAGTGCAAGGCCACCAAATTCACATGCATTTTCATGCCACTTCAAGCAGGATGCAAGGCCTCCAAAGTCAAGTGCAGTTTCATACCATTTCATGTAGCGTGCAAGGCCACCACATTCAAATGCAGGTTCATACCATTTCAAGCAGGGTGAAACCACCATCAAACCACACATAACACCACAAAACACCACATAAACACCACACTCACAGTACAGTAGACATTCCGTGTGTTCAGTTGATTCACAGCTCAGACAGAGTTGTGACTTCTCCCTCCCCCATCTTGCAGAGACTGAGCCACACCCACACTTCCGGGTTTTATAAACTCTCCCCCCTCCCACTGGAAGGGGCATGGCCTTCATGGCTTGATTGACAGGAGAGAGATTCTCAACATTTTTTAAACACTAATAACACTTTTATTTTTCATTGATGGGAAGAATCCTCTGCGCCTGATGAGCGGAGGGGGACTGAGTAAAATGGCCAAAAATCACAGCCGTAAGTTGTAGCATTTTATCTAAAATCAATATACAGTGCAAACGGGAAGTTGTCAAGTTTAGACTTTTAATCATATGCCATTTCAAACCAACCACCACCACCAACCATTTGCAGTGCTTTATTTCAAACCAACCACCACCAACCATTTGCTGTGCTTTATTTCAAACCAACCACCACCAACCATTTGCTGTGCTTTATTTCAAACCAACCACATTTTCATTTTCAAACCACACTAAGGGCACTCAAGGTGAGTAAAACCACACTCACAGTTTAGTAGACATGTGTTCAGTGTTATTCACAGCTCAGACTGAGAGACGTGACCCTCTCGCTCCTCCATCTTGCAGAGACTGACTGAGGCACTCAACACTTCTGGGTTTTATTGTCCCTCCGGAAGGGGCGTGGCCTTCAGGAGAGAGAATCTCAACATTTTTTAAACACTAATAACTCCTTTATTTATCATTGATGGGGAAAATCCTCTTGTCCTTCACAGCGGAGGGGGACTGAGTAAGATGGCCAAAAATCACATACATACGTGGCAGCGTTTTTTCTAAAATCAATATACAGAACAACAGGAAGTGGTCAAGATCAGACTTTTAGTAATATAGTTTACTAAATGTCCTCAGCTGTTTGGACATAAACTCTTTAGCTGAGGACATTTAGTAATCAAATATATACACTGAATTCACTTCACAGTTCCTCTCTCAGTCTTCCCAACATCACTAGCTCTTTCTACACCATCCTTTGACCACACTTTGTGATGAAACTCCTAATTTTCTCATTTTTAATTTATCATGTCTTGGCTAATTAAACTCTGCTAATAGCCTTCGTATGTATTAAAACATTTAAGTCTCTGTGTAGATGTTTTAAAAAATGTAGAGGAAGGAACTGCTAATGCTGGTTTACACCGAAGATAAACACAAAATTCTGGAGTAACTCAGCATCTCTGGAAAGAAGGAATGGGTGCCGTTTCACAAGTTCACGTTGTAGTAGAATTAGACCATTCGGCCCATCGAGTCTATACCGCCATCCAATCATGGCTGATCTCTGCGTCCTAATCACATTTTCCTGCCTTCTCCCCATAACCCTTGGCACCCCTTAATCAAGAATTTGTCTACAGAATCTCTGCCTTAAAAATATCCACTAACTTGGCCTTCACAGCCCTCTGTGGCAACGAGTTCCACAGATTAACTACCCTCTGACTAAAGAAGTTTCTCCTCACCTCCTTTCTAAAAGAGCACCCTTTAGTTCTGAGGCTATGACCTCTGGTCCTAGACTCTCCACCAGTGGAAACATCCTTTCCACATCCACTC
Source organism: Malacoraja senta (assembly GCA_038087875.1). Classification (NCBI taxonomy): domain Eukaryota; kingdom Metazoa; phylum Chordata; class Chondrichthyes; order Rajiformes; family Rajidae; genus Malacoraja; species Malacoraja senta. The sequence continues at coordinate 3,968,346 of CM075984.1, read as the reverse complement.
TATTTCTGCCTTCATTACTCTATAAGTTTCAATGAGGTCCCCTCATGAGGTTTCGGGTTGAGACCCTTCTTCAGACTGAGAGTCAGGAGAGAGGGAGTCTAGAGATATGGAAGGGTGAGGTGTGGAAATGACAGTCAAAGCAGACGGTGATAAGGGAATGTAGAATTTAGACAAAAATGCTGGAGAAACTCAGCGGGTGAGGCAGCATCTATGGAGCGAAGGAATAGGCGACATTTCAGGTCGAGACAATTCTTGAGAAGAAGGATCTCGACCCGAAACGTTGGCGATTACTTCACTCCATAGATGCTGCCTCACCCGGTGAGTTTCTCCAGCATTTTTGTCTACCTTCGATTTTTCCAGCATCTGCAGTTCTTTCTTAAACAGGGAATGTAGAATGGTTCTGTGTTAGCTGACGGGAAGGTTGTAAAGCCTCAAGGCCTTCTGACTCAAATCTCTTGCTATTGTTCTAAGCTGTCCTTAAAAGTAACTCAAGACGAAACCACATGAATCAGAAAGTTTCAGATTTTATTCTTGATTGGCTCTGTTAGTTTATATTGGTCAGGTTTACAAGTATAATAATTTGAAGTCAGAACCCTAAATTTGAGAGATTGAAAATCAGACTTGACTTCATAATCCAGAAGAATTGTGTGTATATTTGTGTGGTGAGTACTATTTTAGTCGTCATGAAGTCACAGAGCCATGCAGCATAGATAAAGGCCCTTCGGCCCAACTCGTCAATGCCAGCCCAAGACGCTAGTTCCATTTCCCCGCGTTTGACCCATATCTCTGTAAACATTTTTCTCCGGTCCTCTGGGATGTCACCTGTAACGAATGATGATGCAAATGTGTCAGCCAGAGCTCCCACAATTACTTCTCTAGCTTTCCACAGTGTCCTTTGATGTGCCTGATCGTTCATTGTGAAATGGCTTCACGGGTGTGGGTTGAACTTGGCCAATGTTTGTGAAATAATACTGTTGAAGAGGTGACATGCTTTTTTCCATGTTTAATATTCAATACTACTTCTTGTTAAGTCAAACGGTCTATCTATATGGAGATATTCACTATGTGCATTACTTTCAGATAACATGCTTCGTGTTAAAAATCTTTCAATCCTTTGAGTGGTAAATATACTGCAACATTTCTGAGAAAGGGGAATTTCAGAATCACCCCGGACATTTATAAATGATCTGAAATTTCTTACACAAGAACGGTGCAGGAGGAACCTCCATCACAAGGACTGTAACAATTACAGAAATGTCTCCCCACCATTATTGAGACCAATTAGGGATAAACAGTAAATATTGGTTCTTCCTGTCATCATCTTATCTTGAGCGAATGTAATAAAATTCTTCCATTTTAAATTAGAAGAAACAATAGCCATTTATCAACCAGATTTACAAATATTATTGTGACCATGATCTAAGGTATGTAGGGAAATCCTTGAAAAGTTACCCTTAAATGGTGAGTTACCTACTGGCATAGAAGAAAACATATATATTTCCAGACTGAGAGAGCAAATCAGGTTTTTGCCTTTCTAAAGTAAATTTGGAAACGTTCAAAAAGTAACATTTTTCGAACAATGGAGCATTTTCTATAACATTGGACACTGTTTGACAACTTGGGAGTGTCTTTGTTGATATTTGCCTTTAAGGGATCAGAGAGTCATTATCTTTGCACACTATCTGACTGAAAGAGAAGGAAGTTTCTCCCTTTAATGGTTTGAACTGTCTTCACATAAAAGTCCCCAGAAGAAGGTCAATAGTTTTGAGTAATAGGCTATTAAACAGCAAATGATAAAGGTAGATTTGCTTTAAATGCAAATAGCTTGTGATAAGATAACAGGCAATTCATTATTGACCACAAATGTAATTATTCATTTGTTGAAGTCTCCCCACTTTCCAAGACAGGTCGGGTTTACTGTCATATGCATACGCATGGTGAGGTACAGGTACAATGAAAATCTTTATTGCAGCATCATCACACGCACCAAGACACAAAAACAGAAATTATACATAAACTAAACAAAGCAGTGAAAAGAAAGGAACTGTGTAAAAAACAAGAAATTAATGCAAAGACACAATTAGAAAAAAGTCAAAGGTAGTGCAAGAGATTAGGGTTGTGCAGGTTGGTTCAAGAACCTAACGGTTGTATGGAAGTAACTGATCCTGAACCTGGTGTTGTGGGACTTCAGGCTTCTGTATATCCTGCCCGACGGTAGCAGTGAGAAGAGGGCATGGGCCGGATGGTGAGAATCCTAAATATTCCAGACAACTTTAGAGTGCTTCATATTGGCAATGTCCACTAATGCTGGTGTGGAGTCTGTGGCAGACTAGAAAGTGGGCCAAGTGGGCTTCTAGCGATGCTGGCTCGAAGGGCCGAATGGCCTCCTCCTGCACCTATTTTCTATGTTTCTAGTAGGAAAATTATCAACACAATCAGTCCAGATCGGTTACATCAGCCATGCCAGTCAGCTGCGCTTTGAAGACATTTGTTTTAAGAAAAAACTCTGCCCCGAGGGTTGGTTAAGGAACAATATCCTTTACATAGAAGATAGACACAAAACTCTGGAGTAACTCAGTGGGACAGGCAGCATCTCCGGAGAGAAGGAATGCATGGCGTTTCATGTCGAGGCCTTCTTCAGACTTTTAAATGTTATTTAAACTTCAAAATAGACAGCAAAATAGACAGCTGCTCTTTCAAGATTTTACATATTTTATTCAAACAATCAAACATTTTGTTTTTAAACATATTACAGTCAAGTGTTTATTCTACCAGTCCAGCTAAAATAAAACAGTGGCACAGTGGCGCAGCGGTAGAGTTGATGCCTAAAGCCCCGTCCCACTTTCACCACCTAATTGGCAACCTCTGCCGAGTTTGCCCTTGACACTTACTCGCAGCATGGTCACCACAAGGTCGTAGGAGGTCGTAGGAGGTCTTCGTAACTCTTCCTCATGCTCGTGAGTGGTCTCCGCGTACTCGGGGCCTCAAGTAGGTCGCGGCGTTTTTTCCAGCCTGATAAAAAATGTCCACAAGTAAAAAATAGGTCGGCATGGAAAAAATTGATACTTTTTACTCGTAGGTAAGTCGTAGTAGGTCGTAATGATAGTCGTGGGTAGTTGTAGGTAGTCGTAGATAAGTCGTAGGTCGGTAACTGGCCCGAGAAAAAAAAAGCAAACATTTTAACATGTGAACATTTTCCACTTGTAGCTAGTCGTAGTTGGTCTTAGGTGTGACCTGCGTGGGTTTTCTCCGAGATCTTCGGTTTCCTCCCACACTCCAAAGACATACAGGTTTGTAGGTTAATTAGCTTGGTATAAATGTAAATTAGAAACATAGAAAATCGCTGCAGTAGTAGGCCATTCGGCCCTTCGAGCCAGCACCGCCATTCAATATGATCATGGCTGATCATCCAAAATCAGTACCCCATTCCTGCTTTTTCCCCATATCCCTTGATTCTGTTAGCCCTAAGAACTATATCTAACTCTCTCTTGAATACATTGTCCTTAGTGTGTGTAGGGTTGTGCTAATGTGCGCGGATTGCTGGTCAGTGCAGGACCTGTTTCTGGGCTATCTCTCTAAAAAAACGAATAAAAGCTAAAAACAGTCAGCAAGTTCACAAACAATTAGAGTCGTAGAGACACTGAGTGATACAGTGTGGAAACAGGCCCTTTGGCCCAACTTACCTACACCAGCCAACATGTCCCAGCTACACTGGACCAACCTGCCTGTGCTTGGTCCATGTACCTGTCTAATTGTTTCTTAACCGTGGGGATAGTCCTAACTGCTTTGGCAGCTTGTTCCATACACCCACCACCCTTTGTGTGTAAAGGTTACCCCTCAGATTCCTATTAAATCTTTTCTCCTTCAACTTTAACCTATGACCTCTGGTCCTCGATTCCCCTACTCTGGGCAAGAGATTCTGTGCATCTACCCGATCTATTCTGCTCATGATTTTATACTCCTCTATAAGATCACCCCTCATCCTCCTGTGCTCCAAGGAATAGAGACCCAGCCAACTCAACCTCTCCCTTTAGCTCACACCCTCTAGTCCTGGCAACATCCTCGTAAATCTTCTCTGAACCCTTTCAAGCTTGACAATATCTTTCCTATAACATGGTGCCCAGAACTGAACACAATATTCTAAAAGCGGCCTCACCAACATCTTATACAACTGCAATATGACCTCCCAACTTCTATACTCAATACTTTGACTGATGAAGGCCAATGTGCCAAAAGCCTTTTAGACCACCTTATCTACCTGCGACTCGACCTTCAAGGAACCATGCATCTGTACTCCTAGTTCCCTCTGCTCTACAACACTACCCAGAGGCCCACCATTTACTGTGTAGGTCCTGCCTTTGTTAGACATCCCAAAATGCAACACCTCATACTTCTCTGTATTAAATTCCATCAACCATTCCTCCGCCCACCTGGCCAATCGATCCAGATCCTGCTGCAATCGTTCACAACCATCTTCACTACCTGCAAAAACACCCACTTTTGTATCATCAGCAAACTTGCTAATCTTGCCCTGTATGTTCTCATCCAAATCATTGATGTAGATGACAAACAGTAATGGGCCCAGCACCAAACCCTGAGGCACACCACTAGTCATAGGCCTCCAGTCCGAGAACCTTCCACCATTACCCTCTGCTTCCTTCCATGGAGTCAATTTGCTATCCATTCAGCTATCTCTCCTTGGATCCCATGTGATCTAACCTACCATGCTAAACCTTGTAGAATGCCTTACTAAAATCCATGTACACAACATCTACAGCTCTGCCCTCATCGACCTTTTTGGTCATATCTTCAAAAAACTCAATCAGATTTGTGAGACATGACCTCCCACGTACAAAACCATGCTGACTATCCCTAATCACCCCTTGCCCATCCAAATGCCGGTATATCCTATCCCTCAGAATACTCTCCAGTAACTTTCCAACTACAGATGTAAAGCTCACTGGCCTATAGTTCCCAGCATTTTCCCTGCAGCCCTTCTTGAAAAGTGGCACAACATTTGCCATCCTCCAGTCGTCCGGCACCTCTCCTGTATTTAAGGACGGCTCCCACAATTTCCTCTCAAATTTCCCCACAATGTCCTTGGATATCTCAGATCAGGCCCTGGCGATTTGTCTACCTTCATACACAATAGTACCTTCAGTACTTCTTCGACGGTAACCCTGACTGCTCTCAAGACACTTCCATTGACTGCCCCAAGTTTCTCCGTCCTACTGTCATTCTCCTCGGTAAATACAGAGGAGAAATATTCATTTAGGTCCTTGCCATGGACATGTACATCATTTATCGGTATATACATCATTTAGGTCCTTGCCCATCCCCTGTGGCTCCACACAGAGGTGACCGCTTTGATTCCTGAGAGGTCCCACTTTCTCTCTTGTTACCCTTTTCCCCACTTATGTATTTAGAAAATCTTTTGGGATTGTCCTTAATGCTGCCCACCAGAGTTATCTCCTGGACCCTTTTTGCCCTTCTGATTTCCTTTTTCAGTTTACTCCTTTATTCCCGAAACTCCTCCTGGGGTGCACTTGATCCCAGCTGCCTATACCTGTCCCATGCATCCTTCTTGTTTTTGAACAACACCTCAATTTCCCTCGTCAGCCAAGCTTCGTTACGTTTAAGAAAGGCCTGCTTTGCCCATTACTCTAACGGGGACGTACATATCCTGAGCTTTTGTCAGCACAATTATTAGCATAGTTAGGAATTGGTGGAGTTGGCAGGAGTCTCATATGTACAAGACATCAGGTGTTGAGTTGTGCTGTCATTACACAGGCATATTCTAGATTTTGGGCTTTATATTCTGCAGAAATGTCACTGTGTTTAACAATATGATGCAAGGTTGCTTCCAGGCTGATGGGAGTGAAACAATGGACTTGGGCACGGAATAACCAGAATGTATGCTAACTAACTTCTTTCATAGGCTTTTATTTATTTGAACAGTGCTTGTCAAAATGGAGTAGCAGCAGCTGGTTAATGAGTCTCAAAGGGAGTTCTGATTGCTGCAAATGTACACAAATCTAATGGGATCAAAAGGCTAGATTGAAAAGCAACAACCTTCATTTCCAAAACCTCTCTAACACACTGCCTGTGATTATAATGCACATCAAAGTTCTATATCTTCTCTTGTTTGACAAATATTTTTGTTTCAGGATTAGTAGAAATTGTTTTCCTTATGTGCAGGATCATGAAAAATAACCAGTCCATGCAAATAGCTCAATAATACAATAATACAATAATACAAATAAACACAACTTTTTTAACCGTGACATTAAACACTATTTGAAATCGTATTGTAATCTAGAATAACATAACTTATAACGTCTAGGGATGATCTGCAGATGCTGGTTTAAACCAAAGACAAATTCAAAAAGCTGGAGTAAAATCTGAGGGGTAACCTTTTCACACACAGAGTGGTGGGCGTATGGAACAAGCTGCCAGAGGAGGTAGTTGAGGCTGGGACTATCCCAACATTTAAGAATCACGTTGACAAGTACATGGATAGGACAGGTTTAGAGGGATATGGACCAAACGCAGGCAGGTGGGATTAGTGTAGATGGGACATGATGGCCGGTGTGGGCAAGTTGGGCCGAAGGGCCTGTATCACTCTATGACTCTATGAGATGCTGCCTGGCCTGCTAAGTTCTTCCAGCAGTTTTGCTTACCTTTCTAACATCTGTAGTCTCTTATGTTTCTCTCTAAATGAAGTTTTATCTTCTGTTGTCTCCATTAACAGGCTGGCTATACTTCAGTCAGACCTAGCAGCTTATCCATTCTCAAAGATTCTTAGTATTTACTTTGAAAGACAGCAGCTCTAATGGTGCATCTGTTCTGCACTTCACTGAAGTATCAGGCTAGATCCTTTTGCTAACATCTTTAGAGTGGTACTTGAGCTTCCAACTGCTAACCAGAAGGCAAGATTACTTTTTAGCCACTATTAGCACATTGGTTTGAATTGGGATGAAAGGGCAAATGAAGGCATAAAGTATATGAGTTAAGAAGGGAGCAAATAAGATAAGGATGATAACACTAAATGCTGGAGTAACTCAGCGGGACAGGCAGCATCTTAGGATGGAAGGAATGGGTGACGTTTCGGGTCCAGACCCTTCTTCAGACTGAGAGTCAGGGGAGAAAGAGACACAGAGATATGGAATGGCGAGGTGTGAAAATGAGAGATCAAAGGGGACAAAGTTCAAGGAAAATGGAGAATAGATCATTGTTAGATAGTGGAAGGTGACAACAAGGCATACAAAAATAAAATTTAATCAGGAGGACAGTCAAACTAGTTCGGAGAACTAGGATGGGGAGGGTTGGCGAGAGAGGGAGTGCAAGGGTTACTTGAAGTGAGAGAAGTCAATATTCATACCGCTGGGTTGTAAGCGGCCCAAGTGAAGTATGAGGTGCTGTTCCTGCAATTTGCGTCGGGCAAAGGATGCATGGTCGGTGCTGGAGCTCATCAATTCAAACTTCAGGAGATTTCAGCTTGGCGAGAATGCAAAAAGGGGATGGTGGCATCTGAACTTAAGCTTTCTTTTTCTTTTTCTTTTTTGTAATAAAGAAATAGAAAAGCGTGTGATGTCTAGATGTGTGAAAAGGAAAAGGGGGAAAAGATGGGAAGAAAAAAAAAAGAGAGAGAAAAAGAAGAATTAGAGAGTAGGAGATTGTAGGAAATAGTTATTTATATTCTTGACCATCCTTCACCCAGTCCTGAAACAGTTGGTTTCTACGATTTTGTTGCACCATATGCTTCCAAGAAGTCGATAAATGGTGAACAACTCGTTAAGAATTGGTCTGTTTTGTCTGTTAGGAGGAATCGCATTTCTTCAAGATGTGCGGTTTCCAACATGTTTGAAATCCACATTTTAAGCGTTGGTATGGGTGCGTATTTTTCCAAAATTTAAGTATACGTTTTTTTGCCGTTATTAACCATTAATTAAAAAATGAATTTTTAAATGTGTTCAGTTTGTTCCCATCTTCCGTTACTCCAAGTATAATAATTTCAGTGTTAGGTTCCATTTTTATCTTGAATAATTTTGTAAATATTTCAAAGATGTCGCTCCAGAATTTATGAAGTTTTATGCAGGAAACCAAAGAGTGTGTTATAGTGGCATTTTGAGATAAACATTTATCACAAATGGGAGAAGTATTTGGATAAAATTTATTCAGTCTAGTTTTTGAATAATATAATCTATGTAGAATTTTGAATTGACTTAAGTTATGTCTTACATTAATCGAACATTTGTGTATATATATCAAATGCTTTTCCCATGTTTCATTCGTGAATTTTATCATTAATTCTCATTCCCAATCTTCTCTAAGTGCATCTGTCGATGGTAGTTCTATGTTTAAAATACTATTATATAAATATGATATTAATTTCTGTGAGTCAGCGTTAATATTCATTGCTTCTTCCAGTGGATCTAAAGTTAAAATTTGATATCTTTGTATATATTTCTTCATGAAGTTGCAGATCTGAAGGTATTTAAAATATTGGTTATTTTTCAGCTTAAATTTTAATTGTAATTGTTGGAATGATAACAGATTTCCCATTTCATACATATCGCCGATCCTTTTAATTCCCATTCTTTCCCATTGGTTATATGTTTTATCGGTGAGAGATGGTTTAAATGAAGGATTATTCACTATTAGCGTTAACAGTGATAGGTTTCTTAATTTTAAAGTTAATTTTATTTGTTTTCAAATTCTTATTGTACTGTGGATAATTGGATTATTCTTATATATTGTGTTGTTCAGTTTTATCGGGGAGAAGAGGATCGCTCTTATATTACAAGGAGAACAATCCTCTTTCTCCATTCTTATCCATTCTGTCTGTTGGGTAGGACTGTCCAACCAATAAATTATATTTTTAATATGCACTGCCCAGTAATAATACCAAAAGTTCGGAAGTGAAAGTCCCCCAGCGCCTTTGGGTTTACACAGGTGTTTTCATTGAATTCTATGTGATCTATAGTCCCAAATAAAGTTAGTAATGTTAGAGTCTAGTTTTTTGAAGACATTTTTTGGTATGTATAATGTTATAGATTGAAATAGGTATAATATTTGTGGTAAAAAGATCATTTGTATAGCATTTATTCTGCCTATTAATGACAACGGGAGTGTTTTCCAGAATTTAATCAATGCGGTCAATTTATTTAATAAAGGCGTAAAATTAGCATTAAATAATGATTTGTATTTTCTAGTAATTTGGATACCCAAATACTTAAATTTTTCTGTTGCAATTTTAAAGGGGAATTTTAATAGGTGTGTTGATTCTTGAGGTTTTAACGTCATGATTTCACTTTTATTCCAGTTTATTCTGTATCCTGAAAAATAACCGAATTCCTCTATTAAATTTAATAAGTTTGGTATGCTCATTTGCGAATTTGTAATGTATAGAAGTATATCGTCTGCGTATAATGAAATGTTATTATTTGAGTCCTTAGTATTATATCCCCGAATATTCGGATGAATTCTTATACTTTCAGCTAAGGGCTCTATCATAAGGGCAAATAGCAGGGGTGATAATGCACATCCCTGCCTATTGCCCCTCGATAATTGAAATTTTGGAGATAACATGTTATTAGTTAATATTCTTGCCGTCGGTTTGTCATATAATAATTTTACCCATACAATAAAATTCTCTCCCATATTAAATTTTTGCAGTACTTTATATAAATACTGCCACTCTACCTGATCAAATGCTTTCTCTGCATCCAGAGAAACAATTGATATATCTTCTTCTTCCATTTTATGTGAGTACATTATATTAAACAGGCGTCTCAAATTATTAAATGAATGTCTTTTGGGTATAAACCCCGTTTGATCTGGATTTATCAATTTACTAATATATTTACTCAATCTTCTTGCTAAGGTCTTTGCTAAAATTTTCTGATCTGTATTTATCTTGATCTTAATCTTTTTTTGGTATAAGCGTAACAGTTGATTCAGCTGATGTTTCTGGTAGTTTATTTTCTTTAAAGGCGTGAGTATATAAGTTAAGTAAACGTGGAGCCTTTATCTCGTGAAATCTTTTGTAAAATTCATTGCTAAAACCATCTGGTCCAGGCGTCTTACCATTTTTCAGCGATTTTATTGTTTCTCCTATTTCTTCAAGTGTAATCTGAGCTCCTAATTCCTCTTGTTCCGAGATGTCAAGTTTTGGAAGATTACAATTATCTAAAATTTTTATAATTTTGCTATCTTCTGTTTTAGTTTTAGATGTATGTAAATGTTGGTAAAATTGAGCAAATCTTTTGTTAATATCCTTAGGTAATGTTAGTAATTCACCTTTCTCTGATTTAATTTTAGTGATAGTATTTTCCTTTTCTTGTTTTTTCAATTGACGAGCTAAAAGTTTATGAGGCTTATCACCAAATTCAAAATGTTCCTGTTTTGTAATTTGGAATAATCCTACTACTCTTGCCGATAAAATTCTGTTAAGTTTAAATTTCAATCTGCAAAATTTCAAAATGCAAAAAGGGGATGGTGGCATCTGAACTTAAGCTGATTGCAACCTTCATGATAATAACATTGCAGATGAATCTTTAAGAAAATGATTGAAGAATTATATTTTCATTTCAAGCTGCAGTTGGTATATGAAGATAAGGGCCTGATCACACTTGAAATGATCTGTTCAGGCTGAACTGATGTATACCAAATGCATCCACTTGGATGTTAGAGTGAGAGTTATCAGGATCAGTTCAGTTTAGTTTATCGTCACATGTACTGAGGTACAGTGAAAAGCTTTTGTTGCATGCTATCCAGTCTGCAGAAAGACAATACATGATTACAATCGAGCCATTTACAGTGTAGAGATACATGATGAGAGAATAACTTTTAGTGCTAGGTAAAGCCACCAAAGTCTGATCAACGATAGTCCGAGGGTCACCAAAGAGGTAGATAGTAGTTCAGCACTGCTCTCTGGTTGTGGTAGGATGATTTAATTGCCTGATAACAGTTGGGAAGAAACTGTCCCTGAATCTGGAGGTTTACATTTTCACACTTCAGTAGATCAGTAGTTACCCTAATGCTATCAAGTTTTAACATTTAATATAACTTTACAAATTTGCACAAACAAGCAAACCACAATCTTAAACCACGGAGACATTTTGTTCACTTAAGAATGCCTTTCCCTTTAATAGCACTTCATACTACCACAGAACCATCCCCATTCCCATGCCCTATGTAATGCCCTCTGTGAATTTATGTTCAATTCTTTTTTTGTTCGTATTAGTCACATTGACATTGCTCTCATGAGTGTGTGACTCTCTGTACAATATTGTAACTGTTTTTGGCCCATGGGCACGATAATTAGATTTATTGTTTGGAGGTGGAATATTTTGTCAAGGCAGAGTTACAAGACGGCATGTGGTATGACAGTCAGAAGTTGTGCCCTCCAGTCAAATATGACATTGCAGCGTGTGAGTTCTGTCAGAGGTTCCAACAGAGGTCAAAAAGCATCCCACAAGTGATTGAAAAAGGATAATTTTCAACTAGTTATGGTCAGCTTGCCCCAGGATGGAAAGCATTCAGTCATGTATCATCTTTCTATCATCAGCTTCTGTGAGGAACCTTTCATAGCTGGAGTAGAGGTGTATCTGTGCACTTGTGTACCACAGATCGCTGTCAGGCAGAGGGAAGGAAGAGAATTCTGCAAATAAGATCAGAATGTTAACTGTGCCTGTGATAGAACTTGACTCACTAAGCCTCCGTTTTTTAAATCTAATTTGCAAATCACCATACTCGGAATCTCAGTGTGACTGCAGGCCGCTCTGCAATGCGCGCTGGGCCTCACTCTGACAGTGAAGGAGTCCCAGGACAGAAAGGTCAATGTGGGAATGGGAGGGGGAGTTTAAGTGTTTCACAACAGGGAGATCATCTCACAGACCATTTCAGATGTCATCACTTCCGGCTCTCTGCCTTCCACAGCCTCCAACCTTATCATTCCCCAGCCCCGCACAGCCAGGTTTAATCTTTTCCCCAAAATCCACAAACAAAACTGTCCTGACCAGAAACTATTGTTTCTGCGTGTTCATGTCCCACTGAATTAATTTCCACATAGAGTGCAGAAAGTATTCAAATCCCTTCACTTTTTGCACATTTTGTTATGTTACAGCCTTATTCTAAAATGGATTCAATTATTTTCTTTATCATCAATCTACACACAATACCCCATAATAAAAAAGTGAAAACAGGTGTTTAGAAATTTTTGCAAAGTAATTAAAATTAAATAACTGAAATATTACATTTACATAAGTATTCAGACCCTTTACTCAGTACTTTGTTGAGGCACCTTTGACAGTGATTACAGCCTCAAGTCTTCTTGGGTATGACGCTAGAAGCTTGGCACACCTGTATTTGGGTAATTTCTCCCATTCTTCTCTGCAGATCCTCTCAACTTTAAAGGATAAAGTTTTTAAAAAAATATTTAATATAGAGTTAATTTGGGAGTAAGCTATGTCAGTGGAGATTGGCCCCATGGTTTGCTCAGCCTGCAACATGTGGGAGATCAGGGATATGGTCGGTGTCCCTGGTGACTACGTTTGCAGGAAGTGTGTCCAGCTGCAGCTCCTGGCAGACCGCATTGAACGATTGGAGCTGCGGTTAGATTCATACTGGAGCATCCATGATGCTGAGAAAGTCGTGAATAGCACGTACAGCGAGTTGGTCATACCGCAGGTAAAAGGTAAGAGGACAGAAAGGGAACGGGTGGCCAATAGCCAGCAAAGCAGTAGGCAGGTAGTGCAGGAGTCCCCTGCGGTCATCTCCCTCCTAAACAGGTATACCATTTTGGATACTGTTGGGGGAGATGGCTCATCAGGGGAAGGCAGCTGCAGCCAAGTTCATGGCACCATGGGTGGCTCTGCAGCACAGGAGGGGGGGGAAAAGAGTGGAAGGGCAATAGTAATAGGGGATTCAATTGTAAGGGGAATAGATAGGCATTTCTGCGGCCACAAACGAGACTCCAGGATGGTATGTTGCCTCCCTGGTGCAAGGGTCAGGGATGTCACTGAACGGCTGCAGAACATTCTGGAGGGGGAGGGTGAACAGCCAGTTGTTGTGGTGCATATTGGCACCAACGATATAGGTAAAAAAAGGGATGAGGTCCTACAAGGTGAATTTAGGGAGCTAGGAGATAAACTTAAAAGTAGGACCTCAAAGGTAATAATCTCAGGATTACTACCAGCACCACGGGCCAGTCAGAGTAGAAATAGGAGGATATTGCAGATGAATACATGGCTTGAAAAATGGTGCAAGGGGGAGGGATTCAAATTTCTAGGGCATTGGAACCAGTTCTGGGGGAGGTGGGACCAGTACTAACAGGACGGTCTGCACCTGGGCTGGAATGGAACCAATGTCCTTGGGGGGGGGTGTTTGCTAGTGCTGTCGGGGAGGATTTAAACTAATGTGGCAGGGGGATGGGTACAAGGGTTACAGACCAGTTAGTCTAACATCGGTGGTGGGGAAAATTCTGGAGTCAGTTATTAAAGATGGGATAGCAGCACATTTGGAAAGTGGTGAGTTCATTTGACAAAGTCAGCATGGATTTATGAAAGGTAAATCATGTCTGATGAATCTTATAGAATTTTTCGAGGATGTAACTAGTAGAGTGGATAAGGGAGAACCAGTGGATGTGTTATATCTGGACTTTCAGAAGGCTTTCGACAAGGTCCCACATAAGAGATTAGCATACAAACTTAAAGCACATGGTATTGGCGGTTCAGTATTGATGTGGATAGAGAACTGGCTGGCAGACAGGAAGCAAAGAGTAGGAGTAAACGGGTCCTTTTCAGAATGGCAGGCATTGACTAGTGGGGTACCGCAAGGCTCAGTGTTGGGACCCCAGCTATTTACAATATATATTAATGAACTGGGTGAGGGAATTGAATGCAACATCTCCAAGTTTGCAGATGACACGAAGCTGGGGAGCAGTTTTAGCTGTGAGGAGGATGCTAGGAGGCTGCAAGGTGACTTGGATAGGTTGGGTGAGTGGACAAAGGCATGGCAGATGCAGTATAATGTGGATAAATGTGAGGTTATCCACTTTGGTGGCAAAAACAGGAAAGTAGACCATTATCTGAATGGTGGCCGATTAGGAAATGGGGAGATGCAACGAGACTTGGGTGTCATGGTACACCAGTCATTGAAAGTAGGAATGCAGGTGCAGCAGGCAGTGAAAAAGCAAATGGTATGATACCATTCATAGCCAAAGGATTTGAGTATAAGAGCAGGGAGGTTCTTCTGCAGTTGTACAGGGTCTTGGTGAGACCACACCTGGAGTATTGCGTACAGTTTTGGTCTCCTAATCTGAGGAAAGACATTCTTGCCATAGAGGGAGCACAGAGAAAGTTCACCAGACTGATTCCTGGGATGGCAGGACTTTCATATGAGGAAAGACTGGATAGACTCAGCTTGTACACGTTGGAATTCAGAAGACTGAGGGGGTATCTTATAGAAACTTACAAAATTCTTAAGGGGTTGGACAGGCTAGATGCAGGAAGATTATTCCCGATGTTGGGGAAGTCCAGAACTAGGGGGTCACAGTTTAAGGATAAGAGGGAAGACTTTTAGGACCGAGATGAGGAAATCACTTTTTACACAGAGAGTGGTGAATCTGTGGAATTCTCTGCCACAGAAGGTAGTTGAGGCCAGTTCATTGGCTATATTTAAGAGGGAGTTAGATGTGGCCCTTGTGGCTAAAGGGATCAGGGGGTATGGAGAGAAGGCAGGGATGGGATACCGAGTTGGATGATCAGCCATGATCATATCAAATGGCGGTGCAGGCTTGAAGGGCTGAATGGCGTACTCCTGCACCTATTTTCTATGTTTCTAAGTTCTGATGGGGGGCGTTGATGCACGGCTATTTTCAGGTCCAGAGATGTTCGATCGGGTTCAAGTTGGGGCTCTGGCTGGGCCACTCAAGGACATTCACAGACTTGTCACAAAGCCACTCCTGCGTTGTCTTGGCTGTGTGCTTAGGGTTGTTGTCCTGTTGGAAGGTGAACCTCCGCCCCAGTCTGAGGTCCAGAACGCTCTGGAGCAGGTTCTTATCAAGGATCTCTCTGTACTTTGCTCCGTTCATCTTTCCCTCAATCCTGACTAGTCTCCCAGTTCCTGCCACTGAAAAACATCCCCACAGCATGATGCTGCCACCACCATGCTTCACTGTAGGTATGGTATTGGCCAGGTGATGAGCGGTGCCTGGTTTCCTCCAGATGTGACGCTTGGCATGCAGGCCAAGAGTTCAATTTGGGTTTCATCAGACCAGAGAATCTTGTTTCTCATGGTCTGAGAGTCCTTTAGGTGCCTTTTGGCAAACTCCAAGCGGACTGTCATGTGCCTTTTACTGAGGAGAGGCTTCCGTCTGGCCACTCTACCATAAAGGTCTGATTGGTGATGCTGCAGATATAGTTGTCCTTCTGGAAAGTTCTCCCATCTCCACAGAGGATCTCTGGAGCTCTGTCAGAGTGACAATTGGGTTCTTGGTCACCTCCATGACCAAGGCCCTTCTTCCCCTATTGCTCAGTTTGGCCGGGCGGCCAGCTCTATGAAGAATCCTGGTGGTTCCAAAGTTCTTCCATTTAAGAATGACAGAGGCCACTCTGCTCTTCGGGACCTGCAATGCTGCAGAAATTGTTTTATACCATTCCCCAGATCTGTGTCTCGACACAATCCTGTCTCGGAGGTCTACGGACAATTCCTTCGTCTTCATGGCTTGGTTTTTGCTCTGACATGCACTGTCAACTGTGGGACCTTATATAGACAGGTGTGTGCCTTTCCAAATCATGTCCAATCAATTTAATTTACCACTGGTGGACTCCAATCAAGTTGTAGAAACAACTCAAGGATAATCAATGGAAACAAGATGAACCAAAGCTCAATTTTGAGTGTCATAGCAACGGGTCTGAATACTTATGTAAATGTGATATTTCAGTTATTTATTTTTAATTACTTTGCAAACATTTCTAAACACCTGTTTTCAGTTCTTCATTCTGGGATATTGTGTGTAGATTGATGAAAAAAAGAGAATTTAATCAATTTTAAAATAAGACTGTAACGTAACAAAATGTGGAAAAAGTGAATGGGTCTGAATACTTTATGTATGCACTGTACCTCAACTCCATCCAACCCCCCCCTGGTTTAATCCCTCCCTACCTCGGTCACAATACACCTCACATGCCATTCGTCTCTTCAATGACTTCCTTTTTCCAGGCCCCCACTCCCTCATCTTTACTATGGATGTTCAGTCACTCTACACCTCCATCCCCCACCAGGAATGTCTTAAAGCCCTCTGTTTCCTCCACGACCGCAGAACCAGTCAATTTCCCGTCCACTAACACTCTCCTCTGCCTAGCAGAGCTGGTCCTTACCCTTAACAACTTCTCCTTCAATTCCTCCCACTTCCTCCAAATCCAAGGCGTAGCTATGGGCACTCGCATGGGCTCCAGCTATTCCTGCCTCTTTGTAGGGTACGTCGAACAATCCCTGTTCCAGGTGTACACTGGCCCTATCCCTGAAATCTACATCCGCTACGTTGACGACTGCATTGGTGCTACCTCCTGCACCCATGCAGAACTCACTGACTTACATAGAAACATAGAAACATAGAAACATAGAAAATAGGTGCAGGCGGAGGCCATTCGGCCCTTGGAGCCAGCACCGCTATTCATTGTGATCATGGCTGATCGTCCCCTATCAATAACCCGTGCCTGCCTTCTCCCCATATCCCTTGACTCCACTAGCCTTAGAGCTCTATCTAACTCTCTCTTAAATCCACCCAGTGACTTGGCCTCCACTGCCCTCTGTGGCACGGAATTCCATAAATTCACAACTATCTGGGTGAAAATGTTTTTTCTCACTTCAGTCTTAAATGACTCCTTTATTCTAAGACTGTAGCCCCTTGTTCTGGACTCGCCCAACATTGGGAAAAAATTTCCTGCATCTAGTTTGTCCAGGCCTTATATAATTTTATATGTTTCTATAAGATTCCCCCTCATCCTTCTAAACTCCAGTGCATACAAGCCTAGTCTTTTCAATCTTTCCTCATATGACAGGCCCGCCATCCCAGGGAACAATCTCGTGAACCTACGCTGCACTGCCTCAATCACAAGGATGTCCTTCCTCAAATTAGGAGACCAAAACTGTACACAATACTCAATGCTTGTGGTCTCACCAATGCCCTATACAACTGCAGAAGAACCTCTTTACTCATATACTGAAATCCTCTTGTTATGAAGGCCAACATTCCATTAGCTTTCTTCACTGCCTGCTGTACCTGTAAGCCAACTTTCAGTGACCGGTGTACAAGGACACCCAGGTCTCGCTGCACCTCCCCCTTACCTAACCTAACCCCATTGAGATAATAATCTGCCCCCTTGTTTTTGCCGCCAAAGTGGATAACCTCACATTTATCTATATTATACTGCATCTGCCACGCATCTGCCCACTCACTCAACCTGTCCAGGTCATCCTGCAACCTCCTAACATCCTCTTCACAGCTCACACTGCCACCCAGCTTTGTGTCATCCGCAAACTTGCTAGTGTTGCTCCTAATTCCCTCTTCCAAATCATTAATATATATGGTAAACAGTTGCGGCTCCAACACCGAACCTTGCGGCACTCCACTCACCACTGCCTGCCATTTTGAAAAGGACCTGCTCACTCCTACTCTTTGCTTCCGGTCTGCCAACCAATTTTCTATCCATGTCAACACCCTACCCCCAATACCATGCGCTCTAATTTTAGTCAGCAGTCTCCCGTGCGGGACCTTATCAAAGGCTTTCTGAAAGTCTAGATACACGACATCCACTGGCATCCCTTCATCCATTTTACTTGTCACATCCTCAAAATATTCCAGAAGATTAGTCAAGCATGATTTCCCTTTCATAAATCCATGTTGACTTGGAATAATCCTTTTACTGCTATCCAAACGCCCCATTATTACCTCTCTAATAATTGACTCCAGCATCTTTCCCACCACCGAAGTCAGGCTAACTGGTCTGTAATTCCCCGTTTTCTCTCTCGCTCCTTTCTTGAAAAGTGGGATAACATTAGCTATCCTCCAATCCACAGGAACTGATCCTGAATCTATTGAACATTGGAAAATGATCACCAATGCGTCCACTATTTCTAGAGCCACCTCCCTGAGGACCCTGGGATGCAGACCATCAGGCCCAGGGGATTTATCATCCTTCAGTCCCATTAGCCTACCCAATACAATTTTCTCGCCTAATGAAAATTTCTTTCAGTTCCTCTACCCTCTTAGATCCTCTGTCCTCCAGTACATCTGGGAGATTGTTTGTGTCTTCCTTAGTGAAGACAGATCCAAAGTACCTATTCAACCCTTCTGCCATTTCCTTGTTCCCCATAATAATTTCACCCGTGTCTGCCTTCAAGGGACCCACATTTGACTTTGCTACTCTTTTTCCCTTAACATATCTAAAGAAGCTTTTACTGTCCTTCTTTATGTTCCTGGCCAGCTTCCCTTCGTACTTCATCTTTACAGCCCGTATTGCCCGTTTTGTTTCCTTCTGTTGTCCTATGAAAGTTTCCCAATACTCTGGCTTCCGGCTACTCTTTGCTGTGTTATACATCTTTTCTTTTAGTTTTATTCTATCCCTAACTTCTCTTGTCAGCCACGGTTGCCTCCTACTCCCCTTAGAATCTTTCTTCCTTTTTGGAATGAAATGATCCTGCGTCTTCCGGATTATGCCCAGAAATTCCTGCCATTGCTGTTCCGCCTTCATTCCTGCTAGTATCCCTTTCCAGTCTACCTTGGCCAGCTCCCCTCTCAATGCCTTCATAGTCCCCTTTGTTCAACTGCATCACTGACACTTCCTATTTAACGTTCTCCTTCTCAAATTGCAGATTAAAACTAATCATATTATGATCACTACCTCCAAGCGGTTCCTTTACCTCGAGTTCTCTTATCATATCTGGTTCATTGGACAACACTAAATCCAGAATTGCCCTTTTCTCTGGTCGGCTCCATTACAGCTGCTCTAAGAATCCATCTCGGAGGCATTCTACAAACTCTCTTTCTTGGGGTCCTGAACCAACCTGATTTTCCAGTCTACCTGCATATTGAAATCCCCCATCACCACAGTGGCATTAGCTTTGTTACATGCCAGTTTTAACTCCTGCTGCAACTTACACCCTACATCCGGGCTACTATTTGGGGTCTGTAAATAACACCAATTAGTGTCTTCTTACCTTTACAATTCCTCAACTCAATCCACAGTGACTCTACCTCATCAGTCCCTATGTCTTCCCTCGCAAGGGACTGAATTCCATCCCTCACCAGCAGAGCTACTAACCCCCCCTCCTCTGCCCACCTGCCTGTCCTTTCTATAGGATGTATAACCCTGAATATTTAGTTCCCAGGCCCGATCCTCCTGCAGCCACGTCTCAGTAATCCCCACAATGTCATATCTACCAACCTCTAGCTGAGCCTCAAGCTCATCTACTTTACTTCTTATACTTCGGGCATTCATATACAATACTTTTAATTCCTTACGCATCTTACCTTTCACATCGATCCCTATTACACTTGGCCATACTCTCCTATCCCTTTGTGAGCTTCCTTTCCCTTTAATTCTGGGGTAATTAACCATCCCTTTACTCTCTTTCCCTTTAACTCCATCCTCGACTATCCCATTTGACTCCCCCACCCTCCTTATTCAGTTTAAAACCACCCGTGTAGCAGTGGCAAACCTGCCTGCCAGAATGCTGGTCCCCCACCTGTTAAGATGCAATCTGTCCCTTTTGTACAGTTCCCCCTTACTCCAAAACAGATCCCAGTGATCTAAGAATCTAAATCCCTGCCCCCTGCACCAGTTCCTCAGCCACACATTCAGGTCCTCTATCTCCCTGTTCCTGCTCTCGCCAGCACGAGGAACTGGAAGCAAACCGGAGATAACAACTCTGGAGGTCCTGCTTTTCAGCATTTTCCGAGCTCTCTAAAGTCACGCTGCAGAATATTCATCCCCTTCTTTCCGACATCGTTTGTGCCGACATGCACTACCACTTCCGGCTGTTCACCTTCGCCCTTGAGGATTTTCTGCACTCTGTCCGTGACATCCTGGATCCTGGCACCAGGAAGGCAGCACACCATCCTCGAATCCCGTCTGTTGCCGCAGAAACCCCTGTCCGTACCTCTCACAATGGAGTCTCCAACTACAATGGCGTTGCCTGACGTTGGCCTCTTTGGTTTTGGCTCAACAGGCTTTTTTGCTTCACAAGCCAGTCCGCCGCTCAGTGTGATAACGTCTTCTTTATTAACTTCATTAACTTTACTGCTAATATCCATCCTGCACTCAAATTCACTCCGACATCTTTTCTTGATTTCACCGTCTCCATCGCAGGAGACAAATTACAAACTGACATCTATTATAAACCCACTGACTCCCATAGTTATCTAGACTACACTTCTTCCCACCCTGCTTCCTGTAAAGACGCTATCCTCGAGTCCCAATTTCTCCGTCTATGCCGCATCTGCGGCCAAGATGAGGTGATCCATACCAGGTCATCGGAGTTGTCCTCATTCTTTAGGCAACAGGGGTTCCCCTCTTCCATTATTGATGTGGCCCCTCCCCCCAATCGTAACAGGCACAGAGTCCCCCTTGTCCTCACCTTCCACCCTATCAGCCATCACATACAGCACATAATCCTCCAACATTTTTGCTACCTCCAATGGGATCCCACCACTAACCACATCTCACCATCTCCACCCCTTTCCGCTTTCCACAGAGACCGTTCCCTCCGCAACTCACTGGTCATCTCATCCCTTCCCACCCAAACCGCCCCCTCCCCAGGTGGAGATGCAACACCTGTCCCTATACCTCAAAGGACACTGACAGTCTTTTCAGGTGAGGCAGAGGTTCACTTGCACCTCCTCCAACCCCATCTACTGTATCCACTGTTCCAGGCGTGGACTAAGCACAGGCTTGGCGATCATTTCATTGAACATTTCCGCTCAGTCCATTTAAACCTAGCTGATATCCTGGTTGCTAGATACATTAACTCCCCCTCCCATTCCCACACTGACCTTTCTGTCCTGGGCATCCTCCATTGTCAGAGTGAGGCCCAGTGCAAATTGGAGGAACAGCACCTCATATTTCACTTGGGCAGCTTTGCTTTGTTTTCCTCCTCAACGAAGTAACACGAACTACTGGCTAGTTTCACTATTTTCTGTTCTTTATTTACAATGTCGAGCCTTTCTCAATGCTGGGACCCCAATTATTTACAATATATATTAACGATTTAGACAAAGGGATTAAATGTAACATCTCCAAGTTTGCGGATGACACAAAGCTGGGTTGCAGTGTGAGCTGAGAGGAGGATGCTATGAGGCTGCAGGGTGACTTGGATAGGTTGGGTGAGTGGGCAGATGCATGGCAGATGCAGTATAATTTGGATAAATGTGAGGTTATCCACTTTGGTGGCAAGAACAAGAAGGCAGATTGTTATCTGAATGGTGTCAGATTAGGAAAAGGGGAGGTGCAACAAGATCTGGGGGTCCTTGTACATCAGTCACTGAAAGTAAGCATGCAGGCACAGCAGGCAGTGAAGAAAGCTAATGGAATGTTGGCCTTCATAGCGAGAGGGTTTGAGTATAGGAGCAAGGAGGTCCTACTGCAGTTGTACGGGACCATGGTGAGACCGCACCTGGAGTATTCTGTGCAGTTTTGCTCTCCGAATTTGAGGAAGGACATTCTTGCTATTGAGGGAATGTAGCATAGGTTCACCAGGTTAATTCCCGGGATGGCGGGACTGTCATATGATGAAAGAATGGTGCAATTGGGCTTATATTCACTAGAATTTAGTAGAATGAGATGGGATCTTATAGAAACATATACAATTCTTAAGGGATTGAACAGGCTAGATGCAGAAAAAAATTTCCCCATGCTGGGGGAGTCCAGAACTAGGGGTCACAGTTTAAGAATAGGTGGTAGTCCATTTGGGACTGAGACGATGAAAAATGTTTTCACCCAGAGAGTTGTGAATCTGTGGAATTCTCTGCCACAGAATGCAGTGGAGGCCAATTCACTGTATGTATTCAAGTGAGAGTTATAGGCCTTACTCAACTTTTTTTGGTTGACTGCCGGCACCCGTCATAGGTCGTTACAGGTCGCCGAAAACGTTCATCATGTTGAAAATCCAGCGGCGACCAGAACTAGGTACGACTTTTTCGGCGACTACTCACGACCATACAGGCTTCACATGGTCGCTAGGGTGTCGCCTGTATGGTCGTGAGTCGTCTCCTCAGTCGCCCAAAGAGTCGTATCATCTTTCTGGTCGCCGCTGGATTTTCAACATGTTGAAAATTTTAGGCGACCTGCAATGACCTATGACGGGTACCAGCAGTCGCCGAAAAAGTTGCGTAAGTGGGACAGGCCCATAAGATATAGCTCTTAGGGCTAACGGAATCAAGGATATGGGGAGAAAGCAGGATTCTGGATGATCAGCTGGCTTGAAGGGTCGAATGGCCTACTCCTGCAACTATTTTCTATGTTTCCCTGTTTTCTGGATTTATGAAAGGAAATGCATAAAATGCATTTATGAAAGAGTGGTCATAGTGGCTCAGCGGCAGAGTTGCTGCCTTACTGCGAATGATGCGCCGGAGACCCGGGTTCGGTTCTGAATATGGGTGCTGTCTTTACGGAGTTTGTATGTTCTCCCCGTGATCTGCGTGGGTTTTCTCCGAGATCTTCGATACCCTCCGACACTCCAAAGACGTACAGGTTTGTAGGTTAATTGTCTTGGTGTATGTGTAAATTGTCCTTAGTGGGTGTAGGATAGTGTTATTGTGCGGGGATCGCAGGTTGGCATGGCCCTGGTGGGCCGAAGGGCCTGTTTCTGTGCTGTATCTCTAAACTAAATGCATTCCTGGAAAATATTTTGTGAAGTGAAATTTCTGGAAACCAAAAAAGCTGAGCAAAATGGATCCTGTGCATTTGGGTTAGTGGATCCCGATGTACCAAGACTGAAGATGCTGTTTGCTACAACAAAAAGTAGGTTTGTAAAACAAGAATGTGTATCCTATCCGCAAAGAGTTTATAGCTTTATTGAGAAATTGACTCATAACTTGAGAAATTACTGTGGAAGTTTATGTTCATAAGTGATAGGAGCAGAATTAGGCCATTCGGCCCATCAAGTCCACTCCGCCATCCAATCATGGCTGATCTATCTTTCTCCCTCAACCCCATTCTCCTGTCTTATCCCATAACCCCAGACACCCTAGAAGCTGTAAGTTAAAACATTGGAGTGATCTGCAGAATTTGCAGTTTACCTCGATCACATTTACATAAATAGTAAATCAGTTAGAACCAAATCTGGATTGGAGCAGGACTGCTCTGTTTGTAATGGATGTCCATCACTGTTCAGAGATCTGACTGATGTTCCAACTTATTATTTACAACTAGTAACAGGTATTTACATGAAGCAAATGCAAAAAAATGTTTACCATACATGTGTATTACCATAAGTCGTCAAGTCACTTTTATTTCTATAGCACATTTTAAAAACAACTCTCGTTGACCAAAGTGCTTTACATTGGTGGAGGTACTAAAGGCTCTGTCTTACCTGTTTGCGGTCATCGGCGGTGAAGCGCGGCGTCGCCGGTAGAGGGGACCGCACGGCAACGGCGAGAGCGCCGAGCCTATCCACGGGGAGCGCCGCACGGATGCTGCGCGGGGGCCGAGTAATTCAAATACGGCTGGTCCCACGTGCTTGCGGTAAGTAAAAAAAAAGGCGGGCCGCCGCACGTGACTCACGAGCGGCGGCTTGGCGCGGCGTCCTGATCGCGGCGCTGTAGCGGTGGCTGTGCCTGCGGCCGTGCCGCACACGTGCCTCACTGGCGGAGGCTGTGGCAGTGGAAGTTTGACGCACGGCGCTCGAGCCACACAGGCGGCGGCCCGTGCGGGCGGCCGTGCCGCACTCGTGCATCACTGGTGGAGGTTGTGCGGTAAGAATATAGTTTTCAACAGTGTAGGTTTTATTTTAGCACCATGCGGTGTTGGGAACACCGCCGCACGGCCCCGGAATTGCGCGTTCTCATGAGTGAGCGGTCTATGGCGGCAGATTCTTCCCGTTTCGCCGCCAATGACCGCAGACTCGTGAGACAGGCCTTTAACGTTATCCAACAGTGGTTCATAGATTAAGTACATACATAAATACATACATATAGCCCTCCCTCAGAGGACGTAAAGAAAGGCTTGAGAGTAGAGATGAGTTTAAGTCTCGACTTAAAAGAGTCGATGGAGGGGGCAGTTCTGATGGGAACAGGGATGCTGTTCCACAGTCTAGGAGCTGCAACCGCAAAGGCGCGGTCGCCCCAGAGCTTATGCCTAGACCGCGGGATGTTCAGTAACCTGAATTTATATTTAAAGTATGAGGCCTGAAGCAGACATTTAACTGAGAGTTATTATTTAACTGGTTGACAAATCTCTGCTCCCGGCTTCCATGCGAACCGGTGCGGTGAACCAGTGCTGTTAGTTTTTAGTTTCAGTTTAAGAGATACAGCGGGAAACGGGGCCCTTCGGACCACTGGGTCCGCGCAGACCAGCGTTCCCCGCATATTAACACTATTCTACATACACTAGGGACAATCCTTACATTTACCAAGCCAACTAACCTACAAACCTGTGCGTCTTTGGAGTGTGGGAGGAATCCGAAGATCTCGGAGAAAACTCACGTGGTCACGAGGAGAACGTACAAACTCCATAAAGACAGCACCCGTAATCGAAACCGGGTCTCTGGCGCTGCAGTCGCTGTAAAGCTAGCAACGTTACTGCTGTGCCACCGTGACTGCCTTCTGTTGACTCCAGTCAAAGAAGCTACATTGTCCTTAGCAGTTTTAAAGACTAGAACAGAGCGACTGACAACATAAGATTGCCATCCTCAGAGTTAGGGCAAGTTATGAATAGCATCTTTACATTACCCTCAGGTAATAAATTCCAATTGACTTCTGTAACGTGCCATTCTGGGGAGGTGATAAAAAATGAATTGACCCAAATGACTGCTTACAAACAGTACATGGTAAACCTGATGAGTGCCATCAATTGATGACTCAATCAGTTTGTTTCTTGGCAGCGAAGACCATTTAATAGGATCTTCATCCATGCATACACTTGAAGCACATTGCACAGTTGGCAGACCTAATTGCCCTGTCCATGCCATTCTATTATGTGCCCTTTTTGTAAGCCCCACTATAGGATGCATGGCATCCAACAGTTTGCACTATCTGGTTAAATTCTATTTGTCATGGTGAAGCGTACAGACTGAAAAGCAGAGCTGAATTTGAGAATAGAACCATCAAACCCCTGATAGACACAAAAAGCTGGAGAAACTCAACGGACCAGACAGCATCTCTGGAGTAAAGGAATAGGCGACGTTCGGGTCGGACCCTTCTTCAGAATCCCTGACCAGTGTCTGTGTTTTCTGGTTTCTTCATTATCAATCACTTGTATTAAATTGGTACTTTCTTGCCATGCTTACAAGCATTCTTCTTTAGTGTCATGTCATTTAAAGGGCATGAAACACAAACCAGTTTGTGTTACAGTGTACGGAGATGTGAAGCCCTTGAAGATCTATTTGTGGTAGCCTTCAATTGTGTGATATACCTTGACAGTGTACCATACATGAGATACAATGGGGGACTCATAAGGTAGTGTGAGAGTTTAACAAGGACCTGCAGGATGTGTGAAACAGATTCACAAACAACACCTTGTGGCCAGAAAACATGGATCATCTATTGGAAGCATCGCTCTTTTGGCCGATCTTGCATTGTCACCATTCATAAGGTCATGAGGTCATAAGTGATAGGAGAAGAGTTAGGCCATTCGGCCCATCAAGGCTACTCCACCATTCAATCATGGCTGATCTTTCTCTTCCTCCTAACCCCATTCTCCTGCCTTCTCCCCATTACCTCTGACACCAGTACTAATCAAGAATCTATCTATCCACCGACTGCCTCCACAGCCTTCTGTGGGCAAAGAATTCCACTGATTGACCACTCTCTAACTAAATACATTTCTCCTCATCTCCTTCCTAACAGAACATCCTTTAAATCTAAGGCTATGACCTTTAGTCCTAGGCTCTCCCACTGGTGGAAACATCTTCTCCACATCCACTCTATCCAAACCTTTCACTATTCTATATGTTTCATTGAGGTCCCCCCCTCATTCTTCTAAACTCCAGCGAGTACAGGCCCAGTGCCGACAAACACACATCATAGGTTAACCTACTCATTCCTGGGATCATTCTTGTAAACCTCCTCTGTATCCTCTCCAGAGACAGCACATCCTTCCTCTGATATGATGCCCAAAATTATTCACAATATTCCAAATGTGGCCTTACCAGCGCCTTATAGAACCTCAGCATTACATCCCTGTTTTTGTATACAAGCCCTCTAGAAATAAATGCTAGTATTGAGATTGCTTTATTTACTATCGATATAACATGCAGATTAACTTTTTGGGAATCCTGCACCAGCACTCCCAAGTCCCTTTACACCTCCGATTTCTGGATTCTCTCCCCATTTAGCAAATAGACTACGTCTTTAGGTACACAAAAATGCTGGAGAAACTCAGCAGGTGCAGCAGCATCTATGGAGCGAAGGAAATAGGCAAAGTTTCGGCCGAAACCCTTCTTCAGACTGATAGGGGGTGGGGAGAAGAAAGGAAAAAAGGAAAACAGGCGGAGGAGGAGCCCGAGGGCTGGGGGAGGGGAGGAGACAACCAGAGGGCTGATGAAGGGGAGGAGACAGCAAGGCTAGCAGAATTGGGAGAATTCAATGTTCATGCCCCCAGGATGTAGACTGCCCAAGCGGAATATGAGGTGCATTTCCTCCAATTTCCGGTGTTGCTCGCTGTGGCCATGGAGGAGACCCAGGACAGAGAGGTCAGATACGGAATGGGAGGGGGAGTTGAAGTGCTGAGCCACCGGGAGGTCAGGTTGGTTAATGCGGACCGAGCGGAGGTGTTCGGCGAAACGATCGCCAAGCCTCCGCTTGGTCTCACCGATGTAGATCAGCTGACATCTAGAGCAGCGGATGCAATAGATGAGGTTGGAGGAGATGCAGGTGAACCTCTGTCGCACCCGGAACAACTGCTTAGGTCCTTGAATGGAGTCGAGGGGGGAGTTGAAGGGACAAGTGTTGCATCTCTTGCAGTTGCAAGGGAAAGTACCCGGGGGGGGGTGGTACGGGAGGGAAGGGAAGAATTGACAAGGGAGTTATGGAGGGAGCTGTCTTTGCGGAAGGCAAACATGGGGGGAGATGGGAAGATGTGGCGAGTGGTGGGGTCACGTTGGAGGTGGCGAAACTGACGGAGGATCACTTGTTGTATGTGACGGCTGGTGGGGTGAAAGGTGAGGACTAGGGGGACTCTGCCCTTGTTGTGAGTGGGGGGATGGGGAGAGAGAGCAGTGTTGCGGGGTATGGCAGAGAACCCTGGTGCGAGCCTCATCTATGATGGAGGAGGGGAACCCCCGTTCCCTGAAGAATGAGGACATTTCGGATGCCCTGGTG
>CM075984.1:3907446-3940602 GCA_038087875.1 Malacoraja senta | reverse complement strand
ATTGGTCTTTCAGCTGTAAGTGTATTTTCTGCTGCTTGATAATTTGATACTGAAGGAAACAGAGGACAGATTTGCCCATCTCAAGGTTAGCCCAGATGCTAATCAAATAATTTTTTGTTGTACCAGTCCTGTTGGGGGCTAAATGCTGGCAGGAAATTCCTTCGCTCTCTTTAATTTTGCCTCTGAGATCTTTCACATCCTGTTTAAAGGGGAAACTACCTTGCTTACTATTCCATCCATCAGATAATGAATCTGCAGCTTGATGGCACAGTATGCCTCTATCCAAATGCAGTTAACATTCAAAGGGAGGAACTGCAGATGCAGGTACAGATAGACACGTTTCTGGTCGAGACCCTTCTTCAGTCTGAATTCCTTCTATCCATAGATGCTGCCTGTCCTGCTGAGTTACTCCAGCAGTTAATATACATTTCTTTTGGCACATACTATTTCCACACAGTACTAAAGGGGCAAATAATAAAAGATGACACTGTAACTGGATGAGCTCCAGTTAAAATATATTCAGAAGGCCTAAAGTATTGCTACCGATTATTTGTAACAGTGCATCTTAAATTGTTGTGTAATTTGTCCTGTGGTATAATAGGGCTTTTGTGGTTGTTAGTATATTGATTCATAAAAACATGTATAATGCTGCTGTGTCAATTAAGTTATTATTATAAGTAATAAAGTGCAGCAAGTGGGCATGTTATTACTTCAGGTTAGTTTATTAATGATCTTAATTATACTTTTGGCTTCAAATGCAACAAGCTCACTGTGCAAGCTTCCATTATTTGGGGACTACTGCCTTAACTTGTCAGTCAGGTTCAACTCGAGCAAATATTCCGAAAGATATAAAGTGGAACATTTTTAAGAAGGGTGTTATCTGCAAGACTGGTTAATCTGATGGAAGGTTTTGCATGTTTTAGCTCGGTGGTCAGATTGAAAAGATAAACAACATAAAGTATAGGAAGTTAAACTATCTGTGGTAACATTCTTTCATCTGGTATCTAAAAAAAGACTATTAAATACACCTTAAGTGTTATTTTGTTTTCACCCCCAATCCAAAATATATTGGAACATTGGTCTGTGAAGGCTTGTGTGGCATTCAGGTGATTTTATGCTCCATACCTTATGGCTTTTGCTCATGTTTGTGAATCATTTTTTGAGTTGATTCACAAGTCATTTGTGAAACTCTGACAATCTGTTGAAACTCTGACATAATGCAATAGAAATGAAAGGGTATGGATCATCATCCACTTTATACACCCTGATACCAGGAGGCTTAACAGTAAAGCAGCTCCCAAAGCACCAGGCCTCACAATAGCAAGTATCACAGTGGCATTAATGGGACATATAGAATAAAGAATATAATTCATTGCAAACAATAATTCTTCACATGGTCTGGTAAAGAAAATAAACATATATTGATTGGTAGTGGTGCCAGGGGTAATGGGGAGGTCAGGAGAATGGGGTTAGCAGGGAGAGATAGATCAGCCATGATTGAATGGTGAAGTTGACTTGATAGGTTGAATGGCCTAATTCTGCTCCTATACTTGTGACCTTATGACCTAATATGCAGCCAGAATGTTTACCGTAGCTAGAGAACCAATAACTCCTGTTGCCATGAGTTGGCATGGCTCTTACCGCATTAAGTTCCAGCTTGGTTGCTTTGGAGATGAGAGATCACCAGCGGTGGAGCACCCTGTTCACAACACGTCGAACCTGTGTGAGTGAGCGGAGCTAAACCTCCTCAACGTGTCAAACTCAACCACTGTTAAGCAAAAAGTTTGAACCTGAAAGATTTCAGTAGAGTGGGTAAGAAAGAGTGGATTGAGAGAGCAAAGAGAGGAAATAAGAAATTACTTTTAATCTTAATGTTTCCTTAAAGGAAATTCAGTTGATCAAAAATCTGGAAAGAGACAAGTCATCTTAGAAACATAGAAACATAGAAAAATAGATGCAGGTGTAGGCCATTCTACATGGAAAACAACAAAACACACCACAAACAGGCTGCACACATTCACTAACACCTGCCTTAGGAGAATACTTAATATCTGGTGGAGAGACAAAGTAAGCAATGTGGACCTGTGGAAAAGTACAAGCCAGGAGCCCATTGACTTACAAATTCGAAGGAGAAAATGAAGTTGGATTGGACACGCCCTCAGGAAACCTGCAACAAACATCACCCGGCAAGCCCAGAAATGGCACTCCCAAGGAAAAAGGAAAATAAGTCGCCCCAGGAACAACTTGGGGAAGAGGTGTCCAGACAAAAATGTCTGAGAGTGGGCTCAACTGGGGAGATCGCGAAAGAAGTGCCAACAAGCGAGTGAGGTGGAGGACATTTGTCAATGGCCTATGCTCCCTAGAGGAGCAAAGGGCTTAAGAAGAAGAAGAGTAGGCCATTCGGCACTTCGAGCCAGAACCGTCATTCAATATGATCATGGCTGATCATTTACAATCAGTACCCCGTTCTGGCTTTTTCCCCATATCCCTTGATTCCTTTAGCCGCAAGAGCTAAATCTAACTCTAACTCTTCTCTTAAAAGTTTATTTTCAGAAGCAGATAAGTGTTTGACCATAATTACGCACATATTGTAATCACAGATCCTAATGGACAAGCTTTGATTTTCTGTGGAGAGTTTAGTCCGCATCCACCAAGCCAACCAGGCCTGTTTCCTTTATCATCATTATTTTTTCCATATCTTTCAATCATTTATCCTAAATCTCTCTACATCATCGTCTATATCTCTCATTTACCTTTCCCCGACTCTAGTCTGAAGAAGGATCTCAACCCAAAGCGTCACCCATTCCTTCTCTCCAGAGATGCTGCCTGTCCCGTTGAGTTACTCCAGCATTTTGTGTCTATCTTCAGTTTAAACCAGCATCTGCAGTTCCTTCCTATGCCATTCTATCTGAATAGGGATTAACGTGCGTTTGCAAGCAGTTTGTGAAGGACTGGTCTCCAGAGAAGAAGAGGGTGGCGAGAGAAGTAGGGGGAGGTCGAGAGGCACAGCTGAATGCACATTTTCCAAAAAAAAACGTTTTTGAATTGCTGCCAAACCCTTTCTGTTCTTTGTACCTCTTGGGAAAGCTTGGTTGATCAAATATGAAGCTATTGTTTCTGAGATTACCTAAACCTAAATCTGCCATTAGAGGGCTTTTTGTTAAATTTTAACTTAATTGGCTTTATTTTTAAAGTTGCAGTTTTAAAGATTTGCTTTCTCAAATTTTGTTTACCAATGCTGAATTCTGAATCTGAAGTTCTGATGTTCACCATAGATCTCAAGATTATGGCATAGCCAGCCGAGGGACTAGTTGTATGACAACAATTGCTAATAACTCCGTTTTCTTCTGAGTTACAAACAGGGTTCACCTTGAAAACCATTTGCTGCCGTATTTCTTTTTAAAAACTTTCATGCCGGGACTTCTGTTTTACCATTAATTCATCCTTTACATTGATACATTTCGGAACCCAGACTGCTGTCAGACTGGAGTCTCTGTTCTACACCACACCCTTAGAGTTCACGGACAATTTTTAATGTAAATAAATGCAGCAAATGTAAACTGCTTTACCTCAGCAATTGAACAACTCTGGAGGCTGATTTATTCTCCGCTTGGCTATTTTGTGATGTGTTTTTGGATTAGATTTTCTATTAAATGGTGGAAACATTTTGTCTCCCGGTGAAGAAGCTGGGTTTGTAAATCTAGTAACAAAGGTGTCAACACACCCTTGTTACTTGCTCCAGAAGCTTTTAGAATCCAGGCAGGCAGATTTATTTGCTTCTGAAATTAGATATTCTCCGTATGAACTACGCATAATACATGTTTTGTTCCGTTGAATTTATGAAAGATTTGGCCGGTAAAATGAAGAAATAATTCTTGATTGATTGCAATAGCACGTTTGCTTCTCAAATCATGAAAGGGACACAGTTCAAACAGTAAGAATGAATGTGGCCATGGTAGTTGTTCAGAGTTGTTCTTGATGTACTTTCGGTTTCACTAATATTTAAATGCTGCAAATACATGTAACCTTGAGAGTGAGAGAGTTTTAATAGTCCAATGACCACGATACTGTGTCCCAGGTCCTCCTCACCAAGAGGTATAACTCCAGTTATAACTCTTGCTGGTAATTGGGTGCAAGGCTCAAGCAAGCAGTCTGGCATGAGGCCTGGATGACTTTAATGCCTGAGCATTACTTATGTTTTCTGGCATTGAGTTTGAATGAAAGCTGGTAGGGTGACATACGTCGTAAATCATGAAGCTCGAGGCTGACCCCAGCAACAAAGAAAATGGCTGGGAAGCTAACAACGCAAGCGGTGAATTTGTGGGCCTATCCCGATCATTCGAACCAAAGGGAAAATGCTGGGTGAACACCATCCGTTGGGAGAGAGACAGAAAAAGCTGGAGTAAAAGGCCTGTCTCACGGGTTTGCGGTCATTGGCGGTGAAACAGGAAGTTTCTACCACTCGTGGACCGCCAGAGACCGCGGGGTCGGACCAACGCACACCGCCGGGGCCGTGCGGTGTTGATCCCAACACCGCACGGTGCTCACAAAAAAACAACAATGTCGAAAAAACTATTCCTACCACACAGCCGCCGCCAGTGAGGCACGAGTGCGGCACGGGAACCGCCACAGCCGCCACCAGTGCCGCACGAGCGCCGTGAGTCGAACATTCACCGCCACAGCCGCCGCCAGTGAGGCACGTGTGCGGCACGGGCACCGCCACAGCCGCCGCCACAGCGCCGCGATCACCACTACCACCGCCACAGCCCCGCGATCCGAAATGATGTCATCGCGTAGCGCGTCGCGTTGCGCGATGTCGTCATCACCCGACGCCGCAAGCTCGTGGAACCGGCCGTACGGAGATCACTCGGCCCCCGCGCAGCATCCATGCGGCGCTCTCGCGGTTGCCGTGCGGTCCCCTCTTCCGGCGACGCCGCGCTTCACCGCCAATGACCGCAACCCCGTGAGACAGAGCCTTAACTCAGCAGGTCAGACAGCATCTCTGGAGAGAATGAAACATAGTAACAATAGAAAATAGACAATAGACAATAGGTGCAGGAGTAGGCCATTCGGCCCTTCGAGCCAGCACCGCCATTCAATGTGATCATGGCTGATCATCCCCAATCAGTACCCCGTTCTTGTCTTCTTCCCATATCCCCTGACTCTGCTATTTTTAAGAAGCCCTATCTAGCTCTCTCTTGAAAGCATCCAGGGAACCTGCATCCACTGCCATCTGAGGCAGAGAATTCCACAGACGCACCACTCTCTGTGAGAAAAAGTGCTTCCTCGTCTCCATTCTAAATGGCTTACTCCTTATTCTTAAACTGTAGCCCCTGGTTCTGCACTCCCCCAACATCGGGAACATATTTCCTGCCTCTAGCGTGTCCAAACCGTAACAATCTTATATGTTTCAATGAGATACCCTCTCATCCTTCTAAACTCCAGAGTGTACAAGCCCAGCTGCTCCATTCTCTCAGCATATGACAGTCCCGCCATCCTGGGAATAAACCTTGTAAACCTACGCTGTACTTACTCAATAGCAAGAATGTCCTTCCTCAAATTAGGGGACCAAAACTGCACACAATACTCCAGGTGTGGTCTCACTAGGGCTCTGTACAACTGCAGAAGGATCTCTTTGCTCCTATATTCGATTCCTCTTGTAATAAAGCCCAACATGCCATTCGCTTTCTTCACTACCTGCTGTACCTGCGTGCTTACTTTCATAGACTGAAGTACAAGGACCCCCAGATCCCGTTGTACTTCCCCTTTTCCCAACTTGACGCCATTTAGATAGTAATCTGCCTTCCTGTTTTTGCTACCAAAGTTTTTGCTACCAAAGCTAACTCAGCGGGTCAGACAGCATCTCTGGGGAAAAGGAGTAGGTGGCGTTCCGGGTGGGGACACTTATTCAGACATCAAACATCTAAAACTACTCTTATTAGAAACAGCACATTTAGTTCACTAATCTCCAGCAGTCCAATACCATTCTCAATACCTTGTACTTTCCATGCAGTACACTATCCTCTGCTTCACACACCTAATCACCCTTTCCTTCAAACATATAATGGACTTTCGTTCACCTATTCAATATATTAATCTATACCAGGTATTGTAATAGGGGATTCAATTATAAGGGGAATGGATAGACGTTTCTGTGGCCGCAAACGAGACTCCAGGATGGTATGTTGCCTCCCTGGTGCAAGGGTCAGGGATGTCTCTGAGCGGCTGCAGAACATTCTGGAGGGGGAGGGTGAACAGCCAGTTGGCGTGGTGCACATTGGCACCAACGATATAGGTAAAAAACGGGATGAGGTCCTACAAGGTGAATTTAGGAAGCTAGGAGATAAACTTAAAAGTAGGACCTCAAATGTAAAAATCTCTGGATTACTACCAGTGCCACGTGCTAGTCAGAGTAGAAATAGGAAGATATTTCAGATTGATACGTGGCTTCAAAAATGGTGCAAGGGGGAGGGATTCAAATTTCTAGGGCATTGGAACCAGTTCTGGGGAGGTGGGACCAGTACAAACAGGACGGTCTGCACCTGGGCTGGAATGGAACTAATGTCCTTGGGGGAGTGTTTACTAGTGCTGTCAGGGAGGATTTAAACTAATGTGGCAGGGGGCTGGGAGCTGGGAGCATGAGCAGAGAGACAGAGGGGTGTAAAATGAGGGTAGAAGCAATTGGTAGCAAGGTGAAAAGTAAAAGTGGCAGGCAGACAAATCCAGGGCAAAAATCAAAAAGGGCCACTTTTCAACATAATTGTATACGGGGTAAGAGTGTTGTAAAAACAAGCCTGAAGGCTTTGTGTCTCAATGCAAGGAGATTCGTAATAAGGTGGATGAGTTGAATGTGCAGATAGTTATTAATAAATATGATATAGTTGGGATCACGGAGACATGGCTCCAGGGTGACCAAGGCTGGGAGCTGAACATCCAGGGATATTCAATATTCAGGAGGGATAGACAGAAAGGAAAAGGAGGTGGGGTAGCGTTGCTGGTCAGAAAGGAGATTAACGCAATAGAAAGGAAGAACATTAGCTTGAAGGATGTGGAATCGATATGGGTAGAGCTGCGAAACACTAAGGGGCAGAAAATGCTAGTGGGAGTTGTGTACAGACTACCTAACAGTAATAGTGGAGTTGGGGTTGGCATCAAAGGAAATTAGAAATGCGTGCAACAAAGGTAAAACAGTTATAATGGGTGACTTCAATTTAAATATAGATTGGGTGAATCAAATTGGCAGGGGTGCTTAGGAAGAGTTCTTGGAATGTATGCGGGATAGTTTTCTAAACCAACATGTAGAGGAACCAACGAGAGAGCAGGCTATTCAAGACTGGGTATTGAGTAATGAGGAAGGGTTAGTTAGCAGTCTTGTTGTGCGTGGCCCCTTGGGCAAGAGTGACCATAATATGGTTGAGTTCTTCATTAGGATGGAGAGTGACATAGTTAATTCAGAAACAAGGGTTCTGAACTTAAAGAAAGGTAACTTTGAGAGTATGAGACATGAATTGGCCAAGATTGACTGACAATTGATTCTTAAAGGGTTGACGGTGGATATGCAATGGAAGGCATTTAAAGACTGCATGGATGAACTACAACAATTGTTCATCCCAGTTTGGCAAAAGAATAAATCAGGGAAGGTAGTGCATCCGTGGATAACAAGGAAAATCAGGGATAGTATCAAAACAAAAGATGAAGCCTACAAATTAGCCAGAAAAAGCAGCCTACCAGAGGACTGGGAGAAATTCAGTCCAGCAGAGGAGGACAAAGGGCTTAATTAGGAAAGGGAAAACAGATTATGAAAGAAAACTGGCAGGGAACATAAAAACTGACTGCAAAAGCTTTTATAGATATGTGAAGGGAAAAATATTAGTTAAAACAAATGTAGGTCCCTTGCAGTCAGAAACAGGTGAATTGATCATGGGGAACAAGGACATGGCAGACCAATTGAATAACTACTTTGGTTCTGTCTTCACTAAGGAAGACATAAATAATCTGCCGGAAATAGCAGGGGACCGGGGGTCAAATGAGATGGAGGAACTGAGAGAAATCCAGGTTAGTCGGGAAGTGGTGTTAGGTAAATTGAATGGATTAAAGGTCGATAAATCCCCACGCCAGATAGGCTGCATCCCAGAGTACTTAAGGAAGTAGCCCCAGAAATAGTGGATGCATTAGTGATAGTTTTTCAAACCTCTTTCGATTCTGGAATAGTTCCTGACGATTGGAGGTAGGGGCCCAGAAATAGTTTCCCCCTTACCCCCCCACATTAAAAGTCAAAATTCCCCAAACAAACAAAGAAATAAAAAAAGCTAAAATAAAGAAAAAGTGAATTTGACGGACGGCTGCTGTTTAGCAGCCGTTCCTCCAAGATGGCGGCTCCTCCATCTTGTTCCTGAGTAGTTCCTGAGGATTGGAGGGTAGCTAATGTAACCCCACTTTTTAAAAAGGGAGGGAGAGAGAAAACGGGGAATTACAGACCAGTTAGTCTAACATCGGTAGTGGGGAAACTGCTAGAGTCAGTTATTAAAGATGGGATAGCAGCACATTTGGAAAGTGGTGAAATCATTGGACAAAGTCAGCATTGATTTACGAAAGGTAAATCATGACTGACGAATCTTATAGAATTTTTCGAGGATGTAACTAGTAGAGTGGATAAGGGAGAACCAGTGGATGTGTTATATCTGGACTTTCAGAAGGCTTTCGACAAGGTCCCACATAAGAGATTAGTATACAAACTTAAAGCACACCGTATTGGGGGTTCAGTATTGATGTGGATAGAGAACTGGCTGGCAAACAGGAAGCAAAGAGTAGGAGTAAACGGGTCCTTTTCAGAATGGCAGGCAGTGACTAGAGGGGTACCGCAAGGCTCAGTGCTGGGACCCCAGCTATTTACAATATATATTAATGATTTGGACGAGGGAATTGAATGCAACATCTCCAAGTTTGCGGATGACACGAAGCTGGGGGCAGTGTTAGCTGTGAGGAGGATGCTAGGAGGCTGCAAGGTGACTTGGATAGGCTGGGTGAGTGGGCAAATCCATGGCAGATGCAGTATAATGTGTATAAATGTGAGGCTATCCACTTTGGTGGCAAAAACAGGAAAGTAGACTATTATCTAAATGGTGGCCGATTAGGAAAAGGGGAGATGCAACGAGACCTGGGTGTCATGGTACACCAGTCATTGAAAGTAGGCATGCAGGTGCAGCAGGCAGTGAAGAAAGCGAATGGTATGTTAGCATTCATAGCAAAAGGATTTGAGTATAGGAGCAGGGAGGTTCTACTGCAGTTGTACAGGGTCTTGGTGAGACCACACCTGGAGTATTGCGTACAGTTTTGGTCTCTAAATCTGAGGAAAGACATTCTTGCCATAGAGGGAGTACAGAGAAGGTTCACCAGATTGATTCCTGGGATGTCAGGACTTTCATATGAAGAAAGACTGGATAGACTCGGCTTGTACTCACTAGAATTTAGAAGATTGAGGGGGGATCTTATAGAAACTTACAAAATTCTTAAGGGGTTGGACAGGCTAGATGCAGGAAGGTTGTTCCCGATGTTGGGGAAGTCCAGGACAAGGGGGCACAGTTTAAGGATTAAGGGGAAATCCTTTAGGACCGAGATGAGAAAAACATTTTTCACACAGAGAGTGGTGAATCTCTGGAACTGTCTGCCACAGAAGGTAGTTGAGGCCAGTTCATTGGCTATATTTAAGAGGGAGTTAGATGTGGCCCTTGTGGCTAAAGGGATCAGGGGGTATGGAGAGAAGGCAGGTACAGGATACTGAGTTGGATGATCAGCCATGATCATATTGAATGGCGGTGCAGGCTCGAAGGGCCAAATGGCCTACTCCTGCACATATTTTCTATGTTTCTATGTTTCCAACAATTCTAGGCAAAGAAAATGTTCCTAAACTCCCTTCTCCAGCTTTTATTCATAATGTTAAAGTAATGACCCCTGTTGCTGAAGTAGTTTTCCCCTATTCATCCCATGAATATCGTTCATAATTTTAGAAATTTTTAATGGGCCTGTCCCACTTGGGCGATTTTTCAGGCGACTGCCAGCGACTGTCAAGTTGCCGGCAGTCGCCTGAAAAAACAGCACCTGGAACGGCGACTGTCAGAGTGGAACACACACACACACACACACACACACACACACACACGCACACGCACACGCACACGCACATGCACATACACGCACACACACGCACACACACACACACACACACACACACACACACATCGCTTCCTTCACCAGCCCGTTATGCCGGCGGGGGACAGGGCATGCGGGGGGAGGGCTGTCTGAGTGAAATTCACACGGTGCAAAGCCAATGTGATACAGACACACACCACGATGAACAGGAAGGTTGGCGCTGTAATTAAGACGGTGAAACCACAATGTATGGTAAGACCTTTAAAAGATGGGGGGAGGGGAGGGGAGAAGGAGTGGAGACAACTTTTAAGAATCCAGAGATACACGGCTGTGAAGCTCGGCAGACATTAACATTACCTGTCGCTTATCCTTTGTTCTGAAAACTACTGCTCATGTTTGTTTTTCCCAATGAACCAATGAAATTCACCGGCCAGTACTGGCTACAACCTACGAGAACCTACGAGAACCTTCGACCTCCTGATGACCCACCTATGTCACGAGAATTCTCGCTATTCTCCATGGCGGCTTCATTCTGGTCGCCGCTAATTTTTCAACGTGTGAAAAATTT
This sequence comes from Malacoraja senta, assembly GCA_038087875.1. NCBI lineage: Eukaryota > Metazoa > Chordata > Chondrichthyes > Rajiformes > Rajidae > Malacoraja > Malacoraja senta. The sequence continues at coordinate 3,929,885 of CM075984.1, read as the reverse complement.
GCGGCGACCATAATGAGGCCGCGACCAGTTCCCAGAATGCGGGAACTCCTCACGACCATGAAGGCGACTCCCCGGCAACCACCCGCGAACATGTGGCGACCATGTGGCAACTGCATAGTCTCCTGCAGTCGCCTACAGAGTCGCCAAAGTGGGACAGGCCCATTAGTCTCTTTTCCTTCTCTATACTTGTGGAAATGGAACCACAAGCTTCATGGAGAAAAATAAAATCCGAAGTCTGAAGAAGGGTCTCGACCCGAAACGTCACCTATTCCATTTCTCCAGGGACACTGCCTGTCCCGCTGAGTTAGTCCAGCATTTTGTGTCCATCTTCGGTTTAAATCAGCACCTGCAGTTCCTTCCTACACATCCGTTGGGAGAAATGTTAATGTTTTAACATTTTGTGTCGAGGAATCTTTGTCAGAACTGGAAAAATGAGAGTGCATGCGTGCTCATAATGGCAGAAAAGGTGCAGCGTGGAAGGAACGGAAGGAATGGTGGTGACCGGATACAGTTGTTAACAACTCTTTCTTAGGACTGCATCTTTACTGCACTTCATCTGCACTGTCTGTCCACCAGTGCCAACACATGAACATCTGGAGATGGTTCATGTTCTCCTGCATTAGTGCCTCAATTATATTTCAGGTAGTGCTGCAAGTCAGGTTTCAGTGGAGAAGAAATAGGCAGCAAAAGCAAAGAAAATCAAATTATTTTAAGCATGTGTGCAGAACATCTATTGTTCTGCATCTGTTTTGTAAATCTCAAAATGAAGACTTGTCACTAAACCCACCCCTTGCAACATTTCCAACACATTTCAGCTGTCCTTCTGGCCTTTCGTTAAGGGATGCACAATTTAGTGACAAGATCTGCTAATTCTGTGTAGTCTTGTGCAATTTATATTATCAAAAGTCAAATTGAAGCTTGCCAAACACATTGTATACTGAACACTTACAGAGATTTGTTCCACCACTCCACCAAACCTCTCTTATTCTCGTTGAATGAGGGTTAATAACATGAACTGACCCAAAATAATTGAATTTGACATTTTATTTTTCTCCATGAAGCATGTGGGTCCATTTCCACAAGAATAGAGAAGGAAAAGAGAGTTAAGAGTTTCTAAAATTATGAACGACATTGATGGGGTGAATAGGGGAAAACTATTTCAGCAACAAGGGTCATTAATTTAACATTATGAATTAAAGCTGAAGAAGGGAGGTTAGGAACATTTTCTTTGCCTGGAATTGTTGGAACCTGGTATAGATTAATATATTGAATGGGTGAACGAAAGTCCATTATATCTTTGAAGGAAAAGGTGATTAGGTGTACGAAGCAGAGGATAGTGTACTGCATGGAAGTGCAAGGTATTGGGAATGGTATTGGTATGCTGGTGATTAGTGAACTAAATGTGCTGTTTCTGATAAGAATAAAGTTTTAGATATTCAGGTGCTTCAAACAGCCATATGACAACTTCCATTTATTTTCTTGCCCCTCCCCCTCCAGCAATGAATCGAAAGATATATTTGTCACCATTTACTGTGTTCTACTTATTCCTACACGTGCCATTACATATCTTTCTTCCTTTCTCTCCACCCCAGCCCAATCCAATCCTACATTCTCTCATTTTCTGTGCCAGGGTGGTGCGGTGGCGCAGTGGTAGAGTTGCTGCCTTAAGGGCCTGTCCCACTTTCCCGAGTCCTCGGCCGAGTTGAAAGGACCTTAAAAAAAAAAATCAAGATTTTTGTGATCTACCAACTCCTCTTCCCGACTATCTTTTTACTCGTGGACTTTTTTGTCAGGCTGGAAAAAACGTCCCGACTTACCTGATGCCCCGAGTACCTACGGCTGGCATAACAAACCGCCACAATATATCTACAGCCTCCTACGGCCTCCTACGGAATCGCCATGGACATTCTCCGAGTTTGAATCAAGGGGAAAACACAGGAGAATTCATGAGTAACTTGGGAAAGTGGGACAGGCCCTTTACAGCGCTTGCAGAGGCAAAGACCCGGGTTCGATCCGGACTACGGGTGCTGTCTGTGCCGAGTTTGTACGTTCTCCCCGTGACCGCGTGGGTTTTCTCCGAGAATTTTGGTTTCCTCCCACACTCCAAAGACGTACAGGTTTGCAGGTTAATTGGCTCGGTATAAGTGTAAATTGTCCCTCGTGTGTGTCGGATAGTGTTAGTGTGTGGGGATTGCTGGTCGGTATGGTCTCGATGGGCCGAAGGGCCTGTTCCCGCGCTGTATCTCTAAACTAAACTGAACTAAACTAAAGTATTCATCAGTTCTCCAAATTAGAAATGAGATTTACGTTTATGAATCATCATGACCTTCCTCATCTAGGACAATGGCAAAGTATACCTGGACACTCACAGACTTAGAAATATTGCACTCTGTCTAAGACTTGGAACTCCCTATCGAAAAGCACCGTTGGAGCACTTACACCACAATGGTTCAAGAAAGCAGCTCATTACCACTGGGGCAGCATAATGCACAGTGGTAGAGCCACTGCCTCACAGCGCCAGAGACCTGACCACGGGTGCTGTCTGTACTGAGTTTGTATGGTCTCCACGTGACCTGCGTGGGTTTACTCTGAGATCTTCGGTTTCTTCCCACACTCCAAAGACGTACAGGTTTGTAGGTTAATTGGCTTGGTGTAAATGTAAAATTTGTCCCTGGTATGTGTAGGATAGTGTTAATTCGCAGGGATCGTTGGTCGGCACGGACACGGTGGGCTGAAGGGCCTGTTTCCGCGCTGTATCTCTACACTAAACTAAACCACCTTCTCAGGGAAAATTAAGGAGGTGGAATAAATGCCACTTTACCAGTTATTCCAGATCACATGAATGTGGGGCTCGACCCGAAACGTCACCAATTCCTTCTCTCCAGAGATGCTGCCTGACCCATTGAGTTACTCCAGCATTTTGTGTCTACCTTTGCTTAAAACATTATATCTACTGCACCAAACGGCAATATTTAACAATTAGACATTATGCACTGAAAGGCGTAAAACGTATTTCAGGTGAATCATTTCATCACTAAGGATTGAATGACGTAACACAAGGACATTTGACATATTTCATTTCCGCAATATCACTGGATACTTTTGCTTTCCCCTTCTCTCTTGACCTGGAGGCAGTGACATTTTCGAGCTCAGTCACCAGTGACATGCTTACTCTGCATTAACTATTACAAAGGTCCAAATTAATTAACTTGTCCATCAGCTTAATCATCCTGAGGTCTCGGCCTGCACCTATATAAAAAACAGTGAATGCGTCACTGCAGAGTTACACAATAAACCTTTGCTGTACAGCTGCCAATATCCACCCAGCTTCTATACTAGACTGTTGGGTGTGCACACAGACATTAACTTAGCTAATACACTTCATTCAGCAGAGGGCTAAGTACTAATATTTGTTACAGTGTTCCCACTCTGAAGGGAAATAATTATGCAGTTTCTACAATGAAAAATGTTTGATAAAGTTAATAGTAAATGAATCAAATTTTCAAATGTTGCTTCTGGGAACACATCTCAGAATCCAATTATAAATGTTACCTGGGGTATTGGTAATAATATGAAAGGGCTTCCATCCCTTTCTGAAATTATGACAATATCCTGAAGCATTTGGACCTTAAACTGCCATGATTATGATATAGACAAATAAGTGTGGCAGCAAATACCTTAGACAATAGACAATAGGTGCAGGAATAGGCCATTCGACCCTTTGATGTGATCATGGCTGATCATCCCCAATCAGTACCCCGTTCCTGCCTTCTCCCCAGATCCCCTGACTCCGTTATCTTTAAGAGCCCAATCTAGCTCTCTCTTGAAAGTATCCAGAGAACCAGCCCTCTGAAGCAGAGAATTCCACAGACTCACAACTCTCTGTGTGAAGAAGTCCCCATTCTAAATGGCTTACCCCTTATTCTTAAACTGTGGCCCCTGGTTCTGGACTCCCCCAACATCGGGAACATGTTTCCTGCCTCCTGCGTGTCCAAACCCTTAATAATCTTATATGTTTCAATAAGATGCCCTCTCATCCTTCTAAACTCCAGAGTATACAAGCCCATACAAGCCCTTCTGATATTTTACTCCAATATTAGCCCAGGTCATTGCAGTCTAACCTTTATAGGGAACCAAATTACTGTCATGATGTACACATATTCAAATTGATTTGCTCAGGACTCCCCAGTCGAATTTCTGATCTTGCCGTGAAATGAAAAGGTTCGGAGAAGAGCCCTCTGGGAAACCATTCTGAAGTTCTCTCCCATTAACTCTGCAAATTCCATCCATCAGAAGGGACAAAAGACATGATCTTCCCCATGTGACATGTTTAAGAATGATGGAAAGAGTGGTAATTGTACAGTATGGGGCTGCCCCCGACCTTACAAAAGTCTTTGACTTATTCAACTGACAAGGCCCTTGGCAATTTCTCAAATTGGGCCACTCTTAGAAACTTGCTACCTTTGGCCATCTGACAAAATGGATGTAGAAAGATCAAAACATCAGGACTGGCATAAAGCTCATAGAATCAAACGAAAACAAACCCTTCGGCCCAACTCTTCCATGCCAACCAAGCTTAGCTTGGGTCTTAGCTAGTCCCATTTGCTCACATTTGACCCATATCCTTTCTATCCATGTACCTGTCCAAGTGTCTTTTAAATGTTTTTGTAATACCTGCCTCAACTCCATCCTCTGACTTCTTGTTCCATAACCCACCACCCTCTGAGTGGAAATGTTGCCACTCAGCTTTGTATTAAATCGTGTCCCTCTCACTTTAAACCTATGTCCTGAAGGCTGTGGGTAGTAAGTTGAGTAAACCAAGGGCGATAGAGGACTTGGATATGAGAAAGTGAACAACAGTAGATCAACTGGAGGTGGCAGTTATCTAAAACTGGAAATACAATGTTCATACCATTGGGCTGTAAATTCTCTATATTATTTGTATATTGAACACAGCATACGAATTGAAAGAGCATTTGATTTAATGGGGCAAACCTGTTCAATACATTGGGGCGGCACGGTGGCGCAACAATAGAGTTGCTGCCTTACAGTACGAGAGACCCAGGATCGATCCTGACTATGGGTGCTGTCTGTACGGAGTTTCGCATGGGTTTTCTCTGGGTGCACCAGTTTCCTCCTACAGGTTTGTAGGTCCGAAGAAGGGTCTCGACCCAAAACGTCACCCATTCCTTCTCCCCATAGCTGCTGCCTGTCCCGCTGAGTTTCTCCAGCATGTTGTGTCTACCATCGGTTTAAACCAGCATCCGCTGTTCCTTTCTATAGGTTTGTAGGTTAAACGGCTTTGGTTACAAAAAAATGTTAATTGTCCCTAGTGTGCAAGATAGTTCACGTTCACAAGTTAAAGAAGTACAATTAGGCCATTCGGCCCATCGATTTCACTCCGCCATTCAATCATGGCTGATCTCTGCCTCCTAATCCCATTTTCCTACCTTCTCCCCATAACCCTTGACACCCATTCTAATCAAGAATCTGTCTATCTCTGCATTCAAAATATCCACTGACGGCCTCCACAGCCTTCTGTGCCAATGAGTTCCACAGATTAGCTACCCTCTGACTAAAGAAGTTCTCCTCTTCTCCTTTCTAAAAGAATGCCCTTTAATTCTGAGGCTATGACCTCTGGTCCTAGACTCTCCCACCAGTGGAAACATCCTTCCACATCCACTCTATCTATGCCTTTCATTATTCTGTAAGTTTCAATGATGTCCCCCCCCCTCCCTCAACCTTCTTATCTTCAGCGAGTACAGGCCCAGTACTGTCGAATGCTCATTCCTGGAATCCTTCTTGTAAACCTCCTCTGGACCCTCTCCAGAGTCAGCACATCCTTCCTCAGAGATGGGGGCCAAATTTGCTCACAGATAGTGTTAGTGCAGGGTAATCACTGATCGGCGCGGATGTGGTGTATCTGGACTTTCAAAAAGCCAAGTCCCACAGAAGAGATTAGTGTGCAAAATTAGAGCACATGGTACTGGGGATAGGGTATTGACATGGATAGAGAACTGGTTGGCTGACAGGAAGCAAAGAATAGAAATTAATGGGTCCTTTTCAGTATGGCAGGCAGTGATTTAGATGAAGGAAATATATGTAACATCTCCAAGTTTGTTGGTGACACAAATCTGGGTGGCAGTGTGAGCTGCGAGGAGGATGCTATGATGTTGGGGGGCGGGGGGGGGGGTCCAGAACCAGGGGTCACAGTTTAACAATAAGGGGTAGGCCATTTAGGACTGAGATGAGGTGAAATCTTTTCACCCAGGGAGTTGTGAACCTGTGGAATTCTCTGCCACAGAAGGCAGTGGAGGCCAATTCACTGGATATATTCAAGAGAGAGTTGAATATAGCTGTTAGTGTTAACGGAATCAAGGGATATGGGGAGAAAGCAGGAACGGGGTACTGATTGTGGATGATCAGCCATGATCGTATTGAATGGCGGTGTTGGCGCGAGGGGCTGAATGGCTTACTCCTACACCTATTTTCTATGTTTCTATGTCAAATTTTGGTGCGGCAGATTTTGAGTTGCAAAAATATTATTTTCAGAGATGACTTTCAAATCATCAGTGAACTCAGTGCAGGATATTAAAATAGAATACTCAACTTTGCAAAGTTTGCTAATTGTATTGGTGTTTAGCATAAATTACACCAATTTGACTTGGAGATCAGCATCTCCAAATCGAATGCGAGTAATATGCGAGTAACATGGGCAGGTGTATGTTAATGATGAGCAAACAAATATTGCCTGCTGTCATATTTATCCTTTCATTAATTCAAGTTACTTTTTTTTTTGCCTGTGCTTAAATACAGGAGATATTTGGATGGCAGACTTTTGAGTCGGAAGCTTGTGGGAAAGAACTGCAGATACTGATTGACACCATAGACACAAAATGCTGGAGTAAACTCAGCGGGACAGGCAGCATCTCTGGAGACAAGGAATGTTGTGACGCTTCGGGTCGAGACTTAAGTTGGATGTCCACACATTTTCGGGGTACTATCATTTATCTTTTCAGTACAATTTATTTGCTGACTTGCATAATATGAATGGAGATTGCACGGATTTCAAATAGTTCAACAACTACCGAGCAACATTATTACATAAATACAATGTACCAATTACAGTGTCACCATCAGCAGATGAGGACAGATCCCACATTGTGTTAAAGAAGGAACTGCAGATGCTGGAAAATCGAAGGTACACAAAAATGCTGGAGAAACTCAGCGGGTGCAGCAGCATCTATGGAGCGAAGGAAATAGGCAACGTTTCGGGCCGAAACCCTTCTTCAGACATTGGCAGTTCCACATTGGCAGTTCCTCAATTCAGATCAAATATAATTAGAAGGATGGAAGATAATTCATTGTTTTACCATTGATTTTCAAGTTAAAAATATTAGTCAGGAATGCGAAGAGTATTGATTATATAATCATGGATATTTTGCAAAAATGACAGGAAATTCTGTCAATACTCTTTAAAAACGAAAAATCTACACTCCAGTAGATCTGCGATCATCTTGAGAATGGGAAGGGCAACCTCCGAGAGAAAACAGCTTGCAGCACCAAAAAAATATTCATTTGATTCGACATGCTTTTAGCTAGAAGTATCCAAAATTAGACCTAATGCACTCCTTTCCATAGTTTGATATCTTCCTCTATTTCAAATGTTCATCTAATTTTCCCTTCAAATAATTAATGGTCTCCTCCTGAACCAATCCCCATTACATAGCATTCCATGCTCCAATAACTCTGTGTAAAGAATTTTCTCTTAACAATCTCTTTGAGTTAATTTTAAATTAATTACCACTTGCCATTGATGCCCATTCAGTAGACAATGGCTCCCCTTATTCATTCCATCAAAACTCCTCATATCTGTAAAAATATCAATTAGGTCGTCTTTTACCTCCTTTGCTTCAGCAGAAATGACGAATTGTATTTACAAAATGCCTTGAATGTAGAAAAAACATTCCAGGGAGCTTTGCAGATGTTGTAATCAGATGAAAATGGATCCCAAGAATCAGAAGATGTTAAAATTGGAAACAAAAATACTTGCTTAAAATTGTGAGTGTTTAGGAGGGTTGTGGAAGAGGATAGATAGATAAAATCGTACATGTATTTAGGTGGGATATTCCAGATCATGCCAACATTCAAATAGTTACGAGTGAGAAGTCAGTAGAGGATGGGACATGCCACAATAGTAATAGCAAGTGTTTGCCATGTAGAGATTAGGTGCCCAGAGCTCAGCATAGAGTGGAAAAAACATTATCATAGCGGGAAGATGTCAGGATTTGTGGGAACAGCCAAACTCAGTGGCTATTCTTCATTCAACCAACGCTGGACAATGCATCTGACAGCATAGCAACAGCGAAGAAGCACGATAGGAAAATAGGCCTAAAGATAGGCCTTGACACAATTGGAAGGTGGCTCCATACTCTTAAACCCATGTCCCACTGTACGAGTTCATTCAAGAGCTCTCCCGAGTTTAAAAAAAAATCAAACTCGTGGTAAGCACGGAGAATGAACGTAGCGGGTACGTCTGAGCTCGGGGACGTCTCTTGGCGGCTCATAACGCTAACGGTAGGTACTCGGGAAACGCGGTAAGCTCGGGAAGACTCGTGAAGATTTTTCAACATGTTGAAAAATGTCCACGAGAGCCCCGAGTACCTACGAGCGGCCATTACTGTAAATCTCCGAGTTCGAATCAGGGCAAACTTGGGAGAACTCTTGAATGAACTCGTACAGTGGGACAGGGCTTTTAGCATTCCTGGCTAATATTTTTTACTTGAAAATCCAGGGTAAAACAATGAATTATATTGCATTCTTTTAAATATTATTTGATCTGAATTGAGGAACTGCCGACCTGGGATCTGTCCTCGTGCTGACGGTGACACTGTGATTGGTACAATCGCATTGGACGGTGGAAAGACAGCTGTGGGTGATAAGGAATATGGAGGAAGAGATGTCTGCAGAGATGTCATAGTTCTGGTGGTGAGTTGGGAAGCCGGATGGAAATTTATATCTACGATGGGATATGTAAGGGAGCAGGCATGCTTTTCAAGCTGCATAGATGTGGCAGGTGTAAGAAGGTTGTGTGATATGATACAATACAACAGAACTTTATTTATCCCAGGACGGAAATTGATCTGCCAACAGTCATAAAAAGAAAATACATGAGACATTAAAGGAAAGTGATGATGGAGAGGATTGGGGATGTGCAAAGATTGAGGTGGGGGGGGGGGGGGGGGAGTCAGTCTACCTCACGACAGAAGGGGGAGTAGTTGTATAGTTTGATAGCCACAGGGAAGAAGGATGTCCTGTGGCATTCTGTGCTGCATCTTGGTGGAACCAGTCTGTTGCTGAAGGTGCTCCTCAGGTTGACCATGGAGGGGGTGAGCTGTATTGTCCAAGATGCTCCGCAGTTTAAGGAGCATCCTCCGCTCCAAGACCACCTCCCATGAATCCAACTCCACTCCGCCCCCAAGACTGAGCCAGCCTTCTTGATGAGTTTGTTAATCCTATTGGCGTGCGTGGCCTTTGCCCTGCTGCCCCAGCACACGGCAGCGAAGAAGATGGCTCTGGCTACCACCGATTGATAGAACATCTGCAGCATCTTACTGCAGACATTGAAGGAGCAGAGCCTTCTCAAAAAAGTACAGCCAACTCTGTCCCTTCTTGTACAGTTCCGCAGCGTTCCTGGACCAGTCCAGTTTACTGTCCAGGTACACTCCAATGTTTGAGCTACCTGTCAAGGAAAGCCATAATGAAGCCAGGTCACAGTTGTAGATTACGATGGTGCATATTACTGTAGTGCCTTTCATCATGACCGCAGTTTCCTTTGCCTGGCACCAACCTTGCGGCTCTCCAGCTTTACCCCAGCATTTTGTGTCTACCTTTGATTTCTAAGGATATGCCTTCTTTATAAGCACTGTAATTAAATTTTTCACTAAATCTTGATCTCTTGCCCATTTTCCTTTGCGTCCCAGCCTACCTCTGTTATAATCGGAAATATTCACAGTCCTGCCTAAACTTAGACTGTATCTCCAGTATAGTGTCTAAATCTTAACTGTACTGAAGTGTTAATCCTCCTAAAACTTCAATATAGTTTTGGATACTTTACACATTCACGTGTCATTTGATTTAATCCCAAACTACTTTTTCAGTGTTTTCTCACTTGTGGAGGCAAGATCTGGATGCACAGTGCTGGATACCACATTGTTTTCCTCAGGATCAGTGATTCCATTCTTGTTGTGAACACTGTGGCTTGTAGCAATCCTAGTGGAATTTACAGCACAGGCAACACTTATTCAGCCCTACTGTTCAATGCTGCTGTTTAAGCTTCAAGTCAACCTCCTCCAGTCCTTCACTCCTTTTGTTTATTCTTGGAATGTGGGTGACATGGATGAGGCCAGCATTTTATGCCCATCCTTGCATGCATTTCTGCTGAGGTTTAGTTTAGTTTAACCGAAGATTGACACAAAAAGCTGGAGTAACTCAGCGGGACAGACAGCATCTCTGGAGAGAAGGAAGGGGTGACGTTTCGGGTCGAGACTGAAGGTCACAAGAAAGGGAAACAAGAGATATAGACATGATGTAGAGAGATATAGAACAATGAATGAAAGATATGCAAAAAAGTAACGATGATAAAGGAAACAGGCCATTGTTAGCTGTTTGTTAGGTGACAAAGAGAAGCTGGTGCGACTTGGGTGGGGGAGGGATGGAGAGATAGGGAATGCCGGGGTTACTTGAAGTTAGAGAAATCAATATTCATACCATTGGGCGAAATATGAGATGCTATTTAGTTTAGAGATATAGCGCGGAAACAGGCCCTTCGGCCCAGCGAGTCTGCACTGACCAGCAATCCCCGCACACTAACACCATCCTACACACACTAGGTACAATTTACACTTATACCAAGCCAATTAACCTACAAACCGGTACGTCTTTGGAGTGTGGGAGGAAACCGAAGATCTCGGAGAAAACCCACGCAGGTCACAGGGTGAACGTGCAAACTCCGTTCAGACAGCACTCGTAGTCGGGATGGAACCCGGGTCTCTCTGGCATGGCAAGCGCTGTAAGGCAGCAACTCTATCGCTGCGCCACCGTGCCACCTACATGGTGCTGAGAGATGTGAATTTTCACCCTGTAGACCAGGGATAATGTAGTCATTGCAGAGGTCTGCGTGGGATGAGACTAAGATAGAAACTTTCAGGTGGTGGTGACTCTTTGTGCCAGTCACCCTAGTACTGCTAGGCGATAGAGATGATTTAATTCCATTCTCCCATGGTAATTATTTGACTTCCCTTCTTTATATCCTTCTATGCTCAACCAGTCCTTGCAGTCCTGGATCCCATCTTCCAACCAACCTGACAATAAAAACCTTTCCCAGAAGTTCCTTGTTAAATTTATTATTGGGTATCTTATATTTCAAATCTGTAATTTAGATTTCTCTACCACCTGATTAATAAACAATGTTGTTTTGAAATATATGCGCTTTTATTGTACGAAATAATGTTCTAATTTTCAATTTATAAAGCTGCAGGAAAGTTGCTGGGAACTGGATACCAATGCTTCTTTATATTTCCCTGTGTTTTACTGCTTACACTGGAAATTAACTACCTTTCCCGTGTAGATGTACTCCATAGATTTTCTGCATGTATTTAACTAGCCTTTCAGATGTGTTGTAATTATTTTTGTAGGTTTGGCCAATATTCTGAATACAAGGGGAGATTTAAGAGGATACAATCGGCAGTTAATTAGCTATTTGTGTGACAGACAGCCATAGAGTAACCCTTATAATCCTCCTCTTTGTGGCTTGTGTCTACCAAAGGGCTCAGTTCCCTGTAAAAGTCAGTAATGCTGCCAGAATTCTGTGAAATGTACACAAAGCTGCATTTGCTAAGTATGTGAGCATGGGAATGGCCTGTGTAGATAGGCAGGGCTGTGTTGGTTTCCAACATGTAAATAGCGGGATTTTGACTGTTTTATAGATTTGTTGACCATTAATCCAACATCTTCAGGTGCTGCCCGCAAACATTTATGCTTCATAGCTCTGGAGAATATCCTCTTAAAACATCACAAACTTATCCTCGTGTCCTTTATATATTGAAAACATGTAGAGAAAATGCCATGTAACTTATTTACTGCAAAGAAGTGCGGAATTTTTCTGCGATGTCCTGTGGCAGAAAATTAGACAGTGGAGATGGAGAGAGAGAGAGAGAGAGAGAGAGAGAGAGAGAGAGAGAGAGAGAGAGAGCAAGAGAGAGCAAGAGAGAGCAAGAGAGAGAGAGAGAGAGAGAGAGAGAGAGAGAGAGAGAAAAAACAAAGAGAGAGAGAGAGAGAGAGAGAGAGAGAGAGAGAGAGAGAGAGCAAGAGAGAGCAAGAGAGAGCAAGAGAGAGAGAGAGAGAGAGAGAGAGAGAGAGAGAGAGAGAGAGAGAGAGAGAGAGAGAGAGAAAAAAAACAAAGAGAGAGAGAGAGAGAGAGAGAGAGAAAATAATTTAAAGTCTGTCTTCCAATTTTTCCTGCTAAGAATTATTGCAGTAGCAGTAGTGACTAGTGTGGAAAGAGGGGGAAGATTCTAAAAGACCGAATTCCCAACAAACCTTCCACAGTTTACACTGTATACTGTGAGCCATTTTACATTATTAGATTAGTGCGCAGACAGTGGCTTCTAAAGGATAAATGTTCAAGATAAAAATCATTAGGTTATAGGTTATCTTTTTCACATTTTCTCTGTAAAGGAAAACAAACTCAGAAAGTTTCAAAAATATGAGGAAAAAATGAAAACAGGTGCCTCTTCTTTCCACAAGGGCATTTGGTTATTTTTATTTTCTCTTTCTTGCATGTCTTTTGATTTTGGCATTTCACTTTTCAGTCGCCATTTCCTTCTGTTGGGTCACACTTCTTAATATATGTGCCAGGCTGTACATATATAGTTAACATAAAACAGTTTAATCTTCTTCCTCCAAAGAACTAGGGAAGCAATAAATGGCGAAGTGTATATATCTATTCCTTTTCATCTGTACCATGAAGATAAAGGACACAATTGGACCCACTGATGTTGACCATGCTTGAGAAGTGGAAACAATGGCAAACAGCCTCCTACATTGCTTTGAATGTGGCTGTATACCATTGAGTCGATAGGATCAGTAAACTTCCTTAACCCAGCAGGATGAATGATGTGTTTCAACGACTTGTTTAGGGAAACAAGAGAGAAAATGTTCAGCTACTATTCTGCAAGCTTTCGGCTAAGCTTTATTCTGTTATTTATTTCATTTTGACAATAGAAGTACTTACAATCAAGTTTTCATGATACATTTGTTTACAATCTCCAGTCTGAAGGCAGTACCCCCCCGGCTCATCCTTTTGGATATGTTTTTAACATTGCTTCTCCCGTGTACAGTGTTGAAATGTCATCCTTCCCTCTTGCATGTTTTGGATGGCAGCAGACAAGCCCTGTTCCTCTTGAACAAATTGAGGATAGTGGTGGAAAATCTATGGGTAAAGTTGCTTCTGTGCAAACGCTAAGAACAGTCTTACCCTGACCTTACATTTGCGTGGAATTCACCCAAGCATGGCCTCGTTGGTTGCTGGGTGCAAACACAAGCCATAGTACTCAATCCAGATGCTCACCGGCCTGCACCCAAAATGTCAATCCTACAGTGTATATTGTATGACCGTGTTACTCTGGATCACACTTGGCCAGGCACAGTACAACTGTGCAGACTGTGGCTTTAACCTAGTATCCACAATGAATAGTCAGGGTTAGTCAGTCTGCCTAAGATTAAGAGAAGCCTGATGCGTTAAGAATATTTGTAAGTTAATATTGAAATTCAGTAGCGCGTCCATTTGCAATCAAATATAAATGGTTGAATCCAGGATGCTCTCAAACCTGATTTTGCTGGTGCAGAATTTAATCTGCAATGTAGTCAAATATTACTAGCACATCATAGCATTTGTACAGGATGAAGCCAGATTTTTTTTTAGGAAACAGCTTAGGTGGAGATTATATAAAGCTGAAATTGAGTTTAAAAGTTTTTCCCATTCATGCAAGTTACTGCTATTAAGCATTTTGCAGAAGTGCTCAGCTTTATGGAGATTCCATATGACTGCCTGTATTGCGATTTGTGTTCAGTGCCTGTGTGAAAGAAGCTGAAATTTAGATCATTCAGCTCATTTTTCCACAAATGATCATTCCCTATCCTGACATGTCCCTTCCCTGTTTTATAACAGCCAGAAGAAATCCATTTTGTTGATTAGCAAGAAGGATTTTTTTCGGGGGGTTTTGATTTGCCTAAAAAGCTGCTGATAAAAGTAAAACTGTGGAATTTTTGCAGAGTGTGCTTTTCAATGTGTCTGACTCAGACTGCTGAAGTGTAAAGGGTCACAGTGGCTAAAGCCTGGCAAAGCCTGCTAATCTGGGCACTCCTGTGCAAACTGATTTCAAAGTCTTACATCAGCTCTCAGGCATCTCGAGGTGGAGCTACATTAGGACAAACACCGCACACAGATAACAGCTAACGAAAACTTCTGAAAGTGCTGCAAGTTTTTCTTCTCTTTTTTTCCCATGTGGCCATCATCTATAAAGCTATTTGGTGCAAAAACTGGATTAAGTTGAATGATACTTGCACCACATTCCCCTGCACTGGTCCCTGTCAATGCCCCTTCCATGTTGCAGAGTTTAACTGCTAGGCTTTAATGATTAGACTTATTCCTGGATTGTAGAGTCACCAAGTTATAAAAAAAGGCATAACCTCTAAGCTTTTACAAAATTTCATTTGGAGATCCCTCAAACTTGTTTTTCTGTTAATATTCTGTGGAAAAAGCACATATCAAATGCAGCAGAAATATATATTAGATAACGTCTGGTTTACCACATTTTTTCATGACTACCGACATAGTAACAGTGTGGTAAACACTGATAGAACAAGCTGCTAGCTTTTCAGTAAGGATTTATTTCTGGGATTTTGTATGAATGGTGAGCAACAAGTTTAATAAAGTTTCAGAAAATACTAAAGTGACGCCCACACTTTGAGGGAAAACCAAATTTGTTTTCTCTGAAGGGAATTTGTGTTTGTAAGGATGATTCCTGGGGGCTTTGTTTTCAGGCCTTGATGTGTGACCATCAGCCTAGGCTGCCCCTCACCCCTAGTCTATTCTGCCAGTGTTCTGCCCACCCATACTGACACAGCAGGGGGAAGGGCTTCAACGGAGGCACAATCAAAAGCTGAAGAAAACAAGTGCTTTTCAGGGTCTGATGTGTGGGAATCAAATGAGGGGCCTTGCTCAAATCCTGTGTCTAGGCAACCGTGGCAATATGCTGGGGGGGAATATGATTAATGCTGCAAACAAGGCAGCCTCTCTGTGCTGGTAAATTTTAACTGTGATAAGATGACGCACCGGAATTATCACAGCAAAGCTCAATTTTTGCACGTAGAAAGCAGCTGATTTGTAGGATATTCCCTCCTTCGTAAACGGACAATGGCTGTCCAGACCCAGGTTGGTGGTAAAATATGGCATCTGCCAAGGCTGCAGCTGGCTCTCCAACAGAAGATTAATAAGTCACTGTTTCCAAGTCGACCACAACCTAGTGGGAACTATCCAGCGCTACTTGAATTCTGGGTAGAAGCCTCGCTGCAGGCTGGTCTGGTTTTACTGTGATGTTTTGTCCGTAGCTGATAATGTGCAATAAACATCTGTGGCCGGAAAATAAAAGGCGTCTCTGACCACCACTATCACGTCCCATTTACCTTAATCAGGTACTTAAATTAAGAAAAAGAAATCACCACTTGAAATTTAAAAAAATCTCTCTAACAAAACTTTACACCCAGTTTAAGGGAAAGTATGGCAGAATAAGTTTTAATAGCCACACGGCTCTTTTTAGTCAGACAGAAGTTGTGCCTGTGCAGTGGCAGTGCCCTCTAGTGACAAATGTAAGAAAGAGATCCGTGCGGTTCTTGCATATGACAAAGCCGGTTTAATATTAAACCCAAATCCACCTGCTAACCTGGTTTGAGATGCACACATTTATAGTGATTTGCAACAAATACTGCAATAATTGAACTGTATGTTTGGAGTGTGTTGTGCACTGTTACAACAAGCTTATTCACAGTAAAGAGCAAAACCTGACCATCACTGGGAAGCAACGTAAAAGAAAAGTTGGACTTAAAAATAAGAAACTGCTGTAAACTCTGATATTAACTTTGTGGTTTGTATTCAAATCGTTTGTATGATCCACTTAGAACTTTACTGTCCAATGAACAAGCACCGAATGAAATGTTTTACACTATTTCAAAGACAAATGGGAAGGCAAAGGGAAGAAATAGCTTTGTGGCATTTTAATTAATTGTTTTCACCTCTTTTAATCATTCAAAGTATTCACATGATGAAGAGCTGCCTGATATTAGCAAGGTCTAGCCTATCATTCAATTTCTATTTAAACAAACTGAAAGTCATATTTCACAAATTAATGGCGAAATCAGTGGGAGATAATAGTTGAACAAAAGGAAAAGTTTGCAGCACAGTAGCAGGATATTCACTTCTTCAGAAGATAGACACAAAAGCCGGAGAAACTCAGTGGGACAGGCAGCATCTCTGGAGGGAAGGAATGGGTGACGTTTCGGGTCGAGATTCTTCTTCACTTCTTCAAGTCTGTACTCGCAATTACTGCATTAGAGGCATTTATATGAATTTAATTCCTGTTCATTAATATTGCTATTTTCCAAGCATTCATCTCTCTCTAAAGTAACATATTGATGCCGTTTCAGTGACAGATCATGGCAGAGACTCACTTTGTAAATTACAGCTGCCCGTGATGGATTTATGCTGATTCTGCGTCAATGGTACCAGACTCTCCCCTGATTCCAGAAGCCCCTGTTTTCAAGCACAAATGTAGCCTGACACTTTGGGACAGTGCTAAGGAAATGTGATTCTGTTTTTGAGATCTTGTTCGCTGTCTCCGGTAGATTTTAGAGATCACACGACGGCATTGAAAGAAAGGCAGAGGGATTGTCCGAGTGTTCAGGCCTACATGAGTCAACCTCACATGAGGTTGACTTCATTGGCAAAGCCAGAAAACTGTTTGCCCCGAGCAGTTGGCAAGAGAACCTTCCCGGACCTGACTAGAATCTTAATCACATTGAAAGTCTGAATTTTCCACTGCTTTTTTTTTTAAAGCTTTCTCTTTTATCGGATCCTTCATGCCTAAAGAGTGTGAACCTGTCACCTTGAGGTGTTTGTCAAACTAGCACAACGGGCAGAACAGAAATTTGATAAGATCTTTGGCTTGTCAGAATGCAGAAACCACAATGAACTTATGATTTTCCCATGGTGTTGAGTCCAAGGGCAGCAGCGTGTGCTTTTCTGCAATGTTGGGCACTGCTGTAATGTATTGGTGCTTCAGTGAGCTGTGACACAAAATGATGAGCAAAGGTTTCTCTCCCCAGGGACTTTGCTGCATAGTCGGCCTCTGCTTTTTGTGTGGCATCGAGAGAGCCAGTAGGTGGAGAAGGTACGCAGGGAGATTCAGTGAGTGGGTCCCTCGAGCTGTCGTCAGGCACTTGCTTGGAGGCTGGCTCAAGCATTCCATTGGCAGAAACCTGGGATTAGGTCAGCTGCCAGCTCCCTCTGGTCAGGAATGGCAGCGAGCACCGCAGAGGCCTGGAAGGAGTTGGGAAAAGAGAAGGGTCTTGACCCGAAACATCACCCATTCCTTCTCTCCAGAGATGCTGCCTGTCCCGCTGAGTTACTCCAGCATCTTGGGAAAAATAAACACTGAGCACAAAGCAGAACTAATGTGACGAATTTCAGCTATTTGTCCAAATGGTCACGAAACGTCAATACAAAATCTTAACATATTTATTTAAAATAATAACTGACAGCAGACGCCCATGTTGACTTCAAGAATGGGACTTGCATTACCAAGTTGCCCTCTCCCCACCACTGTCTGGCTATCACTGTACATCGCAGCAGCCGCTGGTTAAAACTGGCCTGGGTAAGTCCCATTATGAGATCCTGCATCAAGCAAGAAAAAGATTCATGATTTTCCCACAATTAAAATTCTGGGTAGCCTACATAATTTCTTAAACTGCTGCCACAATTTCTCATGTATGGCACGTGCAGCCTTTTTTGTTCAAATGTAGAGCAATTGTACATAATTGTCTGTTTCACCTGAAGAATAAGCTTCCTTTGAGTATGTTGTAAAATGTCTTGAGTCCTTTCTAATAGTCACTTCTAAGCAGACTATCGGTTTGATAATGAAATATTTAATTCTTTGGGATAAATAGCATTGTAAGGGATCTATAGGAATAGCATGTGAGTATAGGCTAAAAGAATATGGCTTCACACAGGATATTCAAGTGGACTTAATGAGACTATATGGAAAAGATGGAAAAGATCAGCAAAGTTTGCATTTCAGAACTACTGAATTGATGGAGTTCTGTTTGGATTCTTCGCTAATGTGAGTTTTGTTTCCCTCCTGCAAAGTACTTTCCACCAGCTTGGAAAAGCAAATGCAACCTGATACTCTAGTTTCAAAATGCTTATAGACCCACATGTTTCCGACCCTTGCTGTCTGAGACCAGATGTAACAATGGGTGTCAGGTGGCAATGTAACAGGGAAAAAGAATTATCCTCAGCTGGGCCTGCGATAATGTTTTCACAATCATTTTGCATAGTACAACTCAATCTGGTAGCACAAGCCGCAAGTGCAGTGCCTACAGATTGATTAGACCAGTCAGCGGTTATCCTTGTGCATTCTGATTTGTTTATCTTGCATGCCTCACCAGACTCCATTCTGACTGAGCACCAGTGTAAATGGTGCAGGAGTTAAATTACTGCAACATTAATCCAGAGGTCTGAGACAACAATTGAGTGACACGAGATCAAATCCCACCATGGAACCAATGAAATTTAAATTAAGTAAATGGCCTGGAATGAATTAAAAGCCAGTCTGGATAATATACTCACCGTGAAACTACCAAATTGGTACAATATTTAATTTGGTTCACAAATGTCCTTTGGGGAGGGAAGATTTATTCCCATATCTGGGTCCAGCTTTATGTGTGGACTTTTAACTGCCTTAGTCTAGCGAGCTATGCAATGGTCTCATAACCAGCATATAATTAGAGTTCCTTTGCCAAGGACCGCAGCGGTTCAGGAAGATGTTTCACCACCACCCACTGAAGGATAAGTAGCGGTGAACAATGAACGTTGGCCTTGACAGTAATCCTGAAAAATGAATATTAAAACATTCTGCAAGGGCAACGCAATGACATTCAGTTTCACCATCCTGCTTCCCGAATACATTGTCAGAAGCCAACTCCACAATCTCCTGTCTTCCTACTGAGAACACATCATCTATTGCAGGACTGTGAGTTGGAAGTAGAGAGGGCATTTTATGTTTCTGGTGAATTAGTTAGATACTGGGTGGTAATGTAATGACATTGAAGCCTGGCTCTATATGAAAATGAAGTGGTTCAGTATCCAAAGCCTTATCCTCACCTGACTGACTTACTCTTGCTGGGAGAGTGAATGGTATCCACAAGTCTGTTTCTGTGCACACTCTTTGTTCGAAGTGGAATTTGACCAAGTTGTGAAGATTCCCTGGGAAGTCTACACTCGCCTCTGAGCCACAGATGCTGTGGGCGGCACAGTGGCGCAGCGATAGAGCTACTGCCTTACAGCGCCAGAGACCCGGGTTCGATCCTGACTACGGGTGCTTGTCTGGACAAGGTTTGTACCCCGTGACCTGCGTGGGTTTTCTCCGAGATCTTCGGTTTCTTCCCACACTCCAAAGGCGTACAGGTTTGTAGGTTAATTGGCTTGGTATACATGTAAATTGTCCCTAGTGTGTGTAGGATAGTGTTAGTGTGCGGGGATCGCTGGTCGGCGCGGACTCGGTGAGCCAAAGGGCCTGTTTCCACACTGTATCTCTAAATTAAACCAAACATCTGGACCAATGACTGGTTGGGGAAAGATTTCCCACCTGATATTTTAGTCACATGTTTTGAAGCTACCTTTCAATGAACCAAAATCAGGTTAATAAATCATACTGATTCTAATTCATTAGTACAATGATCTTTATCTAACTGGTAACTGTGAGAAAAATCTCACTAATGTGGCAAAATCTGAAGCAGCATTGTTATAATCTGGGAACAGTGCCATTACAATTACTTTATAACTATTCCAATTTATGGTGGCAGAGAGTGGCACAAAATCTCCAGGAAAATACAGCTGTGGCATTTGTAATGATACACATTACCCATCCCGTAATTTCCTTTACAGTTTTCATGAGTCCTCTTGCAATATTATTGCGCCATTCAATGAAGCAATCTTCAGGAAAATAAACGACACTCTTATCTTCACGCAAAGTAAACCTGAATTCTAGTCTCCGAGTGGACTTTCTTTTGGCTAATTTGGGGACTACTGGTTCATGTGTTCAAGGGCCAGATTCTAAGCATTTTGGTGCAAAGCATTGAATGCAAAAGGAGGTAGGCTGAAAGCACCCAGTTTCATTTAATTTCCAAAACTCAACAAGAAACATAAAGAGAAGTCTTTAAAGATACACAAAAAGGCACAAAATGCTGGAGTAACTCAACGGGTCAGACAGCATCCCTGGCGAACATCGATAGGTGATGTTTCAGGTCGGGACTCTTCTTCAGACTGTAATCAAACACAAGCAGGTGATAAAAATATAACATTTATTTAACTTCCCCATGCAACACTCCACTTACCGAAACCTTTTGATAAGAAATCTTCAGTTTATTGTCATATACATCATGGTGCAATGCAGTTCCTTGTTCGCCTGAAGATCATCACTGACTACTGTACCTGCATGCTTACTTTCAGTGACTGATGTACAAGCACACCCAGGTCTCGTTGCACCTCCCCTTTTCCTAATCTGACACCATTCAGAGTTAAGGGGCTGTCCCACTGCGGCGAGCTAATCCGCGAGTTAAGAAGAGTGTCTTCGACCTTTAAGCTCGAGGGCACTCGCCTGGAAAACCTCGAGCTGGATCGACCGCAGCGTTGAAACCGTGAGCTGGATCGACCGACCCCACACACACACACACACACAAACATATCGCAAAGGCGGGGGCCAGGTAAAGCGGGGGAGCGCTGTCTGAAATTCATGAAGAGGAAAGTAAAAGATGGCTGCAGAGTGTACGGTAAGTCCTTTAGAGAGCGCGGAGGGGGTGGGGGGGGAGAGAAGGGGGGAGAAGGAGTGGCGACACTTTTAAGAAGTTTAATAAAGTTAATGGGCATTATATATACCGGTCGGTTTTCCTTGGTCCTGAAAACTCCAATGAGCCAATTATAATGCCCGGTCAGCGAAGGAGATTGCCTACGGCTGCCCTCGACTGCCTGTAACTAAGTAGCGACCCCACTCCACTGCACTACGAGTTAAAAAGTACCATGCCAACCAAATTTTACTCACGGAAAATGTTTCAACATGCTGAAAAATTTTCTCGACCTAGCTGAGGCCGCAAGTATTCGGGAACTTCCCTCGAGCATAAAGGAGAGTTCCAGTGACCTCATAGGACCTCCTAGGACCAGGTGTCGACCATGCTGCGAGTTTGAGTCGAGGGCAAACTCGTCTAAACTCGCAGATTAGGTTGCCGCTGTGGGACAGCCCCTTTAGAGATTGAGTTTGAGTTCATGGCAACACCTCTGGGAAGGAAGTGTGATGGAGCTGATTAGTTCAAAAGTCTGATCACCATGGGAAAGATGCTATTCCTAAGTCTGAACATCCAGGCTTTCAAGCACCTGTATCTTTCCCCAGAAGAGAGAACAGGAAACAGCCAGAGTGGTAGGCACCTTTGTCGATACTTCCAGTCTTCCTGATGCGATGTAGTGTGAAGATGGACTGGGTGAAAACTGCATCCACAATTTCTATGCATCATGCACCATAGAAAGCATTTTATCAGGATGCATCACAGCTTGGTTTGGGAACAGCTCCGTCCAAGACCGCAAGAAATTGCAGCGAATTGCGGACGCAGCCCAGACCATCACACAAACCAACCTCCCTTCCATGGACTCCATATATACCTCAAGCTGCCTTGACAAGGCCATCAGCATAATCAAGGACAAATCGCGTCCTGGCCACTCCCTCTTCTCCCCTCTCCCATTAGGCAAAAGGTATAAAAGTGTGGAAACGCACACCTCCAGATTCAGGGACAGTTTCTTCCCAACTGTTATCAGGCAACTGAATCATCCTACCACAACCAGAGAGCAGTGCTGAACTACTATCTACCTCATCGGTGACCCTCGGACTATCCTTGATCGGACTTTGCTGATTTAACCTTGCACTAAACGTTATTCCCTTATCATGTAACTATACACTGTAAATGGCTTGATTGTAATCATGTATTGTCTTTCCGCTGACTGCACGCAACAAAAGCTTGGTATGGGTGACAATAAACTAAACAGAACTAACGAGCCT
>CM075984.1:3690574-3907246 GCA_038087875.1 Malacoraja senta | reverse complement strand
CCATCCACAATCAGTACCCCGTTCCTGCCTTATGCCCTGACTCTGCTATTTTTAAGAGCCCTATCTAGCTCTCTCTGACAGCATCCAAAGAACCTGCCTCCACCACCCTCTGAGGCAGAGAATTCCACAGAGGGGTTGAAGATATTGGTGAATTCTGCGGCAGGGTTGGTTGATGCATGATTTCAGAACCCATTGACAGACTCCATACTAGCCAACCCCTTTCCGAGAGTTTATCCTCGTCATAGCAGACCTACTTTCTGCCACCGGGATGTATGGGATTGGAGCCAGCAGACAATGGGTGCCCTTTCCTCCAGGGAGTACTTGGAGTAAAGTCATTATATTTCAATTAATAAAAAAAAATTACCTGATTACATTTTATCTTTGTATACTTTGATTGTCAGCTTCCCCTAGCTAGCAATAATCTCTCTAATTATAAAACTCTGATCTTGGATGTGGATGCATTTATTTGTGTATTTGTTTGTTCGTCTGCGATTCACATCTCCTCGAAAACACGACACACTAACGGTGAAATTTTTACATTTTCCGATAGAGATTTACACCATGATGTCAAAATCACCTCATCTGAAATATTTGATACATTATTTCCTGAATTATTTATGAAAATGTTCAAAAAATTCTTGGTAAATAAACGAGATGGTCTTGCTGATGACGTCACAATGGTTCTGCCTGCCTGCCTCTGCTCGCGCTGTCACAATGGATCTGCCTGCCTCTGCTCGCGCTGTCACAATATATCTGCCTGCCTCTGCTCGCGCTGTCACAATGGTTCTGCCTGCCTGCCTCTGCTCGCGCTGTCACAATGGATCTGCCTGCTCAGCTCGCGCTGCGAGTGATGTCACCCCTTTCTGTCTTCTGTACTTCTTGGCTTCTTAACTTTCACTTCTTCAAATTTGTCACTTAGCGTCTTTAAACTGCTGCTCAGGTCGTGCAGTGCTGGGCTCCTTGAAGTTCTAGAACATTGCACCGGCGGCCGTTGTCGGCGCGCGGGCACGTGTGAGGGTGCGGGACCGCGCGATGGGAAGTTGATCGTGGTGGCCATTAGTCCCCTCGTGGAATCGTGACGCCTTTTCCCACCTGATGATCTCTGGCCGTCACAGGGGGAGACCTCCTCTCTGTCTCCCCCGCCCGATCATCTGTCACGCGGGTGGGTGGGCTTCCCCTCATGGAAGCCATGATCGGCCGGCCCTCCACTGCTTTTGACTGTCCTCAGATCACTCCGGGCCTCGCTCGGGTCCACGCCGGCCGCAGGCCAGCTCGGGCCCGGCGCCTGGTGGGGAGGCATCTGCTCTATGACCTGGGTAGGTGCTGCCTCTACCCCTTCCCCTCCCCTCTCTATCCCCTTTCGGGGCAGAGAAAGGGGGAGGAGAGGGGGAGTGGAGGGAAGTGGAGGGGGAGGGGAGGGGGGCGGGGAGGGGAGAAGGGGGGTGGAAGGAGGGGGGAGGGGTGGAGGGGTGGAGGGGAGGCGGGGAAGGGAGAGGGGGGAGGGAGGGGGGTGAAGGGGTGGAGAGGAGGGGGTGATGGAGGGGGTGATGGAGGGGGAGGAGAGGGGAGAGGGGGAGAGGGGGGAGGAGGGGGAGGAGAGGGAGGCAAGGGGAGAGGAGGAGGAGAGGGGGGGAGAGGTTGGGGTGGGAGACTGCTGCTCTACTGCCTCTACCCCCTCCCTCTGTGCCCCCTTGCTTTCTGCTCCCCCCCTCTCTGCCCCTCCCTCTCTGCCCCCTCCCTCTCTGCCCCCCCCTTCCTCTGTGCCCCCCACTTCCTCTCTGTCCCTCCCTCCCTCTCTGCCCCGCCTCCCTCTCTGCCCCCCTCCCTCTCTAGGGAATGGTGAATATTGGGACCTATGGGTGAGTGGTGGAGGTATTGTGTTCAGGAACCAGCCCTCCCCGTGATGCCGTGCCCCCCCCCCCACCCCTCAATCTCTACCACCCTCCCTCTTCCGCTCTACCCTCCCCCCTCTAGCCACGCCTGTGCAGTTGGGGGTTACGCGTGAGTGAATAGGGCGGGGGATGTGGTAAAAGGAGTGAATGAATAATAATAATATCATATCAAGAGGGGTGGTTAGTGTGAGTGTGTGGCATTGCAGGCTCCCCCCCCCACCCCCCACCACCCTTGGTCTAGTCTATTCTAAAATTTCCCTTGAACTTCATCCCCTTTGATGTCTCGTTTTCACACTTTACCCTTCCATCTCTCGTGTGTCTCCCACTCCCCTGACTCAGTCTGAAGAAGGGTCTCAACCTAAAATGTCTCCCATTCCTTCTATCCAGAGATGCTGCCTGTCCTGCTGAGTTACTCCAGCATTTTGTGTCTAACCAGTGTAAACCAGCATCTGCAGTTCCTTCCTTCACAGAAGGATTTCTCTGTTGAGACAAAGTCTATTCGTTACAAGAGAAAGACTGGTTGCTCTGGCAAGTGAGTGCAGCCTGTGTGAAAGAGATGTTGAAGTTAGTTTCATTTTTTTGTTTATTTTTTAGATACAACGCAGAAACAGGCCCTTCTGCCCATCGAGAACGCACCAACCAGCGATCTCCGTACATTAACACTACCCTACACACACCAGGGACAATTTACACTTACACCAAGCCAAATAACCTACAAACCTGTATGTCTTTGGAGTTTAGCTTATTTTAGTTTTGAGATACAGCACGAAAACAGGCCCTTCAGCCCACTGGGTCGTCGCCAACCAGCAATCCCCACACACTAACACTATCCGACACACACTAGGGAATATTTGTACATTTACCAAGCCAACCTGTACATCTTTGGAGTGTGGGAGGAAACCGAAGATCTTGGAGAAAACCCACGCGGTCACGGGGAGAACGTGCAAACTCCGTACAGACAGCGCCCGTAGTCGGGATCGAACCCGGGTCTCCGGCGCTGCAAGCGCTGTAAGGCAGCAACTCTACCGCTGCGCCACCGTGCTGCCCTAAGTTAGTTTCCCAGACAGGCTAAAGTAACCTAATTCAAAAGTAGATTTGTAATATAATCGGCCAAATGTTCTTTGCAGTGCTTGCAGAGGCCCTTGTAGTACTTGACATTACCTTTGGACAGATTACAGGGCCCTCTGTAGCAGTTCATTGGAAACAGTTTCACTGTACAGGGCAGTGACAGCCCTGGAAGAAAATTAGCGCATTTATCTGTCAGCGCCGAGCTAGACTTTCAACTTAGTTAGTTACAGAGTTCAGATTTTTTTTCTTTGCAGGGCAGTGAAACTGATACCTCTAGGCAAAGTGGTGTCATTTATAAAACAGGATATTTACATGCTGAAAGCAGAGAAACAAAACTTAAAGGTTGAGTCTCTGCACAAGCAGGTTTCTTTGAGAAAACTTATCCTTTTTTGAGAGTTAGTCTGAGAGCTCTCGGAGGAGAGAAATTTTATATTGCAGCGCACACTATCCGCTTCCCCTGAGCTCTCTCCCTCTCACCCACCCCAGCCAGCATCACCCACCACAAACCTTCTGCTGACTCGACTCACATCATTTAGAGTCTGACGGCGTGGGGAGTAGTTCTCGTCTATCAGTCGCCAAGGAGGGCAGACAGAGCCGAGGAACAACAAGTCATTTGTGCCTGTTGGGGAGGACACTCCTGGGAAACAAACAGATGAGCCACCTCCTGAATAAAACCCATTCTCTAAACTCAACCCTGTGGTAAATAGAACTTCATGAGAAACACGCAGGCAAGGTTCCCAAGCACGGCAGGAAATATTGCCTTTCAGTTTAACCCTTTCATTCCAATGATACATAAAGCAGTGATGTACAAGATAATGGGAGATTTTGAGGGGGATTATTTGCAGCACTAAGCATGTAAACTGGCTATGCTCCTCTGCAGACCTGCCACTGTTTTTCTAGCATTCAGGGAAAGTTACTGGAAGTTTGGGATTTCCACGCAAACCAATAACTCAAGGCACAAAACAAAAGCTTTTTGACAGGTATTTTTGACTGGCCTTTTCACACTATGGGCTATGGGCTTGGGCTTTGCAACAGGGTCTCGGTGGAGGATGCAAATACTTTAACTGGGGACATAGCCTGGAACATAGACATAGAACAGTACAGTGCAGGAGAGATATGCAGCAAGGAACTGCAGATGCTGGTTTAAACCGCAGGTAGACTGAAGAAGAGTCTCCACCTGAAACGTCACCTATTCCTTTTCTCCAAAGATGCCATATGACCCACTGAGTTACTCCAGCTTTTTGTGTCTATCTTTGGTATAGTGCAGGGGGGTGGGGGTTGCAACCTTCACATGGTCCACCCTGTTTCGACGAATGCAATCAACCTGGCGTGCACAAACAGAAGATCAAACAGAACAAGTTGTCTTACAACTTTAGGCTGTGCACACCATACGCAAGAAGAAGAAGAAGTACAGTGCAGGAACTGTCTCTTCAACCCATCATGTCTGTACCGATTTAAACAAATCCCATATGCCCGCACATAATCTATATTCCTCCATCCCCTGTCTGTTTATGTGCACGTCTAAACACCTCTTCATGTTGATATTGTGTCTGTTTCCACTCCAGTTTCCATTTCCACATTCCAGTAGGCATCCCATATACCTCTCTCTCTCTCTCTGTAAAACAAATAAGCCACCTTCTGAATAAAATCCATTCTCTGAACTGAACTCCTTTTAACATTCTTAAACTCCAACCTCTGACTCTGCAGAGAAAATAATCTAAATGTTGTCCAATATCTCCTTATACCTAATACCCTCGACTCCAGGCAATATCCCAATGAACATCTTATTCAAAGCCGCCACATCCTTCCCATAACGTGGTGACCAGATCTGCTCACAAAAGTGGCCAAAGCAAAGTTTTCTACAACTGCCACATGACTTGCCAACTTTTATACTCAATGCCCCAACTGATAAAAGCAGGCATCTTCACTACTCCATCCACTTACGCTGCCACTTTCAGGGAAATATGGACTTGCACCCAAAGATCCCACGGTCCATCAATGCTCTTAATGGGCCTGTCCCACTTAGGTTATTTTTAGGCGACTGCTGGCGACTGTCATAGTTGTAGCAGGTCAAGTTCAAGTTCAAGTTTCCTTTATTGTCATTGAAAAAACGGCGACTGGACCCCCTTTCGATATAAAACTTGAAATAGAATCATTACTTTAACAACAACAAAAGAACGAAGTCAGCACCGGCGACAACCTACGTTAACCTGGTGAAAACCCACGTTAACCTGGCCACAACCTACATTAACCTGGCCACAACCTACATTAACCTGGCCACAACCTACATTAACCTGGCCACAACCTACGTTAACCTGGCCACAACCTACGTTAACCTGGTGAAAACCCACGTTAACCTGGCCACAACCTACCTTAACCTGGCCACAACCTACATTAACCTGGTGAAAACCCACGTTAACCTGGCCACAACCTACCTTAACCTGGCCACAACCTACATTAACCTGGCCACAACCTACGTTAACCTGGCCACAACCTACATTAACCTGGCCACAACCTACATTAACCTGGCGACAACTACGACAGCACCTACGTCAGGAGAAGTCAAGCTACGCTCATTGGCGTCAAACCCCCTGTTGCCGACAGTCTACAAAAAATGTTCAACGTTGAAAATCCAGCGGCGACCTGAAAGCTGCTACGACTCTTTGGACGACTGAGGAGACGACTCACGAAAAAATCACCTATAAGAGTCCTGCTATTTGTGGTCCACTTTCCTCTTTGACCCCCCCACCCCCCCACACATAGTCTGCAGCTGGTTGATAGACAGCATGGACAGTGGGCTGAAGAGCCTTTTTCCATGCTGTTTCTTTCAATCAGTCAATGAATTAGAACGTAACACCGTACACTTGTCCAGATTAAACTCCATCTGCTGTTTGGCCACCCACATTTCCAACGATTCATATCCTGCTGTATCCTTTGACAACCTCGCTTACTATCCACAGCGCTGATTGCCGTCCGCAATCTCACGAATCAGCCCACCTACATTGTTGCTGACTATAAGATCTGCACTGTTAGATGATTGTCAAAAAGTGCCTCAGATAGAAAGTTAACCCTTTAAATTCAGAAACCTCTGCATGTTTTAGGTATTGAACATTCATCAATTCATAATACTTTGGAAATAAATTTGTAACGAATTGTGCTGACTGCTGCTATTGGCTTCAAATCACTAACTAATCGTCAATAACTAGGGGAGTAGGCTTGGGCAGCTTACAACCCAGCAGTATGAATATTGATTTCTCTAACTTCAAATAACCCTAGCATGCCCTCTCTCTCTGTCCCTCCTCCACCCTAGTTCTCCGACTGGTTTCACTGTCCACCTGCTTAATGTTAAGCCCCTGTCCCTTGTCACGCTAATTACGCGACCGCGTTGAGGCGCGACGATCCCGCGAAGGTCGCGCGCGACTTCATGCGCCCGCACAGCCATCTGGAGCGCGTGACATCACATGAAGATGGACACAAAATGCTGGAGTAACTCAGCGGGACCGGCAGCATCTCTGGAGAGAAGGAAACGTCACAGATTCCTTCTCTCCAGAGATGCCAAGTCAAGTCAAGTGAGTTTATTGTCATGTGTCCCTGGTAGGACAATGAAATTCTTGCTTTGCTTGAGCACAACAGAACGCGGAGTAGATTTGATGCTGCCTGTCCCGCTGACTTACTCCAGCTTTTTGTGTCTATCTTCAGTGTAAAGCAGCATCTGCAGCTGCTTCCTACACATACCTTGTAGTTTCTCATCCAGTTTGTCTTAAAAATTGTTGGCATGTTAACCAAACACTACTGAATGGGATGTCGATGTGAACGCTCCCTAAGATGGGGTTCGACCCAAAATGACCCGGACCTGATTAGTACGGGTGTCAGAGGTTATGGGGGAAAGGCAGGAGAATGGGTTTAAGAGGGAGAGATAGATCAGCCATGATTGAATGGCGGAGTAGATTTGATGGGCCGAATGGCCTAATTCTGCTCCTACCACTTATGACATTATGAACCGTCACCCATTCCTTCTATCCAGAAATGTTGCCTATCCCGCTGAGTAACTTCTGCATTTAATGTCTATCTCCCCTCCAGGAGGATGGGAATGTTTAGGAAAGGAGCAAAGTCTGGGAAAGGGGGCAGCGTAGTTGAGTTGGAGCTGGGATCAAATTGATATTGGGTGGGGTCAGGGAGGACCTGGAGGCCCATTGCATTTGTTTATTGGGAACTGTGGTTATATATTGTTTTAACAGTCATAAAAATATCTGAAGCCGTTTTTTAAAACAAAATTAACTGAGTTACGCGAGAAACAAAGACCGAAGACTGGAAACCCGGGCAAAGAAATAGGTTTAAAAAATGATGAGGGAGATGGAGAGATTTTTGGAGGGAATTTCCGACTTTGGGGCCTTGGAAACTGAAAGCACAGCTGCCAGTGATGAAACAAGGTAAAGAAGAGAGCCAGGAGAGGTCAACATTGATAGAGTGCAAGGGTGTGTAGGGCTAGGGATATTACAGAGATATGGAGGCTTATGGCATTTAAAATCAATTCATTGCCTGATCATCAGTCAATGTAGAGCAGTAAATAAAAGGTGGAATGGGACTTGATGTGAGGTTGGATACAGAAAAGGAATTCCATAGTTAAAGGAAACGCTGTAATTGTCCTGATATAAACAGACAAACGATTACAGAGCAATGAACACTTATATTGACTAGGCCAGGGGTGGGGAACCTGCGGCCTTAAGGCTGAATGCGGCCTTATAGGCCATTAGGTGCGGCCTTTTGAATGAATCCAAATTTTGTGGAACAAATCCTTTTATTTTTATTACTATGTTTTTGTTCGTCTTTTATTATTTTAATTTTAATCTTAAAATGAACGTATTTAAAATACCAAAGAGTAAAAGAAGATTCAATGAAATAATCCTCCCCGACTGATGGCCACAATTAAAACATTAGTAAGTCATGAGGGCTATTTTAACAAAATAATGTACATTTTGAAGTTTCTTGGATGCGGCCTTATTAGATTACAGCTAACAATGCGGCCTTCCGACCTGAAAAGGCTCCCCAGCCCTGGACTAGGTTAACACCAGCACAATACAGCAAATACAGTTAAGTTGTTTGATATATTACATATTTTCACATTGATCAGTAGTTCTACCTTTAGGTTAGCAAAAAGCAAGGATGAAATGCAACCACAGGATTCTAAATCAGTAGTTAAATGTTCATTTCTAAAGAGAATCAATTCTACTCAGAGTGAGAATCATTAACATTCTGTTATTCATGAAGCTATTGCCACATTATATTTTTTTAATCCAATTTTCATTTATCCAGGGGTGAAAAGGTTATTCTAAAATTTGAACAGGTAAGAATGGCAATGATGATTATTCTGATTTGTAAACCAGCAATCAAAAATTGGTGTTGAACTCTCTAATTATAAGGTTAATTTTCTCATTTAATCATGGTACAATGCCCTTAAAATGCATGCAAGTTTTAAAAAGTATATATAAACCATATGTTCCTTCTCATACTATACATTGGCCTGCAATCATTTTTAATTTGAATGGACCAAAATCAGGTAAATGTGAGATTGTTTTTTAAGTCGGTTCACAAAAACTGAGCACATGTCATATTAGCATTTTTAAGTAAATATTAGCCGCAATGTGCATATTTTAATTTATTATCTATTGCAAATCACTGTGTCACCCAATAGTACGACTGCTGCTATTAACATTGTTCTTGCAGTGTGCAGGATTGTGCAAAAATATTTGAATCGTAACTTTGGAATTGCGAAAGGCTAAAAGGCCTGTCTCACGAGTCTGCGGTCATTGGTGGCGAAACGGGAAGAATCTGCCGCCATAGACCACGCACTCGTGAGAACGCACAATTCCGGGGCCGTGCGGCGGTGTTCCCAACACCGCACGGTGCTAAAATAAAACCTACACTGTTGAAAACTATATTCTTACCGCACAACCTCCACCAGTGATGCATGAGTGCGGCACGGCCGCCCACACGGGCCGCCGCCAGTGTGGCTCGAGCGCCGTGCGTCAAACATCCACTGCCACAGCCTCCGCCAGTGAGGCACGGGTGCGGCACGGCCGCAGGCACAGCCACCGCTACAGCGCCGCGATCAGGACGGCCGCCGCCACAGCCGCCGCTCGTGAGTCACGTGCGGCGGGCCGACGTCATCACAGTCAGCCCGCCATTTTTTTTACTTACCGCAAGCACGTGGGACCAGCCGTATTTGAATTACTCGGCCCCCACGCAGCATCCGTGCGGCGCTCCCGTGGATAGGCTCGGCGCTCTCACCGTTGCCGTGCGGTCCCCTCTACCGGCGACGCCGCGCTTCACCGCCGATGACCGCAAACAGGTAAGACAGAGCCTTTAGACTTTTGTTTGTGGTGGGCAGCGCGACTCGTCAGCAGCAGCCTCTGCAGTCCGTCTGTCTTTTTATTATTTTTGTCTCGTTTCTATGTAGTTTTTATTATTTTTTTTGTCGGGGTATGTGTGTGGGGGTGGGGAGGGGGGGAAGTTTTAAATCTTTCCCCTGCACGGGAGACCCGACCTTTTCTTTGTCGGGTCTCCGTTGTCGTTGGGGCTGGGCAACGTGGAGCGGCCTCCAGCAGGAACGACCTGGGGCTCCAGTTGCGGAGCTGCGGACTACTCACCGTCATGGGGCTGGCCGAGTCCGGAGCGGGTGGAGCTGTGGTGGAGCGCTGCTGCCACCCGACCCCCGGAGATTCGGAGGCTACAACCGCGGGTCTGGCGGACGGCAACACCGGAAGCCCGCGGGTCCCTGGTGGGAGACCGCTTTTCGGGGCTTCCGCAGCGGCGACTTCTCCCGCCCGAGTTGCGGGGTTGAAGAGCGCCTGGAGCGGGGCTTTACATCATCGCCCCGCGCTGCTTGGAATGGCCGCGGGACTTTGCGAGCGCACGCTGGGGCTCTAACACCAAGACCTGGTGTGCGACCTTGCATTACCCGGCGTGGCTTTAATCGCCGCGGGACAATCACCATCGCCCGCCGGGGGCTTTGACTTTGACTCTGACATCGGGGGGGGGGGAGTGCAGTGGAGAGATAAGTTGTTTTTGCCTTCCATCACAGCGCTGTGATGGATGTATGTGTAAATTGTGTTGTGTCTCGGGTCTTCTTCGTTTTGTAATGTATGGCTGCAGAAACGACATTTCGTTTGGACCTCAACGGGGTCCAAATGACAAATAAATTGTATTGTATTCTCTTATGTTTTTTTTCCACACAATATGGCAGTCGGTGTAAGTGCAGTCCTTAATTTTAGCATTAGTAAAGATATGGCATGTAACATCTGACGGTAAGTAGTTTAGTTTAGTTTATGTGCCTGTCCCACTTAAGGGCCTGTCCCACTTTCACGACCTAATTCACGACCTTTTTTACTCGTGGACATTTTTCATCATGCTAGAAAAAACGCCCGACCTACTTGATGCCATGAGTACCTACGACTAGCATTACGACCTGCTACGACTTAACTACGACCTCCTACGACCTTGTGATGACCATGCTGCGAGTATGAGTCAATGGCAAACTCGGCAGAGGTCGTGGATTAGGTCGTGAAAGTGGAACAGGACCTTTAGGCGACTTTTCTGGCAACTGCAGGAGACTATGCAGTCGCCACATGGTCGCCACATGTTCGCGGGTGGTTGCCGGCGAGTCGCCTTCATGGTCGTGAGGAGTTTCCATATTCTGGGAACTAGTCACAGCCTCATTATAGTCGCTGCAAATTTTTCAACATGTCGAAAAATTAGCGGCGACTAG
Source organism: Malacoraja senta (assembly GCA_038087875.1). NCBI lineage: Eukaryota > Metazoa > Chordata > Chondrichthyes > Rajiformes > Rajidae > Malacoraja > Malacoraja senta. Next base: position 3,896,521 of record CM075984.1, on the reverse strand, counting down.
AATGAAGCCGCCATGGAGAGTAGCGAGAATTCTCGTGCCTTAGGTGGGTCGCCAGAAGGTCCTAGTGGGTTGCCAGGAGGTCGAAGGTTCTCGTCTGTTCTGGTAGGTTGTAGCCGGTGCTGACCGGTGAATTTCTTTGGTTCATTGGGAAAAAAAACATAAGCATTAGTTTTCTGAACCAAGGATAACCGAACGGAAATGTTAAATGTCCGCCGAGCTTCACAGCCGTGTATCTCTGGATTCTTAACAGTTATCTCCACTCCTTCTCCCCCCTCTCCCCTCCTCTTTTAATGGACTTACCGTACACTGTGCTTTAGTCGTCTTAATTACAGCGCCAACCTTCCTGTTCATCGCAATGTGTGTCTGTATCACATTGGCTTTGCACCATGTGAATTTCACTCAGTCAGTGCTTCCCCCGCTTGCCCTGTCCCCTACCTGCATAACGGGCTGGTGAAGGAAGCGATGTGTGTGTGTGTGTGTGTGTGTTCCACATTGACAGTCGCCTTTCCAGTTGCCGTTTTTTCAGGCGACTGCCGGCAACTTGACAGTTGCCAGTAGTCGCCTGAAAAATCGCCTATGTGGGACAGGCCCATTAGAGATACAGCTCGGAAACAGGCCCTTCGGCCCATCATGCCGCACCAGCCAGCAAGCCTACACACATCAGGGACAATTTACACTTATACCAAGCCAATGAACTTACAAACCTTTATGTCTTTGGTGTGTGGGAGGAAACCAAAGATCTCGGAGAAAACCAACGCGGTCACAGGGAGAACGTACGAACTCCGAACATACAGCGTCCGTAGTCGGGATCGAACCTGGGTCTCCGGCGCTGCAAGAGCTGAAAGACAGCAACTCTACTGCTGCGCCACCGTGCTGGAGGTAAAATATAACAGCATTGACATCTGTACTAGAGTCATCAACTATGTACGTTTAGCAAAGCCTCAGTGAATCTTTATAAATTCATTACATATATCATATACCTATTAAAAGTCTGATCTTGGATGTGTGTGTGTTTGTTCGTGTATAATCATATCTTCCCGAAAAAAACGACTCGCTAACGGTAACATTTTTACACATTCCGCTAGAGATTTTCCCCTTGGAGGCCGAAATCGCCTTATCTGAAAAATTCATGCTTTATTTCTCCAGTTATTAATGAAAATGTCCACAAATCTGAAAAGACTTTGACAATAAACCTGCTGTCTTCTTGCTCGCACTGCAAGTGACGTCACCCCCCCCCCTGACCACGCCCCCCCGTACTCGGGCCCTGCCTGGTGCCTGGAGCCGGCCTCCCGTGGGGGCTACGGGTAAGGGGCGGGTGCGTTGGGGGGAGCCTGTAGCCGGGAGCGAGGGAGTATTGCGTTCATGACGACGCGCCCCCCCCACCCCTCAAACTCTACCCCCCTCCCTCTCTGCCCCCCCCGCTCCCTCTAAGCCCCCCTCCCGCTCCCTCTCTGCCCCCCTCCCTATCCCTCTCTGTCCCCCACGGCTCCCATGGGGGCTACAGCTAGAGGACGGCTGCGTTGGGCGAGCTGACCCTACGGGTCTGCACTTGGTCTAGTATATATATAAAATAATATATACATTTACCCTTGATTAAATTATATCTCTGTATGCTTTGTTGTCAACTTCTCCTAGCCAACAATGATCTTTGCAACATTTTTCTTGACCACCATCCCCTTTATGTCTTGTTTTCACATCTTACTCTTCCTTATCTTTTTGTCTCCCTCTCCCCTGACTGTCAGTCTGAAGAAGGGTCTCGACCCGAAATGTCACCCATTCCTTCAGTCTAGAGATGCTGTCTGTCCCGCTGAGTTACTCCAGCATTTTTATATACTTCCTGCCATCTGCGCAAAGATGTTCCTTTGCTCTGAAGAGCACTTGCAGGTCAAAGCAACTTGTTTACGCAATGAGAATAGTGCTTTTGGATTGAAAGTGATTCTTATCAGTAGTATAATCTATTTATGAAAACACTTGAAGAGCATATAGAGGTGAAGAAACACAGGGTTATGATGATGGGAGGAAGAAAGGCACAAATGGAATTAAAATTGAATTAAAACATCAAGGTGCCTCCGATCTATAAAATAAATGTATCATCCAGATGAATGCAGCAAGTATCAGTCAGGATGGTACCAGAAGGAAGACTACAACCCTCCATGCACTCTTCCCAAGACTTAATTGTATGCCAGGGATTAATCACCACTCAATTATACTTATGTCCCTGTCAGGTGCCACTTAGAGTTGTTGAGTGATACAGTGTGGAAACAGGCCCTTTGGCCCAACTTGCCCACACCGATCAACATGTGTCATCTATACTAGTCCCACCTGCCACATTTGGACCATAGCCCTCCAAACCAGTCCTATCCATGTTTTTTTAAACATTGTGATAGTACCTGCAAAGGTGCCTGGCCGTTTTGGTTTGGCAATCAACCTGGACATGCAAATCATACACCAGAGTGTAAGAGTGGCATTGTGGTGCAGCAGTAGAGTTGCTGCCTTAGAGCCCTTGCTGTGCCAGACACCCGGGTTCGATCCCGACGACGGGTGCTGTCTGTACAGACTTTGTACGTTCTCCCCGTGACCGCGTGGGTTTGCTCCGAGATCTTCGGCTTCCTCACGCACTCCAAAGATGTACAGGTTTGCAGGTTAATTGGCTTGGTATAATTGTAAACTGTCCCCGGTGTGTGTAGGGTAGTGTTAATGTGCGGGGATCGCTGGTCGATGCGGACTCGGTGGGCCGAAGGGCCTGTTTCCGCGCTGTATCTCTAAACTAAAGTAAAAGTTAAAATCTCTTAGGTTTTGCTGTGCTGAGTTCGGGTAGTTTTCTATCCATTTCCTTCCTGCCCACCCGATCCTCTAGAAATAGACACAAAATGCTGGAGTAACTCAGAGGGACAGGCAGCATCTCTGGAGAGAAGGAATGGGTGACGTTTCGGGTCGAGACCCTTCTTCAGTCTCGACCCGAAATGTCACCCATTTCTTCTCTTCCGAGATGTTGCCTGTCCCGTTGAGTTACTCCAGGTTTTTGTGACTCTTTAGTTTTAACCAGCAGCTGCAGTCCCTTCCTACCCAATCCTCTGCTCCAATCTTTTTTTGACCGGCACAGCACCATTTCCAATGTCTGCAACGTTTGGTGCTGAATACTAATGACTTGGAGCGTGTTTGCCAAATCTTTCTTGCCTTGGAAGGAGAAAGGTTATTTTTGCCACAATAATAACGCTTGCAACTGACCCAATCATTCTCAGGTAGTTTACCTCTTCACGCCACGTGTTTGTTTGCAAATAAAAAAAACATTGGGCAACCACTTTTCCCACTATGGCTGTACTCCATTTACATCAAATGAATTGGATAATGAAAGGCATTGTTATTTTCTACATGACAGTCGAACAGTTTGTGCCTGAAGCCAAAAATAACTCAACCATTGCTGGCTTTCTTACCTTGTCCACATTATTATTCAAGGTTTCAAGGTTTCAAGGTCAGTTTCTTGTCACATGTACCAATTAAGGTACAGTGGAATTCGAGTTACATACAGCCTTACTAAAAAAAAGCAACAAGACACACAACTACATAAAAGTTAACATAAACATCAACCACAGCAGATTCCCCACATTCTTCACTGTGATGGAAGGCAATAAAGTCCAAGCTTCTTCCTCTTTTATTCTCCCACGGTCGGAGTAGTCGAACCATCTGCAGTCGGGGTGATCGAAGCTCCCGCAGCCGGTGGTCGAAGCTCCTGCGTCGGGGTGGTCCAAGCTCCTGCGGCTTGGAGCTCCCGAAGTCGGTCTCTAACCAGAGACCGCGAGCTCCGTGATGTTAAAGTCCTCAGGCACCCACGGCAGAGCTCTCGAAGTAGATCTCCAGCAAAGGCCGCCAACTGCTCGATGTCAGGCCGCAGAGCGGACGGAGAAATGACACGGAAAAAAATCGCATCTCCGTTGAGGTAAGAGATTAGAAAAAGTTTCCAACTCACCCCCACCCCCCACATAAAACAAGCTAAAGAACACTAAAAAACATACATTTAACAACCAAGGAAGGAAGGGACAGGCAGACTGTTGGCGAGGCAGTCATTGCTGGCGCCACACACAGTTATTCTGTAATTTGATACCAGCTGAACTCAAGTTCAAGTTTCTTCATCATTTATATGTATTAGAAATAAAGTGTATCCATCTTCATGTGGTATTCAGTCAAATATTGATACAAAATTAGATTGTATTTCTGAAACTGCTGAAAAGCAGTTCAGACTAAAGAATGGACTCAAGATATATGTACATGGGAATCTTATGGGTATGGTGCGATGAGAAGATAAATGCAAAACAACATTTACATGAAGGTTCAATTTATAATTTTATCCATGCGCTGTTATTTCCAAACTGGTTAATAGATATGTATGTCATAGAGGTATAGAACTGTACAGCGCAGAAATAGGCCCATCAACTTGCTCTGAAGAAGAGTCTCGACCTGAAACATCACCTGTTCCTTTTCTCCAGTAGATGCTGTCTGACCCGTTGAGTTACTCCAGCTTTTTGTGTCTATCTGTCTAAACTTCTCATGTCAACCAAGTTGGCATATTGGGTTGGTCTTATTTTCTGGCATTTGGCCCATAACTCTTTAAACCCTTGCCACATACATATGTACAAATGTCTTTTTAAAAATCATAATTGTATCCAGTTCAATAGCTTCCTCTGACAGCTCATTTCAGATACTGACAACCCTCTGATTGAATAAGTTGCCTCTGGGCTCCCTCTTAAATCTCTCGCCTATCACCTTATGCCCTCTAGTCTCAGAATCCTCTATCCTGGAAAAAAAGACTGAGTGTCCAAGACTGCATCTTCTGAAAATAAGGTCACCTCTCAACCGCCTACACTTCAAGGAAAATGTTCAGCCCTCTCCCTATAACTCAAGCCCGCAACCCCATATAACTTTGCGCTGAATCTTTTTCTGCACCTTTCCACAATAGCCTCCTTTCAGTAGCTGGGCAAACAGAATTTTGGACCTTAACTTGTAAGCCAGAGCTATCCTTCTCTATACCTACTTTAAAACTAATAGAACTATGATGACTGGTCCCCACTATGACTTTAGTCACTTCCCCAACCTTGTTCCCTAAGTGGAGATCCAGTGTTGCATCTTTTCTAGTAGGGCCCATTATGTATTGATTACAATAGCTTTCATGGATATATTTATCACATTCTATTAGCAATGTTACAAAATTTTGAGATTTAAAAAATAAAGTCTGCAATTTATCCCATCAGATAAAGCATAAAAAGAAGTTTAATTTGACACTTAATTCACTTTCATATCTTCAGTATTAAAAAAGTTATGGCCATTATCATACTCAGAAATTAGCATCTAGTTCCCTATTGCTTTTCCATTGACTTAACACAAAAGCTGTGATCGAGGACAGTTAAAAGCCCATAACTTTCTTAAAAATTATGATAACTGAAAGAAATTTTCAGTTATTATAGATTGAAGCATTCTGAAACAAATATGAAACAATCTTACTTCGAAGACATGAAAGTAAAGCATATAATTAGTTAGTTACTTAATTGTAGCTAATTACAAAATTCAATTACTAGATCTAAACATCTATCAATTTCTTAAGAATAGATTAACATTTTTAAATAGCCTGTGTCCAAATAACATTCACACAATAATTCACAATATAACATAATTTTAAAATCTAATTTTCATGAATTTACAGGCCAAATGGAAGGAATTGAATGTTTAATACCTGTAAATTAATGGGCATTTAATTCATCTTGTGAGTGAGGATTTCTGGAACGCGATCTTTTGGAACGTTGATTTGCGGTGAATTTAACCCCGTATTGGCATGAAAAATACTGCCGTTAATTCGGGGAATAAAATCACCGTGTCGCATGAAAAAATGTGAATTAAAGGCTTCTTAAGAAGCACTTTTATACATTTAAAGAAACCACTTTCGTTTACCTGTCCCATGCGTGAAATCCGTCCCCGTTATCGGCGTTGACGCTTCAGGAGCTGCTTTTAAAATTACTGTAGCGCTGACATTGACGATTTAATAAAAATAAAAAATTCACAAATCGCCACTAGGAACGATTCATCAGCCAACGCTTGTACTCCAACAAAATATTAACTAGGACAAGGGAGGAGAAACCTGCATTTTAACCCCGCCCCCCCTTAAAGGTGCCAAAATCGCACACACGGCCAGTGGCAGAATTACAGCGCGACTGAAGGTAAGTTTTGTAACATACCTAATTCTATTCCTTCCAAGCATTTTCCAGTCAATACAAGGGAAATGAAATGTATCACTAACACTACTCAATAATGTTTACACCTATATGCAATCTCCCTATCCATCTGTTTCTCTAGTTTTGTTTAGTATATCTAGTTTGTTTAGTATATCTAGTATGTTTAGTATCTAGTTAATTTAGTATAGTTTAGAGATACAGCGTGGAAACTGGCCCTTCAGCCCACTGAATCCAAGCCAACACTGAAAACCCCCAAAACACTCTTGACTTGACTTGACGATTAACTATACACTAATTCGATGTTATCCCAGTTTTGCATCCCACACACAGAGGGTAATTTACAGAGGTCAATTAACCTACAGCCTGCTCATCTTTGGAATGTGGGAGGAAACCAGAGCACGCGGTCACAGGGAGAACGTACAAACTCCATGCAGACAGCACCCGTAGTCAGGATTGAACCCAGGTCTCTGGCATTGTAAGGTAGCAGCTCTACCAGCTGCGCTACTATGTTGCCAGTCAAGCTGACTATTGGGAGGTTTGTAATACAGTCCCATCATTGTAATCATTCCTTTCCTATTTCCAACTTCTACACATAGAGCCTCACTGGATAGCCCAGAGGCCAAGGAGCGGTTGGAGCGGTCGCAGAGGGAGGAGCAACGTCCAAGCAGTAGGCTTAAAACCCGAGCACGGGGCTTTGTTTTTACAGAGGCCCAGGAGCGGTTGGAGCGGTCGCAGAGGGAGGAGGAACCCAAATCTGTAACGTTCCAACGTTCCATTCGCATTTCAAAATAAGTGGGCTTGTGGAAGCCGCTGATTGGTGGAAGCGGACAAGATGGAGCAGCTGATTGGGAGTCAGATCCCTGCTGATTTCTTCCAGCACTTTGTATTGTATCCAGGGTAAGGGGAGTATGAGGCCCAGGGCAGTTTACTGTTCTGGATGTCAGATGTGGGAGGTCAAGGAATCTGATAGTCCTCCAGACGTCCACATCTGCGCCAGGTACATTGAGATGGGGCTCCTATGGGACCGTATTAGGAACCTGGAGCAGCAGCTCGATGACCTCCGCCTGGTCAGGGAGAGTGAGAAGGTCATAGAGAGGAGTGACAGAGAGGTGGTCACTCCAAGACCACAGGAGGCAGGCAAGTGGGTCGCGGTTAGGAGGGGCAGGGGGCAGAGGCAGGGACTAGAGAGTACCCCGGTGGCTGTACACCTTGACAATAAGTACTCCTGTTTGAGTACTGTTGGGGGGGACAGCCTACCTGGGGGCAACAGCGGCCGGGCCTCCGGTACAGAGACCAGCCCTGTTGCTCAGAAGGGTAAGGAAAAGAAGAGGAGGGCAGTAGTAATGGGGGACTCTATAGTTAGGGGGTCAGATAGGCGATTCTGTGGACGCAGTCAGGAGACCCGGATGGTAGTTTGCCTCCCTGGTGCCAGGGTCTGGGATGTGTCTGAACATGTCCAAGATATCCTGAAATGGGAGGGAGAGGAGCCCGAGGTCGTGGTACATATAGGTACCAATGACATAGGTAGAAAAAGAGAAGAGGTCCTGAAAGGAGAATTTAGGGAGTTAGGAAGAGAGTTAAGGAGAAGGACCACATAGGTAACAATCTCAGGATTACTGCCTGTGCCACGCGACAGTGAGAGTAGGAATGGAGCGAGGTGGAGGACAAATGCGTGGCTAAAGGACTGGTGCAGAGGGTAGGGATTCAAGTTTCTGGATCATTGGGACCTCTTTTGGGGAAGGTGTGACCTGTACAAAAAGGACGGGTTGCACTTGAACCCGAGGGGGACCAATATCCTGGCAGGGAGATTTGCATAGGCTACTGGGGAGACTTTAAACAAGAACGGTTGGGGGGAGCGACTCAAATAGAGAAAGCTAGTAGACAATGTGTGAGACAGGAGGCAGAGAAGGGAAGCACTCAGACCCAACATGTAGGGGGGGGTGGAAGAAAACAATAATAAACAGAGAATAAGAGGTGGTGGGGTTCTTAAATGTGTGAGCAGAGAGAGGGGTGTAAAATGTGGGTTGAATCAATAGGTAGCAAGGTGAAAAGTAAAAGTGGCAGGCAGACAAATCCAGGGCAAAAATCAAAAAGGGCCACTTTTCAATATAATTGTATAAGGGGTAAGAGCGTTGTAATAACAAGCCTGAAGGCTTTGTGTCTCAATGCAAGGAGCATTCATAATAAGGTGGATGAGTTGAATCTGCAGATAGCTATTAATGATTATGATATAGTTGGGATCACGGAGACATGGCTCCAGGGTGACCAAGGCTTGGAGCTGAACATCCAGGGATATTCAATATTCAGGAGGGATAGACAGAAGGAAAAGGAGGTGGGGTAGCGTTGCTGGTTAGAGAGGAGATTAACGCAATTTAAAGGAAGGACATTACCTTGGAGGTTGTGGAATCGATATGGTTAGAGCTGCGAAACACTAAGGGGCAGAAAACGCTCCTGGGTGTTGTGTACAGGCCACCTAACAGTAGTAGTGGAGTTGGGGATGGCATCAAACAGGAAATTAGAAATGCGTGCAACAAAGGTAAAACAGTTATAATGGGTGACTTCAATCTACATATAGATTGGGTGAATCAAATTGGCAGGGGTGCTGAGGAAGAGGATTTCTTGGAATGTATGCGGGATAGTTTTCTAAACCAACATGTAGAGGAACCAACGAGAGAGCAGGCTATTCTAGACTGGGTATTGAGTAATGAGGAAGGGTTAGTTAACAGGTACACAAAAATGCTGGAGAAACTCAGCGGGTGCAGCAGCATCTATGGAGCGAAGGAAATTGGCAACGTTTCGGGCCGAAACCCTTCTTCAGACCTTCGATATTTGTACCTTCGATTTTCCAGCATCTGCAGTTCCTTCTTTAACACAGGGTTAGTTAACAGTCTTGTTGTGCGTGGCCCCTTGGGCAAGAGTGACCATAATATGGTTGAGTTCTTCATTAGGATGGAGAGTGACATTGTTAATTCAGAAACAAGGGTTCTGAACTTAAAGAAAGGTAACTTTGAGGGTATGAGACGTGAATTGGCCAAGATTGACTGGCAATTGATTCTAAAAGGGTTGACGGTGGATATGCAATGGAAGGCATTTAAAGACTGCATGGATGAACTACAACAATTGTTCATCCCAGTTTGGCAAAAGAATAAATTAGGGAAGGTAGTGCATCGGTGGATAACAAGGGAAATCAGGGATAGTATCAAAACTAAAGATGAAGCGTACAAATTTGCCAGAAAAAGCAGCCTACCAGAGGACTGGGAGAAATTCAGTCCAGCAGAGGAGGACAAAGGGCTTAATTAGGAAAGGGAAAATAGATTATGAAAGAAAACTGGCAGGGAACATAAAAACTGACTGCAAAAGTTTTTATAGATATGTGAAGAGAAAGAGATTAGTTAAAACAAATGTAGGTCCCTTGCAGTCAGAAACAGGTGAATTGATCATCGGGAGCAAGGACATGGCAGACCAATTGAATAACTACTTTGGTTCTGTCTTCATTATGGAAGACATAAATAATCTTCCGGAAATAGCAGGGGACCGTGGGTCAAATGAGATGGAGGAACTGAGTGAAATCCAGGTTAGCCGGGAAGTGGTGTTAGGTAAATTGAATGGATTAAAGGCCGATAAATCCCCAGGGCCAGATAGGCTGCATCCCAGTTTACTTAAGGAAGTAGCCCCAGAAATAGTGGATGCATTAGTGATAATTTTTCAAAACTCCTTAGATTCTGGAGTAGTTCCTGAGGATTGGAGGGTAGCTAATGTAACCCCACTTTTTAAAAAGGGAGGGAGAGAGAAAACAGGGAATTACAGACCAGTTAGTCTAACATCGGTAGTGGGGAAACTGCTAGAGTCAGTTATTAAAGATGGGATAGCAGCACATTTGAAAAGTGGTGAAATCATTGGACAAGGTCAGCATGGATTTACGAAAGGTAAATCATGTCTGACGAATCTTGTAGAATTTTTCGAGGATGTAACTAGTAGAGTGGATAAGGGAGAACCAATGGATGTGTTATATCTGGACTTTCAGAAGGCTTTCGACAAGGTCCCACATAAGGGATTAGTATACAACCTTAAAGCACATGGTATTGGGGGTTCAGTATTGATGTGGGTAGAGAACTGGCTGGCAAACAGGAAGCAAAGAGTAGGAGTAAACGGGTCCTTTTCAGAATGGCAGGCAGTGACTAGTAGGGTACCGTAAGGCTCAGTGCTGGGACCCCAGCTATTTACAATATATATTAATGATTTGGACGAGGGAATTGAATGCAACATCTCCAAGTTTGCGGATGACACGAAGCTGGGGGGCAGTGTTAGCTGTGAGGAGGATGCTAGGAGGCTGCAAGGTGACTTGGATAGGCTGGGTGAGTGGGCAAATGCATGGCAGATGCAGTATAATATGGATAATTGTGAGGTTATCCACTTTGGTGGCAAGAACAGGAAAGTAGACTATTATCTAAATGGTGGCCGATTAGGAAAAGGGGAGATGCAACGAGACCTGTGTTGTCATGGTACACCAGTCATTGAAAATAGGCATGCAGGTGCAGCAGGCAATGAAGAAAGCAAATGGTATGTTAGCATTCATAGCAAAAGGATTTGAGTATAGGAGCAGAGAGGTTCTACTGCAGTTGCACAGGGTCTTGGTGAGACCACACCTGGAGTATTGCGTACAGTTTTGGTCTCCTAATCTGAGGAAAGACATGCTTGCCATAGAGGGAGTACAGAGAAGGTTCACCAGACTGATTCCTGGGATGTCAGGACTTTCATATGAAGAAAGACTGGATAGACTCAGCTTGTACTCGCTAGAATTTAGAAGATTGAGGGGGGATCTTACAGAAACTTACAAAATTCTTAAGGGGTTGGACAGGCTAAATGCAGGAAGATTGTTCCCGATGTTGGGGAAGTCCAGGACAAGGGGTCACAGTTTAAGGATAAAGGGGAAATCCTTTAGGACCGAGATGAGAAAAACATTTTTCACACAGAGAGTGGTGAATCTCTGGAACTCTCTGCCACAGAAGGTAGTTGAGGCCAGTTCATTGGCTATATTTAAGAGGGAGTTAGATGTGGCCCTTGTGGCTAAAGGGATCAGGGGGTATGGAGAGAAGGCAGGTACAGGATACTGAGTTGGATGATCAGCCATGATCATATTGAATGGCGGTGCAGGCTCAAAGGGCCGAATGGCCTACTCCTGCACCTATTTTCTATGTCTATGTTTCTATAATCCCCCAAGAATGTCCTCTTTGAGAATTATAGTTCTGTCATCCCTGATCAAAAAGACATCCCTATCGCACTCGTATCATCTATATCCTGGAATATTGAGGTGCCAGTCCTGCTTTTCTCACTGCCATGTTTCTGTTATGGTTATAATATCTCATCTGCCCTGCATTCATCTGCCCTGCATTCATCCGCCTTACCTTATTACACCTCTAGTACTGAAAGAAATACAGTTTAAACCACTGGTCTTTCCACTCTCTTTACCATGCACCTGCCGTTCCTGTCTGCTATTCCTGTTTTCTTTAACTACAGTATTTCCCCCAGTCTATCAGCTACCTCCTTTTCTCTCCTGGGACCCTCACTCATGTAATCTAATTTAAACCCTCCCTGGTAGCACAAAGAAATCTCCCGCCCGGGATATTGGTCCCCCTCCAGTTGAGGTGCAACCCATCACTCTTGTGAGCTCATGGAATTTATTCAACTTTTGACAGTGCCCTTTTGTCAATAATACAAATAACGTCAGAGGTATTTGATTACAGGCATTTGTTTGCAACTGGTTAGTGGCTTTAGAAATGAAAGTATGCTTTAGGTCCAGAAAGTTCATAAAAAGTTAAACCTAAAGATAAGTACTGAATTCGGCTTTGCTGCCCAATAACCCTTCACCATTTGTTACGTGCTGTGTTTAATTGAGATGGTATTACTGATAAAACATGAAGCAATTTAGATCGCATCTATAACCTATTGATGTACCATAATAAATGAAGGACCAGACATGGAGAAAGAGTGACAAAGACTCACAGATGTAAACCAGGATCTATATATTAACTGAAGATAGTCACAAAATGTTGGAGTAACTCAGCAGGACAAGCAGCATTTCTGGAGAGGAGGAATGGGTTACTTTTCGGGTCGAGACCCTTCTTCAGAATGAGAGTCAGGGGAAAGGGAAACGAGAGATATAGACGGTGATGTAGAGAGATATAGAACAAATGAATGAAAGATATCCAAAAAAGTAACGATCATTAAGGAAACGGGCCATTGTTAGCTGTTTGCTAGGTGAGAACGATAAGCTGGTGTGACTTGGGTGGAGGAGGGATGGAGAGAGAGGGAATGCAGAAGTCACTTGAAGGTAGAGAAATCAATGTTCATACCACTGGGCTGTAAGCTGCCCAAACGAAATATGAAATGGCGTTTATATCTCTCAATTCCCTTTCCCCCGACTCTCAGTCTGAAGAAAAGTTTTGACTCTTCATTCTCTCGAGAGATGCTGCCCGTCCCGCTGAGTTATTCCAGCATTTTGTGCCTATTTTCAGTGTAAGCCAGCATATGCAGTTCCTTCCTACACATTTTCATCTGCTCCACTGCGAAATCTCCACAAGGTATGCCTATTTTGAAGAAGTTCTCCTCCTCTCTCTGACGACAACTCCAGCATTTTATGTTTATCTTTGGTTTAAACAAGCATCTGCAGTTCCTACCTACATGTATCTTAACCAGTCTCTATCCTAAATATTCTCATTGAAAAAATTCATATAGTGTAACACTCTCAATTCATGTAATATTTTTGGTGTTCTTATTAGAATGTAGTAAAGAAGGATTGTCAACTATGAAATAATACAGCATCCAAAGATATCATGTTGTTAAAGAAGGAACTGCAGATGCTGGAAAATCGAAGGTACACAAAAGTGCTGGAGAAACTCAGCGGGTGCAGCAGCATCTATGGAGCGAAGGAAATAGTCTGAAGAAGGGTTTTGGCCCGAAACGTTGCCTATTTCCTTCGCTCCATAGATGCTGCTGCACCCGCTGAGTTTCTCCAGCATTTTTTTGTGTACCATCCAAAGATATCAGATGTTTTTCTCTATATGTACTTATAATCACATGAGTTAAGCAACACTTTTTTCAGAGACCTGCAGATTGGGAATCTATTGCATTTTGTGCCACTTTTTAATCTATATAAATTTGTGGTGCTTTATTCTTATAGCTCTGTTTTTTTAAAGGCCACATTACTTTTTGTTGCTTATAATAGATTAAACATGCAATAACTTGAAGTACAGCATTTTGTAATTAAGGTTAAGCTATTTAGTCAGACAAGAATACCTTCAAAAGACATCCGAGATGTCCTCATTTTTTAGGGAACGGGTGTTCCCCCTTTCCACCATAGATGAGGCCCTCACAGAGGTCTCCTTGGTACCCCGCAGCTCCGCTCTCGCTCCCCCTCCCCCAAGTGGCAACAAGGATATAGTCCCCCTAGTCCTCAGCTTTCATCCCATCAGCTGTCACATACAACACATAATCCTCCGACATTTTCGCCACCATGAGTCACATCTTCCCATCTCTTTCCTCTTTCTGCAGAGGGCATTCAACTCCCTGGTTAACTCATCCCTTCCCACCCAACCCTCCTACCCCCCTCTCCCTAGGTACATTCTCCTGCAACCACATGATATGCTAATCATGTCCCTGTATCTCCCCCCTCGACTCTGTCCAAGGACCCCGACAGTCCTTTCAGGTGAAGCAGAGGTTCCCTTGCACCTCCTTCAAACTCATCTACTGTATCCACTGTTCCAGGTGTGGAATCTTACATATCAGCGAGACCAAGCGCAGGCTCAGCGATTGTTTCACTGAGCACCTCTGCTCAGTTCGCTTAAACCTACCTCAACTCCCAGTTGCTAAACACTTTGACTCCCCCTCCCATTCCCACACTGACCTTTCTGTCCTGGGCCTCCTCCAATGTCAGAGTGAGGCCCAATGCAAATTGGAGGAACAGCACCTCATATTTTGTTTGGGCAGCTTACACCCCAGGGGTATGAACATTGACTTCTCTAACTCCAAGCAACCCTTGCTTTCCCTCTCTCTCCATCCCTCCCCACCCTAGTTCTCCGAATAGTTCAACTGTCCTTCTGATTAAATATGCCTCGATGTCACCTTCTCCTCAGCCAACAATGAACCATTATATATATACAGTGGCTTGCAAAAGTATTCATACCGCTTGAACTTTTCCACATTTTGTCACGTTACAACCACAAACGTAAATGTATTTTATTGGTATTTTATGTGATAGACCAACACAAAGTGGCGCATTATTGTGAAATGGAAGGAAAATGATACATGGTTTTCACATTTTTTTACAAATAAAAAACTGAAAAGTGTGGCGTGCAAAAGGATTCAGCCCCCTTTACTCTGATACCCCTAAATAAAATCCAGTGCAACCAATTGCCTTCAGAAGTCACCTAATTAGTAAATAGAGTCCACTTGTGTGTAATCTAATCTCAGTATAAATACAGCTGTTCTGTGAAGGTCTCAGAGGTTTGTTAGAGAACATGAGTGAACAAACAGCATTATGAAGCCCAAGGAACACACCAGACAGGTCAGGGATAAAGTTGTGGAGAAGTTTAAAGCAGGGTTAGGTTATAAAAAAATATCCCAAGCTTTGAACATCTCACGGAGCACTGTTCAATCCATCATCCGAAAATGGAAAGAGTATGGCACAACTGCAAACCTACCAAGACATGGCCGTCCACCTAAACTGACAGGCCGGGCAAGGAGAGCATTGATCAGAGGAGCAGCCAAGAGGCCCATGGTAACTCTGGAGGAGCTGCAGAGATCCACAGCTCAGGTGGGAGAATCTGTCCACAGGACAACTATTAGTCGTGCACTCCACAAATCGGGCCTTTATGGAAGAGTGGCAAGAAGAAAGCCATTGTTGAAAAAAAGCCATGAGAAGTCCCGTTTGCAGTTTGCCACAAGCCATGTGGGGGACACAGCAAACATGTGGAGGAAGGTGCTCTGGTCAGATGAGACCAAAATTGAAGTTTTTGGCCTAAATGCAAAACGCTATGTGTGGCGGAAACCTAACACTGCACATCACCCTGAACACACCATCCCCACTGTGAAACATGGTGGTGGCAGCATCATGTGTGGGGATGCTTTTCTTCAGCAGGGACAGGGAAGCTGGTCAGAGTTGATGGGAAGATGGATGGAGCCAAATACAGGGCAATCTTGGAAGAAAACCTGTTAGAGTCTGCAATAGACTTGAGACAGGGGCGGAGGTTCACCTTCCAGAAGGACAACGACGCTAAACATACAGCCAGAGCTACAATGGAATGGTTTAGATCAAAGCATATTCATGTGTTAGAATGGCCCAGTCAAAGTCCAGACTTAAATCCAATTGAGAATCTCTGGCAAGACTTGAAAATTGCTGTTCACAGATGCTCTCCATCCAATCTGACTGAGCTTGAGCTATTTTGCAAAGAAGAATGGGCAAAAATTTCAGTCTCTAGATGTGCAAAGCTGGTAGAGACATACCCCAAAAGACTTGCAGCTGTAATTGCAGAGAAAGGTGGTTCTACAAAGTATTGACTCAGGGGGGCTGAATACTTTTGCACGCGACACTTTTCAGTTTTTTATTTTTTTAAATAATTGAAAACCATGTTTCATTTTCCTTCCACTTCACAATTATGCACCACTTTGTGTTGGTCTATCACATAAAATCCCAATAAAATACATTTACGTTTGTGGTTGTAACGTGACAAAATGTGGAAAAGTTCAAGGGGTATGAAAACTTTTGCAAGCCACTGTATATATATATATGTTCCTGACCCAGGACGTCAGTTTTCA
This sequence comes from Malacoraja senta, assembly GCA_038087875.1. Taxonomy (NCBI): domain Eukaryota; kingdom Metazoa; phylum Chordata; class Chondrichthyes; order Rajiformes; family Rajidae; genus Malacoraja; species Malacoraja senta. Next base: position 3,880,487 of record CM075984.1, on the reverse strand, counting down.
GGCTCCTATATCTTCTTCCCGCCGGCAGGAGTTAAATGAGTCTGTGGCCAGGGTGGTGTGGCTGCCTTTTTGAGACAGCGACTCCTGTAAATCCCTTTGATGCTGGGGAGGTCAGAACCCGTGATGGATTGGGCAGTGTTCACAACTTTTTGCAGTCTTCTTCACTCCTGGGCATTCAAGTTGCCGAACAAGGCCCTGATGCAACCAGTCAATATGCTCTCTACTGTACACCTGTGGAAGTTCAAGAGATTCCTCTCTGACCTCGGTAAGGCAATTTAAAAAGGCAAAGATATACTTTTGCTCTCAACAGGAAGATTAGACGGAGCTTTGGCAGCCAAGGCAGGGCCTGCACGCCATCACTTCCTACAAGGTGCGGGTGGGCAAACAACATCGGGCTGCCGTTGCGGCGACTGGCTGCGGTGGCCTCGGACTGGCCCCGACCTCGGGTGGACTAGGAGGAGGAGGAGGACTGGACATTTTGGTGCCTTCCCTCACAGTGGAGAGTGTAGATTCTACTGTGGGGGGATGTTCGTGTTTGTGTAAAATCTCTTATAGTGTGTTGTCATTTTTTCTATCTCTTTTTATAATTTGTATGGTTAGTTAACTGTAAAGCACTTTGGCTTTTGATTCAAATCAATTGGAAAATGTGCTATATAAATAAATTTATTATTATTATTATTATTATTATAAGGTGAAACCAAGTGGCATCTCAAGCCGCAGCGAGGCACAACTCCCAGATGTACTTAATGCTTTCTGCACTGGCTTCAAAGGGAAGAACACCGATGTGCCTCCTCAAGCACCTATAGTCCCCAATTGCATTATAATCACAGTCACCAAGGCAGATGTCAGAAGATCCTTCATGAGAGTGAACCATCGAATGTATTCGGCCCTGATGGTAGAAAGACTGGTTGCATTCTTAAAACTGTGCAGACCAACTGGCTGGAGATTTTACGGACATCTTTAACCTCTCAAACATACCGGGCCCCAAGAAGAATAAGGCGATATGCCGCAATGATTTCTGACGGGTGGCCGTAATGTCTGTGGTGGTGAAGTGCTTTGAGAGGTTGGCTATGATGCATATTATCTTCTACCTTAGCAAGGACCTAGACCCACTACAATTTGCCCACCACTATAATAGATCAATGGGGAATGCAAACTCCCTGGCTCTCCCTTTTGTACTGGACACTTGGACAATAGTACATGTACATCAGGCTATGGTTCATTGATGACTGCTCTGTGTTCAGTCATAGAGTCAAAGAATCATAGAGCAAGGAAACAGGCCCATCAGCCCAACACATCCATACTGACTAAAGTGCCATTAGTCCTATTTGCCCACATTTGGCCCATATCCCTCCTAACCTTCCTATCCATGTATTTTTCCTGGTGTCTTTTAAATGCTATTAGAGTACCTGCTTCATCGGGCAGCTTATTCCACACAGTCACCACCCTCTGGGTTTACTACCCTTTCTTTTGTATAACTTAGGTTCATATTAAACCTTTCTCCTCTCACATTAAACCTGTATCCTCAGGTTATCGATTTCCCTACCCTGGGTAAAAGAATGTGCATTCACCTTATCTATTCCCCTCTTGACTTTATAGACCTCTATAAGATCACTCCTCAGCTTCCTGCTTTCCAAGGAATATAGTCCTAGCCTTCCCAGGCTCAGGGCCTCGAGTCCTGGCTGCATCCTTGTAAATCTTCTCGATGTTCTTTCCAGCTTAATTACATCCTTCCTACAGCAGGTTGACCAAAACTGAACACTATATTCCAAATGCGGCCTCGCCAACTCCTGTACAACTATAACATATCGTCCCAATTTCTATACTCAATAGGTACACAAAAATGCTGGAGAAACTCAGCGGGTGCAGCAGCATCTATGGAACGAAGGAGATAGGCAACATTTCGGGCCGAAACCCTTCTTCAGACTCTATACTCAATATCCTGACTGATGAAAACCAATATATCAAAAGCCCACTTTACTATCCTTTCTGGGGATCATGACAGAAGCCTCCTCGTGGCGATCCTCTGTGACGCGTTGGGCGACCAATTCTGTCAACATGTTGGACAACGACAGAAGCCAACAGCGAGCTTTACGTCGTCTGACACACGAGGGAACGAACTATCCTTTCTGCCTATCTCAGCCACCTATGTATCTATATGCCTAGATCTCTTTGCTCTACAACGGAAAATCCTGTCCTGGATTACCTTCTCAAAATGTAACATCTGACCCTTATCTGCATTAAACACCATTATCCATTCCACAATCCACTTGCCCAACTGATCAAGATCCCGCTGTAATCTTTGATAACCATCTTCATTGTCTATGATATCATCTACTTTAGAGTATACTGCAAATTTAATAATCATGCTTTGTACATTGTTATCCAAATCATTGATAGAGATGACAACAGCAATGGGTTCAGCACCAAGCCCCAAGGCACACAATTAGTCACAGGTATCTAGTTCGAAAAATAATCTTCCACCACCACCCTTTGCCTCCTTCCATTAGTTAGCTAGCTCCCCCTGTATCCAATGTGATCCAACCTTCCAGAGCAGCCTACCATGTGGAACCCGATCAAAGACCCTCATGAAGTCCTTACACCCAACATCTACAGCCTGCCCCCATCTTCCTTTTTGGTTAGTTCTTCAAAAAACTCAATTACATTCAGAAGACACAATCTCAAACTTACAAAGTCCTACTGACTACCCACAATCACACCTGTCTAGATAAATGCGAGTGTAATTTATCCCTCAGAGTCCTCTCCAGTAACTTACCTTAGGTACACTGGTTCATAGTTACCAGACTTTTCCTTGCAACCTTTCTTTAATAGAAGCACGATATTAGCCATCCTTCAGTCACTGGGCACCTCACATGTGTCTAACGATGATTTATATACTGTATCTCTGGTAGGGCTCCTGCAATTGATTTTCTATCTTCCCATAGCATCTTCGAATATATCTGATCAGGCCTGTGAGTTATCTACCTTCATATACTGTACCTTAGGACATCCAGCACCATCTTGACTGTAATACGTACTGTCTTCAAGACATCTCCATTAACTGACCCAAGTTCCCTAGATTTCATGTTTTTTGCACAGTAAAAGCAGGGGAGAAATACTCATTGCAGCTCCACGTATAGATGACTGATTTGGCTTTAGAGAGGCCCTGTTTGATTTCTAGTTACCCTCTTTCCCTTAATGCATTTATAAAATCTCTTCGCACTCGCCTTAATTTTATCTACCAGAGTTATCACCTGCTGGGCTTGTACACTCTGGAATTTAGAAGGATGAGAGGGTCTTTTATTGAAACATATAAGATTATTAAGGGTTTGGACACGCAGGAGGCAGGAAACATGTTCCCGATGTTGGGGGAGTCCAGAACCAGGGGCCACAGTTTAAGAATAAGGGGTAAGCCATTTAGAACGGAGATGAGGAAACACTTTTCACACAGAGAGTGGTGAGTCTGTGGAATTCTCTGCCTCAGAGGGCGGTGGAGGCCAGTTCTCTGGATACTTTCAAGAGAGAGCTGGATAGGGCTCTTAAAAATAGCGGAGTCAGGGGATATGGGAGAAGGCAGGAACGGGGTACTGATTGTGGATGATCAGCCATGATCACATTGAATGATGGTGCTGGCTCGAAGGGCCGAACCGCCCACTCCTGCACCTATTGTCTATTGTCTATTGCCCCCCCCCTCCCCCCCTCCCCCCCTCCCCCCCTCACCCTTTTTGTCTCCCTGAATTCCTTCTTAGGCTCTCAAGGGCTTTGGTTAGGACACATTTGGAGTATTGCGTGCATTTCCAGTCGCTCCATTTCAAGAAAGATGTGAAGGCTTTGGAGAGGGTGGAGAGGAGGTTTACCAGAAGGCTCCTTCGATTAGTTGGTTTCAGCTACAGGGAGAGGTTGAATAGACTTGGATTGTTTTCTCTGGAACATTGGAAATTGAGGGGAGATTTGATAGAACTATATAAGGTTATGAGAAGGTAGACAAAAGTGCTGGAGAAACTCAGCGGGTGCAGCAGCATCTATGGAGCGAAGGAAATAGGCAACGTTTCGCAGGGTTATAACGTCCAACACCAGGGTACATAGCTGTAAGATGGGGGATAGTTTAATGAAGAGCAGGGCAAGTTTCCCTTTACACAGAGAGAGGTGGGAGCCTGGAACCCATTGCCAGGGGACTGTTGGAGGCAGATACGACAGTGGGGGTTAAGAGATTCTTAGATAGATACATGGAAGTGTAGAGAATGGAGGGATATGGATCATGTACAGGCAGATGAGATCTGTTCAAATTGCCATTATGTTCGGCACAGACATTGTGGGCCGAAGGGCCATTCCCGTGCTGTGCTGTTCTATGTTGTTCTGTACTCTTCTGTTGCTCTGTTGCGTTCTGTATTGTTCTATGCTGTTCTATGGTATTCTATGCTGTTCTATGATGTTCTATGGTGTTCTATAGCATTCTATGTTGTTCTATGTTGTTCTATGGTGTTCTAAGGTGTTCTATGGTGTTATGTGTTGTTCTATGGCGTTCTGTGCTGTTCTGTATTGTGTATGTGCCTGTGCCCTAAGCCCCTCCATGGATATACTGCATCCCAGCTACCTATACCTGGCCCATGCCTGCTTCTTTTCCCTGATCAGAGCCTACATTTCTCTTGTCATCCAGGTTTCCCTCTTCCCATTTGCCTTGTCCTTCACTCTAATAGGAACATGCATGCCTTGAACTCCGACCATCACTCGTTTATAAACCACCCACTTCCTGGATGTCCCTTTGCCTGCAAACAACCTACTTCAATCAACGTTAGCAAGTTCCTGTCTAAACCATCCTCTGCTATGCTCACTCTATATTCATGACTGTGTAGCCAGTCACAGCTCCAGCATCTCTAACTTTGCCGAGGATACCACTGTTGTAGGACCAATAACGAGCGATAATGAGTCAGTATAGTGGGGAATTGAAGATCTGATTGAATGATGCCAGACCAAAGAGCTGATAGTGAACTTTAAAAGGTTAAAGCCAAGGGCCGCAAACATGTCATCTTTCATTAGAACGCAGAAGATCTGTCTTCAAATGAAAGATGAATCCTACCCTGTGGAAGAACATTTATGTGTGAATCATAACTGCAATACATCTACGTGAAACACTTGGCATTTGCCTGTAAGATATGCAGGAAGAGGTTTTTTTTCCTCTGTACTTGGTTGTTGCTTTGGATTAAATCTAATTCCCCCAAAATGTCTTCAGTGTGTGCTGTTTTAAACTTCATAGCAAGAGCATTACATAAATTATTTGCATTTCCTTCCAGGTAAATTGTCACTGATCTCGTAATATAACTGTAAATGGCTGCAAGGTGCAATCTTCATTTATATTGCCATGTATCCTCCTTGTAATTAGTATTTGTCATCAGGAATTTATATCTTTATTACTTTAAGCCCATCCATAATACTTGCTAACTTTATTACTACAGTCTTCTTTCCAAAACCTTGATGAGATACATTTCCTGGGCTACTCCTATTGTCTTGCAGGTAAACCTGACACTTATCATTGTCTCTGGAGAGAAGGAATGGGTGACGTTTCAGGTCGAGACCCTCTGAAGAAGATGCTGCCTGTCCTGCTGAGTTACTCCAGCATTTTGCGTCTTTCTTTGGTTTAAACCAGCATCTGCAGTTCCCTGCTACACATTTTGACCCTTTTTTTCTTTTTGTTAAATTTGCTTAGGTGAACCCCAGTTGTAAAGCACCATGATAAGAAAACAGCCTGCAAGGAGCATTATCATAAAGTAATATGCAATGTTTAATAAATATGCACTATCAGATAAAAGAATATCAAATGCAATTAAATTACTGACCCTGCAGGCAAGTCATTAGCAACACTTTATATTGATATAGAACCATGTAGTTAAACACCATGTGCCATTTTCTAATATGAATGAAGCAGAAGAGATGCGAATAAATCTAATTTTGTATCTGCTAAATATAGTAAACAAAATAGGAATTGACAAAATCAAATGGCTAGGTTTAATGGTATCATTTATTCATATCATATTCAAACTCAGTACATCTCTCTTGTACAGGTCACCCCTGCCCCAGAAGAGATTTCAATGGTCTCGAAATCTAAATCCCTGCCCCCTGCACCAATGCTAAAACCCACACGTTCATCTCCCCTATCTTTCTGTTCTTACCCTCACCAGCACGTGACACTGGAAGCAATACCGAGAACTCTATCCTGGAGGTCCTGCTTTTCCTAACCTTTTACCTAACTCCCTATACTCATACTGCAGAACCTCCTTCCTCTTCCGATCTATATTATTTGTGCCGACATGCATGGCAACTTTCAGCTGCTCGCCCTTGAAGATGTTATGCAGCCGCTTCGAGACATGCTGGACTCTCGCACTTAGAAGGCAGCACACTATCCTAGAGACTGCTGCTGCTGCTGCTGCTGCTGCTGCTGAATCTCCTGTCGGCACCCCTAACTATAGTCTCCTACAACCATGGCTCTGCCTGACATTCAGAAGAACTTGGACAGGTTGGGAAAGTGGGCAGAGAAGTGGCAGATGGAATATAGTGTAGCAAAGTGTGGAGTCATGCATTTTGGTAGTAGGAATAAAGGCGTGGACTATTTTCTAAATGGGGAGAGAATCCAGAAATCGGAGGTGCAAAGGGACTTGGGAATGTTGGTGCAGGATTCCCCATAAATTAATCTGCAATTCGAATCGGAGGTAAAGAAGGCAAACTCAATGCTAGCATTTATTTCGAAAGGGCTTGTATATAAAAACAGGGATGTATTGCTGAGGCTTTATAAGGCACTGGTCGGGCCACATTTGGAATATTGTGTGCAGATTTGGGCACCAAATCTGAGGAAGGATGTGCTGGCTCTGGAGAGGGTCCAGAGGAGGTTTACAAGAATGATTCCGGGCATGAGTAGGTTAACCAATGATGAGCATTTGTCGGCACTGGGCCTGTACTCGCTGGAATTTAGAAGAATGAGGGAGGACCTCATTGAAGCGTACAGAATAATAAAAGGCTTGGATAGAGTGGATGTGGAGAGGATGTTTCCACTAATAGGAGAGTCTAGGACTAGAGGTCATAGCCTCAGAATGAAAGGACGTTCTTTTAGGAAGGAAATGAGGAGGAATTTCTTTAGTCAGAGGGTGGTGAATCTGTGGAATTCTTTGCCACGGAAGGCTGTGGAGGTCGTCAGTAGATATATTTAAGGCAGAGATAGACAGATTGTTGATTAGTATAGGTGTCAGAGGTTATGGGGAGAAGGCCGGAGAATGGGGTTAGGAGGGAGAGATAGATCAGTCACAATTGAAAGGCGGAGTAGACTTACATAGATACATAGACAATAGATGCAGGAGTAGGCCATTTGGCCCTTGCAGCCAGCACTGCGATTCAATCTGATCATGGCTGATCATCCACAATCAGTACCCCGTTCCTGCCTTCTCCCATATCCTTTGATTCTGCCAGCCCTAAGAGCCCTATCGAACTCTCTTTTGAGAGGCCCAGGAGCGGTTGAAGTGGGAGGAGCGGCGTCCGGGCGGTGAGGTTAAAAACGGAGCGTGGGGCTTTGCTTCACAGAGGCCCAGGCGCGGTTGGAACGGTTGGAACCCAAATCTGTAACGTTCCATTCACATTTCAAAATAAGTGGGCTTGAGGAAGCCGCTGATTGGTGGAAGCGGACTAGAGGAAGCAGCTGATTGGGAGTCAGATCCCTGCTGATTTCCTCCAGCACTTTGTATTGTATCCTGGGTAAGGGGGAGTATGAGGCCCAGGGCAGTTTAATGTTCTGGATGTCAGATGTGGGAGGTCATGGAAGTTGATAGCTTTCCAGACGTCCACATCTGCGCCAGGTGCGTCGAGATGGGGCTCTTAAGGGACCGTATTAGGAACCTGGAGCAGCAGCTTGATGACCTCTGTCTGGTCAGGGAGAATGAGGAGGTCATAGAGAGGAGTTATAGAGAGGTGGTCACTCCAAGACCACGGGAGGCAGACAAGTGGGTCATGGTTAGGAGGGGCAAGGGGCAGAGGCAGGGACTAGAGAGTACCCCGGTGGCTGTACACCTTGGAGTACTGTTGGGGAACACAGCCTACCTGGGGGTAGCGACAGCGGCCGGGCCTCCGGCACAGAGACCGGCCCTGTTGCTCAGAAGTGTAGGGAAAAGAAGAGGAGGGCAGTAGTAATAGGGGACTCTATAGTTAGGGGGTCAGATAGGCGATTCTGTGGACGCAGTCAGGAGACCCGGATGGTAGTTTGCCTCCCTGGTGCCAGAGTCAGGGATGTTTCTGAACGTGTCCAAGATATCCTGAAATGGGAGGGAGAGGAGCCTGAGGTCGTGGTACATATAGGTACCAATGACATAGGTAGAAAAAGAGAAGAGGTCCTGAAAGGAGAATTTAGGGAGTTAGGAGGAAAATTAAGGAGAAGAACCAAAAAAGTAACAATCTCAGGATTATTGCCTGTGCCACGCGACAGTGAGAATAGGAATGGAGTGAGGTGGAGAATAAATGCGTGGCTGAGGGACTGGTGCAGATGGTAGGGATTCAAGTTTCTGGATCATTGGGACCACTTTTGGGAAAGGTGTGACCTGTACAAAAAGGACAGGTTGCACTTGAACCCGAGGGGGACCAATATCCTGGCGGGGAGATTTGCAAAGTCTACTGGGGAGACTTAAAACCAGAACGGTTGGGGGAGGGACTCAAATAGAGAAAGCTAGTGGACAGTGTGAGAGGCAGGAGGCAGAGAAGGGAAGCACTCAGACCCAACATGCAGGGGAGAAAGAAGAAAAAGATAATAAACAGATAATAAGTGGTGGTGGGTTTCTTAAATGTGTATATTTTAATGCTAGGAGCATTGTAAGAAAGGTGGATGAGCTTAGGGCCTGGATTGACACCTGGAAGTATGATGTTGTGGCAATCAGTGAAACATGGTTGCAGGAGGGCTGTGATTGGAAACTAAATATTCCAGGATTTCGTTGCGTCAGGGGTGATGGAATTGGAGGGGCAAGAGGTGGGGGTGTTGCATTGCTTGTCAAGGAAGATATTACAGCAGTGCTTTGGCAGGATAGATTAGAGGGCTCATCTAGGGAGGCTATTTGGATGGAACTGAGAAATGGGAAAGGTGTAGCAGCACTTATAGGGGGTGTATTATAGACTGCCTAATGGGGAACGAGAATTGGAAGAGCAAATATGTAAGGAGATAGCAGATATTAGTAGTAAGCACAAGGTAGTGATTGTGGGAGATTTCAATTTTCCACACATAGACTGGGAAACACATTCTGTAAAAGGGCTGGATGGTTTGGAGTTTGTAAAATGTGTGCAGGATAGTTTTTTGCAGCAATACATATAGATACCTACTAGAGAAGGGGCAGTGCTGGATCTCCTGTTAGGAAATGAGACAGGTCAGGTGGCAGAGGTATGTGTTGGGGAGCACCTTGGGTCCCGTGATCACAATACCATTAGTATCAATATAATTATGGAGAGGGTCAGAACTGGACCAAGGGTTGAGATTTTTGATTGGAGAAAGGCTAACTTTGAGGAGATGCGAAAGGATTTAAAAGGAGTGAATTGGGACGTTGTTTTATGGGAAGGATATAGAAGAGAAATGGAGGACATTTAAAGGTGAAATTTTAAGAGTACAGAATCTTTATGTCCCTGTTTGGTTGAAAGGCAGTAGTAATAATTGGAAAGAGCCATGGTTTTCAAGGGAAATTGGACACGGTTCAGAAAAAGAGAGAGATCTACAATTATTATAGGCAGCATGGAGTAAATGAGGTGCTTGAGGAGTATAAAGAATGTAAAAAGAATCTTAAGAAAGAATTTAGAAAAGCAAAAAGAAGATATGAGGTTGCTTTGGCAAGTAAGGTGAAAGTAAATCCAAAGGTGAAAGTAAATCCAATTATAGGAAGGATGTCAACAAAATAGAGAGAGTACAGAGGAGATTTACTAGAATGTTGCCTGGGTTTCAGCAACTAAGTTACAGAGAAAGGTTGAACAAGTTAGGGCTTTATTCTTTGGAGCGCAGAAGGTTAAGGGGGGACTTGATAGAGGTCTTTAAAATGATGAGAGGGATAGACAGAGTTGACGTGGATAAGCTTTTCCCACTGAGAGTAGGGAAGATTCAAACAAGGGGACATGACTTGAGAATTAAGGGACAGAAGTTTAGGGGTAACATGAGGGGGAACTTCTTTACTCAGAGAGTGGTGGCTGTGTGGAATGAGCTTCCAGTGAAGGTGGTGGAGGCAGGTTCATTTTTATCATTTAAAAATAAATTGGATAGTTCTATGGACGGGAAAGGAATGGAGGGTTATGGTCTGAGCGCAGGTATATGGGACTAGGGGAGAATACGTGTTCGGCACGGACTAGAAGGGTCGAGATGGCCTGTTTCTGTGCTGTAATTGTTATATGGTTATATGGTTATAAAGGGTTTCTACAGCTATATTAATAGCAAAAGGATAACGAGGTATAACATTGGTCCATTAGAGAGTCAGAGTGGACAGCTATCTGCAGAGCCAAAAGAGATGGGGGAGATATTGAACAATTTCTTTTCTGTGGTATTCACCAAGGAGAAGGATATTGAATTATGTGAGGTAAGGGAAACAAGTAGAGTAGCTATGGAAACTATGAGATTTAAAGAAGAGGAAGTACGGACACTTTTGAAAAATATACAAAAGAGGATAAGTCTCCAGGTCCTGACAGGATATTCCCTTGGACATTGAGGGAAGTTAGTGTAAAAATAGCAGGGGCTATGACAGAAATATTTCAAATGTCATTAGAAACGGGAATAGTGCCGGAGGATTGGCGTACTGCGCATGTTGTTCCGTTGTTTAAAAAGGGTTCTAAGAGTAAACCTAGCAATTATAGACCTGTTAGTTTGACGTCAGTGGTGGGCAAATTAATGGAAAGGATACTTAGAGATAATATATATAAGCATCTGGATAAACAGGGTCTGATTAGGAACAGTCAACATGGATTTGTGTCTGGAAGGTCATGTTTGACCAATCTTCTTGAATTTTTTTAAGAGGTTACTGGGGAAATTGATGAGGGTAAAGCAGTGGATGTTGTCTATATGGACTTCAGTAAGGCCTTTGACAAGGTTCCACATGGAAGGTTGGTTAAGAAGGTTCAATTGTTGGGTATTAATGGTGGAGTAGCAAGATGGATTCAACAGTGGCTGAATGGAAGATGCCAGAGAGTAATGGTGGATGGCTGTTTGTCAGGTTGGAGGCCAGTGACTAGTGGGGTGCCTCAGGGATCTGTGTTGAGTCCACTGTTGTTTGTCATATACATCAATGATCTGGATGATGGTGTGGTAAATTGGATTAGTAAGTATGCAGATGATACTAAGATAGGTGCTGTTGTGGATAATGAAGTAGATTTTCAAAGTCTACAGAGAGATTTAGGCCATTTGGAAGAGTGGGCTGAAAGATGGCAGATGGAGTTTAATGCTGATAAGTGTGAGGTGCTACATCTTGGCAGGACAAATCAAAATAGGATGTACATGGTAAATGGTAGCGAATTGAGGAATGCAGTTGAACATAGGAATAACTGTGCATAGTTCCCTGAAGGCGAAATCTCATGTAGATAGGGTGCTAATGAAAGCTTATGGTGTGCTGGCCTTTATAAATCAGAGCATTGAGTATAGAAGTTGGGATGTAATGTTAAAATTGTACAAGGCATTGGTGAGGCCAATTCTGGAGTATGGTGTACAATTTTGGTCGCCAAATTATAGGAAAGATGTCAACAAAATAGAAAGAGTACAGAGGGGATTTACTAGAATGTTGCCTGGGTTTCAGTAACTAAGTTACAGAGAAAGGTTGAACAAGTTAGGTCTTTATTCTTTGGAGCGCAGAAGTTTAAGGGGGACTTGATAGAGGTCTTTAAAATGATGAGAGGGATAGACAGAGTTGACGTGGATAAGCTTTTTCCATTGAGAGTAGGGAAGATTCAAACAAGAGGACATGATTTGAGAATTAAGGGACAGAAGTTTTGGGGTAACATGAGGGGGAACTTCTTTACTCAGAGAGTGGTAGCTGTGTGGAATGAGCTTCCAGTGGAAGTGGTGGAGGCAGGTTTGATTTTATCATTTAAAAAGAAATTGGATAGGTTTATGGAGGAGAAAGGAATGGAGGGTTATGGTCTGAGTGCAGGTAGATGGGACTAGGTGAGAATAAGTGGTCGGCACAGACTAGAAGGGCCGAGGTGGCCTGTTTCCGTGCTGTAATTGTTATATGGTTATATGGTTATATGAATGCATCCAGTGAATCGGCCTTCACTGCCTTTGAGCCAAGTTCCACAAATTCACAACTCTCTGTATGAAAAAGTTTTTCCTCATTTCAGTTCCTAATGGCCTACCTCTTATTCTTAAACTGTGGCCCCTGGGAACACATTTCCTGCATCTAGCGTGTCCAATCCCTCAATAATTTTATATGTTTATATAAGATCCCCTCGCATCCTTCTAAATTCCAGTGAATACAAGCCCAGTCGCTCCATTCTTTCATCAGACGACATTCACGCCATCCCAGGAATTAACCTGGTGAACCTTCGCTGTACTCCCTCAATAGCAAGAATGTCCTTCCTCAAATTAGGGGCCGAAGAGCTGAATTCTGCTCCTATCACTTATGACCTTATGACCTTATGACCTTCCATGCTGAGCCTTGGTGCCAGGGCTGGTGTCACATCCCTGCCTGCTCGACCTTGATGTGTTGTCCTCCTCGAAAGCACTCATGAGGGTTTACTTGATTTGAAGAGGTACGTCACTGGCGTCACCTCCAATCTAATTCCCTTCCTTGTGGTCACCCAACTACTCTCTTCCTGGATCATCAGTGTGACAACCTTGTTCTATGTCCTGTCCAACAAGCTCTCCATTTCCTGGATGTTCCTGAGGTCATCCAGCTGCTGCTCCAGTTCCCTAACGCGGTCCTTCAGGAGCTGCACCTGGACACAGTTCCCTCTGGTGTCGAGGTCAGAGGCACTAGCAGTGTCCCTGACTTCCCACATCCTGCAGGAGGTGCATTGCACCAGCTTACCTGCCATCACCATTGCAACTAAAGCAATAAATAAATAACATGACTAACACAGAAGAGCTGATTGAACATTGTCCTCCTATCTGCCTCTGATAGCCTCCTTGCCTCAGCCCCCTTGCCAAAGACTCACTTGACCTGTCCACTGCACTTAGACCCACATGCAGCCTCTCTCCCAACATGGCCATTCGCAATAGGTTGCTCCACTATACCTTGCCTTATTTTAATTTATGACTCAATTAACCTATTTGATGCTGCAATGGTTAACTGTAAATAGCCTAATTACCTTAAATGACCTTTAAATGGTCCTGCCTCCTACATTCACGGTGGCACAACGGTAGAGTTGCTGCCTTACAGCGCCGGAGACCTGGGTTCGATCCCGACTACGGGTGCTGTCTGTACGGAGTTTTACGTTCTCCCCGTGACCTGCGAGGGTTTTCTCTGAGATCTTCGGTTTCCTCCCACACTCCAAAGATGTAAAAGTTTGTAAGTAAAATGGCTTCGTAAATGTAAAAAATGTCCGTAGTGTGTGTAGGATGGTGTTAATATGTGGCGATCGCTGGTCAGTGCGGACCCGGTGAGACGAAGGGCCTGTTTCCGCGCTGTAACTCCCAACTAAAATAAACACAAATTCATTGCCTTGGCCAGTTGCACTCTGTTCAACTGTTCTTTTTGTGTTCTCCCAACAACTTGCTTTCATCTTTGCATCAATAGAAAATTTGGTGCCATGTAGTCAGTCCCTAATTCCAAGTTATTAACATAGTTTATCAGTAGTTGAGGACCCCCCCTTGTGATCCTTGTGGCACCTCCGTCATTACAGCTTGCCAAACTGCCAGATAGACACTGAAGACAGACACAAGGAGCTGGAGTTACTCAGTGGATCAGGCAGCATCTCTGGAGAAAAGAAATAGGTGAGGTTTTGGGTCGAGGCCCTTCTTCCGACTGAGATTCAGGGGAACGAGAGATATAGACGGTACTTGGGAGAAATGAATGGAAGATATGCAAAAAGCCATGATAATCAAGGAAATGTGGGGCACACAACAGGCCATTGTTGGCTGTGGGACAGCTGACAACAAGTATACAGGCAGAGAAACTCCACAGGACGACAGTGAAACTAGTATGGGGCGACTAGGGTGGAGAGGGATGGAGAGAGAGGGGATGCTTCATGTTACTTGAAGTGTTACTTGAAGATAGAGAAATCAATGTTCATACCGCTGGGGTGCAAGCTGCCCAAGCAAAATATGAGGTGCTGTTCCTCCAATTTACATTTGGCCTCACTCTGACAATGGAGGAGGCCCAGGACAGAAAGGTGAGTGTGGGAATGGGAGGGGGAGTTAAAGTGTTTGGCAACCGGGAGATCAGGTAGGCCGAGGCAGACTGAGTGAAGAACAGAAAATGAATCATAATTTTGTGTAATTTTGCAGTGCCGAGACAGGCCTGTTGACCCACATTATCCATGCTGAGTAAGATGCTTCTTGATGTTCATGTTGATCCCATTTATCTGCATTGCTCCATGTCCATCTAAACGTTTCCTAACTATACCTCTGTCCGCATGTTCTTTGAACGTTGCATCAATACCCACCTCTGCCAAAGATAGACACAAAATGCTGGGCAGGCAGCATCTCTGGAGAGAAGGAATGGGTGACGTTTTGGGTGGATACCCTTCTTCAGACTCACCTCTGCCGCCTCTCCTTCCACACACCAACACCCTCTGTATGAAAAACGTACCCCCACGATCCCTTATAAATTTCTCCCCTATCACCTTATATCAATCAATGAATAGCTACTCTATCATTGTCCTTCATCATTTTATAAACCTCAGTAAGGTCACCCCTCAACTTCCTTCACTCCCGTCAAAACAGTCTCTGCCTATTTATTTGCACCACATAACTCAAAGCCTCCAGTCGAGGCAACATTTCTATGAAGATTTACTGCTTCCTTTCTAGCTTAGTCACAAAGCATCACAAATAGAATTGCTAACAATACGCCAAGTGCGGCATAACCAAAGATTTGTAGGAATATTATCATACTATCCGCTTTCTTCACCATTCTGTCTACCTGGTACCGCTTTTAGGGAAATATGTATTTGTACCTCAATGTCTTGCTGTTCAATAACACTCCCCCCCCCCCCCCCCCCAGGCTCTGTCATTCACTGTGTATGTCCTGCCGTGGTATACCTTCCTAAAATGAATCACTTCACACTTGTCTAAGTAAAATTCAATAAGGCATTCCCTTGCCCAGTTTCCCAGTTGGCCTGGATCATTTTGCAACCTCGGACAACATTGCTCACTGTCCACTATACCACCAATGTTGGTGTCAATTGTAAAATTACCACTCATGCCACCTACATTCTCTTCAGCACAGTGGTGCAGCGGTAGAGTTACTGCCTTACAGTGCCAGAGAACTGGGTTCAATCCTAACTGTGGGTGCGATCTGTATGGAGTTTGTACGTTCGCCCCGTGACCACATGGATTTCCGTGCAGGTTTGTTGATTAATTGGCCTCTTTAAATTGTCCCTAGTGTGTAGGATAGAACTAGTAATGGGTGATCGTTGGTCAGTGTGGAGGCCGGTTTTAATCATGATGAAAAAATAGCAGCAACCCAGATGAAGCCTCGACCACGCGGAAACCACTTTCGACCATTAGGGAGAGTGACCAAAACCTCCGGTGACCTTATGGAAACCTTGGGTGGCGGGCAAGGTCACCAGAGGTTGCTGTTTAGGTCTCCTAAGTGGGACAGGGGCTTTATCATGCTGTATCTCTAAACTAAACTATACTAAATTTAACTAATATGTGATGAGCAATAAAGAACCCAGTGCGCCACTCCTTACTGGAGTCCAGTCTGTAAAGCAAACTTGCACTATCATGCTCTGCCTCCTACTATTCTGGATACAAAGCCATTTTTGGATTCAATTATCCCAACTTCCACAGTTACTCATCTAACACTGAAATACCTTCAGCGCCTCCAAAATCTCCTCAATATTTTGTAGTTCTTTGCAATAAAAACAAAATCTTTTCTAAGGATTTGTCATGAAACAAAAAGTCAATGCCATAGATGTCGTAGAATGCAGCACGGAAACAGGCCCTCGGGTCCCACTTGTTTGGACAACACAGTGACGCAGCTGCTACCTCACAGTGCCAGAGACCGTAGGTACCATAACTCCTCGGTACATGGGACAATAATAAACCAATACCAATACTAATAATAAGTGAGATATACTGGAAGCTATTTCCTTCTTTAATCAGACAAGGGGAAAGTATCAGTGATACAGCTATACAGTAGTAGGTTGCAACTGAAGCTTCAAAGGTAAACCTGCGTCTTTAGACATCAAAGGTGAATGAAACTACAAAACTTTAAAGCATCATG
Source organism: Malacoraja senta (assembly GCA_038087875.1). NCBI lineage: Eukaryota > Metazoa > Chordata > Chondrichthyes > Rajiformes > Rajidae > Malacoraja > Malacoraja senta. The sequence continues at coordinate 3,864,114 of CM075984.1, read as the reverse complement.
TTCTGGTTGATACTAAATCTGGAATGTTGTTTGCCATCATTTCTTTGGTGAGGTTTTGCTTTCATAACTCACCACTGCTTTTGGTTGTCGCAACTGTTACTGAGTTGCTAAGGGAGACTAAAACAAAAGAGACTTGATTTTCCTCGTGTGATACATTTGGAGCTGAGTCATGTCCTGCCTTTGTATAAAGAAAATCTATGACTCTCAGTATGTTGTCTTATTTGCCTCAAAGTATAATTCATTTTCTCAGTGTTATTTTAAACCACAAAGAAGGTTGGTTGCAAAGATGTTTTGCAACATTGCTTGCAGCCAAGGTAATGAGTGATTTTAGATGGATAAAGCCTGTAACTCAACCACTATCTATCTTTTTGGTGACCCTAGGACTATCCTTGATCGGACTTTGCTGGCTTTACCTTTGCACTAAACAGTATTCCCTTATCATGTATCTATACACTGTAAATGTCTCGATTGTAATAATACTTGTCTTTCTGCTGACTGGATAGCACGCAACAAAATCTTTTCACTGTACATGACATTAAACTAAACTGAACTGAACTGTAGTTATATGAGGTCTTATAGTGACCAAATTCAAAGAACCTAACAGGCCTTCACACTTTTTGATAGTTTGCTATTTTATTTAAAATGACTATTGAAAGATTAATTTTCTTTCTCTTACTTTCTTCATAGAAACATCCACCTACAGCACCACTTGCTTTAGTGGACGAGGATGGAGAAAGTGAAGTTATGAAAATGTTGAAAATAAAAGTGTCCCAAAATAATAAGAAATAACTGGTGAAAAAGCTTACAAGGCATAAATTGGCAACGGACGATCAATCCTCCTAGTAACTGATAATTGATTGAACTAATTGCTCCTCGAAACCTGAGCAGAAGACTCCGATTTCTGAGAAACGACCTACAGTCATGGTATACAGTGGCTTGCAAAAGTATTCATACCACTTGAACTTTTCCACATTTTGTCACGTTACAACCACAAACGTAAATGTATTTTATTGGGATTTTATGTGATAGACCAACACAAAGTGGCGCATAATTGTGAAGTGGAAGGAAAATGATACATGGTTTTCAAATATTTTTACAAATAAAAAACTGAAAAGTGTCGTGTGCAAAAGTATTCAGCCCCCTTTACTCTGATACCCCTAAATAAAATCCAGTGCAACCAATTGCCTTCAGAAGTCACCTAATTTGTAAATAGAGTCCACTTGTGTGTAATCTAATCTTAGTATAAATACAGCTGTTCTGTGAAGGCCTCAGAGGTTTGTTAGAGAACATTAGTGAACAAACAGCATCATGAAGCCCAAGGAACACACCAGACAAGTCAGGGATAAAGTTGTGGAGAAGTTTAAAGCAGGGTTAGGTTATAAACAAATATCCCAAGCTTTGAACATCTCACGGAGCACTGTTCAATCCATCATCCTAAAATGGAAAGAGTATGGCACAACTGCAAACCTACCAAGACATGGCCGTCCACCTAAACTGACAGGCCGGGCAAGGAGAGCATTGATCAGAGAAGCAGCCAAGAGGCCCATGGTAACTCTGGAGGAGCTGCAGAGATCCACAGCTCAGGTGGGAGAATCTGTCCACAGGACAACTATTAGTCGTGCACTCCACAAATCGGGCCTTTATGGAAGAGTGGCAAGAAGAAAGCCATTGTTGAAAAAAAGCCATAAGAAGTCCCGTTTGCAGTTTGCCACAAGCCATGTGGGGGACACAGCAAACATGTGGAGGAAGGTGCTCTGGTCAGATGAGACCAAAATTGAAGTTTTTGGCCTAAATGCAAAACGCTATGTGTGGCGGAAAATTAAAACTGCACATCACCCTGAACACACCATCCCCACTGTGAAACATGGTGGTGGCAGCATCATGCTGTGGGGATGCTTTTCTTCAGCAGGGACAGGGAAGCTGGTCAGAGTTGATGGGAAGATGGATGGAGCCAAATACAGGGCAATCTTGGAAGAAAACCTGTTAGAGTCTGCAAAAGACTTGAGACTGGGGCGGAGGTTCACCTTCCAGCAGGACAACGACCCTAAACATACAGCCAGAGCTACAATGGAATGGTTTAGATCAAGGCATATTCATGTGTTAGAATGGCCCAGTCAAAGTCCAGACCTAAATCCAATTGAGAATCTCTGGCAAGACTTGAAAATTGCTGTTCACAGACGCTCTCCATCCAATCTGACTGAGCTTGAGCTATTTTGCAAAGAAGAATGGGCAAAAATTTCAGTCTCTAGATGTGCAAAGCTGGTAGAGACATACCCCAAAAGACTTGCAGCTGTAATTGCAGCGAAAGGTGGTTCTACAAAGTATTGACTCAGGGGGGCTGAATACTTTTGCACGCGACACTTTTCAGTTTTTTATTTGTAGAAATAATTTGAAAACAATGTATCATTTTCCTTCCACTTCACAATTATGGACGACTTTGTGTTGGTCTATCACATAAAATCCCAATAAAATACATTTACGTTTGTGGTTGTAACGTGACAAAATGTGGAAAAGTTCAAGGGGTATGAAAACTTTTGCAAGCCACTGTAAGTGTACACTGGGTCTCCTTGGCAGACTGTGCAGTCAGTGACAGGCAGGCCATACAGCTAATGTGGTTCTGGTGTCCTTGATTCTTTCAAAAACATGTTACATTCATTAAATGAAAGCATTACTATTTACAATGTACAAAATCAGAAATCGCATCCTAGTCATTTTCAGCATAAATCATATAAGCATTCATCAACTTTATATAAATGGCTTGTAATATAGCAGTTTGTCAATCAGGGAGATACAGTGTGAAAACAGGCTCGTCGGCCCAACTTGCCCACACCAGCATTTGTTATTTGTATTTAAGTAGGTCATGGTGTATCTCAACTCCATTCACGTGGCCTAGCTTCGCAGCACGACACAGTGGCGCAGTGGTAGAGTTGCTATCTTACAGCACCAGAGACCCAGATTCGATCCTGACTACGGGTGCTGTCTGTGTGTAGTTTGTACGTTCTCCCTGTGACCACATGGGCTTTTTCCGGGTGCTCCGGTTTCCTCCCAAACTCCAAGGACCTTCAGCTTTGTGGGTCAGTTGGCTTCAGTAGCATTATAATATTGTCCAGTGAGAAGGATAGAGTCAGTGTACAGCATGGACAGATTTTCCAAGCTTTATTACATTAGAATTAAATTCAGCTTCTCCTGTTCATGTTCTCCTTTCAGCTCCTGTCCGCAGTATCATCATGGTGAATCAGGACTCTCAAGGGCCTGTCCCACTGTACGAGGTAATTCAAGAGCTCTCCCGAGTAAAAAAAAAAATCAAACTCATGGTAAGCACGTAGAATGTACGTAGCGGGTACGTCGGAGCTCGGGGACGTCTCTTAGCGGCTCGTAACGCTAACGGCAGGTACTCGGGAAACGCGGTAAGCTCGTGAAGACTCGTGAAGATTTTTCAACATGAGCCCCGAGTACCTATGTAATTCTCCGAGTTCGAATCAGGGAAAACTCGGGAGAACTCTTGAATTAGCTCGTACAGTGGGACAGCCCCTCTGCCTGTCCTATTCTTTCATTTATGGAGTTGTCATAACTATTTACTTCTGAATGATTAAGCAGACAAAGGATTCAACATTCACATTATAAAGTAATCTCTGCAGGAATTGATCTCCTCATTTAAACACTTTCTTTGGGAGGTAGAAACAAAGAACTGCAGATGTTTGTTAATACACAAAAGGACATAAAGTGCTAGAGTAACTCAGCGGGTCAGGCAGCATCTCTGAAGAAGGTGACGTATCAGGTCAAGACCCTTTTATGGACGGGTCCTCTCAGTATATTGCAGTGAAATCATTCTTGAACAAAGTATCAGTGAAAGATTTTTGAATTTTATTTGTGTTGAGAAAAGCTTTAAATGGTTTTTAGTTGAATACAAAAGACAGAATCACCCAATCTCTGCTTAGCCCCTGCTGTTTGTGCATGTGTATACTGGGATGCAGTAACATGTAGCTGCTTGATCTGCTGTGACAGAAAGAACTGCACTAATGAACTTAGTATTTACACTCGCTAGGCCCACCTCGCTCACTCCTACCCACATATATACAAGCACAGCACGCACAGCACTCATTATCACACCAGCCACTCCACACAGTACAACACCCACCCCGCACTTAAACAGTACACCCTGACTGGCAAATATATCATCCCTACCCCTACGCACAGAATCACACTGCCCATGCCATACACAATCACAGCATCAAGCCCATCTACCCCACACAATCACTCCATCCAGCCCACAGCCAACACAACCTCCCAACTCATAAGCACACCACCCACTCCTACCAACTAAACACACCCAGCCCTCACACACACAGGCCCCACTCACACAGTGTCCTACACTGAAGCATACTGCCCCTCACACACAAACACTACTCCCAACCCATGAACACCCGCTGCCTGTACAACCTCACAATCACCACTCACTTCTGAGTGGGGCAATGGTGTGTTGCCTGTGTGTGAACTGGGTGCTGTGCTAATGTGTGGGAGGGCATTGTGCGGGTCACGGAGACAAGCAGTGAATGGGGTCTTACAGCTTGCAAACAGCCCCTTTAGTCTACTCATGTTCCTCTGGTTGTCCCATTCTTACTTTCATGGAAAACTGAGGGCCAGCCATCAAGTGGCCACCCAGAAAGGTGGATGAGCTTAGAGCCTGGATTAACACCTGGAAGTATGATGTTGTGGCGATTAGTGAAACATGGTTGCAGGATGGCTGTGATTGGAAACTAAATATAACCGGATTTTGTTGCTTCAGGTGTGATAGAATTGGAGGGGCAAGAGGTGGAGGTGTTGCATTGCTTGTCAGGGAAGATATTACAGCAGTGCTTTGGCAGGATAGATTAGAGGGCTCGTCTAGGGAGGCTATTTGGGTGGAACTGAGAAATGGAAAAGGTGTAGCAACACTTATAGGGGTGTATTATAGACTGCCTAATGGGGAGCGAGAATTGGAAGAGCAAATATGTAAGGAGATAGCAGATATTAGTAGTAAGCACAAGGCAGCATGGAGTAAATGAGGTGCTTGAGGAGTATAAAGAATGTAAAAAGAATCTTAAGAAAGAAATTAGAAAAGCTAAAAGAAGATATGAGGTTGCTTTGGCAAGTAAGGTCAAAGTAAATCCAAAGGGTTTCTACAGCTATATTAATAGCAAAAGGATAACGAGGGATAAAATTGGTCCATTAGACAGTCAGAGTGGACAGCTATCTGCAGAGCCAAAAGAGATGGGGGAGATATTGAACAATGTCTTTTCTTCAGTATTCACCAAGGAGAAGGATATTGAATTATGTGAGGTAAGGGAAACAAGCAGAGTAGCTATGGAAACTATGAGGATCAAAGAAGAGGAAGTACTGACACTTTTGAAAAATATAAAAGTGGATAAGTCTCCAGGTCCTGACAGGATTTCCCTAGGACATTGAGGGAAGTTAGTGTAGAAATAGCAGGGGCTATGACAGAAATATTTCAAATGGTATTAGAAATGGGAATGGTGCCGGAGGATTGGCGTACTGCGCATGTTGTTCCATTGTTTAATAAGGGTCCTAAGAGTAAACCTAGCAATTATAGACCTGTTAGTTTGACGTTAGTGGTGGGCAAATTAATGGAAAGGATACTTAGAGATAATATATATAAGCATCTGGATAAACAGGGTCTGATTAGGAACAGTCAACATGGATTTGTGCCTGGAAGGTCATGTTTGACTAACCTTCTTGAATTTTTTGAAGAGGTTACTAGGGAAATTGATGAGGGTAAAGCGGTGGATGTTGTCTATATGGACTTCAGTAAGGCCTTTGACAAGGTTCCACATGGAAGGTTCAATTGTTGAGTATTAATGGTGGAGTAGCAAGATGGATTCAACAGTGGCTGAATGGGAGATACAATACAATACAATACAATACAATACGGTTTTATTCGTCACATTGCACATAAAGTGCAAGTGAAATGAATTTGCCAGCAGTGGTACAATGAGAAAGAAAGAACACACAAAAACACAATAAAAATGTAACACAAACATCCACCACAGCATTCATCACTGTGGTGGAAGGCACAAACTTTGGCCACCCCTCCTCCATTTTCCCCCGTGGTCGGGACCTCAACCCTACGGGCATTCAGATGAATGAAAGTCAAGGTAAGTCCTGAATCGGTGCCTTCCCCACCGGAGACCGCGGCTTCAGGTTGGTGTAGGCCGCAGGCCGGCGGTCAGTGATTTAAAGTTCGCGCCGCAGCCAGAAGCATCGCAGACCACAGGGCCGGCAGTCGAAGTCGAAGATCCCCTCCAGGGATCCCCAGCGAGGGACCCCGCTCCCGATGGTAAGTCCATGCCGCGCTCGCGGTAGAAGTTGGCCGCGGGCTGGCAGTCGGAGTGGAAGCTTCTTCCTCTCCCGGGTCCCCCATAAGGGATCCCGGGCTGTGGATGCCGCGCCAGCTGGAGCTCTGCAGACCACGACTTCCGGCTGCTGGCTGCTGCGGGCCAGCGAAACAGAACGCTCCCCTCCGGCGAGCCCCAGCGAGGGCTCGCCCGCTCCATGCCGAGAGTCCATGCTGCGCCCGCCGCTGAAGCCCCGGGCGCGTCTCCGGGAAAGGCCGCCCGATCCTCGATGTTAGGCCACGGGGGAGGCGACATGGAAAAAGTCGCCTCTCCGTGGCGGAGGCGACCGAAACGGTTTCCCCCTCACCCCCCACATCACCCCCACACAAGACACACAGAGAGAAATTAAAAACTAGTGTGTTTAAATGTATATTTAAACACACTAACAGGGCGCCGGCTTGCAACGCCCCCTCTGACCAGAGAGTAATGGTGGATGGCTGTTTGTCAGGTTGGAGGCCGGTGACTAGTGGGGTGCCTCAGGGATCTGTGTTGGGTCCACTGTTGTTTGTCATATACATCAATGATCTGGATGATGGTGTGGTAAATTGGATTAGTAAGTATGCAGATGATACTAAGATAGGTGGTGTTGTGGATAATGAAGTAGATTTTCAAAGCCTACAGAGAGATTTAGGCCATTTGGAAGAGTGGGCTGAAAGATGGCAGATGGAGTTTAATGCTGATAAGTGTGAGGTGCTACATCTTGGCAGGACAAATCAAAATAGGACGTACATGGTAAATGGTAGCGAATTGAGGAATGCAGTTGAACAGAGAGATCTAGGAATAACTGTGCATAGTTCCCTGAAGGTGGAATCTCATGTAGATAGGGTGATAAAGAAAGCTTTTGGTGTGCTGGCCTTTATAAATCAGAGCATTGAGTATAGAAGTTGGGATGTAATGTTAAAATTGTACAAGGCATTGGTGAGGCCAATTCTGGAGTATGGAGTACAATTTTGGTCGCCAAATTATAGGAAAGATGTCAACAAAATAGAGAGAGTACAGAGGAGATTTACTAGAATGTTGCCTGGGTTTCAGCACTTAAGTTACAGAGAAAGGTTGAACAAGTTATGTCTTTATTCTTTGGAGCGCAGAAGGTTAAGGGGGGACGATAGAGTTCTTTAAAATGATGAGAGGGATAGACAGAGTTGACGTGGATAAGCTTTTTCCATTGAGAGTAGGGAAGATTCAAACATGATTTGAGAATTAAGGGACAGATGTTTAGGAGTAACATGAGGGGGAACTTCTTTACTCAGAGAGTGGTAGCTGTGTGGAATGAGCTTCCAGTGGAAGTGGTGGAGGCAGATTCGATTTTATCATTTAAAAATAAATTGGATAGGTATATGGACAGGAAAGGAATGGAGGGTTATGGTCTGAGTGCAGGTAGATGGGACTAGGTGAGAGTAAGTGTTCGGCACGGACTAGAAGGGCCGAGATGGCCTGTTTCCGTGCTGTAATTGTTATATGGTTACATGGTTAAGTATCTATTTATATGAATCCCATTTAGCAGCACTGAGCCCATATCTTCTTTGCTGAGGCGTTTCAGGTGTGTGACTAAATGTTTTTTAAATGTTGGAGCCCCTGCTTTCACCTTTTATTTCTGATTCTAGTCATATCTGGTTGAAAAAAAATTCTTCCTCCAATCCGAAGATTGACACAAAAAGCTGAAGAAGGGTCTTGACTCAAAATGCCACACATTCCTTCACTCCAGAAATACTCTCTGACCCGCTGAGTTACTCCAGCATTTTGTGTGTATCTTCGGTTTTAGACTGCAGTTCAAACTGACGTTTGGTTAATCTGCGGTTCCTTCCAACACTCTTCTTCCAATCCCCTCTGTATCACTTATTCATTCCCTTAAACCCATTATTTATATTTATGGACACTTACCTTTGGGAAAATGTTCCCACTATCTCCTTGATCTCTGCCCTAATTACTTTTTGTAACTCAGTCAGTCTCCCCTCAGCCTTTTCCATTCCAAAGACAAATAATTGCAGCCGGTCCAGCACTTACTAATAGCAGAAACATTCGATCTCTGGCAACATCCTGGTGAATCTGTTCTGCATCCCCTCCGATGTAATAATAATCCTCCCAATACAGTGATGACCAGAATCATACATGGTAGTCTAACTCATGTTTTATATTGTTGTACCTTATCATCTCTCCTTTTATATTCGCACTAGCTAATTGAGCTAAATATCCTTATTTGGCATCTTTATCACTTCAGAGATCCTTAAGGGGCTGTCCCACTTGGACGACCTAATTGGCGAGTTTAGAAGAGTTTGAAAAAATGACTTGTTGAAGACCTCCTTCGACCTCCTTCGACTATGTTGAAGACCAGCTTCGACTAGCTACGACTAGCTACGACTAACTTCGGGAAAATTGGACACCGAATAGTGGAGAGTGAAGACAACCTCCTTCGATCTCCTTCGACCTCCCTTCGACTATGATGAAGACTATCTATGACTACCTTCGACTACCCTCAATTACCTATGACTAACATGCCGTCCTACCACGACCTACTACGACCTACTACGATCTACTACAACTAAACCTACGAGTAAATAATTTATCGATTTTTTCCATGGCGACCTTTTTTTACTCGCGGGCATCTTTTAACATATTGAAAAAAACGCCGCGACCTAGCTGAGGCCTCGAGACCACTCTCGAGCATAAAGGAGGGTCACGAAGACCTCCTACGACCTCGTGTCGACCATGCTGCGAGTATGAGACGAGGGCAAACTCGCCAGAACTCGCGGATTAGGTCGCCCAAGTGGGACAGGCCCTTTCAATCTGTTCTTCCATAATTCCAAGGACCCTTACTTTTCAATGCGTATGTCGTAATCATGCATGGCCTCAATGCTTGTGTGTGAGTTGAGTGGTGTACGTCCGTGTGGGTTGGGTGGTGTGTTTGTGTATAGAAAGGACCTGTGTCTGTGTGTGAGATAAGTGAAATGCTAACATGAAAGGGAGCTTTTACTTGCGTGTGGTTTGGTGATAGGTTTGTGTAAAGATGAGGATGTGTTTGTGTGTGAAGTGTAAGGTGTGACTATGTTTGGGTGGGAGATGCACGTGTGAGCAAAATTGGTGAGCTTATGTGTAGGGTGGATAGTATGTTTAGAGTCATACAGCAAGGCCCTTCGATCCAACTTGCCCATGCCAACCAATTACACTAGTCCCACCTGCCCCTGTTGGGTTCATATCCCTCTAATCCATTGTTCAAGATATGAACTTCTACATCAGCGAGACCAAACATAGACTGGCTGATCATTTCGCTGAACACCTTCACTCAGTCCACCTGGACCTACCTGATCTCCCAGTTGCTAAACACTTTAATTCCCCTTCCCATTCCCACACTGACCTTTCTGCCTTAGGCCTCCTCCATTGTCAGAGTGAGGTTAAATGCAAACTGGAGGAACAGCATCTCATATTTCACTGGAGCAGCTTAAACCCAGTGGTATGAATATTGATTTCTCTAACTTCAAGTAACCCCTGCTTTCCTTCTCTCTCAATTCCTCCCCCATCCAAGTCACACCCAGGCCACAGCTAACAATGACCTTTATCATTGTTACTTTTTTCCATATCTTACATTCATTTATTCTACATCATCCTCTATATCTCTTGTTCCCGTTTCCCCTGACTTTCAGTCTGATGAAGTCTGATGTCCCAAAACGTCATCCATTCCTTCTCTCCGGAGATGCTGCCTGACCCGCTGAGTTACTCCAGCATTTTGTGGCTGAAGAAGGGTCTCGACCCGAAACGTCGCCAATTCCTTCTCTCCATAGATGTTAAATGTCCACCAAACTTCACAGCCGTGTATCTCTGGCTTCTTAAATGTTGTCTAGCTTCTTAACAGTTGTCTCCACTCCTTCTCCCTCCTTCTCCCCTTCCTTCACTCTTTTAAAGGACTTACCGTACACTGTGCTAGCCGTCTTAATTACAGCACCAACCTTCCTATTCATCGCGGTGTGTGCCTGTATCACCTTTGCACCGTGTGAACCGTGTGAATTTCAGACAGTGCTCCCCCCGCTTTCCCTGGCCCCGCCTTTCCTGTGTGTGTGTGTGTGTGTGTGTGTGTGTGTGTGTGTGTGTGTGTGTGTGTGTGTGTGTGTGTGTGTGTGTGTGTGTGTGTGTGTGTGTGTGTGTGTGTGTGTGTGTGTGTGTGTGTGTGTGTGTGTGTGTGTGTGTGTGTTCATTCCACTCTGACAGTCACCGTTCCAGTTGCCGATTTTTCAGGCGACTGCCGGCAACTTGACAGTCACTGGCAGTCCGCTGAAAAATCATCTAAGTGGGACAGGCCCATTAATGTCATCTGCAAACTTACTAATCATACCTCGTACATTATCATACATCGTCTCTACACTCCAAATCATTGATATAAACCACAAACTACAATGGCCCCACACAGATCCCTGAGGCACAACACTAGTCACAGGCCTCCAGTCTGAAAAACAACTTTCCACCATATATATCTGATCCCTCAGAATACTCTCCAGTAACTTGCCCACCACACTGGTCTATGGTTTTTCCTTGTAGCCCTTCTTAAATAGTGGGACAACATTAGCCACCCTCCAGTCTTCTAGCACCTTACCCATATCTAATAATGATTCATATATCTCAGCCAGGACACCTGAAATGTCTTCTATAACCTCCCACTGTGTCATTGGATATATCTGATCAGGCCTGGGAGATTTATTTACATTCATATGCCTTAGGATGTTCAGCACCTCCTCGACTGCAATTCTGGCTGCTTCAAGACATTGCCATTCACTGTTGAAAGTTTCCCAATCTTTGTGTCTTTCTCCAAAGTAAAAAAAGAGGAGACATACTCATTGAGGACTTTGCCCATCTCCTGCGGCCTCACACAGAGATGACCACTCTAAGGGACCCTATTCTCTCTCTGGTCACCCTCTTTCCTTTAATGTTTTAGTTTTAGTTTTAGAGATAAAGTGTGTAATCAGGCCCTTCGGCCCGCCGGGTAAATGTTGACCATTGATTACCCATACACTAGTTCTATGTTATCTCACTTACCTGTCCTACACACTAGGGGCAATTTTACAGAAGCCGATTAACCTACGAACCTGCACATCTTTGGAATGTAGGAGGAAACTGGAGCACCTGAAGAACACCCAAGAGGTCTCAAAGAGAACATCCAAAGTTCCTGGGGGTGCAGATCACTAACAGTCTGACCTGGTCACAAAACATCACATCATTAGTTAAGAGAGCGCAGCAGCGGTTGCACTATCTGCGCCGGATGAGAAGAGCTCACCTCCCCCATCCAGTCCTCACCACTTTCTACAGGGGCACCATGGAGAGCATTTTGACCAGTTGCATATGTCTGGTTTGGGGACTAAAGCCTCCGACTGGAAGTCCGTGCAGAGAGTGGTGAGGACTTCTCTTCCTTCCTTCGGGGACATTGCGTGCAAACGTTGCTTGTCTAAGGCCAGCAGTATTATAAAGGACCCCACACATCTCCATCATGGACTGTTCACTCTGCAGTCCTCGGGCAAAAGATATCGTAGCATAAGGAGCAGAACGGCCAGGTTTTGCAAAAGCTACTTCCCCCGAGCCATCAGACTCTTGAATGCCATGTAATGGGCCGCCACCATTATCTATTTTATCTATTTTATCTTTTTATCCATTTTATCCTTTTGTTGTTTTATGTAGCACGGTGAGCCAGATGCAATGAAGTTTCGTTCAGACTTGCATTTGTTGGTGTATTTTTGAATGACAATAAAGTCTTTGATTGATTGAATGGTATGTTAGCTTTCAGCGAATGGTATGTTAGCTTTCATAGCAAAAGGATTTGAGTATAGGAGCAGGGAGGTTCTACTGCAGTTGTACAGGGTCTTGGTGAGACCACACCTGGAGTATTGCGTACAGTTTTGGTCTCCAAATCTGAGGAAGGACATTATTGCCATAGAGGGAGTGCAGAGAAGGTTCACCAGACTGATTCCTGGGATGTCAGGACTGTTTTATGAAGAAAGACTGGATAGACTTGGTTTATACTCTCTAGAATTTAGGAGATTGAGAGGGGATCTTATAGAAACTTACAAAATTCTTAAGGGGTTGGACAGGCTAGATGCAGGAAGATTGCTCCCGATGTTGGGGAAGTCCAGGACAAGGGGTCACAGCTTAAGGATAAGGGGGAAATCCTTTAAAACCGAGATGAGAAGAACTTTTTTCACACAGAGAGTGTGAATCTCTGGAACTCTCTGCCACAGAGGGTAGTCGAGGCCAGTTCATTGGCTATATTTAAGAGGGAGTTAGATGTGGCCCTTGTGGCTAAAGGGATCAGAGGGTATGGAGAGAAGGCAGGTACGGGATACTGAGTTGGATGATCAGCCATGATCATATTGAATGGCGGTGCAGGCTCGAAGGGCCGAATGGCCTACTCCTGCACCTAATTTCTATGTTTCTATGATTGAACAGATACTGCAGCTCCCATAGTCAGGATTGAACCCAGGTCTTTGCTGCTGTGAGGCAGCAACTCTACTGCTGTGCCACTGTGCTGCCCTTATGTACTTATAAAATGTCTTTGAATCTCCCTTATTTTCTCCCAGAGCTATTATCTGCCCCCTTCTGATTTGTTCTTAATTATGAACCTCAGTTCCCGAATCTAGTCCATCGATACACTTGATCACAGCTGCCCGTACCTATCGTATGCCTCCATCTTTTTCTTGACTGGAGCCTACATTTCCATTGTCATCCAAGCTTCCTTATGCCCACCTGCCTTGCCCTTCACTCGGACAGGAACATGTATGCCCTGAACTCTTGTCATCACATTTTTAAAAGCACCCACTTTCTGTACGGTCCCTTGCCTGCATCCAACCTGTTCCAATCAACTTGAGAAAGTTCCTGTCTTAGACCAGCAAAGTTGGCCTTGCCCCATTTCAGTTTTTTGGGCAGTATGAGTTTGTATGGGGCAACTGTGTGCTTGTTTGTAGAAGGGTGGTGTGTTGTCGGTGACATGTACCTGGGCAGGGTTAATGCCCTTGTGTGCTGGAGTACATATTCGTCTGAGGAAGGGTCTCAACACGATATGTCACCTATCCACGTTGTCCAGAGATGCTACCTGGCACAAGTTAAGTATTAACCAGCATCTGCAGTTTCTTGTTTCAACATATTTGTGTGGTGGGGATATGAAATGTTAATTTTGTGTTTTATTTAGTTGTGTGTGCTTGTGTCAGGGGCATGATTGCATGTGTGTGTGTGTCTTTCAGCACATGTGCATGTCCGGGTGCGTGCGTGTTTGAGCGTGTGTGTGTTTGTGTGTGTGTGTGCGCGCGTGTGCATGTGCACATGTGTGTGTGCATCGTAATATATTAGCGCATGAGGTTAGTGGTCCATATATGTGTAAGATATGACATGGTTGGAATATCTGACAGAATGCATTCCCTCAGGTGGCCCAGTATCTACTGGCCCTTTTTATTTTTATTTTCCCGGTGAACTCCATCAAACTGACATGGTTTCAGGTGAAGAATTCTTGGTAGGGGCGAGAGTTGGGGAGGAGAGTTGGGACATTGGGGAGAGAGGACTCAAGGGACAGATGGGCAACAGTATGTGGGAGGAAGATTGGGAGATAAGAAAGCTTGGAACTGTGAAGCATTCAATGTAGGAGCTAGGGGGGCGGTCTGGGAATCATAGACCATAGATGGACAATTATTGAAAAGATTTGGCAAAAGGTAAATCCTAGATCTGGAGGTAGTAATTGGAGGGATCAGGGAAAGGTCTGAAAGAATGTTGGGGCATAGTGGTCCTTTCACAGGGTTGAAGAGTCGGCAAAACAGTGGGGGAGGGTGTGGTGTGGGGGAGGGGGGGTTGTGGGGTGCATGGGGGAGGGGGGTGCGTGGGGGAGGGGGGTGCGTGGGGAGGGGGGTGTGGGGTGGGGGGAGGGGGAGGGGGGAGGGGCTGGGGGAGAGGAGGAGTGGGGGAGGGGGATGGGGAGGGTATTGGTGTGGAGGAGGGTAGAGGGAGGGGTGTGTGGGCAGGGGGGATGGTGGCTGTGGGGGGGGTTGTGGTCTCCGCAGACACAGCTCGCACTCTGCTCACCGCTCACTATGCTCACCCCGCACTCTGGTCACCCCGCACCTTCAGCTTTCGGCCTCACTCAACGGCTCCCAGTCCAGCTCCGACTTCACTTCGTGGCTCCCGGTTCCACTCAACATATCCCGGCTCATCGTGCTGGTAGCCGAAGAAGCAACCCGCATGCTGCTCTCTCCGCACGCTGCTCTCTCCACACGCTGCTCACTCTGGAAGCTGCTCATTCCACACTCGCTCAACACACTCTGCTCACTCCGCTCCTTCAGCTTTATTCTCCTCGCCGCCGGTGATTGACAGCGGGTGCCGGAAGGGGCGGTTTTTATCATACTTTAAACCTTCAGAGCTTTTGCACGATTCCACCTATCGGAACAAAACTTGTTACATTTGCAGCACGGGAGAATGACGAGTCAGGTAGCATACAATTGTAGCGCTATCGGGTACCATTTTTGCGCAAATGTAAAAACAACGCAAATTGGAAGAGGACAAGATGAGAGTTTTATAAATATGTAGATATAGGGCCATGGTACGCCTCAAACAAGGATTGTTTGACATACCCGACAAAGAGGCAGGCATAGCTTGGGCCCATGCGCATGCCCATGGCTACGCCTTGAATTTGGTGTGGGCACTCACATGGGCCCAAGCTATGCCTGCCTCTTTGTCGGGTACGTCAAACAATCCTTGTTCGAGGCGTACCATGCCCCTATGCCCGAACTCTACCTCCACTATATCGACGATTGTATTGGTGCTACGTCCTGCACACATACAGAACTCACTGACTTCATCCGTTTCACCACTAACTTCCATCCGGCACTCAAATACACCTGCACCATTTCCGACACCTCCCTACCGTTTCTAGACCTCACTATCTCCATCGCAGGTGACAGACTACTGACCGACATCTACTATAAACCCACTGACTCCCATGGCTATCTGGACTACACTTCTTCCCACCCTGCTTCCTGTAAGGACTCCATCCCCAACTCCCAATTCCTCCCTCTACGCCGCATTAGCCAGTTAGCCATTAGGCAGCGTAGCAATAGGCAGGTAGTGCAGGAGTCCCCTGCGGTCATCTCCCTCCTAAACAGATATACCATTTTGGATACTGTTGGGGAAGATGGATCATCAGGTGAAGGCAGCAGCAGCCAAGTTCTGCAGCACAGGAGGGGAGGAAAAAGATTGGAAGGGCTATAGTAATAGGGGATTCAATTGTAAGGGGAATAGATAGGCGTTTCTGCGGCCGCAAACGAGACTCCAGGATGGTATGTTGCCTCCCTGGTGCAAGGGTCAGGGATGTCACTGAACGGCTGCAGAACATTCTGGAGGGGGAGGGTGAACAGCCAGTTGTCGTGGTGCACATTGGCACCAACGATATAGGTAAAAAATGGGATGAGGTCCTACAAGGTGAATTTAGGGAGCTAGGAGATAAACGTAAAAGTGGGACCTCAAAGGTAATAATCTCTGGATTACTACCAGTGCCACGTGCTAGTCAGAGTAGAAATATGAGGATATTGCAGATGAATACGTGGCTTGAAAAATGGTGCAAGGTGGAGGGATTCAAATTTCTAGGGCATTGGAACCAGTTCTGGGGGAGGTAGGACCAACACAAACAGGACGGTCTGCACCTGGGCTGGAATGGAACCAATGTCCTTGGGGGAGTGTTTGCTAGTGCTGTCAGGGAGGATTTAAACTAATGTGGCAGGGGGATGGGAGCATGAGCAGAGAGACAGAGGGGTGTGAAATGAGGGTAGAAGCAATAGGTAGCAAGGTGAAAAATAAAAGTGGCAGGCTGACAAATCCAGGGCAAAAATCAAAAAGGGCCACTTTTCAACATAATTGTATAAGGGGTAAGAGTGTTGTAAAAACAAGCCTGAAGGCTTTGTGTCCTCAATGCAAGGAGCATTCGTAATAAGGTGAATGAGTTGAATGTGCAGATAGTTATTAATGAATATGATATAGTTGGGATCACGGAGACATGGCTCCAGTGTGACCAAGGCTGGGAGCTGAACATCCAGGGATATTCAATATTCAGGAGGGATAGACAGAAAGGAAAAGGAGGTGGGGTAGCTTTGCTGGTTAGAGAGGAGATTAACGCAATAGAAAGGAAGGACATTAGCTTGGAGGATGTGGAATCGATATGGGTAGAGCTGCGAAACACTAAGGGGCAGAAAACGCTAGTGGGAGTTGTGTACAGGCCACCTAACAGTAGTAGTGGAGTTGGGGATGGCATCAAACAGGAAATTAAAAATGTGTGCAACAAAGGTAAAACAGTTATAATGGGTGACTTCAATCTACATATAGATTGGGTGAATCAAATTGGCAGGGGTGCTGAGGAAGAGGATTTATTGGAATGTATGCAGGATGGTTTTCTAAACCAACATGTAGAGGAACAATGAGAGAGCAGGCTATTCTAGACTGGGTATTGAGTAATGAGGAAGGGTTAGTTAGCAGTCTTGTTGTGCGTGGCCCCTTGGGCAAGAGTGACCATAATATGGTTGAGTTCTTCATTAGGATGGAGAGTGACATTGTTAATTCAGAAACAAGGGTTCTGAACTTAAAGAAAGGTAACTTTGAGGGTATGAGACGTGAATTGGCCAAGATAGACTGGCAATTGATTCTTAAAGGGTTGACGGTGGATATGCAATGGAAGGCATTTAAAGACTGCATGGATGAAATACAACAATTGTTCATCCCAGTTTGGCAAAAGAATAGAAACATAGAAACATAGAAACATAGAAAATAGGTGCAGGAGTAGGCCATTCGGCCCTTCGAGCCTGCACCGCCATTCAATATGATCATGGCTGATCATCCAACTCAGTATCCTGTACCTGACTTCTCTCCATACCCCTGATACCTTTAGCCACAAGGGCCACATCTAATTCCCTCTTAAATATAGCCAATGAATTGGCCTCAACTACCTTCTGTGGCAGAGAATTCCAGAGATTCACCACTCTCTGTGTAAAAAATGATTTTCTCATCTCAGTCCTAAAAGTCTTCCCCCTTTAACCTTAAACTGTGACCCCTTGTTCTGGATTTCCCAACATCGGGAATAATCTTCCTGCATCTAGCCTATACAACCCCTTAAGAATTTTGTAAGTTTGTATCAGATCCCCCGCAATCTTCTAAATTCTAGCGAGTACAAGCCGAGTCTATCCAGTCTTTCTTCATATGAAAGTCCTGCATCCCAGGAATCAGTCTGGTGAACCTTCTCTGTACTCCCTCTATGGCAAGAATGTCTTTCCTCAGATTAGGAGACCAAAACTGTACGCAATACTCCAGGTGCGGTCTCACCAAGACCCTGTACAACTGCAGTAGAACCTCCCTGCTCCTATACTCAAATCCTTTTGCTATGAATGCTAACATACTGTAGATGGTTTATGCATGCAACCAATAATATAGCTACCTCAGTACCACTAACCACGCCTTAGTTATCAAGTATAAGAACTCTATCTCCCGTGTGCTCCTCCCTTGGTTCCAGCATGATGATAGACTGGGTGCAGTCAGTGCTGGAAAGTGTTTAACCTGTCTTATCATTAAACGTTAAGTAAAGCTACAAGTGAGTCAGACTCAGCTTCTTTACACATACCATTCGCTTTCTTCACTGCCTGCTGCGCCTGCATGCGTACTTTCAATGTCTGGTGTACCATGACACCCAGGTCTCGTTGCATCTCCCCTTTTCCTAATCGGCCACCATTCAGATAATAGTCTACTTTCCTGTTTTTGCCACCAAAGTGGATAACCTCACATTTATCCACATTATACTGCATCTGCCATGCATTTGCCCACTCACCCAACCTATCCAAGTCACCTTGCAGCCTCCTAGCATCCTCCTCACAGCTAATACTGTTGCCCTGCTTTGTGTCATCTGCAAACTTGGAGATGTTGCATTCAATTCCTCATCCAGATCATTATATATATTGTAAATAGCTGGGGTCCAGCACTGAGCCTTGCGGTACCCGACTAATCACTGCCTGCCAATGGGAAAAGGACCCGTTTACTCCTACTCTTTGCTTCCTGTCTGCCAGCCAGTTCTCTATCCACATCAATACTGAACCCCCAATACCGCGTGCTTTAAGTTTGCATACTAATCTCTTATGTGGGACCTTGTCGAAAGCCTTCTGAAAGCCTTACAGCGCTAGGGACCCGGGTTCGACCCTGACTACGGGTGCTGTCTGTATGGAGTTTGTACGTTCTCCCCGTGACCTGCGTGGGATTTCTCCAAGATCTTGGGTTTCCTCCCACACACCAAAGACATACAGGTTTGTAGGTTAAGTGGCTTGGTATAAATGTAAATTCTCCCTGGCATGTGTAGGATAGTGTTAATGTGTGGTGAACGCTGGATGGGCCGAAGGGCCTGCTTCCCACGCTGTATATCTAAACAAAACTAAACATAATAAAAACCTCAAACTGCATAACAAAACAAACCATTTATGAAGCGTGGGGAGCACTGCAACATCTCCAAAATTGCAATGGTAATTACTCCTAAATAGTCCATTAACTAGTGATATTAATACAGGGTGGAACCAAGGCCGAGGGCTCTAGATCTTTAGGATTCACCAAGTAGCGGAGCATGTGAAGAAGTGCACCACTAGTATAGAGGCAAATGAAAAATTACAAATTTATTTTCTGTGAGAGGACTTTGAACATGTTGCCAGGGCTAGAGGGTCTGAGCTATCGGGAGAGGTTGAGCAGGCTGGGACTCTATTCCTTAGAGAGCAGGAGGATGACTGGTGATCTAATAGAGGTGCATAAAATCATGAGAGGAATAGATCGGGTAGATATATAAATACCTTGGAGTGCACCTGGATAACAAACTGGACTGGTCTGTCAACTCTGACGCCCTCTACAAAAAGGCCAGAGCAGACTCTTTTTCCTCAGAAGGCTCAAATCCTTCAATGTGTATAAATGTAAATAATTTGGTGTACATATAGCTGCTGGTGTACATATGGTGTACATATAGCTGCTAAATTTGTACAAGATAATTATAAGCAGTTGAATAAGGGGTGGGAATTAATAAGCTTTGGCTTCTTCCTGCTCCTTTTCGGACACATATGATTTCATTTATTTATAGATATTGTTTATGACACTTTATAAATATTCTTGTTTTGTTTTTTTTGTATGCTGTTTCACACTTGCTTTTTATTCTTTTATTCTGTTTTTAAATAAATAGTTAAATAAATAAATCGATAAATGATGCTATGCTGCACATGTTTTACAACACTGTGGTTGCAAGTGTTATTTTCTACACTGTTGTCTGCTGGGACAACAGCATTAGTGCGAAAAACAACAAGAAGCTGGACAAACTGGTCAAACGGGCTAGCTCAGTGCTGGAGGGGAGAGTGGACTCTGGGATGGATGTGCTTGAGAGGCGTATGAGGTGCAAGGTGCAGGTCATCCTGAAAAATCCCGGGCATCCCCTCCATGAAATTCTGGAGAGTCAAAAGAGCACTGGGAACAACAACCGGCTCCTCTCCCTGCCCTGTAGAACGGAATGTTCAGAAGATCCTTCACCTCTGCAGCCATTAGATTTTAGGCTGTAGGGGGATGCATTTTTGCATATTTTTTTAAATGTTTAATTCTTAATTATTGGTCTTTTTAAGTATTTATTGCTCTCAGGTAGTGTCCACATTGTACTTTATGTATTTTCTATCTGCGTTCGTTTTTGAATGTGTGGGTCTGTTGGTTGGGGGCTTCTGGACATCTGAATTTCCCTGAGGGGATCAATACAGTATTTATTATTATTATTATTATTATTATTATTATTATTATTATTATTAGATGCACAGTCGGTGAATCTTGATCTTTGATTTTTTGTTTTTACATCTTAGAGTCCTAGAGTAGGTGAATCGAGGACCAGAGGACATAGGTTTAAGGTGGAGGGGAAAAGATTCATTGGAATCTGAGGGGTAACTTTCCACACAAACGTTGGTGGGGTATGGAACAAGCTGCCAGAGGAGACAGTTGAGGCTGGGATTATCCCAACATTTAAGAAACAGCTAGACAGGTACATGGATAAGGCAGGTTTGGAGGGATATGGACCAAACACGGCAGGTGGGACTAGTGTAGCTGGGACATGTTGGGCTGAAGAGCCTGTTTCCACGCTGTACTCACTCTATACTCATGACTGCGTAGCCGGTCATAGTGCGAACTCCATCATCAAGTTCGCCGACGACACCACTGTGTTGGGACGTATCACTGATGGGGATGAGTCAGAGTATAGAAGAGAGATCGAGCGACTGTCCATATGGTGCCAGCACAATAACCTGGCCCTCAACACCAGCAAAACCAAGGAACTGATTGTGGGCTTTGGAAGGAATAGGATGGGGACCTACAGTCTATTTATATCAACGGGTCGATGGTTGAAAGGGACAAAAGCTTCAAATTCCGGGGCGTGCACATCTTTCCTGGTCCGAGAACACTGATGCCATTATTAAGAAAGCACCTCAGCGCCTCTACTTCCTGAGAAGATTACGGAGAGTTGGTTTGTCAAGGAGGACTCTCTCTAACTTCTACAGGTGCACAGTAGAGAGCATGCTGACCCGTTGCATCGTGGCTTGGTTCGGCAACTTGTGCGCCTTGGAGAGGAAAAGACTACAAAAGGTAGTAAACACTGCCCAGTCCATCATCGGCTCTGACCTCCCTTCCATCGAGGGGATCTACCACAGTCGCTGCCTCAAAAAGGCTGGCAGTATCATCAAGGACCCACACCATCCTGGCCATACACTCATCTCCCCTCTACCTTCAGGTAGAAGGTACAGGAGCCTGAAGACTGCTACGACCAGGTTCAGGAATAGCTACTTCCCCACAGCCATCAGGCTATTAAACTTGGCTCGGACAAAACTCTGAACATTAATAACCCATTATCTGTTATTTGCACTTTATCAGTTTATTTATTCATGTGTGTATTTACGTATATAATGGTATATGGACACACTGATCTGTTTTGTAGTCAATGCCTGCTATGTTCTGTTGTGCTGAAGCAAAGCAAGAATTTCATTTTCCTGTCAGGGACACATGACAATAAACTCACTTGACTCTCTTGACTTGACTCTTGGCTTGACTCTAACACAAACGCTAGTGAGCAAACTATTCTGAAAATTCTACTCAGCAATGGCTAAGACTTTTTCTCTAGACTGTGGGTAACTTTTGAAAGCATCTTCTACTGCCCTGAGGGAAGCATTGTGCTGCAGCACACACCTAATTTAGTTTGTACCCAAGCCACAACTGACTTCAACCTTCAAAATCTTTCACCTGCTTTTAAAATTGCCATCTGGTCACATTGTTGCTTTCAAGGCCTTCAGGAATAATTCAGTGTTCTTGAAATTCTTGCCGTGCTTTATCCAGTCCTTTTCACTTTGCCTCCTTCTGGAGCTGTTAATCATTTTGAGGCAGCAAATGCAACAAACGCAATAGGTTCCAAAGAATTCTGAAGAATAATTTCATTCCAGGGTCAGCCTGACTTTATTCAATTTTATTATTTGGAGTGTTACATAAAATATGCCACAGTTAATAAGTTAATTTGAAATTTTGGGGAATAATCAAAGTAAATCAATATATTTTGTGAAAATTAATCTCTTGCTTAATACACAATCATTTATATTTTAGGCTTTGCATTATAAATCTTAGCCTTGTAGCAGCAGAATGTCTATGCAAGCTGTTACCGACGCTGTGCCTATTACAGTGAGTTGAAGTGACAGGCAATGCAGTTTGTGCAGATGTGTTTTCAAGTCCTGATGCTTGTTAACGTTTGCGGAGATGCACTGGGCTGAGCCGCCCGAGCCATCGGCATCCTGGTCGCGTAGCTCACAGTCTTGCTGGCTCCACATTTTGTACGCTTCACTCTCCCAGCCTCTCCAAGCTGGCGTCATCCAACCATTCACCAGTCTCCGGCTTTGCCATGTGCACTGACCCTCTACTGACCCTGAGCTATGATACAAACTACAGGATTGTAATTAATCCTTAATTACCCACAATACCTCCACCAGCTCAGACCAATGCCACATATATGCTTAAAGGTTCTGAAATCATCAGAGCCACCGTTCCTGTCATGTAATCACCTCTGTTCTCTATATGGCTCTATATGCTTCCCATTCCACCCAGAAAGAAATGCAGCCCTCCCAAACCAGCAGCAGTATATAAAGACCTGGCAGCTTAAAGAGATACACTCCTGAACTCCAGTGACCAAAGTAATGTGCACTCTGCGTTTGATCTGTCCTCCAAAGCCAGCTGCTGGCTAAACGAAAGATGAGCCCGTGCTTTTTACCTCCGAATCTGAAAACATTACCCAATAGTGTGCTAAATCCATAAACTGCATTGTAGATTGTAAATCTTCTCACTTTCGGTAGCTGAAATGAAAGCCAACACACATAAGCAGGGTCTCGTCCCGAAACGTCACCCATTCCTTCTCTCCAGAGATACTGCCTGTCCCGCTGAGTTACTCCAGCATTTTGTGTCTATCTACTGTGTTAACCAGCATCTGCAGTTCCTTCCTAGACAGCTACGTTCCTTTTTGAAATGGTTAATAGCTTCCCGGTTTACATTACATGCTAAATATTGTAAACTAAACAAGGCAGCAGAATAACACAATTTGGATATCAATTTTCAAGCCATGCCTGTGTGTGTCCACCATCTGGCCAGAGGGATCTGTATAGCTGCGGACCTGCATATTTGGAAGTTGAAAATGATAAATAGATGTATAATGTCACTGATTATATATCACTTCTGTATTTCATAACCATCTGTGTCATTATTGTGAAGAGAAAATTCACCCTGAGGCATCTAACTTTCTTTGTAATACAGAATAGTCAATAGTGGGGCAGTTGTGTGGAAAATCGGATACAGGAAGATCCATTTGCAAGAAGTAGGTGGAGATGATGCTTCTGATTCACATGCATCTAGGTAACAGTCTTGGTTTCTAATCAGTTTTTATGCACTAGAGTGTTGTCCAATTAGCAATTTAAATATTACAACAGCATAGAACAGTTTAGCATTGGAACAAACCTTTCGATCCATCATGTCTGTGCCGACCAAGATGCCAACCTAAACTAATTGCATCTGCCTGCATCTGTCTGTATCCCTCCCATTCTCTGCCTTCTGTCTGAAGAAGGGTCTCGACCCGGAACGTCACCCCTTCCTTCTATCAAGAGATGCTGCCTGTCCCACTGAGTTACTCCAGCATTTTGGGTCTATTTTCATGTGTAAATGCCTCTTCAACATTGCTTTGGTATCTGCTTCTACCATCTCCCCTCCTCTGGCAGTACGTTCCAGGCCCCTGTTACACCCCAACTAAAAAAAACTGCTCTCAAGTCTCCTTTCATCTTCCCCCTCACCCACAAACTATGCCCTCTAGTATTCAACATTCACTTGGAGAAAGACCTCTGATTATCGACCTCCAATGCCTCCAATAATTGTATACACATCTAGAAACATAGAAACATAGAAAATGGGCGCAGGATGAGGCCGTTTGGCCCTTCGAGCCTGCACCACCATTCAATATGATCATGGCTTCTCTCAGATTGTTCCTCAGCCTCTGACATTCCAGGCAAAACATTCCAAATTGGCCTAATCTCTCCTTATAACTAATGCACTGTAATCCGTGTAACATCCTGGAGAACCTATTCTTCACTCACTTCAATGCCTCCACATCCTCCCTATAGCGTGGTGATCAGAACTGAACACAACACTCCAAATGTGGCCTAACCAATGTTTATATAACTGGAACATGACTTTTAGTTTAGTCTTGTTTAGTTTAGAGATACAAGCGCGGAAACAGGCCCTTTGGCCCACCGAGTCCGCACCGACCAGCGATCCCCACACATTAACAATATCCTACACACACTAGGGACAATTTACACTTATACCCAGCCAATCAACCTACAAGCCTGTACGTCTTTGGAGTGTGGGAGGAATCCAGAGCACCCGGAGGAAACGAACGTGGTCACAGGGAGAATGTACAAACTCAGTACAGGACAAAACCCGTAGTCGGGATCGAACCCGGGTCTCTGGCATTGCAAGTGCTGTAAGGCAGCAACTCTACCGCTTTGCCACCGTGCCGCCGCAGCTTGTCAACTTTGATACTCAATGGCCCAACCAATGATAGCAAGCATGCTGTACCACTAATTATAAACCTCTCCATTACTTTGCCACTTTCTGGGAGCCATGGGGTTGCCCCCCTGGATCCCTCTGTACATCAGTGCTACTGATGGTCCTATCATTTTCATTTGATCTTCGCTTCACACTAAAGGGGTTTGAAAATATGACATGTTGTAGACCTCCTTCGACTATGTAGAAGACCTCCTTCGACCTCCTTCGACTATATTGAAGACCAGCTTCGATTATACGACTAACTACGACTAACTTCGGGAAAATGGACACCAAATAGTGGACATTGAAGACGACCTCCTTCGATCTCCTTCGACCTCCCTTCAACCTCCCTTCGTCTATGATGAAGACCATCTACGACTACCTTCGACTACCCTCGATTACCTACGACTAACATGCCGACCTACTACGACTTACTGCAACCTACTACGAATAAACCTACGAGTAAAAAAGTATCGATTTTTTCCATGGCGACCTTTTTTTACCCCAGGGCATTTTTTAACATATTGAACAAAACGCCGCGACCTAGCTGAGGCCTCGAGTACGCGGAGACCACTCTCGAGCATGAAGGGGAGTTACGAAGACCTCCTATGACCTAGTGTCGACCATGCTGCGAGTATGAGTCGAGGTCAACCTCGCCAGAACTTGCGGATTAGGTCGCCCAAGTGGGACAGGCCCTTTAGTGTCATAGATTCATACAGCATGGAAACAGTCCCTCGGCCCAACGAGTTTACATCACACACTAGCTCTTTGTTATCCCACCTTTGCATCTTACACACCAGGGACAAATTACAAAGTCAATTAACCTACAAGCTGCATGTCCTTGGAATGTGGTAGGAAACCAGAGGACCTGAAAACCCACACGGTCACAGGGAGAACGCACAAACTCGGCCAGGCGGCACCCATAGTCAAGATAGAACCAGGGTTTCTAGTGCTGTGAGGCAGCAACTGTACCATTCAGCCACTGTGCTGCCCATTTAAATGCCCATCTAAGATAGTCCCATTTGCCCACATTATCTGGATTAAACTCCATTTGCCATTTTTCCACCCAAATTAATATCTGATCTAAGTAAGTAAGTAAGTAAGTAAGTAAGTTTATTGGCCAAGTATTCACATACAAGGAATTTGCCTTGGTGCTCCGCCCACAAGTAACAACATGACATACAGTGACAGTTACGAATGACTCAGAAAACACTAAACATTAATAATAATAAAACATTAATGATAAAACACCATTGATCAAGCATGTGAACCAACAAAATACCAGATCAAAGGGAGGCTACAGATTTTTGGCTGTTGAGTAGAGCAACTACTCGTGGATAAAAACTGCTTTTATGTCTGGCTGTGGCAGCTTTGACAGTCCGGAGTCGCCTTCCAGAGGGAAGTGATTCAAAGAGTTTGTGGCCAGGGTGAGAGGGGTCAGAGATGATCTTGCCCGCTCGCTTCCTGGCCCTTGCAGTGTACAGTTCATCAATGGAGGGAAGGTTGCAGCCAATAATCTTCTCAGCTGATCGGACGATTCGCTGCAGCCTCCAGGTGTCGTGCTTGGTGGCTGAGCCAAACCAGACCATGATGGAGAAGGTGAGAACAGACTCTACGATGGCCGTGTAGAATTGGACCATCATTGCCTGTGGCAGATTGTGCTTCCTCAGCTGCCGCAGGAAGTACATCCTTTGTTGTGCCTTTTTGACTGTGGAGTCGATGGTAGCCCCCCACTTAAGGTCCTTTGAGATGATGGTTCCCAGGAACTTAAAAGACTCCACAGATGTGACTGTGGTGTTGTTGATGGTGAGTGGGGTGAGGGGAGGGGGAGCTCTCCTAAAGTCTACAATCAATTCCACTGTCTTAAGAGCATTGAGCTCCAGGTTGTTGCGATGGCACCAGGACGCCAGCTGTGACACTTCCTGTCTAGGCAGATTCCTTCCCATCCTGGATCAGTCCAATCAGGGTTGTGTCATCCGCAAACTTGAGAAGCTTGACAGAGGTGTCTGTGGAGGTGCAGTCGTTGGTGTAGAGAGAGTAGAGGAGAGGAGAGAGTACGCAGCCTTGCGGTGCTCCTATGCTGAGAGTTTGCCGGTCCGAGATGTGCTTTCCCAGCCTCACATGCTGCTCCCTGTCTGTCAGGAAGTTGGTGATCCACCGACAGAGGGGTTCAGGCACAGTCAATTCAGAAAGTTTGGAGTGTAGTAGCTCTGGCACAATGGTGTTGAATGCAGAGCTAAAATCAACAAACAGGATCCTCGCATAGGTCCCCTGGCGGTCTAGGTGCTGTAGGATGAAGTGCAGGCCCAGGTTGACTGTATCATCCACAGATCTATTGGCCTGATATGCAAACTGCAGACTTTGTGATATTTTTTAGCTTGGCCAGCACAAGCCTTTCGAGTGTCTTCATGACTACAGAGGTCAGTGTGACAGGCATGTAGTCATTAAGACAAGTAATCCTTGCTTTTTAGATCTATATCTTGCTGTTTCCTTTGTCGACCTTCCTTGCCATCCATTCGCAAACGTCTCATGCCACCTGATTACTAATCAGACCACCTATATTTTCATCCAAATCATCTCTATAATACTAAAAGTCTTTGTCTTGTTTTGGGGGGGGGGGTGGGGAGTGTGTGTGTGTGTGTGTGTGTGTGTGTGTGTGTGTGTGTGTGTGTGTGTGTGTGTGTGTGTGTGTGTGTGTGTGTGTGTGTGTGTGTGTGTGTGTGTGTGTGTGTGTGTGTGTGTGTGTGTGTGTGTGTGTGTGTGTGTGTGTGTGTGTGGTGTGGTGTGGTGTGGTGTGGTGTGGTGTGGTGTGGTGTGGTGTGGTGTGTTGTGTGTGTGTGTGTGTGTGTGTGTGTGTGTGTGTGTGTGTGTGCGCGTGTGCGTGTGCGTGTGCGTGTGCGTGTGCGTGTGCGTGGTGTGCGTGTGTGTGTGTGTGTGTGTGTGAGAAAATCTGGTTAATTTTCCTATTTTCTTCCAAATGCTAGGCCACAGCCTTCCCATTTGCACACATCCTACTCACATTTTTCCCGACATGGCGATAAACATCTTCCCATCGTTTTTAATCATTTAATGTTTTAAAAACAGCCGGAAAACTCAACCATTTCGGGGAAAAAAACCAAGTGATGTCACAATGCACTCGCAAGGCAGGATGGGACACTGGGTGGAGGAGGGAGATGGGGAGGGGTGGAGGAGGGATATGCTCCCTCCCTATCTCCCCTCATTCCCACCTGCTCTACCCCCTCCTTCTCTACCCCCTACCTCTCTACCCCCCTCCCTCTCCCTCCCTTGCCCTCTCCCTCTCTACCCTCCCTCCCCCCACTCTACCACCCTCCCTTTCCCTCTAACCTGTCCCTCTCTCACTCTACCCCTCTCCCCCTCTGCCCCTCTCCCTCTCTACCCCCTCCCCCTCCCTCTACTTTCCCTCTCTACCCCCCTCCCTCTCTACCCCCCTCCTCCTCCCCCTCCTCTCTACCCCCTTTTCTGGCCCCTCCCTCTCTACTCCCTCCCTTTCTACTCCCCCTCCCTCTCTACCCCCCTCTCTCTCTACCACCTCCCTAGCCCCTCCCACTCTAGGGTTGAAGAGGGAGGGTGAAGAGGAAGAGGAGGGAGTGCTGGGGATGAAGAGAAATGAGCCGCACCTGCGCAGTTGGGGCTGTGCTTGAGTGGTGCAATATTGCCTTGGGGGAACGGCTTGCATTAGGGGAACGGGTGAGTGGTGGAATCTTGTGTTGGGGGAGCAGACCCAACAGGTCAGCACTTGGTCAAGTTAATATATATAACACAAACAACTGAGGTTCTTGTATAATCTGCGATGAGTTTTGCAGAATGCTACTGGTCACAGACATTTAAAGGAGATATGCGGGTTAATAATTTTACACAGAGGGTGGTGAGTGCCTGGAATGTACTGCTGGAAGTGATGGTTGAGCCAGATACGATAGTGGCATTTAAGAGGCTAGGCATATGGATATCCAGGGAACGGTGGGATATAAATAAGTGGCAGATAAGAGTTGGTTTTGCCATCATGGCTGAAGGGCCTGTTCTTGTGCTATACAGTTCTATGTTCTGTGTTCCATGCATATTATGTCCCCATTTAAGCGACTTTGAGTCCCTGAAAAGCGCTATATAAATAAAATGTATTATTATTATTATTCCTATTTGGATTATCTATATATTGTTTCTAGAAACCCTCCTGCATGCACCTAAAGGTGCTGCCCCACTGCGGCGACCTAATTTGCGAGTTTAGAAGAGTGTCTTCAACCTTCAAACTCGCAGCATTGCCGACACGTGGTCCTAGGAGGTCCTATCAAGTCAAGTCAATTCAAGTCAATTTTATTTCTATAGCACATTTAAAAACAACTCTCGTTGACCAAAGTGCTTTACATCAGTGCAGGTACAAATGTGCTACATACAGTGGTACATAGATCTAACAATACATACAGAAATACATACATACAGCGCTCCCTCAGAGGTCCGCTTGAAACGCTTGTGAGTAGAAATATGTTTTAAGTCTCGACTTAAAGGAGTCGATGGAGGGGGCAGTTCTGTTGAGAAGAGGAATGCTGTTCCACAGTCTAGGCACTGCAACCGCAAAAGCGCATTCGCCCCTGAGCTTATGCCTAGACCGCGGGATGGTCAGTAACCCCAAGTTGGCCGATCTGAGGCACCTGGAGGTAGTATGGTGGGTAAGCAGATGTTTTATGTAGCACGTGTGTTTAGCGGCTTCAATCCAGAGCCTTGGGGAGGGGGGAGGGCGGCTGGGCTATGTAACTCGCAGCTCGTGGATGCACGTTGAAAACTCTGCGCAGCTTGCCGCGAGGAGCAAAGGCATTGTTACAGCATCCAGCTTGCTTCAGCAGTTAGATTTTAAAAATATGTCAGATTAGTGAACAATTGTAATGAAAAACTTGGGAAATAATGAATCAAATTTTCAGATGAGGGGATTTTTGAAATCACCAGGTAAATCTCTACCGGAATATGTAAAAGTGACACCATTACTGTGTCGGGTTTTCGAGGAGATGCAAATCACATATGATAACACACACGCACGCACGCACGCACTCACGCACGCACACACACACACACACACACACACACACACACACACACACACACACACACACACACACACACACACACACACAGCGCACACGCACACACACACACACACACACACACACACACACACACACACACACACACACACACACACACACACACACACACACACCCAAGATCAGAGTTTTAATAGTTACTAGACCAAGTGCAGACCCGCTGGGTCTGGTCCCCGAACGTCCTTCAGACCCTGGGGTCTGGTTCCCAAATGTGCTTCAGCGTCTTGACGTCGTAGACAGCGTCTGGAAGGCCGTACCAAGCGTCTCGACGTCGTACACAGCGTCTTGACGTCGTACGCAGCGTCTTGACGGCGTATGCAGCGTGTTGACAGCGTAGGCGGCGTACGCCGTCAAGACGCTGCTTACGACGTTGAGACGCTGCGTATGGCCGTCGAGACGCTGCGTACGCCCTCAATGGGGCTGCTGGCCGACAGGCCGTTGATGCGCTGGCTCTGTCACGCTGGCTGAAGGCAAAGATGGGTTGTTCCGCCGCTGCTTTTCGGCGTCCTCAGACAGAGGACGGCGAAAAGCAGAGGGGGAAGAGCCGATGTTTGGCTTGAGCCAGCCCGGGGGGGGGGGCGGGGAGTAGTGGAGGAGAGGCGGGCGGCACCTGCGAAAATCGATAGCGAAAGAATAAAAATGTCGGCGTTTTTGGAGCAGAGCCGGGCAGCAGCAGCCGTTATGGTGGCTGGCCAGCAGGAGGCGACAAAATGAGTGAGTGGGAGGGGGGGAATGGATTTTATTTTAAAATGTGTACATAAAAATGTCGAAATCTAATAAGGAGTGTGTTAGGGTATGTAAAAGTGTAATGTCTAGCGAAATGGAAAAAATCTCGGAATTTTCACGTGTGGTTTTGGCGGACCAAGGAATCAAAGGCCAAATCTGACACCCACAAACACACCCACACACCCACACACCCACACACACACAGAGTTTTAATAGTATACTAGACCAAGTGCAGACCCGTTGGGTCTGGTCCCCGAAAGTGCTTGACACCCTGGGGTGTTTTCCCCGAACGGGTGAAAATGGTCGAAAAAAAGATGGCGTCGTTTTCAGAAAAAATCAGAGAAAATCGGCAAAAAAAAGATGGCGTCGTTTTCGGAGAAAATCGGCGAAAAAAAGATGGCGTCATTTTCGGAGAAAATCGGAGACAATCGGAGAAAATCACATGGGGGTGGGGGGGGGATGGATTTTATTAAAAAACGTGTACATAAACAGGACCGAATTTAATCAGGAGTGGCTATTCGTAAAGATAAATGTCATCTCTTTGGAAATGGTAAAAAATATGGGCCTTTCCGCGCGCTGTGTGGGCCAGGGGCGGTATCAAAGGCGGCACAGGTCAAGCAGAACGTTGGACGTACGGACGTACAGACGTACAGACGGACGACAGCCAGAGAGTTTTAAAAGTATAATATAGATAGATAGATAGATATAGATAGATATGATTCTCAAATGCCTTTGACTTTGGTACTGGCCTTAGACTATATTGCGATAGTAGGTTACCTGGTGAATGAGAGTCACAGAGTCATAGAGTGATACAGCATGGAAACAGGCCCATCAGCCCAATTTGCCCACACTGGCCAACATGTCCCAGCTACACTAGTCCCACCTGCCCATATTTGGAGCATATCCCTCCAAACCTGTCCTACCCATGTACCTTTCTAACTGTTTCTTAAATATTGGGATTGTCCCTGCCTCAACTACCTCCTCTGGCAGCTTGTTCCATACACCCACCACCCTTTGTGTGAAAAAACGACCCCTCGGACTCCTATTAAATCTTTTCCACTTTATCTTAAACCTATGTCCCTGGTCCTCGATTCACCTACTCTGGGCAAGAGACTCTTGTGCGTCTATCCGATCTATTCCTCTTATGATTTTATACGGTACGAGACAATGCTACTTTTTATCCCAGAGGGAAATACACCTCTCTAAGATCACCCCTCATCATCCTGTGCTCCAAGGAATAGAGTCCCAAACTACTCAACCTCTCCCTATACCTCAGACCCTCTAGTTCTGGCAATCCTGCTGAACGCCATTTAGTCACAGCTTAAGGACTCCCACTTAGGCGATTTTTTTTTGGCGACAGCTGGAAAATAGGCTGTCGCCACAGGGTCGCGGGCTGACGTGGGATGATGCCTGTATTGTCGTGAGTTGTCTCCTCAAGTGTCATAACTTTTTTCTTGTCGCCGCTGGATTTTGAAATGTTCAAAATGTTTCGGCGACAGTGGGCTTGACATTGCCTGTCTTCTCCTGTCGTAGGTGCTGTCGTAGGTTGTCGTAGGTTGTCGCCAGGATGTCGCCAGGTGACGTTGGTTGTCGCCGGGTGCTGACTTCGGTGAATTCCATTGGCGACTACCTACGTCAACCTACGACAACCGGCGACAGGTACCGGCGACTGAATTGTCTTCAGTTGTCGCCGACAGGGTCGTTGCTTGCATAGCTTGTTGTGGGTGGACGTAGGTTTACTTTGGTTGTCGTAGGTTGCCGCCTGTGTGGTCATAGGTTGTCGTAGGTGAGGCCGTAGGTGGACGTCCTAAGTCGCGACGACCTGCTACGACTGTGACAGTCACCGGCAGTCGCCGAAAAAATTGCCTAAGTGGGACAGTCCCTTTACTTTCTTGGTTTCATAAAAATTGACTGAAATGTTTGAAAACAGCTAGAAATTTTGCAGCTGGATTTTGAACTGTAGAGGACAATGGTGAATGTAAATTTGTATCATTAGAGGTCTGCATTCTAGCCACTTAATTTTACTTCGGAGTCACATGAGTGACTAAGTGAAGAAGCCCGCCAGCCAGCATGTGCGTCAAAACGTCTAATGTATGGCGCACGACTGGCTGGCAGGCGCGTCGCTCCTCCAGCGGTAAGTTTTAAACCCTGCAGGTAAGTTTTCGAACTTATTTTCAGGTTGTGCTTTTTACTTGCAGGAAGCTCTCTTACAGAGTTCCTGCTGGATGACATTCCGGGGTCGAAATCCTGACCAGCCGCGGGGAAACCCGGCTACGGAGACCGCGGGGAATCCCGGCTCCGCGGGGAAACCCGGCTCAGGGGAACCCGGCTACGGAGACCGCGGGGAATCCCGGCTCCGCGGGGAGAACCGGCTCGGCATCGTAACTCCTCATAAAACAAAGATCAAACTTCAAACTTGGTAAGTTCTCGTTTAATCTTACTAATATATTTAATTATTTGGAAACAATCGTGTAACATTTAATTAAAATAAGTAAAACTACAAATGAATCTCTAAGTGTGTAAAATATTTACCACATGCATCAGACCATGAAAATTACAGAAATGTATTGGTATTTCCAAACATGTGCAATATGTTTTAGAAAATTAAACCCTAAACATTGCACAATGAGAAAGGAGTGGTCCAACAACAGTAGAAAAGGGATGCAACGCATAAGCCAGGTCCATTCATTTTTTTTTTCTCTTGCGTTTTTTGTTGTCATGCATCATTTCCCGCAGGAGAATGAATTAGCAGACAAGCCAATGCCAGGAACTGTGTGGGAGTAGATCAGAGGGCAAGCAACTTCAGTGATCTATCATGGGGGAATTCCCTTTTAAAAGCTGTCCAGAATCAGCAATATGGAGAGTTTATGACACAAGCACAGTACCCTGCTCTGCTATCTGTCAATTTCAAAATTGTAATAGAAATATGAAATGACAAAATGGAAGCGTGAGTACATTCATGGAAATGGGACTTGTATGTTAAGTGTTCACTCAAATGGAAAATGTTTGTCAGTAGCAGTTTAGGCTGGGGATTTAGTTGAAAGGGTTCATTGGCTATGAACAATTCAAACATCCAGTTGCTGATCACACTGGAAATAATGGCATAGCTTATAGTACTCTGAAGTACTAACTGGAGTACACTAGTGAATAGAAAATAGCATCTATCATCTACTTTTAATTATCTGAGTTTAAAAGCCGTAATATTGTTCATCCTGTCGCAAATGATCGTCAAAGTAAAATGTTGCCTTGAAGTGATATTATGTAGAAAAACTACACGCAGTTCGTTACATAGCTTGTTGACATTTCAGGAAAGCAAAACATTAATAGCTCATGGATATTTAAACATGGGTTTAAGTACTCTGCAGTTTCATTGATCAGGGATATAATGTGCACCGCTGCCTAAAAAATATTAGCTATGCCTCATGAAATGCATTCTGATATTGTTTCCCTTGGTTCACACTATCTGTTTCCCTCAAGTATTGCAATTTAACTAGTTAGCTGTAAACAAGAACAGAAAAAAGGTTTAAGTTTAGAGAAAAGGCAGTAAGCTTAATAAACTTGATATATTTTTATATAACAGTTACAGATACTTGATTTATTCTCTCTGGAAGCACAACTAACCCATTCCTTTTATAACATGGAGACACGAGGAACTGCAGATGCTGGTTTACAAAATAAAATCGCAAAGTGCTGGAGTAACTCAGAAGGTCAAGTAGCATCTCTGAGGGACAAGAATAGGTGATGTTTTGGTGCTGGACTCTTCTTCTGAAAGGTCTAGACTCAAACATCTCACATCCATGTCCTTAAGAGATGCTACCTGACCCGCTGAGTAACCTCTGCTAATTGTGTTTTTTCTCCCCATTTCCACATTTATAACACAATTCCCTAAATCAGCACATTGGCCATCAGTCAGAGTATTGAGCATAGAGGTTGGTAGGTCATGTTACAATTATATAAAACATTGGTGAGGCCACATTTAGAGTATTGTGTCCAGTTTTGGTCTCCTTGGTATAGGAAGCAGGCTAGGACTTTATTCCTTGGAGCGCAGGAGGATGAAGGGCAGTCTTATAGGGGGGTTCAAAATCGTAAGAGAAATAGATTGGGTAAATGCACAGTTTCTTCTGCCCAGAGTAGGAGAATCGAAAACCAGAAGACCTAGGTTTAAGGTGAGGGAGGAAAGATTTAATAGTAACTTGAGGGATAACTTTTTTTACACAAAGGGTGGTGGGTGCAAGAAAAAGCTGCTGGAGGAGGTAGTTGAGACAGATACTATTGCAACATTTAAGAAACATTTCGACAGGATTGCGATAGGATAGGTTAAGAGGGATATTGACCAAATGCCGGCTGTGGGACCAGTGTAGATGGATTGGTTGGTGTGGGCAAGTTGGGCCAAAGGACCTGTTTCCACGCTATATCACTCTATGACCCGGTATGTTAAAGAGGACTTGCTCGAACGTCTACAGGTGTCAGCAGCGTGTCCGTTTTTTTCTGCTTTTTAATTTTTTTTGTATGTTTTAAAGTCTGTTTTTAATGTTTCTTTGTGTGTCTTGTGTGGGGGGTGGTGTGGGGGGGTGAGGGGGAAACCGCTTCGGTCGCCTCCTCCATGGAGAGGCGACTTTTTCCAGGTCGCCTCCCCCCGTGGCCTAACATCGAGGATCGGTGCGGCCTTTCCCGGAGACGTGCCCGGGGCTTCAGCGGCGGGCGCAGCGTGGACTCTCGGCGTGGAGTGGGCGAGCCCTCACTGGGGGTCGCCGGAGGGGAGCGCTCCGTTTCGCTGGCACGCGGCAGCCTGAAGTCGCGGTCTGCGGAGCTCCAGCTGGCGCGGCGTCCGCAGCCCGGGATCCCTCATGGGGGACCCGGGAGAAGAAGAAGATACCATTGCCGGCCCGCGGCCAACTTCTACCACGGGCCCGGCGTGGACTTATCATCACCCCTGGAGGGGAGCTTCGACCGCCGGCCCTGCGGTCTGCGGAGCTTCTGGCTGCAGCGCAGCGGGGACTTAAAATCTTCGACCGCCGGCCTGCGGCCTACACCAACCTAAGGCCGCAGTCTCCGGTGGGGGAGGCACCGTTTTACAGAACTTACCTGGACTTTCACTCATCTGGACGCCCGCAGCGGCGGCTGCGGAGGGTTGAGGTCCCGACCACGGGGGAAAATGGAGGAGGACTGGCCAATTTTTGTGCCTTCCACCACAGTGATGAATGCTGTGGTGGATGTTTGTGTTAAATTTTTATTGTGTATTGTGTGTTCTTTCTCATTGTACCGCTGCTGGCAAATTCATTTCACTTGCACTTTATATGCAATGTGACGAATAAAACCGTATTGTATTGTATTGTATTGTAGGTGCACAGAAGAGAGCATACTGACTGGTTGCATCGTGGCTTGGTTTGGCAACGTGAGCGTCCAGGAGCGGAAAAGACTACAAAAAGTTGTGACCACTGCCCAGTCCATCATCGGCTCTGACCTCCCCACCATCGAGGGGATCTATCGCAGTTGCTGCCTCAAAAAGGCTGCCAACATCATCAAGGACCCACACCATCCTGGCCACACACTCATCTCTCCGCTGCCATCAGGTAGAAGCTACAGGAGCCTGAAATCTGCAACATCCAGGTTAGGGAACAACCTCTTCCGCACAGCCATCAGGCTATTAAACTCGCCATCAAACAAACTCTGAACTATAACAGCCTATTGCACTTTATCTGTTTATTTATGTGTGTATATATGGTCTATGCTATATAGACACACTGAACTGTTCTGTATTTATGCTTACAATACTCTGTTGTGCTGCAGCAAGCAAGAATTTCATTGACATATCTGGGATACATGACAATAAGCTCTCTTGACTTGACGACTATTTTTTCAACCTTTGGAGTAAAAGTTCAATTTGACTTTCATCATTCCACTTATCATAGTAAATTTTATAAAACAGAATATATTTTTCTGGCAAGGTTTCATGACTGACAATATAATTATAAAATCTATGGTCTTGACTACATCAACACAATATGAAATATGATAAAATAAATATGAACAAGATCCTTTTGTATCATTGAAACATAGAAACATAGAAAATAGGTGCAGGAGGACGCCATTCGGCCCTTCGAGCCAGCACCGCCATTCATTGTGATCATGGCTGATCGTCCCCTATCAATAACCCATGCCTGCCTTCTCCCCATATCCCTTGATTCCACTAGCTCCTAGAGCTCTATCTAACTCTCTCTTAAATCCATCCAGTGATTTGGCCTCCACAGCCCTCTGTGGCAGGGAATTCCACAAAATCACAACTCTCCGGGTGAAAACATTTTTTCTCACGTCAGTCTTAAATGGCCTCCCCTATATTCTTAAGGCCGTGTCTTACCTGTTTGCGGTCATCGGCGGTGAAGCGCGGTGTAGACGGTAGCTAGGACCGCGCGGCAACGGCGAGAGCGTCGAGGCTATCCACCGGAGCGCCGCACGGATGTTGCGTGGGGGCCGAGTTAATTCAAACACGGCGGGTCCCACGTGCTTGCGGTAAGTAAAAAAAGGGCGGGCCGACTGCGATGACGTCGGCCCCCCGCACGTGACTCACCAGCGGCGGCTGTGGCGGCGGCCATCCTGATCGTGGCGCTGTAGCGGTGGCTGTGCCTGCGGCCGCGCAGCACACGTGTCTCACTGGCGGCGGCACGTGCGTCACTGGCGGAGGCTGTGGCAGAGGAGGTTTGACGCACGGCGCTCGACCCACACTGGCGGCGGCCCGTGCGAGCGGCCGTGCGCACTCGTGCATCACTGGTGGAGGTTGTGCGGTGAGTATTTAGTTTTCGACATTGTCGATTTTATTTTTGCACCGCGCGGTGTTGGGAACACCGTCGCACGGCCCGGGAATTGTTCTTTCTCACGAGTGCGCGGTCTATGGCGGCAGATTCTTCCCGTTTCGCCGCCAATGACCGCAGATTCGTGAGACAGACCTTTAAGGCTGTGGCCCCTGGTTCTGGACTCGCCCAACATTGGGAACATTTTTCCTGCATCTAGCTTGTCCAGTCCTTTTATAATTGTATATGTTTCTATAAGATCCCCCTCATCCTTCTAAACTCCAGTGAATACAAGCCTAGTCTTTTCAATCTTTCCTCATATGACAGTCCCGCCATCCCAGGGATCAATCTCGTGAACCTATGCTGCACTGCCTCAATCACAAGGATGTCCTTCCTCAAATTAGGAGACCAAAACTGCACACAATACTCCCGATGTGGTCTTAACAGAGCCTTATACAACCGCAGAAGAACCTCTTTACTCCTATACTGAAATCCTCTTGTTATGAAGGCCAACATTCCATTAGCTTTCTTCACTGGCAGCTGTACCTGCACGCCAGCTTTCAGTGACTTGTGTACAAGGACACCCAGGTCTCTCTGTACCTCCCCCTTACCTAACCCCATTGAGATAATAATCTGCCCCTTTGTTTTTGCCACCAAAGTGGATAACCTCACATTTATCTATATTATACTGCATCTGCCACGCATCTGCCCACGCATCCAGGTCACCCTGCAACCTCCTACCATCCTCTTCACAGTTCACACTGCCACCCAGCTTTGTGTCAGAATTTCTAAATGGGCCAAGCTGAAATAAAGTAGATCAAGGTAGGCTGAAGAAGGGTCTCGACCTGAAATGTCACCCATTCCTTCTCTCCAGAGATGTTGCCTGTCCCGCTGAGTTACTCCAGCATTTTGTGTCTATATCAAAGTAGATGAAGCTATTTCACATTAAGCCTATGTAATCTAATAGCACTGACGAGTACCTGGGAAAATTCCTGGGAATTCTAAGTATTCCCTCTTCTCCCTACATTAGATGCAACTCCTAGTTCATTACCACTCTCCAAGAAACACATTGCAACTGATTTGCATCCCAAGTTGTTCTAGTCATAATATGCCCACGTATTTCCTTTCTCTTAAGAATATCAAACTATATTAGCAGGAGTAGGCCATTGCCCCTCTTCCCTTCCTCACAATTCAACCTGATCAGGGCCTCTAAATTTCCTGGACTATTAAAAGATGATCTATTTCCTTTTTAAATACAGTGTTCTCCAATGATCTAAGCTTCGTAGCCTCCAGGATACAGAATTCCAGAGATACGCTACTTTCGGTGAGTAGAAGTTCCTTTACAACTCACATTTAAGTGACTGCCCCTGAATCTTGTAGCTGTGTTCTCTTGTTCAAGATTCTCCTATTCTCCAGGATTTTGATACTTCTATTCTTTTTGAAGCTATTACATTGTTCGCGATTTATTTGGATGATCATTATTCGATCTCTGTACAATCTAAAAATATTGCTTAAAATCTCTGAAGAAGGGTCTCAACCCAAAACATCACCTATTCCTTTTCTCCAGAGATGCTGTCTGACCCATTGAGTTACTCTAGCTTTTTGTGTCTATCTTGGATTTAAACCAGTATCTGCAGTTCCTTCCTACACTTAAAATCTCTTCCTTTCAAAGCTATCACAATTTCATTGACCTTTCATTAGTTCCTGAATCTTGTATCAATAGATTTGCTCCAATCTATACTTTCATAGAGACAAATATCCCTTTGCAAGCATGATGTCTGTCTGTACATGGTACTCCAAATTAGGTGTGGCCTGACCTTACACACCATTATACCTGATATTTAATTAATGTTAAGGCATATTATAGGCCAACCTCATAGGACTCTACTCTTGTGTTAACCAATGTTATACCTCAGCTGGACTACTAATGCTGTCAATGAGAGTAAATCACATGCGAATCTGCAATTTTTCACGCTTTGCATCTGGCTCCACAATGAACATAACATTTCCAAAGAAATTCAGAAGCTGGGTGAGGCTAATTATTTAATTCTCCAGATTTGTGAACACACACCAATTTAATCACATTAGCACACAATGTAAACGAGTCACCTGCACATTATCAGAGCAGAAGTTAAACTTTCACAGTGCTAGATTGGAATCCCTGCAAGTATAGATTTCATGACCAGGAGCTAGAAATTTTTGTAGAGCAAGAAAGAATAAAGAAGCTTTGTTTATCACTTCCACTGAAGAAGCCAATTCTTGTGTGGCTCCATGTGCAGAGCAGGGTATTGCGAGACTTGTTTAGTATTAAGTAGCATATCAACAGGATGCAGTAATTGACAATTGTGACAGGGTAGATGCCTCATAACTTGACTTTGGTACTTCCTGGCAACAGAAAAAATATCTGCAGAAATAGTACCGGATATACCCAGGTTTATAGCTGCTTCATGTCTCCTTCAGCAAGTGAATGTATTTAAACTTTTGTCATTGATATTCTGTGAAGGATTAATGAATTGAGATGTAATGATCAATTGCAGTAGTTTCTCAAGCACTGTAACTCCAGCTGGGAATTGTAGAGACCAGCTACATTTCTTTAATGCTGAAAAGGATGTGCATCAATATCACACAGAACATTCTCTTCAAGTCTAATGGCTCTGGGCTATACTTGGTCCCACTATTAAAAAAATTAATTATCCCTGTCAAATGGACACCAATATTCTTTACCACAGTCCGGACGTGCCAGTGGGGACAAGTAGGGAGGTCTATACTTTTACATCTCTCAACTCTCAAGATGATTTTCCCATAGCTTTCATTTCCTGTTAGCTTCAGTCTATGCTGCCAAGTTCAGGAAATTAGAAGTTTGGCTGATACGACAATTTATTTGATCAAAATCACAGACTACTCCTATTCCTTGCTGAACGCATCATACTGTCAATGACTTGGGTTTTTTTTACCTTTCATAGGAAAACCAACGGTGCAAAAGAACTATAAATTGACATTGGTCCCGTCTTACTGCACTATTTATCGACTCACATTAAAAAAAAAGTATACAAAGTAAAAAAAAGAATAAAATAAAGATCTTATAAATAGGTAAATGATTATTTGAAGAGGGGTTCGACACAAAATGTCACCTCTCCACATCCTCCAGAGATGCTGCCTGACATGCCGAGTTACTCCAGCACTTTGCGTTTTGTTTTGTAAACTAGCATCTACAGTTCCTTGTGTTCCTGGATTCAGCACACTGATGTAATTATAAAGAAAAACACATCAATGCCTCTACTTTCTGAGGAGATTGAGGAGATTCGGTATGTCAGAGAGGGCTCTCTTGAACTTCAACTGGTGTATAGTCGAGAGCATATTGACTGGTTCCATCACGGCCTGGTTCAGCACCTTGAATGGCCAGGAGCGAAGAAGCTTCCGAAAAGCGGTGAACACTGCCCGGTCCATCACGGGTTCTGACCTCCTCACCATCAAAGGGATTTACTGGTGTCGCTGCCTCAAAAAGGCAGTCAGCAACATCAGAGACCAACACAAACCCTGGCCATGCTCTCATTTCACCCCTGCCATCGGGAAGAAGGTAGAGGAGCCTGAAAACTGTAACGTCCAGGTACAGGAGCAGCTTATTCCCTACAGCCATCAGGCTTTGAAACACTACAACCTCCAATATATATATATATATATGTATGTATATATATGCATGCACTGTATGTGTGTGTATGTGTGTATAAATATATATCTATATGTGTGTGTGTGTGTGTGCGTGTGTGTTTGTATATTTATATATGTGTGTATATGTATACATACTAAAACGTAACTTTTTAATCTAGATTATTATATAGTCTACAGTGTACTATGTTTACATATCCTGCTGTGCTGCTACAAATAAGAATGTCATTGGTGTATGGGCCATATGAAAATAAAACACTCTTGACATGTATCTTGACTCTAAATGGTACCGTTCCCTCAGAGCACTGCCTTGCATCATGCAGCATAATAACCGCTCCAGACTCTCTTCACCCATCAAGAACCAAATACCAACAAGTGAATAAATGAACGAATAAATGAATATATTAGGACTTCAGGTATATTATAGTTATTACGATGCAATACAATACGACAGAACTTTGTTTATCGCAGGAGGGAAATTGATCTGCCTACAGTCATAAAAGCACAAAATACACGAAACATGAAATTAAAGTGACGAGTGGATAGGATTGGAGATGTGCAGAGATTGGGGAGAGGGGGGGAGGGGAGTCAGTCTACCCCACGACAGAAGGGGGAGGAGTTGTACAGTTTGATAGCCACAGGGAAGAAGGATCTCCTGTGGCGTTCTGTACTGCATCTTGGTGGAACTAGTCTGTTGCTGAAGGTGCTCCTCAGGTTGGCCAGTGTGTCATGGAGGGGGTGAGCTGTTTGAGGAGCATCCTTCCCTCCAAGACAACCTCCCATGAATCCAACTCCACTCCCCAAGACAAAATATTAGGACATGAGAACAGGCATTAGGAATTCCAGAGCAGGTAGATACGATTTAAATCTTTCAGTTTGTTCCATCATTTAGTGAAGTTGTGGCTGATTTTTAACTCACTTCCATAAAGCTGCATATTGTTCTCAGATTTAAAATTAACCATAGGGCTATTAACCATATCCATTTTTAAAAGCACTAATTTCTCAGTAACTTCAATCCAGACACTCCTTGAGCTCTTTCCAGCAGTACTCTACAGCAGTAGGGATCTACTTGTTTTGGACTTTATGTTCTCTTCATTGAGTCCAAAACCAGAGGAAATAGATTCTCACCTTCACCATTTCAGGTTCCCTTTGAAACCATATTATTGTTCAACCTAAATTTCAGCAAATATTATCATCTTTAAATTTTAACATGGGGAAACCAGGTAGTATTTTGGTAAATCAACGGTAATGGGCAGGCCAACATATCGTTGCTAAGTGGTCTCAAAACTGCTCAGTATCTGCTCTGAGATATTCAGAGACAGATCTCACTGAATCTTGAGTTTGGAGTTAGACACAAAATGCTTGAGTAACTCAGCAGGACAGGCAATATCTCTGGATAAAAGGAATGGGTGACGTTTTGGGTCGAGACCTGCAACGTCACTCCTACCTTCTCTCCAGAGATGCTGCCTGTCCCGCAAAGTTACTCCAGAATTCTGTGTCCATCTTCGGTGTAAACCAGCATCTGCTGTTCCTTCCTACACATATATCTGCTAAGCTCTGGCCTCAAAACTGCTCAGGAACGGCTCTGAGAAGATATTCTGGGACAAATCTCTCTGAATCTTGAGTTTGGAATGCCGCGTTAATGTTCCTAACAGTTTGGGGCCAAACCATTGATTTTCAGGGAGA
The DNA here is from genome assembly GCA_038087875.1 of Malacoraja senta. Lineage (NCBI taxonomy): Eukaryota > Metazoa > Chordata > Chondrichthyes > Rajiformes > Rajidae > Malacoraja > Malacoraja senta. The sequence goes on along the minus strand of CM075984.1, from coordinate 3,821,631 downwards.
GAGATTGGCATTAAGTGTACAAAACTCAGACATCAGCACTACCCTCCCTAATTATAAATCTCTGGATATCAGTTAGTTCACCATCCCCAAATCTTATATCTCAGCCACAGTCTAGAGGAAGCCAAAACTATAAGGAGGCAGAGAAATGATGGGATACCTGGAATCAAACACCCAGGTGTACCTTTAAATGGAGGGTTGTCCTGCTAATGTGCATGTGTTCATTCAGAGCAGGTGCAGACCTGGTGCATGGGTACATTTGATAGCAGCCATGACATTGGAGAAGCAAGCAATGACAAAGAAAGCTAGTCTAGTTGTCATTTTCGGCTGTGAGGACTTTGGAAAGATGATACAGTGGGGAAGGGCGAAGGATATCCTTGGCAATGCAGTATTTACTTGAAAGTTGCTTCACTTAGTCAGCAAGGTTTAGAGTTAGCAATTCAAAAATATACCAGATGTACCCTCTTTGGTGACTATAGCTGTGAATGATACTCCAGGTCCAAACAGATTTTAGTGTCCTTCTCATTCCGTCATGCTTTAACATAGTGCCTTTCACAGCCTTAAAAGGTGTCCAAAAGCAAATTACAACCATTGAAATAAACCTGAAAGACTAGATCTTAGATAATACATTGAAACATCTTAATTGATTATAGATCTTGAGATCTTGCAAATTATTAATATTTCTACAGCATGCACTCAGAAAATAAAAACTGGTACTTTTTGTTTCTTTCTGTAACATTTATTTACACTTGTAACAGCAAGGTCAAGCAATGAGACACAAAGGCAATCACTGAAGAACTATAGTGAAGGAGTCGTACTGAAATTACGTGGGACTTTGATCCGACCACACCTAGAGTTATTTTACTGTAGAGCTGTGAACATTTACAAGACTTATCCCCAGGGTAGGGATATTGTTCTATAAGGCCAATTGCACTTCTTTAGATGTTAGAATGATATCAGGGGCTTTAAATGAAATAATATGATTCTGCAGGTCTCCGCGGGGCATATGCTAGGTCAAATCCACTGGTGGGCAAGTCTAAAAGCATCACCATCTCAGAATAAAGGGCTGGCCTTTCAAGACTGAGGTGAGTAAAAATAAAATTGACAGAAGGAGCTGTGAATCTTTGGAATTTCCCAACATAGAGGATAATGGATGTTAAGTTCATGAATACATTTAAGACAGATGTTCAAATGCCAAAGAAATTAAGCAATGAAGGTTTTAGACTGGTAGTGAGAGATAAGGTAGAAAACACCCCACATATGCGGGGATCACTGGTCGGTGCAAACTCGGTGGGTCAGAAGGCCTGTTTCTGCTCTGTATCTCTCAACTAAACTAAACCTAATATTTCAATAAATAGTGGGCAGTCAATGTGCTTCCTTAGTCCACTATTCCTTACAAACAAAACAACCTAGCGTAGCTTATGGAAGAAATAGTGGTATTGACGAAGAATGTTATATTACTTTTGAAACAAATTGATATTCCTATTCTTAATTTCCTGCCAAGATATAAAAGCTTTGAATGCAAATGGAATTATAACCAAAGAACAAAAACTGTTGAGTTTTTCACTACATCTTCAACCTACCCTAGACTTGAGGTCAAAACAATGTCACCACTGTCCTAATAACATGACGCATGTACTTTTTGGGTGAAGCTGAACTATAATGCATTTGTTTGTAATTCTATGATTGCTCAACTGGATGTCCTGTGAATATTCTGTTTGCATCCTTAACAAAGATTGTAAAATAGTTTTTTAATATTCAGTATTTAAGAATATTTGTTTTACTTTGTATTATGGTGGTGGGTTTGTTTGTACTGTTTTGTACATAGCATTTTTGTAAATAATTGATTACAATTATTTTTGGTTTAAAAAATTTATATATTCTGTTTGCACAATGCTCCCTTAATTGTTGCCCGACAGTAACAGATGTCCAGAGCTAATCAAAACTAGGAATGTACAAGAGGGTGAGAAATGATGGAGTTTGAAGGACTGGTGCAAATCACGTATTAGGAAAGGTTGAGAGCTAGGAAGGATTTGAAAGCAATAAAAAGTATTGTCTAATTGAGATATTGTTGGCAGTTACTATAGATCAAAAATGAAAGGAGCATTGTGTGAACAGGACAGTACAAACTAGGGCAGGCCAAAATTCGGTATGGATGTCATCAAGAATAACTCAGCATAAAAATGTAACATTGATGTCTGTTAAACCTAAGGAATGGATAAAGGTTCATTTGAGGCAGGAGAGGGTCAGGCGATGTGTAGGAAGGAACTGCAGATGCTGCTTTACACTGAAGATAGACACAAAAAGCTGGAGTAACTCAGTGGGACAGGCAACACCTCTGGAGAGAAGGAATGGATGACATTTCGGGTCGAGACTTTTCTTCAGACCAGTTAAGGAAAAGGGAAATGAGAGATATATAGACAAGACTAAATGCAAATTTGAGGAACAGCATCTCATGTTGGGCAGCTTTCAGCCCATTGGTATGAATATTGATTTCTCTAACTTCAAGTAACCCTAGCATTCCATCTCTCTCCATCCCTCCCCCATCCAAGTCGCACCAGCTTTTCGTTTTCAACCAACAAACAGCTAACAATGGCATGTTTCCTTTATCATCATTACCTTTTTGCATATCTTTCATTCATTGTTCATTATCTCTCTACATCATCGTCTATATCTCTCATTTCCCTTTTCCATAACTAGTCTGAAGAAGAGTCTCGACCCGAAACGTCACCCATTCCTTCTCTTCCGAGGGCCAGGTGATGTATTGATATATGGTTGGTAGCTCAGTTCAGGGCTAATTATAACATCATTGCTGCAAGAAGTCTGGATCAACCTCATTATGTTGCCTGGGAAAGAACGGGAACTAAAATCGGTGGTGGTCGTAGATGGCAATGAGTTTAGCCTTTCCAATATTTAGGTATAAGTAAATCCTGCACAACCAGTTCTCAATATTAGACTCGCTTAAACTAAATTATCTCTAAACTAAACTAAACTGATACAAGAGTTAGCAAATAGTTATAAAATTGGAGGGTGGAATGGTAGATCATTTGGATGCACCAGAAGTAAAGAAATAAGAAATGAAGAGTAGCCATATAACTAAATGGATAGGAATGGAAACAGGTGAGTAAGTGCCATACAAACAGGGCAGGTTCAACGGTGGCAATGGAAGCCAGGATAATGGAGATGAGAACCCATATCTTTAGCATAATTACAGTCACATGGGCTATCATTTGTTACTCTGAGGGCTATGGGGCCTGTGGTGGCTAGAAAACTGATTACAGGGTGAGGAGATGACATGGAAATGTGGGAAAAGGGGTTGACAACACATTCAAGAACATGGAGAGAAGAGAAAGGGTTTGAGAAAAGGTTTGAGATTGGTCAGGTAGACTTGTGAAAGGTAAAGAAACAGCATAGGCCTCTACTGTAGTGATAAAGAAGATCTCGGAAGAAGGGTCCCGACCCGAATCGTCACCTATCCATGTTCTCCAGAAATGTTGCCTGACCCACTGAGTTACTCCAGTGCTTTGTGTCTGTTTATGTTTTTGTTCGTGTTAAAGCTGAGGTTGGAGTTAGCAAGAAGGTGGGAGGGGGAGTTAAAATTGATTCTAGTGGGGAATAGAAGTTACAGAAATTTATTTTGGACGATCTTGGTGTAGTGAATAGCTTTGTCAGAGAGGAATTTTGAACTGGTACTGCTTTTATTAATTTATCTAACCTTTTTCCATTGATGTTCAAATCTTCGGTTTCAGTATAAAAATTAACGCGAAGAGGTACAACGTGGCAAAGATGAGCAGGAAGCAAGAGGATTGGGTAATATTTAAAGAACAACAGAAGCTAACCAAAGAGACAATACAGGAAGAAAAGATGAGGTACGAAGGTAAGCTAGCCAAGAATATAAAGCAGGATAGTAAAAGCTTCTTTAGGTATGTGAAGAGGAAAAAAATAGTTAAGATCAAACTTGAAGACCGAAAAAGGTGAATTTATTATGGGGAACTAGGAAATGGCAGTTGAACAGGTACTTTGGATCTGTCTTCCCTAAGGAGGACACAAACAATCTTCTTGATATAGTAGTGGCCAGAGGATCTGGGGTGACGGAGGAACTGAAGGAAATCCACATTAGGCAGGAAATGGTGTTGGGTAGACTGATGGGACTGAAGGCTGATAAATCCCCAGGGCCTGATGGTCTGCATCCCAGGGTACTTAAGGAAGTGGTTCTAGAAATCGTGGATGCATTGGTGAAAATGTTCCAATGTTCTATACTCAGGATCAGTTCCTGTGGATTGGAGGGTAGCTAATGTTATCCCACTTTTTAAGAAAGGCGGGAGAGAGAAAACAGGGAATTATAGACCAGTTAGCCTGACATCTGTGGTGGGGAAGATGCTGGAGTCAATTATAAAAGATGTGATAGCCGAACATTTGGGTAGCAGTAACAGGATCGGTCCGAGTCAGCATGGATTTACGAAGGGGAAATTATGCATGACTAATCTTCTGGAATTTTTTGAAGATGTAACTAGGAAAATGGACAAGGGAAGATGTAGTGTACCTGCACTTTCAGAAAGCATTTGATAAGGTCCCACATAGGAGATTAGTGGGCAAAATTAGGGCACATCGTATTGGGGGTAGAGTGCTGACATGGATAGAGAAGTGGTTGGCAGACAGGAAACAAAGAGTAGGGATTAACGGGTCACTTTCAGAATGGCAGGCAGTGACTAGTGGGGTACCGCAAGGCTCGGTGCTGGGACCGCAGCTATTTACAATATACATCAATGATTTGGATGAAGGGATTCAAAGTAACATTAGCAAATTTGCAGATGACACAAAGCTGGGTGGCAGTGTGAACTGTGAGGAGGATGCTATGAGAATGCAGGGTGACTTGGACAGGTTGGGGGAGTGGACAGATGCATGGCAGATGAAGTTTAATGCGGATAAATGTGAGGTTATCCACTTTGGTAGCAAAAACAGGAAGGCAGATTACTATCTAAATGGTGTCAAGTTGGGAAAAGGGGAAGTACAACGGGATCTGGGGGTCCTTGTACATCAGTCTATGAAAGTAAGCATGCAGGTACAGCAGGCAGTGAAGAAAGCGAATGGCATGTTGGCCTTTATAACAAGAGGAATCGAATATAGGAGCAAAGAGGTCCTTCTGCTGTTGTACAGAGCCCTAGTGAGACCACACCTGGAGTATTGTGTGCAGTTTTGGTCCCCTAATTTGAGGAAGGACATTCTTGCTATTGAGGGAGGTTTACAAGGTTAATTCCCGGGATGGAGGGACTGTCATCTGCTGAGAGAATGGATCAGCTGGGCTTGTACACTCTGGAGTTTAGAAGGATGAATGGGCATCTCATTGAAACATATGAGATTGTTAAGGGTTTGAACACGCTAGAGGCAGGAAACATGTTCCCAATGTTGGGGGAGTCCAGAACCAGGGGCCACAGTTTAAGAATAAGGAGAAGGCCATTTAGAACGGAGATGAGGAAACACTTTTTCTCACAGAGAGTGGTGAGTCTGTGGAATTCTCCGCCTCAGAGGGCGGTGGAGGCCGGTTCTCTGGATGCTTTTAAGAGAGAGCTAGATAGGGCTCTTAAAAATAGCGGTCAGGGGATATGGGGAGAAGGCAGGAATGGGGTACTGATTGGGGATGATCTGCCATGATCACAATGAATGGCGGTGCTGACTCAAAGGGCCGAATGGCCTACTCCTGCACCTATTTTCTATTGTCTATTGTCTAAACCAGCATCTGCAGTTCCCTCAAATGTATTTCCCTTGAGCTTAAAGAAACAAAATTGAAAGCTGTACCAAAGAGAATGGTTCAGGTAGGAGTGAGAGTGAGTGTTTGTAGCGGTAATGGTGTGATTCTGTAGCTGCAGAAATGTGATGCTGAATGAGAGGCTGATGATTGATGAGTTGTAAAGTTGGAAGTACTTTATTGTCACATGTACCAAGATACCGTGATGTACCAGGATACGGTACCAAGATACCGTGATGTACCAGGATACGGTACCAAGATAGCGTGATGAGATATTTTATGTACATGCTATCCTATCAAATCATACCATACACAAGTTCAACAAGTAGAGCCAAGAAAAAAATATCACAGACTGTCCTCTTATGGGTCCAGATATATTAGACGATTGTTTGAATAGACATGCCGATATCTTACATTTATAACACGCTTCTAAATATTGACACCCCACCCTCTGAGATTTATAGGTGAGCATGGGAGGACGAGCTGGGTTTACTCATTTCAAAAGATATATGTGAGGAAAGCCTATTATACATATACTACTGTTCTTTAAATGCCAGGCATTGCCTGATAGAATTTAAAGTATTACATAGGTTATACTACTCAAAGACCAAACTGAACAAGATCTCCCCAACTGTCTCTCCTCTTTGTGATAAATGTCACTTTCATGAAGCCACCCTAACTCATTCTTTTGTATCCTGTATAAAAATACAAAACTTCTGGACGGGAATATTCAATATCATTTCTAAAACACTTAAAATTCAATTGGAGTCAGATTGAAAATTAATAATATTAGGAATGTCAGAGGGCTGCCCTAAGTTAATGATATTCCAAAGACCCTTCCTTAACTATGGTTTAATAACTGCGAAAAAACATACTTAAATTCTGGAAAAAGATAACAGTCCCCACAGTGAAGATGTGGATCACAGAAATAACCGACACACTACATTTAGAAAAATAAGGCTTGTTGCATGTGTGTTTAACTATATTCGCTCTTTACGGGGAAGGATGTAGATTGGTTATTGCATGTGAACCAATCATAGTAGAAATAGCATCACTAACCCCACCTTACTGTATGATTCATACTAACACCCACATCCTATACTGGTCAGTCTTGGAAGCGGTAATGATGAACTAACAACTAACAACCTGCTGTACCGCTATATTATGTGTACAGATTAAAGATGATCTTGAACTCCAGATTGTGCAGTTTGCTTATTTACTCTATCTAGTCAAGTCTAGTCAAGTCAAGTCAAGTCACATTTATTTATATAGCACATTTAAAAAACAACTCTTGTTGGCCAAAGTGCTTTACATTTGTTATAAGAATAGCACAACAAAACAAACTACATACATATATACATGTAGCCCTCACTCAGAGGATGTCAGGAAAGGCTTGGGAGTATAGATAAGTCTTTAGTCTTGACTTAAAAGAGTCGATGGAGGGGGCAGTTCTGATGGGAAAGGGGATGCTGTTCCACAGTCTAGGGGCTGCAACCGCAAAGGCGCGGTCGCCCCTGAGCTTATGCCTAGACCGTGGGATATTCAGCAACCCCAAGTTGGCTGATCTGAGGGGCCTGGAGGTGGAGTGGTGGGTGAGAAGACTTTTTATGTAGGTGGGGGCAAGCCCATTGAGTGCTTTGTAGACATGGAGGAGGATCTTGAAGTTTATACGGAACCGCACAGGGAGCCAGTGGAGAGAGGCCAGGATCGGGGTGATGGGCACCTTTTTCGGGTGCCCGTCAGGAGTCTCGCTGCGGCGTTTTGGACCAGTTGCAGGCGGGACAGGGAAGATTGGCTGATGCCAGTGTAAAGGGAGTTGTAGTAATCTAGGCGGGAGGAGATGAATGTGTGGATGATCTTTTCCAGGTCATCAAACTGGAGGAATTGTTTTATTTTAGCTATCGTCCGAAGCTGAAAGAAGCTAGCTTTTACCACGGCATTGACTTGTTTGTCAAATTTCAGTGCTGAGTCAAATATCACGCCAAGGTTTTAGTAGTGGGATAAGGCTTCCAAGGCTGCCTGCTATCATTTTGATTGAGTCCGAGGGGCCGAGAAGGATGACCTCAGACTTACTCTCGTTTAGTTGGAGGAAGTTCTGGGCCATCCAACACTTTATATCCTCGAGGCAGTAGGTAAGGTTAAACAGATTTGATTGGTTTTTGGGCTTCAGTGGGAGATAGAGTTGTGTATCGTCTGCGTAGCAATGGAAGGAAATGCCGTGCCTTTCAATGACTTGGCCTAAGGGGAACATATACAGGGAGAAGAGAATGGGGCCAAGGATGGAACCTTGTGGAACCCCACAGCAGAGATTAGCTGGGGAGGAGAATGATTTGCCTATGCTACATTGGTACCAATTATTTCATTAGTCATAACATATTTTTTGTTTATGCCAATCTTATTCATCAACAGATGGTTAATACAAGTCAAACATAATACAAGGGCATCTTGACATACTTCTATCTCCCCTTTTAGGGGGACTGCGCCACCATCCCCTCTCCGGGGCCAATCATAAACCCCCCATTTACTGCCACATTTCTATGCTACTAGCAGTAGGTGGTCCACTGTCACTTCCTACAAAGGAAATCAAGCTTCCTTATCTCTGTCCTATCTTTGTTATGTTTACATTCACCATTCCCAGACAAGAGGTAAGGCCTCTAAAGGTTATTTTGCCATTCTCGCGATCCTCTTCTGCACCTGGTCAACGAGTGATGCCAATTGCCACATCCAAACACCCTTTTGTTACCTTGTTCAATTCCGATCAAATGAAGTAAGAAAGGATTTTAATGTTTTCTTCCACAGGTACCAACCCCCACACTTTATTTAGTGCTATCTTAAAGAATGAATAGTGTCATGTGGAGGTAATGAGGCTTCTTGGAAGATCAACTGTGCACAAAGCTGAGATGGGTCACCAGACCCGTGAATGGTGGACACCAGTTTATTCCATTGGGCCTTTTTGCTGTGAAAAGGTGACTAATATAGAAATGTTACTCTGCCCCAAAATTTCACAAGATCAAGTGTATAAAGAAACCTAGCACCTAAAAAGGCCCAAGCCAGCTAACATTGTACTCTTCTGCCCTTAGGCTCTGAATAGCTTATCCATACGGTTCCTTGAATAGCCAAACTTTGCATATATCCCTTTCATGGGCCTTTGTTCTTTTTGGAATCCTACAACATCTAAGGGAAGAAAATCAATTACTCACAAACCTATACTTCATGGTGATAAAACTTCAAAGAGCGCAAAATATAACAGAGAGAAGCAAGATTGTCTTAGGTTAAATATTCAACAGTCAATTGAATTGTTCTGTATACTGCTGTCTGCCTTCTGCGTCCCTGCTTTCTCCCCATATCCCTTGATTCCGTTAACCCTAAGAGCTATATGTAGGCCTGGCCAAGTTGGCCATCCGCGAGTCACGGCACCAGCTGGAAGACGGCTCTGCCCGAGCCGGCTGCCTGCCCCGTTTTCAGGGTTACATCGCGCCCGGGTGGTGTTAGATGGGGACTATGCGCTGTCCACAAGCACCCTGGGGGATTTTACGGGACTGCTGGGCATGGCGGGGGGGGGGTGGAATGCATCCTCAATAAGGATGGTAATATAGTTGTATAGTGGTTTATTTAGTTTATTTGTTTGACGTATCATGGTGGTGGGTTTTGCTTTGACATATTTTGTACTGTAAATATTATTGTAAATAATTGATTACATTATTATTTTATTTTTTTAAAGAGCTATATCTAACTCTCTCTTGGACGCCAATGCACTGGATGTATTCAAGAGAGAGTTAGATATAGATCTTAGGGCTAACGGAATCAAGGGATATGGGTAGAAAACAGGAACAGGGTACTGATTGTGGATGATCAGCCATGATCATATTGAATGGCAGTGCTGGCTCAAAGGGCCGAATGGGACTACTCCTGCACCTATTTCCTATGTTCCTATGTTTCTTTGTTTCTATGTTTCTTATGCTTTATCACCATCAGACTATGGTTCATTCCAGTATTCACCGTACGCTATCAAAATGTCTGGATTTAAATAGGGTCTGAAGAAGGGTTTTGGCCCAAAACGTTGCTCATTATTGGGAGGAGCCATCTTGAGGAACGGCTGCAAAACAGCAGCCGTCCGTTAATTGTACTTTTTTACTACGTTTTTTTAGTTTTCTTTAAGTCTTTGTTTTTATTTATTTTGCCTTTAATGTGGGGGGATCAAGGGGAAATCACTTCCTGGTCCCTACCTGGTCGGTGAGGCAGCCTTCTCTCCGGCTGCCCATTCGACCCGTCCTCGCGGCCTACCAGCGGGCGTGGAGCGGCGTTTCCTGGCGGGAACCGCACAGCACCCTCAGCTTCGGTGGCGGCACGGCGCTGGAGCGCTACTGTGCAGCGGAGCGGGCGATGCCTTGCCTGGGTCGCCGCGCTGGACCGACGCGCTGGAGCTCCGGTGAGCTGGACCGCCGAGCTCAACACCTCCGGGACTGGAGCGACCATTCGCGGGCGGCGGCGCCGACTCCAACACCGGGAGCCTTGAGCTCCAAATCGGCGTGGCCTTGTCGGCTTCAGGTGCTGCGGACGCCTGCGGGAAATCGGCCGTTCCAGCCGTAGTTGCGGCCTCCGGTGAGGAATGCGGCTGTTCCAGGTGGCCCAGCTGCTGGAGGACTCTCCCGACGCCGGGGCTACATCACCCGGCGAGAACGGCCAGGATCATCGGGCCTTCGTAGAGGCAATAGCGGGGGCTTCATTTGGCCTGACTTTTTTTGGGGGTGAACTGGGGCTGGGGACTGGACATTGTGCCTTCCCCCACAGTGGAAATCATTGTGGGGGGATGTTTTTTTGTATGTAATTGTTTGTAATTGTATTTGTTAGTCTGTGTTCAAGATGGCGGTCGGAGGGGAGAGTGGACGCTGGCGTTAAATTGCCGCTGCTCTCTCCTCAAATTGTGCTTCTGATTTTCTTTTTTTTTTGTGTTTTTGGAAGGAATTCTGTCCCTGATTTATGTATTGGTCTTTATAACCTTTTTTTTTTTTTAATTCTGATTATATGTTTTCTATAAATCTCTGTATGGTGTCCTTGAGACCTCGGTATAAGGCGCCCGTAAATAAAATCCATTATTATTATTATTATTATTATTTCCTTCACTCCTTAGATGCTGCCGCACCCGCTGAGTTTCTCCAGCACTTTTGTCTACCTTCGATTTTCCAGCATCTGCAGTTCCTTCTTAAACTCCTGAATAGCTTGCCTGTTTTCTACTTCCTGGAGACTATTTTCAGGCTAAAACAATAATCTTCTCTGTGCCAATGTTACAAAAAGATGAAGCTTCAAATCATTCTCTTATTAAACTAATTCAATTAGTTATTCTGATTCATTCAGCTAATTGTAACCAATGATAATGTAGGTTACCAATCTAAATGAGAAAATGGTAAAAAATCATCGGTAAAGTCAAAAAGAAATAGGAAAATAATTTTGTAGTTATGGACAATGTAAATAATTCCCATATTTTTTTATTCTACCTATTAGAAGATCTGTGAATGTGTGATAGGTGAACTGAGCACAGGTTGACATAAATTGAGGTTAATGTAACTTGAAAGTAAGCTTAAGATAGACACAAAAAGCTGGAGTAACTCAGTGGGTCAGGCAGCATCTCTGGAGAAAAGGAATAGGTGACATAGAAACATAGAAAATAGGTGCAGGAGGAGGCCATTCGTCCCATCAAGCCAGCACCGCCATTCATTGTGATCATGGCTGATCGTCCCCAATCAATAACCCGTGCCTGCCTTCTCCCCATATCCCTTGACTCCACTAGCCCCTAGAGCTCTATCTAACTCTCTCTTAAATCCATCCAGTGATTTGGCCTCCACTGCCCTCTGTGGCAGGGAATTCCACAAATTCACAACTCCCTGGGTGAAAACGTTTTTTCTCACCTCAGTCTTAAATGGCCTCCCCTTTATTCTAAGACTGTGGCCCCTGGTTCTGGACTCACCCAACATTGGGAAAAAAAATCCTGCATCTAGCTTGTCCAGTCCTTTTATAATTTTTCATTTTTTTATGACTCTTCAGGTCGAGACCCTTCTTCAGACTGAGAGTCAGAGGAAAGGAAAACGAGAGATATAGACGGTGATGTAGAGAGATACAGAACATATGAATGAAAGATATGCAAAAAAAGTTAATATCATAAAGGAAACAGGTCATTGTTAGCTGTGGGCTAGGTGAAAACGAGTTACAGACAATGAGACTCAATAAGACGACTTTGAAGCTAGTACAACGGGTGCGGGAGGGATGGAGAGAGGGGGGATGCAAGGGTTACTTGAAGTTAGAGAAATCAAGATTAATACCCCTGGGTTGTAAGCTGCTCAAGCGAAATACGAGATGCTGTTCCTCCATTGTCGTTTGGCCTCACTCTGACAATGGAGGAGGCACAGGACAGAAAGGTCAGTGTGGGAATGGGAAGGGGAGTTAGAGTGTTTAGCAACCGGGAGATCAGGTAGGTCTATGTTTAGTCTCGCCGATGTATAAGAGTCCACACCTTGAACAATGGATACAGTAGAAAGTAAGCTTTCTGTGGCTTTAACCCATGAGTGCCAGCTTGAAGAGTTGACAAAACGTGACAAAGACGTGAACGATATGATTTTATAGGGAACAGAAATTGTGTCTCTCGTCAAACTAAAGAAGGGACACGACCCGAAAAGTTCCCCATTCCTTCTATCCAGAGATGCTGCCTGTCCCGCTGAGTTACTCCAGCATTTTGTGTCTGCAGAACAGGTTTGTTCAAGCATTTCAAAGCAGATCATTTTGGGCACAGTGTGTTAGACACACTGGCCATCTGAACATTTAGATTTAAATCTACCTATTGAAACATAAAATCATTACTGCTTTGAAGGTGGCTATTCAGTCCACTGAGTCTGCTTGCTTATTCTAGAGCTGTAATGTCAGTCCAAGTCCCAGTTTGTACACATGGCTGTACAATTTTTCCATTCAAGTGTTTATTCAGTGCCTGCTTGACAGCTGCAACTAAATCTGTATCCATTACCTTCATGCAGATCATTCCAGATTGTATTTATTCACTGTAGTAAAACCAATCTCTCCCCGTGTCACTGTGTTTTTGTTTGCCAGTCACTTTAAACATGTATCCTCCAGTCCTTAATCCTTCTGCTAATGGAAACATATCTATTTATTGTACTCAATCCAAACCATCAAGATTCTGTATATCAAAATTCCTATTAACCTTTACTGTTCCCAGAGAACAACACCAAATACTTCAGTCTTTCCATCGGAACTAATTGAAATTCCTCAATCCTAATATGATCCTGTTAAATCTGTTAAATGTTAAAGTTTCCCGGAAGACAATAAAGTCTTCCCTGAGCAAAACACACAAAGTGCTGGAGGAACTCGGCAGGTCAGGCAGCACCTGTGGAGGATAGACACAAGGAAGTTCAGATTCTGGAACCTTCCCAAGAACACCAAGTCCTGGAGTAACTCAGTGGGTCAGGCAGCACCTATAGAGGACGTGGATAGGTGACGTTTCAGGTCGGGACCCATCTTCAGGCAGGGTTCAAAAGAGAGTTCGAAACGGCTCTCAGGGCTAGAGGAATCAAGGGGTATGGGGAGAAGGCAGGAACAGGGTACTGATTGTGGATGATCAGCCGTGATCACAATGAATGGCAGTGCTGGCTCGAAGGGCCGAATAGCCTACTCCTGCACCTATTGTCTATGTATATATGTATTCAGGCTGATTAGAGTAGCGGGGAGAAAACTGGAAAATAGGTAGGGGCGGCAAAAGGTCTGGCAAGTGATAGGTGGATACAGGTGAGAGAGGTTTTGATTAGCAAATTAGTGGACAAAAGCTATTGATGAAAAGGAGAAAAAGGTGCTAGATTAGTAGAGAAAAGGATCGCTATGTAACGCCACATGGATATAGGTTGAAGGGGATGCGCAGTGGGTAGGGGGAGGGAAAGAAGAGAAGGAAGGGAGGGTGTAACTTTAACATAGAAACACAGAAACATAGACAATAGGTGCAGGAGTAGGCCATTCAGCCCTTCAAGCCAGCTCCACCATTCAATATGATCATGGCTGATCATCCAAAATCAGTACCCTGTTCCTGCTTTTTCCCCATATCCCTTGATTCCTTTAGCCCTAAGAGCTATATCTAACTCTCCCTTGAAAACCTCCAGTGAATTGGCCTCTACTGCCTTCTGTGGCAGAGAATTCCACAGATTCACAATCTGGGTTAAGATGTTTTTCCTCATCTCAGTCCTAAATGTCCTACCCCTTATTCTTAAACTGTGACCCCTGGGGCGCCGTCGAGTATGGCTGCCTTGCCAGCAGCTGTTAGTCTTTTCACCCTTTTTTTATTTTTAGTTAGTTAAAAGTGTTTTGTTTGGAGGTCTTTTAGTCTTTTTATGTGGGGGTGGGGGGTGGGGGAAGGGGGAAACTATTCTTCTCAGTCCCTACCTGGTCGGAGATGCGGTTTTTCTCCGAGCCGTATCTTCGCCCCTTCCTCGCGGCCTACGGGCAGACTGGAGCGGCGTTTTCCTGCCGGGACCGGCCAGGACTTCAGCTTCGGCGGCGGCACAGCGCTGAAGCACCATCGCGGAGCGGGCGATGCCTTACCCGGGTCGCCGTGCAGTAAGCTCCGGAGTGCTGTGACCGCCGGCACTAACATCGCGAAGCTGCGGTCTGCGGAACTTCCAGCCGCGGGCGGCGCTGAACTTTAAACACCGCGGAGCCTGAGATCTGACGACGAGGTCGCCAAAGTCGGAGCATCGACCAGCGCGGCTCGTGGACTTCGGGAGCCACGGTCTCCTGGGAGGAGGCGGCCGCTCCAGACACTCCGGGCCGCTGAGAGTGTTCACCCGACGCCAGAGCTCCATCATCCGGCGAGAGGACCTGAGGCATCGGGCTGCCGTAGTGGCGACTGCAGAGGCCTCAATAGGCCCCGACTATGGGTGAACTGGGGATGGGACTGGACTTTGCTGCCTTCCCCCACAGTGGGAACCATTGTGGGGCGATGTTTTTATGTTTATTGTTAAATTCTGTTAAATTCTTTAATGTTGTGTATTATCTTTATTCATGTGCTGCGTTGGCAAGTCGAATTTCACTACACCATTTGGTGTATGTGACAATAAATGTCCTTTGTCCTTTGTCCTTTGTCCTTTGATTCTGGACTCCCCCAACATGGGGAACATTTTTACTGCATGTAGCCTGTCCAATCCCTTAAGAATTTTATATGTGTCTATAAAATCCCCTCTCGTCCTAAATTCCAGTGAATATAAGCCCAGTCGATCCATTCTTTCATCGTATGTCAATCCCGCCATCCGGGGAATTAACCTGGTGAACCTATGCTGCACTCCCTCAATAGCAAGTATGTCCTTCCTCCAATTAGGAGAGCAAAACTGCACACAATACTCCATGTGTTCTCACCAGGTTCCTGTACAACCGCAGTTGGACCTCCTTGCTCCAATACTCAACTCCTCTCGCTATGCAGGCCAACATGCCATTTGCATTCTTCACTGCCTGCCGTACCTGCATGCTTACTTTCAGTAACTAATGTACACCTAGGTTTTGTTGCATCTCCCCTTTTCCTAATCTGACACCATTCAGATAATAATCTGCCTTCTTGTTCTTGCCACCAAAGTGGATAACCTCACATTTATCCACATTATGCTGCATCTGCCATGCACCTGCCCACCCACCCAACGTATCCAAGTCACCCTGCAGCTTCATAGCATCCTTTGCACAGCTCACACTGCCACCCAGCTTTGTGTCATCCTCATACTTGGAGATGTTACATTTAATTCCTTCGTCTAAATATATATTGTAAATAACTGGAGTCCCAGCACAGAGCCCTGTGGCAACCCACTACTCACTGCCTGCCATTCTGAAAATGATCCTACTCTTTGCTTCCTGTCTGCCACCCAGTTCTCTATACATGTCAATACCTTACCCCCAATATCATGTGCTCTAATTTTGCACACTAATCTCTTGTGTGGGACCTTGTCAAAAGGCTTTTTGAAAGTCCAGATACACCACATCCACTGGCTCTCCCTTATCCATTCTACTTGTTACATCCTCAAAACATTCCAGAAGATTAGTTGGTTGGTTGGTCCAATCTATATGTAGATTAAAGTCACCCATGATAACTGCTGTACCTTTGCTACACGCATCACTTATTTCCTGCTTGATGCTACCCCCAACCTCCCTCCTGCTGTTTGGTGGTCTGTATACAACTCCAACAAGCGTTTTCTGCCTTTGGCTATTTCACAGTTCTACCCATACCGATTCTACAGCATCCAAGCTAATGCCTCTCCTTACTACTGCATTAATCACCTCTTTAAACAGCAATGCCACCCCACCTCCTCTTCCTTTCTGTCTATCCTTCCTGAATATTGAATACCCCTTCATGTTTAGTTCCCAACCTTAGTCACCCTGGAGCCATGTCTCCGTAATCCCAACTATATCATATTCCTTAACTGCTAACTGTGCATTCAATTCATGCACCTTATTACGAATGCTCCTTGCATTAATAGACAATAGGTGCAGGTAGATATTTTTCCCGTGGTGTCCAAAATCGCCTTTTCTGAAAATGTCATGCTTTATTTCTCGAGTTATTACTGAAAATGTTCAAAATCTGAAAAAAATTTGAATTTAAATATGACTGTCTTTCGCTGATGACGTACCATTCTTCCACGCTCTGTGAGTGACGTCAACCCCCATCCCTCCCTCCTCCCCCCCGTTATTCAAAAGATGCAGCCGGAGATGAAGTCGGGTCCTGGACTGAAGACCAAAGATCATAGCTGAAGACTGTGGCGGCCTAACTCGCGGTCCTTTGGTCGATGCTCGCCCGCTCGGGTTCGTTGTCGGCTCGGTTCCGGTTGTCGGCTTGGTCTGGTTCTTGGCTCTGTGCCTCTGCTCTCTCTCTCTCTAACCCCCTCAATCTCTAGCCGTGCCTGTGAGTTGGGGGTTATGAGTGAGTGGATAGGGCAGGGGTTGGGGTAAAATGAGCAAATCAATAATATTAATATAATATCAAGGGGGTGGTTAGTGTGCGTGTGTGGGGGTGTGTGTGTGTGTGTGTGTGTGTGTGTGTGTGTGTGTGTGTGTGTGTGTGTGTGTGTGTGTGTGTGTGTGTGTGTGTGTGTGTGTGTGTGTGTGTGTGTGTGTGTGTGTGTGTGTGTGTGTGTGTGTGTGTGTGGTCTAGTGCTAAACTAAAACTCTTCCCTTTGTTCTCAACATTCGAAATTTCCGTGTGTTTGCAAGGTTGTGTTTTTCTCTCTTTTAATCTCCTTAATTTGTATCTTCTTCCAAAACGCTTGGCCACAGCCTTCCCATTTTCACACATGCTACTCACATTTTTTCCCTCAACGGGATAAACATCTTCCCGTCACATTCCAACCTATATTTCCAGTTTTTTAAAGTTTTAATCGTTTATTTAAAAAAATTAACAGCTTTTCAGTGGGAGGCTGTTGCAGCACTTTCCATAGTTGATGTCACGTGTTTCCACGAATGCAATCAACCTGGCGAGCACAATCAAATAAGATCAAATAGAACAAGTTTGTAAGATCAAATAGAACAAGTAAATGAAATGAGCTGCCAGAGTAGGTAATTGAGACCCGTACTATCACAGTGTTTAAAAAACATCTAGACCCAATGGGCTCTTCCCACCCCACACCCCTCCTACACCTCCCCGCCCACAGCCCCCCTCCCCTCCCACCCCCCCCCCCTTCCCGCCACACACCCCACTTCCCTTCCCCCCTCCCCTCCCCTCCTCCCCTCCCACTCATGAAGAGGAGGGGGAGGGAGTGCTGGGGAATGAGGGGAAATGAGCCACGCCTGCGCAATTAGGGGCTATGGGTAAGTGGTGGAATATTGCATTGGGGGAAGGGGTCACATTGGGGGAATGGGTGAGTGGTGGAATATTGCGTTGGGGAATGGGTTGGCTAGACCCAATGGGTCCCATTTAGTCCAGTATTAGTTTAAACGTGACCTTTCCTGAACTCTCTTTCCTGTTAACTGCATGCATACGCTTCCACGTTGTTATATAGAAACATAGAAACATGGAAAATAGGTGCAGGAGGAGGCCATTCGGACCTACGACCCAGCACCACCATTCATTGTGATCATGGCTGATCATCCCCAATCAATACCCACAGCCTGCCATCTCCCCATATCCCTTGATTCCACTAGCTCCTTGAGCTCTATCTAGGGGCTAGTGGAATTGTTGGCCCCAACCCCCCCACTATTTAGTTTAAACCCACCCGTGTAGCACTAGCAAACCTGCCTGCCAGAATGTCATCCCCCTCCCTTTTGTACAGGTCACCCCTGTGCCAGAAGAGATCCCAGTGATCTAGACATCTAAATTCCTGCCCCCTGCACCAACTCCTCAGCCACACGTTCAGATCCCCTATCTCCCTGTTCCTACTCTCACTAGCACGAGGTACTGGAAGCAACCCAGAGATAACTACCCTAGAGGTCCTGCTTTTCAGCCGCCAACCTAATTCTCTGTACTCGCGTTGCAGAACCTCCTTCCTCTTCTTACCTATGTCGTTTGTGCCTCCATGCACAACTACTTCCGGCTGCTCCCCTTCCCTCTCGAGGATGCCCTGTGAGGATGGTTTGAGACGTCTTGGACCCTGGCACCAGGGAGGCAACACACCATCCTCGAGTCTCGCCGGTCGCCACAGAATCTGCTGTCCGCACCTCTAACGACAGACTCACCCACCACGAAGGCCCTGCCTGACGTCGGTCACTCTGGTTGAGCCTCAGCTCCAGGATACGAGTCACAGACCTGTCCGCCGCTCAGACTGGAAGTGTCGTCTGCCCCAACAGTTCTCAAGAGGCTGCACTCGTTTCATCCCCTTCCTTGCCGTCTCTAACCGTCGCACCTCCTGTTCTCTGGGAGTGACGACCTGACTGTAAGCCCTGTCTAAGAAGCCTTCGTTTTCCCGGATGGTCCACAGGTCATCCAGCTGCTGCTCCATGCTTAAAATTGAAGAAGTCAATGTTCATTCCATTGAGCTGTAAGCTTCCCAAGCAAATATGAGGCGCTGCTGCTCCTCCAACTTGCACGTGGCATCACTCCCAAACGGAGGAAGTTCGGGACAAATAGGTTGGTGAGGGAATGGGAATGGGAGTTAAAATGATTTTCAACTGGGTAGGATAAATGCACAGAGTCTTTTACCCAAAGTAGGGGAATCGAGGACATAGGTTTACGGTGAGGGGGTAAGATTGAATAGGAACCCGAGGGGTAACATTTTTACACACAGGGTGATAAGTATGTGAAATAAGTTGCCAGAGGAGCTAATTGAGACCTGTACTATCACAGTGTTTAAAAAACATCTAGACATCCACATGGATAGGGTATGTTTAAAAGGATATTGGCATAACACAGGTAGGTGGGATTAGTGTAGATGGGGCATGTTGGTCGGCGTGGACAAGTTGGGTCGAAGGCCCTGTTTCCACGCTGTATCACTTTATGACTATAACTGTGACTGGGAGATTCAGCAAGTCTCGGTGGACTGAGCACAAGAGTTCTGCAAAACAATTGCATAGTCTACACTTGGTCTCACAGACATAAAGGAGGCCGCATCGGAGGCACTCACTCCAGCAGATGTGGTTTGAAGAGGTGCGTGTGAACCTCTAGCACACCTTGACGGGCTGCTGAGGTCCCTGGATGGAGACAGGTGTTACATCCCCTGTGGTTTCAGGGGAGCGTACTCGGGGAGGGTTGGTTTGGGTGGGAAGGGATGAATGAACCAAGGAGTTGAAGAGGGAGTGGTCTCTGCGGAAAGCGGTGGGGGTGGGAAGACGAGACTGGTGGAGGGGTAACGTTGCATTTAATCATTCCTAAAGTGCAATGCCCAGAATTGAAATCAATACTCCTATGTTATGGCCTAACCATTGTTTCATGTTCCATAAAAAAATCATTATCACTTAATTTACAGAATGAGTCTTGGCCCCAACCACTGGCAGTTCCAAAGTGGACTGAATTTGATTATGCCAAACCACTTCATAGCGGATACAGGTCTGCAATACGATGGATAGAGTGGATGTGGAGAGGATGTTTCCACTAGTGGGAGAGTCTAAGACCAGAGACAATAGCCTCGGAATAAAAGGACATTCCTTTAGGAAGGAGATGAAGAGACATTTATTTAGTCAGGGGGTGGAGCATCTGTGGAATTCACTGGAATTTAGAAGGATGAGAGGGAATCTTATAGAAACATATAAGATTATTAAGGGATTGGACTCGCGAGATGCAGGAAACAATATCCCAATGTTGGGTGAGTCCAGAACCAGGGGCCACAGTTTAAGAATAAGGGGTAGGCCATTTAGAACTGAGACGAGGAAATACGTTTTCACCCAGGGATTTGTGAATTTGTGGAATCTCTGCCTCAGAAAGCAGTGGAGGCCGATTCACTGGATGCATTCAAAAGAGAGTTAGATAAAGCTCTTAGGGCTAGCGGAATCAAGGGATATGGGGAGAAGGCAGGAGCGGGGTACTGATTGTGGATGTTCAGCCATGATCACATTGAATGGCGGTGCTGGCTCGAAGGGCCAAATGGCCTACTCTTGCACCTATTGTCTATGAATCTATGTTTCTATGTAAGGCTGTGGAGGCCAAGTCAATGGATATTTTAACAGATAGATTCTTGATTAGTACGGGTCTCGGGGGTAAATCATGAGAATGGGGTTGAGAGGAAATGATAGATCAGTCTTATCTGAAGGGCTTGATGGGCCGAATGGACTAATTCTGCTCCTATCACTTATGAAATTATGTGCTATCCAGTACAACACTAATTAAACCATCTCTGTTGCAATGAAATTTCGTTCAAGCCTAGGTTTGAATGACAATAAATAGCATTCATTCATTCATAAAGTGGTCGGCAAGGGAAATAAAAATACCATAATGGACAAGATTCTTAGAATGTTGCTAAGGTATATTGTCCAGATAAAGTGGACCATAGTTTCTTCTCAACCTGAAAACGTTGGTGTTGAAGGTCATTTGGCAGGAATTCCATTCTTTAGCACTGCTACTATTCACGTTATACAAGCATGTCTTCCATAGCACAAATTGCAAAGTGGATAAGAGTTCTAGTACCCATTGGAAATCAAAGGTTGAGACACAAGAGACTGCAGATGCTGGAATCTTGAGCGAATCACAAAGTGCTGAAAGAACACAGCTGGTCAGGCAGCATCTGGGGAGAGGAATGGTCAGGCGATGTTTCAGACGAGGACTCCTTCTTCAGACTGGCCAGAAATGTCACCTATCCATTCCCTCCCTATATCCAGACCTCTAAAATATTTAAGGTTTGTAGTTCTTCTGATTTAAACACTTACAGTCAACGAGGCAGTAATATTTCCATAATTAGTAATCGTTAATATTGTATGCATTGCATGCAACACAGTCATAATGTAAATTATATTGTACATTGTAGGGCGCTGCGGTGGTGCAGTGGTAGAGCTACTGCTTTACAGCACCAGAGACCCAGGTTCGATCCTGATCATGGGTGCTGTCTGTACGAGGTTTGTACGTTCTCCCCAAGAGCGGAACTCGCTATCAAAACATGGAGGGGACGGGGGACACAATTTTTTGGCGGCCGCGCGCGCATGCGCACACTCAGACACTCGCGAGGTAGTATTTTTGCTTCGGAGGCTCAATCCAGCGCTAAATGCAGCTCAACTCTGCCTGTCTCACCGGGTTAACTACAGCCCTGTCTGGACTGACGGGATACCAGCGCTGCTTCTCCGCGCTGGCCATATTTCCCGCAAGTCCAGGAAGGCTATAGGCTCACCTGGCGGGACAGGCAGAGTTGACCTGGTTTAGCGCTGCTTCTCTGCGCTGGCTGTGGGCCTGGGGGGCACCGCACCCGTCTGACTACCGACCAATGATCCTATAGCGGAGGATCTTTGCTGCCGACCTCTCTGGCCACCCGCGGGGGGGGGGGGTGAGGGGGAACTCAGGAGGGGACAGGACAGCGCCGGAGAGCCGGCCGGGATCGATCCTGCCTGCGGATGAAGCGCAGGTCTATGCCACGTCTCCCTCCTCCAATCACCGCACTTTATCCGGATGAAGCGCAGGTCTATGCCACGTCTCCCTCCTCCAATCACCGCACTTTATCCGGATGAAGCGCAGGTCTATGCCACGTCTCCCTCCTCCAATCACCGCACTTTATCCTCAGGCACACCCCCCCCCCCCACTCCACCCTCCTCCAATCATCGCGCTGAATTATCATGTCCCGCCCCCATTGCCTGCTGACCAACATCTCTCTCGTCCAATCGGCGCCCTCGATCAGCAGTCCCACCCCCACTGTCTCGCGGTAAGCGGAGATTTCACCGGGTTTTAAAATCCGGATTACAAAAACTTGGGGGGGGATGTCCCCCACCTCTCAAAACATGGAGGGGACGTGTCCCCTCTGGCCCCCCCCCCCCCCGGGTTTTCTGCCCCTGGTTCTCCCCGTGACCTGCGTGGATTTTCTCCGAGATCTTCTGTTTCCTCCCACACTCCAAAAGCGTATAGATTGTAGGTTAATTGGCTTGGTTATAAATGTAAAATTGTCGTGTGTGTGTGTGTGTGTGTGTGTGTGTGTGTGTGTGTGTGTGTGTGTGTGTGTGTGTGTGTGTGTGTGTGTGTGTGTGTGTGTGTGTGTGTGTGTGTGTGTGTGTGTGTGTGTGTGTGTGTGTGTGTGTGTGTGTGTGTGTGTGTGTGAGAGAGAGAGAGAGAGAGAGAGAGAGAGAGAGAGAAGGGCCTGTCCCACTTGGACGGCCTAATCCACGAGTTTAGAAGACCCTAGAAGAGTTGAAAAAAATCTCAAGGTCGTGTTGACTCGCCGAAGTAAAAGACCTCCTACGACTATGTCTACGACCTCCTACGACTATGTCTACGACCTCCTACAACTATGTCTAAGACCTCCTATGACCCCCCTCGACCTCAGTCTTCCACACCTAAGACCAACTACAACTAGCTACGAGTGGAAAATTATCACATGATAAAATGATGTAATGTTTGCATTTTTTTTCTCGGGCCAGTTACTGACCTAAGACTACCTACGACCACCATCATGACCTACTACGACCTACCTACGACCTACCTACGACCTACCGATGAGTAAAAAGTAACAATTTTTTCCATGCCGACCTTTTGTTTACTCGTGGACATTTTTTATCAGGCTGGAATAAACGCCACGACCTACTTGAGGCCACGAGTACGCGGAGACCACTCACGAGCATGAGGAAGTGTTACGAAGACCTCCTACGACCTCGTGGTGACCATGCTGCGAGTATGAGTCAAGGGCAAACTCGGCAGAGGTCGCCAATTAGGTTGTGAAAGTGGGACAGGGGCTTTAATGTGCGGGGATCGCTGGTCGATGGGTCGAGGGGCCTGTTTCCGCGCTGTATCTCTAAACTAAACTAAAAACTAAATTAATTATATAGGAATAAGAGGGGAGAGCAAGCAAAGGTTCACATTTTGAGAGACACAGATCCTTGCCCTGCAATTCATTCTTGTTTAGTCAGATAATTTGGTTTCAGACCCCTGTCATGCTTTACTATAATGAACCTTGAAACATGTTATTGAAGAGGGCAACCTCTTATGTCTTACACATTCATTAGCTTTTTATTGCACTGTGAATTAATCATCAATGGCTACCAGGTCCATACATGAGAATAAAGACTTCACTTTCCTGACCTTTTAGATGAGGCAGGACTTTGGTTCAGCTGTAAATGGATTATTGTGTACAGTTCCGGTTGCCCCTTCACAGAAATGATGTGGAGGCTTTAAAGAGGATGCAGTAGAGGTTTACAGGAATGCTACCTGGATTTAAAAGTATCAGCTACCAGGAGAAATTGAACAAACTTGGACATGTTTCTATGGAGAGTCAGAGTCAGAGGCTGAGGGAAGACCTGATGGAAGTATATCTTCTTCTTCTTCTTGCGTTTGAGGCAGCAGAAGTCTGCAGCAGGGTGATGCCATCCGGTTTGACATGCGTAGGTGCCCGCCCTGAAGAGGGCGCATGCTCCGGGTTGGCGCCAAGCTGCGGTGCTGCTGCGGTCTCTGTTTGTTGTCGTTCGCCTGACTGAGGTCAGTTGACAGGGCTCACCACGGGGAGGTCGACAACATGAGCCCCATAGAAGTATATAAAATTATGAGGGGCATAGATAGGGTAGACAGTGGAAATGTCAAAGAATAGGGGACATAGGTTTAAGGTGAGGGGGCAAATTTTAAAGCAGATGTGTGGAACATTATTGTACACAGTTATGGATGCTGGAACATGTTGCCAGAGATAGTGGTGGAGGTGGATACGATGGGGGCATTCATGGGCCTTTAGATAGGCACATGGATAGGCGGGGGATGGAGGGAATGGAGCACATGCAGGCTGAGATTAGTTTATGTAACTCTGAGAACAGGATAATAACAGGAACAGTCTGAGGAAGGGTCTTGCCCCGAAACATCACCCATTCCTTCTCTCCAGAGAATATGCCTGTCCCGCTGAGTTACTCCAGCAGTTTGTGTCTACCTTTGGTACAAACCACCATCTGCAGTTCCTTCCTACACAGGGACTAGTTTAACCTGGCATTATGTTCGACATGAACATTGAAGGATCTGTTGTGTAGGAAGGAACTGCAGATGCTGGTTTAAACCGAAGATAGACACAAAAAACTGGAGTAATTCAGCGGGTCAGACAGCATGACTGGAGAGAAGGAATAAGTAACGTTTTGGGTCAAGATCTGTTCCTGTGCTGTACTATTGTATGAGCTATGTTCCATGAATCATAGAAAAGAATGAAATAAATTGTCCCTTACTCCCTTGTGCAGATGCTGGAAATCTGCAATTAGTACAAGAAATACTGGGAACATTTAGCAGAAGGAGCGGGAGGGGGAAGAACAAAACAAAATGGAGAACCCAGCGTAGGGGGAGGGGGAGGGGGAGAGAACAAAGGGGGACCTTGGGTATGCGAGCAAAGAATTTCACCATGACTTGTCATATGTGACAATAAAGTATTCAATTCAATTAAATTCAAGATCATCCAGAGCAAAACTGTCAACATTTGAGGTTAATGATAATTTTGTTCTGATGAGAATCATTAACATAGCATGTTAACTCTGTTTTACTCTTCACAGCTGCTGCCTGACCCAATGAGTTCTTCCCGTATTCTCCGTTTTCCCTGTGTTTGCTACACTTGAGGACAATGCTCTTGTATTCTATGCCTGGCAGATATCAGCAAGTACCCCACGTGGCATCTTCCACCAAAGATAGACACAAAATGCTGGAGTAACTCAGCGGGACAGGCAGCATGTCTGGAAAGAAGGAATGGGCGACGTTTCGGGTCGAGGCCTTTCTTCAGACTGAGAGTCAGGGAAGAGGGAGAGGTGGAGGAGGGATATGGAAGGGTAAGATGTGAAAACAACAATGCAAAAATGTCAAGATGATGATCAAGGAAATGTAGAATGGTTCATTGTTCAAAGAAATGTAGAATCATTCATATTCACCATAGGTTCAACATGAACCATTCTACATTTCCTGGACCGTTGTCTGCTTTGATCTGTCATTTTCACACCTTGCACTTCCATATCTCTAGTTTTCCTCTCCCCTGACTTTCAGTCTGAAGCAGGGTCTCAACCCGAAACATGACCTATTCCTTCTCTCCAGAGATGCTGCCTGCCCCGCTGAGTTACTCCAGCATTTTGTGCCATCTTTAACTATTTGCCATGCTAGGAATCTGGACAAATGCTGTTCCTCTACATTTGTGAATATCATACCATTTATCACTTCCACAAATAGAATTTGAATAGCCTATCCTTTCCACATAAATTAACTTACTAGTCCGAACGTGTGTTTTAAATTCATGTTTTCTTTGTAAATGATCACATTTTCCTCACAGTGCAGTCCCTGTGGTTTCTCATGACTCAACCAAATCAAAAGGAACAAACGTTTCCAACTTCCTACTAGTTCAGTTAACCTATTTGTTCACATCTTTGTTAACTATAATAATTTACAAAATAAATAGTGGCCCCGAATATTTTTGTTCTATACAACCACATGTTGACTCTCTTCATCATTGTGTAACATTAATCTCCAAAAGTAAAACACCGTATTTTCCAAGACCTGCTAATGTGGTTTCCACTTCAAAGTGGGGAAATATACTTCCGAGCTCCCATGTCTTACCTGGTAGGAAAACAGTCACGTGTGCCATGTTGCTGATTTAGAAATGAAAGGTGGGCAGGTGTTGTCACAGTAACTCAGTTTCATTTTACCCCATAGTCCATTTCCAACCTGTTACCAAATTACTAAGCACTGCGGCAATGCATCAAAGAGCACATACTGATGCTGTTAATGTCATGAAACTAAACACTCAGCTGTCTGAAACATGTTGTGTCAGCTTGGATATAAGAAGGTAATTTTTTTCTGGCAGAACATCAGCCATTCATCGCCTTCTAGCTTTCCCTTTAGAACCAACATAATTATTTATTTAATCGGGTTGTTGATCAAATAATCGTTAAAAGTTAGCAGTCGACTCGGTGTTATCAGTTCACAACATGTAAATCTTTCATAATATTAACCATCCTTTAATCTGAAAGAACACAGCTTTCTTTAAAATAACCGACCAATGTTGAAATTTGTAGAACGTTTCCATAATAATATTACAATTACTGCACTTTCAAAATGGTGGTGTGAAAGCTGAAACAACCAGCAACTCATTTTAGAACGGTTAATAAATCTCCTTTGTGGTTGGTGGTTTCTGAAATTGCACTGAGTTTAAGGTAGCCTGGAATAAAAATGTTTCCATGGTAATTAAAGTGTCTTATCTTATATTTTGTGGTTTTTCGGTGGAGCACCATAAGAATTAGCGATTATCGTAAGACATTAATGCTAAAGTTTTATTTTGTATTCTACTCAATATGAAATGTTAATATAGTGCTCTTGGAAATGGATGAATAAAATGTCAGGTTCTGCCTAGAGTTTTGTTTTCAATGGTTTTAAGTTTACACAGAGTCACTTCAGATGTTGTAATGACACACTATCTGGGACAGTCTACTAATATTTCAAGGGTTTTTCTCCTGGGTGTTCTTTGTTATCTTGTTCATCAGCTGAATATGTCATGAGCGTTGGAAGGATATCACATTAATCGTAATGTTTCCGGGGTTGGGGTTTGGAGATATCACATTAATGATATCATGTCAATAACACTGTAAACTTTGTTGTGTTTTTGACCACAGGAATACAATTAGTTCATGATGCGCCCTGGCCTTTGCAAGTTTTTAAGTATCCGTTTTTTTCTGATGGCATCTGCACGGTACCATAAGTACGATAAATGTGAATGTTTTACACACATGGATATAGTAGGAAGTTCATTGAGAAGAAAGAAAAGAAAGTGCATTGCGTTCCAGTTCAAGTCAAGGCATGTTTATTATTATATGCCCGCGTACAGTGATGTACTGGTACAATGAAAGTCTTGTTTACAGCAGCATCACAGTCACATGGACTCAGACAACACACAAAACATATATATGCATTATACATAAGTTATACAAGACACAATTAGAAAACAAGTCCATGATAGTGCAGAAGCTCCTCCACACTAAAGGATGAATAAAAGGGCCTGTCCCACTGTACGGGGTAATTCAAGAGTTCTCCCGAGTTTTCCCCTGATTCGAACTCGGAGAATGTCCGTAGCGGGTCCGTAGGAGTTCGTGGATGTCTCGTAGCGGCTCGTACGAGTAAAAAGTAACAGTTTTTTCCTCGTGAACATTTCCTCGTGGAGTATTTTTTTACTCGTGGACATCTGTGAATTTTTGAACAGCTTTTTCCCTCAGGCCATCAGACTACTCAACACACTCAAGAAAATTCCATGAACATTACACAAACAAAGACCAACTGACTGTCAAATTAACTTTAACTCAATGTCTGCAGTATGCTATTTGCACTTTTCTATATTGCACCTTTTATTATTGCACCTTAATAACATACCTCAAAATTTTACTACACTCTGGCACACTGTGAATATTTTATATAATGTATATGTCCATTGTCTATCTTTATCTGTCTGTGTTATAAATATTACTTGCACATTGGAGTATGGGGAAACGCAATTTCAATCCTCTGTGTAACTACTTGTTGCATTATTTGAATTGACAATAAAGTTGACTTTACTTTACTTTACTATTTTGCACAGTGTTGAAAAAAACGTCCCGAGTTTACCGGATTTCCTGAGTACCTACCGTTACCCGTACGAGCCGCTGCGAGACATCCACGAACTCCTACGGACCCGCTACGGACATTCTCCGAGTTCGAATCAGGTGAAAACTCGGGAGAACTCTTGAATTACCTCGTACAGTGGGACAGGCCCTTAAGTCTTATGTGCACAAGGATTCAGTGAATGCTACTTTACGCTATTTCAGATTCATGTGTAGGAAGGAGCTGCAGATGCTGGTTTACACTAAAGATAGGAACAAAATGCTGGAGTAATTCAGCGGGACAGGCAGCATCTCTGGAGAGAAGGAATGGGTGACGTTTCGGGTTGAGACACTTCTTCAAACTCTTGTCTAAAGAAGGGTCTCGACCCGAAACGTCACCCATTCCTTCTATCCAGAGATGCTGCCTGTCCTGCTGAATTACTCCAGCATTTTGTGTCTATCTTCTATTTCAGATTCATTTAAGTTCATTGAATTTATTGTCGTAATAAATAAACTGCACCCCCTACATTAAATCTATTAATTTTTCTGTTGATACTCCAAGATCAAGTCAAGTCAAGTGAGTTTATTGTCATGTGTCCCTGGTAGGACAATGAAATTCTTGCTTTGCTTGAGCACAACAGAACATAGTAGGCATTTACTACAAGGCATTCTATAAATATATACACAATGGTCAATATACTGATAAAGTGCAAATAACAGTATTGGCTAGTAAAGTTCAGTGTTATGTCCGAGCCAGGTTTAATAGCCTGATGGCTGTGGGGAAGTAGCTGTTCCTGAACCTGGTCATTGCAGTCTTCAGGCTCCTGTACCTTCTACCTGAAGGTAGTAGGGAGATTAGTGTGTGGCCAAGATGGTGTGGGTCCTTGATGATGCTGCCAGCCTTTTTGAGGCAGCGACTGTGGCAGATCCCCTCGATGCAAGGGAGGTCAGAGCCGATCATGGACTGGGCAGTGTTTACTACTTTTTGTAGTCTTTTCCTATCCAGGGCACTCAAGTTGCCGAACCAAGCCACGATGCAACCGGTCAGCATGCTCTCTACTGTGCACCTGTAGAAGTTAGAGAGAGTCCTCCTTGACAAACCGACTCTCCGTAATCTTCTCAGGAAGTAGAGGCGCTGATGTGCTTTCTTAATAATGGC
Source organism: Malacoraja senta (assembly GCA_038087875.1). NCBI lineage: Eukaryota > Metazoa > Chordata > Chondrichthyes > Rajiformes > Rajidae > Malacoraja > Malacoraja senta. Next base: position 3,792,580 of record CM075984.1, on the reverse strand, counting down.
ATCATTGTTCTCGGACCAGGAAAGATCTTCAGAGATGTGCACGCCCAGGAATTTGAAGCTCTTGACCCTTTCAACCCGTTGATATAAACGGGACTGTGGGTCTCCATCCTACTCCTTCCAAAGTCCACAATCAGTTCCTTGGTTTTGCTGGTGTTGAGGGCCAGGTTGTTGTGCTGGCACCATATGGACAGTTGCTCGATCTCTCTTCTATACTCTGACTCATCCCCATCAGTGATACGTCCCACAACAGTGGTGTCATCAGCAAACTTGATGATGGAGTTCGCACTATGTCCGGCTACGCAGTCATGAGTATAGAGTGAGTACAGCAGGGGGCTGAGCACGCAGCCTTGAGGTACTCCCGTGCTAATTGTTATCGAGTCTGACACATTTCCACCAATATGAACAGACTGTGGTCTGAGAGTGAGGAAGTCGAGGATCCAATTGCAGAGGGATGCGCAGAGACCCAGTTCTGCGAGTTTGGTAACCAGCTTGGAGGGGATGATTGTGTTAAATGCCGAGCTGTAATCGATGAATAACAGCCTGACATATGAGTTTTTGTTGTCCAAGTGGTCCAGAGCGGAGTGGAGGGCCAGCGAGATCGCATCCACCGTTGATCTGTTGTGGCGGTAAGTGAACTGCAGTGGGTCCAGGTTTTTGTCGAGGTAGGAGTTGATCTGCGTCATGATCAACCTCTCAAAGCACTTCATCACCACAGGCGTTAGTGCCACAGGTCGATAGTCATTGAGGCACGTCACCTTACTCTTTTTGGGCACTGGTATAATTGATGCCCTTTTGAAGCAGGTGGGGACCTCAGACCTCAGAAGTGAGAGGTTGAAAATGTCTGTAAAAACTCCAGCCAGTTGGTCCGCACAGGTTTTTAGAACGCAACCAGGTATACCATCAGGTCCAGGCGCTTTTCGAGGGTTCACCCCTCTGAAGGATTTCCTGACGTCGGCCTCTGTGACTGAGACTGAAATACCATCACAGCGAATGGGGGCTCGGGAAGGCACATCGGTGTTCTCCCTATCAAAGTGTGCGTAAAATGCATTGAGCTCATCAGGGAGTGATGTTTCGCCGACATTCGAGCTGCCTCCTGATTTCGCCTTGTAAGAGGTGATTGCATTCAGGCCCTGCCACAGCCACCGAACATCTGTCTCTTCCTCCAGTTTGGAGCAGAAGTCCCTTTTGGCCTTTTTGATGGCCTTACCAAGGTCGTATCTGGACTCCTTGTAGGCCACTGTATCATCAGACATGAATGCCCGGTGTCTGGACTTCAGAAGAGTGCGGATCTCAAAGTTCATCCAAGGTTTCTGATTGGGAAACGCTCGGAAGGTTTTGGTGAAAAACCTCGAAAGCAATTGTGAAAAAATACTCAGCTTATTTATATACTTCATAAGTTCCTTCAGACATTTCTTTCCCATTCACAACAAAATGATTTCAACTACAGTATAGGCAACTTTGGAAATCTCACTAAAATTAAAACTAATGCATGTTTACACACATGTCAGACACACTAATCATCAATACAGGTGAACTTTATCATGTATCTATACACTGTAAATGGCTCGCTTGTAATCATGTATTGTCATACCGCTGACTGGTTAGCATGCAACAAAAGCTTTTCACTGCACGTGATAATAAATTAAACTAAACTAAACTGTCAATCTGAATTTAAGTAACAAAATGAGTTTGCCCAATGGAGAAAGTGGCAGATGGATGTCTCATACAGTTGTGCTCAGCATGAACTCTCTTGTCTCGCCACTTTCTAATAGCCTTGTCCCACTGTACAAGTTCATTCAAGAGCTCTCCGGAGTTTAAAAAAAAATCAGACTCCTGGAAACACATAGAATGTACGTAGCGGGTACGTCGGAGCTCGGGGACGTCTCTTAGCGGCTCGTAACGCTAACGGCAGGTACTCTGGAAACGCGCGCGGTAAGCTCGGGAAGACTCGGGGTTGAAGTTTTTTCAACCTGTTGAAAAATGTCCACGAGAGCCCCGAGTACATACTAGCGGCCATTACCGTAAATCTCCGAGTTCAAATTAGGGCAAACCCGGGAGAACTCTTGAATGAACTCGTACAGTGGGACAGGGATTTTAGTTTACCTCCCCCAGATACCTTTAGTTTCATTTAGTTTACAGCATGGAAACCTCCCCCCAACTCCACAGACTGAATCTGACCATGAGGAATGACTGGACCTCAAACGTTACATTATCCATTATCAAGACTTCACACGTTTGCACAATCCGGTGGCGCTGTTGCTAGCTGCCTCCGCCTTCAGTCCGGTATCTTTTTGTTTTTTTTGTTATGTTTTTGTTATGTTTGAAGAACGTTTTTTTGTGGGGTTTTTGTCTTTATGTGGGGGGGAAGAGGGTACGGTAAGGGGGATACCGTCCTTCAGTCGCTTCCTGGAGAGGACGCGACTATTTTTCGAGTCGCGTCCTCGCCCCCACCCCCCCGCGGCCTACCTACTGGATTGGCGCGGCCTTTCCTGCCGGGACCGACCAGAGCTCCAGCAGCAGCGGCGCAGCGTTGGAAACATCGCGGAGCGGGCGATGCCTTACCGGGGATCGCCGTTTGGAGCTCCGGAGTGCTGGGCCTGCTGCACCGACATCGCGGAGCTGTGGTTCGCGGAGCTCCCAACGCGGGCGGCGCTGACCAACATCGCGAAGTCCTGCGACTCCGCCCGGCTCGGCCTGTGGACTTCGGGAGCCGTGGACTCCGGTGGGAGGTGACTGATTTGGAGGTCCGGCGAGAGGCCCTGAGGGCCTGAGCATCGGGCCGCCCGTGGTGGCGACTGCGGGTGCTCGGGAGGCCCCGACTACGGGTGAACATCTGGGAAGATCGGCGGGGAGGCTGGCTGGACTATGGTACCTTCCTTAACTTTGGTGCCGCTGTGGGGTTATGTTCTGTCGTGGACTTCTGTGTTTGTGCTTTTTTATTGATTTATTATTTATTTTTATGATACATGACTGTAAGGAAAATCCATTTCGTTGTCTCTTAATGAGATAATGACAATAAATTGAATACAATACAATCAACAATGCCCAGCTCAGTCCTAACCTCAACCTTCTGAAAACTTTACACATGTTGTTTGACTTCTCTAGAAAATGAACCTTTAAAAGAAATTGCAGTTGCTGAAAATGTGAAATAAAATGTATATAAAACAGAAATACTTGAATGCACAACAGGGCAGGCAGCATCTGTGAAAGAGCAACATAGTTCATGTTCCAGAGTTAACATTTCATGTTCGCCAGAACTGGGTCTTCAACCTAAAACATTAACTTTCTTTCCCTTTCCACAGATGCTGCCCGATGTGCCATGTATTTCCATGTTTTGGGGATTTTTTGTTTTTATATTTGATATCCCCAGTGGCATCCTTGCAAATGTGAAAGATACATTTAATTTAGTTCAGCTTAGAGATACAGCACAGAAGCAGGCCCTTCGGCCCACTGAGTCCGCGATACCCGCACATTAGTACTATCATACACACTTGGGACAATTTACAATTTTACATAAGCCAATTACAGGCGTAGGGGGCGCTGTCGAATATGGCTGCCCTGCCAGCAGCTGTTAATCCTTTCACCCCTTTTTTTAATTTTTAGTGAGTCAAAGTGTTTGTTTTGGAGGTCATCTAGTGTTTTATGTGGTGGGTGGGGGGAGGGGAAGGGGGAAACTTTAATTCCTAGTCCCTACCTGGTCGGAGAGGCAGCTTCCCTCCGAGCTGCTTCTTCGCCCCCCTCCTCGCGGCCTACCATCGGACTGGAGCGGCCTTTCCTGTCGGGACTGGCCGGGACTGCAGCTTCGGTGGTGGCGCAGCACAGGGACACCAACAATGAGTGTGCGATGACTTACCCGGGTTGCCGTGCGGTGGGCTCCGGAGTGCTGTGGCCGCCGACTTCAACATCCGAGGAGCTGTGGCAGCGGGCGTCCAGCCGCGGGCGGTGCTGGATTTAAAACACCGCAGAGCCTGGGATCCGAGATCGCCAGAGTCGGAGCTCCAGCCAGCGCGGCCTGAGGACTACAGGTGTCGCGGTCTCCGGGGAGGAAGCGGCCGCTCCAGACATTTCCAAGCCGCTGAGAAGTGTTCACCCGATGCCGGAGTTCCAGCTTTCCAGCAAGAGGGCCTGAAAACATCGGACTGGCTGCGGAGGCCACAATAGGCCCGACTATGGGTGAACAAGGGATGGGACTGGACTTTGCTGCCTTCCCCCCACAGTGGGAACCATTGTGGGGGGATGTTTTTATGTTGTTAAATTCTTTAATGTTGTGTCTTATCTTTATTCGTGTGCTGCAAGTCAAATTTCGCTACACCATTTGGTGTATGTGATAATAAATGTCCTTTGTATCCTTTGAACCTACAAACCTGTACATCTTTGGAATGTGGGAGGAAGCCGGAGCACCAGGAGAAGACCCACGGGGTCACGGGGAGAACATACAAACTCGGTACAGACAGCATCCTGATTGAACCGTGCCGCCCTTGATCAGGAGATCTGTTTCAGAATTCTCCCAATTCTGCTAGCCCTTGCTGTCCCCTCCCTTTCATCAGCCATCTGGTTGTCTCCTCCCCTCCCCCAGCCCTTGGGCTCCTCCTCCGCCTTTTTCCTTTTTTCCTTTCTTCCCCCCACCCCCTATCAGTCTGAAGAAGGGTTTCGGCCCGAAACGTTACCTATTTCCTTCGCTCCATAGATGCTGCTGCACCCGCTGAGTTTCTCCAGCATTTTTGTGTACCTTCGATTTTCCAGCATCTGCAGTTCCTTCTTTAACACAACGATCTGTTTCAGATGTTGATTGATAGCTAAACAATGGCCCAGGGATATCCCATGCTTTCAAATGATGCCATGGGAACACTTATGTCCATTTAAATAGGATGACCGGTTTTTGTTAATCATCTGCTCTGAAAACTATTACCAACATATCAACAATGCTCTTGGAAGTAAAACATTCTTCTGGTTTATACGAACAGTTTTCGCAAACTTTTGGGAGGCAATAACAATATATGAAATATAAACAGGTGTGTTCTCCAATTTACTGTACTGTTGAATAAGATAATGACTAATCTTTTACCTCAGCAATACTTACCTGTACTAATCCCATATCCAGCGATTCCCTTAATTTCTAAATATCTATCAGCTGTGTCCTGGATACGCTTCGCAACTGAGCCCCATCAGGCATTTTATGTGGATCATTCCATAGATTTGCACCCTGAGCATGAAGTAGTTTGTTCCCACGTTAGAACCCTTACATTGAGACAGTGACTCCTGATTCTTGACACTTTGGCAATGATAAAACAATGTCCCAGAATGGTCCCCTTCACCCCCCTGCAAGACTTTTGTATGCTCTTCCAAACTCTGTATAGACCCAGTCTACTTAATCTCTTCTCATAGGTTTATCTAGAACATAGAACATGGAACAGTACAGCACAAGAACTGGCCCTTCGGCCCACAATGTCTGTGTCAACCATGATGCCAAAACTATCTCCTATCATCCTGCACGTAATCCATGTCCCCCCATTCAGCTTCGCTCTGGAATCATATCCTTTGGTAGATAGACACAAAGTGTTGGAGAAGTGGCACAGGGAGCATCTCTGGGGAGAAGAAATGGATGACGTTTGGGTCAAGACCCTTCTTCAGACTCGACCCGAAACGTCACCCATTCTTTCTCTCCAGAGATGCTGCCTGTCTCACTGAGTTTCCCCAGCATTTTATAATAGACAATAGACAATAGGTGCAGGAGTAGGCCATTTGGCCCTTCGAGCCAGCACCGCCATTCAATGTGATCATGGCTGATCATCCCCAATCAGTACCCCGTTCCAGTCTTCTCCACATATCCCCTGCCTCCGCTATTTTTAAGAGCCCTATCTAGCTCTCTCTTGAAAGCATCCAGAGAACCTGCCTCCACCGCCCTCTGAGGCAGAGAATTCCACAGACTCGCAACTCTCTGTGAGAAAAAGTGTTTCCTCATCTCCGTTCTAAATGGCTTACTCCTTATTCTTAAACTGTGGCCCCTGGTTCTGGACTCCCCCAACATCTGGAACATGTTTCCTGCCTCTAGCATGTTCAAACCCTTAACAATCTTATATGATTCAATGAGATTCCCTCTCATCCTTCTAAACTCCAGAGTGTACAAGCCCAGCCGCTCCATTCTCTCAGCATATGACAGTCTATCCACGCTGCACTCCCTCAATAGCAAGAATGTCCTTCCTCAAATTAGGGGATCAAAACTGCACACAATACTCCAAGTGTGGTCTCACTAGGGATCTGTACAACTGCAGAAGGATGTCTTTGCTCCTATATTTGATTCCTCTTGTTATAAAGGCCAACATGCCATTTGCTTTCTTCACTGCCTGCTGTACCTGCATGCTTACTTTTATAGACTGATGAACAATGACCCCCAGATCCCATTGTACTTCCCCTTTTCCCAACTTGACGCCATTTAGATAGTAATCTGCCTTCCTGTTTTTGCTATCAATGTGGATAACCTCATATTTATCCGCATTAAACTTCATCTGCCATGCATCTGCCCACTCCCCCAACCTGTCCAAGTCACCCTGCATTTTGTGTCTATCTTTGGTGTAAACCAGCATCTGCAGTTCCTTCCTATATCCTTCTTTGGTAGATAGACCAGATGTATACAATATTCCAGGTATAGTATCTTCTCAAGTGATAGACGTCAGGAAATCTTTATCCTCCCAATTACTCGCTGTATTTATAAGTTTACCTTTAATGATTGGTACAAGAACAACCACATCCCTCTGGGTACAATTTCTTTTCAGCCTCTCTGCATTTAAAAGTATATTTAGCTTTTCAGTTTTCTTGCATCAAAGCGGATGACATAACATTCTTCCACAACATACACCTCTGCATGCGCTTACCTCATTAAAGGGCCTGTCCCACTTTCACGACCTAATTGACGACCTCTGCCGAGTTTACCCTTGACTCATACTCGCAGCATGGTCGTCACGAGGTCGTAGGAGGTCATAGGTAGGCCGTAGGAGGCCGTGATGTTAGTCGTAGGTGCTCGTGGCATCAAGTAGGTCGGGACGTTTTTTCAACATGATGAAAAATGTCCACGAGTGAAAAGGGTCGTGAATTGGGTCGTGAAAGTGGGACAGGCCCTTTAGTCTATAATATCCTTCTGAAATCTCTCTGCATCCCATCAAACATGCGCTTTGCCACGTTTTGTATCATCAGCAAACTTAGATAAAATTACCCTCATTAAAATCATTGATATAGATAAGGAATAATTCTGTTTAGAGACACAGCGCAGAAACAGGCCCTTCAGCTGCCTGTCCCACTGAGTTACTCCAGCTTTTTGAGTCTATATTCTGAGGGATAAGATATATATGCATTTGTATAGACAGGAGTTGGTTAAGGATAGTCAACATGGTTTTGTACATGGGAGATCATGTCTCATAAATTTGATTGAGTTTTTTGAAAATGTAACCAAAAAAGATGATAAAGGCTGAGCCATTGACCTTGTCTATATGGATTTCAGCAAGGCATTTGATAAGGTTCTGCATGGTAGGCTGCTCCAGAAGGTTAGATCAGAAGTGATTCAGGAAAACCCAGCTGACTGGATAGAAAATTGGTTTCTGAAGGAAGCACATGGTGATGGTGGAAGGTTGTTTTTTCAGACTGGACGCCTGTGACTAGTGGTAAGCCTCAGGGTTCTGTGCTGGGCCCATTGCTGTTTGTGGTTTTTATCAATGATTTGGATGAGAATGTACAAGGCATGATTAGTAAGTTTGCAGGTAACACTAGATAGCATAGATGGTCATCAAAACTTACAGCAGGATCAGTTGGGCTAGCTGGCTATGAAATCGTCAATGGAGTTTAATGCAGATAAGTGCGAGGTGTTGCATTTGGGAAGTCAAACCAGGGCAGGACCTTCACAGTGAATAGCAGGGCTTTGGAAGTTCTTTGAAAGTGGTGTCACAGGTCGATAGCGTGGTCAAGAAAGCTTTTGGCACGTTAGCCTTCATCAGTCAGGTTATTGAGTACAGAGGTTGGGATGTTAAGTACAGTTACAAGACATTGGTGATACAACATTTGGAATATTTTGTTCAAGTTCTTCTTCTTCTTCTCCTTCTCCTTCTCCTTCTCCTTCTCGTTCTCCTTCTCCTCCTTCTCCTTCTTCTTCTCCTAAAGTTGTAGATCAAGGGTAGACGTCCAGGCCAGGACAGCATCAGTTACTGGGTGGATGGCTTTGATGCCCCCAGGGAAAAGCCTCAGTGGGCAATCATTCATGATGTGTGGGATGGTCTGGTCTGGATGTCAACAGTCACAAGCAGGGCTGTCTGTCATCCCCCACTTATGCATGTGATGGGCTGTTCTTGCGTGGAGGGTGCAGATTCTGTTCAGGGTTAGCCATTGCTTGCGATGGAAGTCAAAACCTGGTGTTTTCACTGTGGGGTCTGTGATGACCTCTCCATTGTTGGCGTTGGCATCTTTCCAGGCTCTGCGCCACACAGTCTTGGAGTCAATGTTTTCCAGGGATTTAACGGGTTTGCGGGACTTCAGGCGCATGTTGGGCAGATTGTTCAAGTCAGCATGGATGTGAAGGTCAGGGCTAACCTCGATGGTGTACCAATCTGTCAACATTCCCTTCTGCGTATGCTGGGAGGGGCGATATGAGAGAGGACAGGGATCCACTGCAAAGATGTTGACTTAAGCGTCCCTGTGATGACGCACATTGCAGAGTTAAGGACAGTGTCAACTCGTTTGGTGTGGCAGCTATTAGTCCAAGCTGTTGAGCAAAACTCAGCTGTTGAGTAGACTAGGGCTAAGCTTGAGGTACGGAGGGTGTGTGCATTGGATCCCCAGCTGTTGCCTGCAAGTTTCTTGATGATGTTGACCCTTACTTTCAGTTTATCAGTCACCCTCTTCAGGTGTTCACGATAGGTGAGGGTGCGATCCAGGGTGACTCCAAGGTACTTGGGGAATTCTTCATTCTTCACTGGCTTACCACAAAAGGACACCCGGAGCTTTACATTGGCGAGCCGATTGCTGAGGTGAAAGGCAGTGATAGTTGTCTTAGATGGGTTTGGGCAAAGTCGCCAGAAAATGAAGTACTCCTCCATTCCCTTCAAGTCTTGGCTTAGCACTCTGCTGATATCCTCAAGGGCAGCTCCCTGGTAGGCAAGGGCAAGGTCATCTGCATATGCAAACTTCCTGGACGAAGTAGTTGGCATGTCACTCACATAAATTTTGAAGAATAGCGGAGCTAGGACAGAGCCCTGGGGGAGGCCATCATTCAGGGTCCTGACAGAGCAGGTCTGGTTCCCAAGCGAGACCCTACATCTACAGTTGCTGAGGATGGATGAGAGGGCACGCATGGTGGTTTGGTACTTCAAGATTATGGAAGCTTCCAGCAACAGACCATGTCCCCGCACGGTGCCATAAGCTGATGACAGATCGATGAGAGCAACACCAGTTTTCAGGGCACGTTGGAAGCCAACCTCTATATTGGTAGTGAGGGCAAGGACTTGATCTGCACAGCTTCTACCAGATCTAAAGCCAGCTTACTCTCTGGGCAGAACAGGTTCTACCAATGGAGAAACCCTAGCAAGCAGGAGGCGCTCAAACAGCTTGTAGGTAGTGCACAAGAGGGAGATGGGTCGGTAACTAGCTGGATCATCAGCACATTTCCCAGGCTTGAGGAAAGATGTTGTTAAGATGGAAAGGATGCAGAAAATATTTTCTAGGGTGTTGCCAGGACTTGAGGGCCTGATCTATAAGATGAGGTTTGGCAGGCTCGGACTCTATTTCTTGGAGCGCAGGAGGATGAGGGGTGATCTTATGGAGGTGTACAAAATCATGAGGGGAAAAAAATGGGTAAATGCATTGAGTCTTTTACTCAGAGTAGGGGAATGAACAACCAGAGGGCATAGGTTTAAGACAAGAGGGGAAAGATTTAATAGGAATCTGTGGGGAAACTTTTACACATGGAGGTTGGTGGATATATGGAACAATATAACAGAGAATGTAGTTAAGGCGGGTAGCATAACGACATTTAAAATATATTTGGACAGGTACATTGTTAAGAGAGGTTTAATGGGATATGAGCCAAACACAGGCAAGATGGAATATGCAAGTTGGGCTGAAGGGCCTGTTTACACTTGCTGTTTGATACTATGACTCTAATTGGAAAGTGCAGAAGTGTGAGCAGCCATGGAAATAGAACATGATCAAATTTCCAAGTAATACATCTTACTCTATTCACCGTGCTTTTCCAGTTGTAGATTTACCCAGCACGACCCTGGGTTGGCATCAATCATCAAACAACCCTTTAGGTTAATCATATACTAATTATGGTTTTAAAATTTCCCCGCCCCCCCCCCCCCCATATTCCCATCAATTCTCTCCAGATTCTACCACTTAACTACTCGCTAGAAGCAATTTGCAGTGGCCATGTACCCTCCCAACCTGCATGTGTAGGAAGGAACTGCAGATGCCGGTTCAAGCTGAAGATAGACACAAAAAGCTGGAGTAACTCAGCAGGTCATACAGCATCTCTGGAGAGAAGGAACTGAAGAAGGGTCTCGACCCAAACAGTCACCTGTTCCTTTTCTCCAGAGGTGCTATCTGACCCGCTGAGTTACCCCACCATTTTGTGTCCATCTACCAACCTGCATGTCTATTGATGTGGTTAAAAAAACAGAGGACTGAAGGAGAACATGCAAACTCCACAGAGACAGCATCGGGGTTAGGTTTCTGGAGCTGTGAGGCATCACAACTAACTGCAGCACTGTACTGTTTTCCATTGTTCCTTCTGGACCAAACACATTATATGTGTATAATTACATATTCACTTTGAGAAGTTCTGAGGTACAGTGTGTGCTATTCTGCCAAACATACTGGTCTGTGCCCCCAAAGGATTCTAAAAAAAAGCATGCGGGAACCCACAGGTAGTTTTTTAAGTTTTGGCCGATTAAGTTTGAAAAATTCCTTTGCTTCGAGGATTTGAAGAGAGATTATAGAAATAAGCATTCTGCAGAGTAGTTAAAGAGCGTGTGTGCTTAGTACAATCTGCCATTTCAGGAATGTAAAGTTAAAGCTGATGAAAGTTTGTACTAATGGCTTTCTTATTCCTCGGCTCCACATATGCTGTTTTTAAGCTGTGTGGTTTAGAGTGTAAGGTTTGAAAGCTGAAGTTCCTCCCTTGCCATCTGTGCCACAGCCATTACCTGTATTTATTTCACAGGGCCTTTAAAACAACATGTCATTCTACTAATTCCCTACAATAGCAGTGGAGGTCTCTGCGTGTAGAAGCCTGCTGTATTAAATCAGCCCCGTCCAACATCTGCTCTGTTGCTGTGCGGCACTTGAGTTTTCTTAGGCAAGGGTGGAGGGGTTGCTGAAGGGGACAGGGAGCTCGAGCTGTCACTAAAAGTCCTTGTAGTCTTTGGGTAAGTTTGATCCTGTGGTTGGGCCAGATTTCAGTTCTCACAGATTTATATTAAAGTTCGGTGTGAACTCCACCCGGTAATGGAAGCTCCTGGTTTTCTGTTTCCTTCAGCTTTGTTCAAAGAGTCCCTTGGTAACTGACATATTTTTTGTTATAAATTTCAGATATTTAAACACACTTGCTGTCCCTTGTTGCCTGAGCACTGGAGATCACTAACTTGATAGGCATCATCAGAGGTACAATTGGATATGGATCTCCAAGTGTGCAATGTCTTCTCAATTAAATATTGTAAAGTGAGGTCTCTAGTTTTTGCCAGAAGGAAAACATAAAATTATCCTTATCCTCAAAATTTGTGATTAAAAAAAGTGAACTAATATAATTATATTAAAAATAATTAAGGTGAACTTATTAAAACCCACCACAATGATAATTAAAGATGATCCACACATACAATGGATGGCTCACAAGAATCGATATCAATTCTTTCTGTTCACTCACTCACCCATACTTCATTGCCATATTTTCAAGATTTCTCAGCTGAGCTACTCATCGAGTCATAGAGTCATACAGCTCAGAAACAGGCTCTTCAGCCCAACCTCCCCCTACCGACCAAGATGTCCATCTATACTAGTTCCAGCTGCTTGCTTTTAGCCCATATTCCTCAAAACCGTTCCTCCCGTTGTACGAGTCCAATTGTCTTTTAAATGTTGTTATAGTTCCTGCCTCAGGGTATTCCCTCTGGCAGCTTGTTCCATATACCCATCACCTTATGTGTTAAAAAGTTGCCCCTCAGGCTCCCATTAAAATTTTTCCACTCCCACCTTAAACCTATGCCCTCTGGTTCATAATTTTCCTACCCCAAGCAAAAGACTGTGCATTCACACTCGTGATCTTATACATGTCTATAATATCACCCGCAGCCTCCAGCACTCCAAGGAATAAAGTCCTAACCTGTCCTGCCTCTCTCTATAGCTCAAGTCCTGGCAACATCTTCGTAAATATTTTCTGTGCTCTTTCCAGCTTAATATCATCCTTTCTATAGCAGGGTGACCAAAATGTGGCCTCACCAATGTCTTGTACAACTGTAACATAACATCCAAACTTCTATATTCAGTATTGTCTGAAGAAGGGTTTCGGCCCGAAACGTTACCTATTTCCTTCGCTCCATAGATGCTGCTGCACCCGCTGAGTTTCTCCAGCATTTTTGTGTACCTTCTATATTCAGTACCCTGACTGATAAAAGCCAATGTACCAAAAGCCTTCTATCTACAGTATGTGTGCCAAACTTAGCAGCCAGAAGGCTACACAGAAGCCATTTGCTTTGCATCATTCAGAAAGAATATACAGTTCATCCAAGAATATCAGCTATAGAAGTGTGAAAACGCACACCTCCAGATTCAGGGACAGTTTCTTCCCAGCTGTTACCAGGCAACTGAATCATCCTATCACAACTAGAAAGCAGTCCTGAATTACTATCTACCTCATTGGTGACCCTCAGACTATCTTTGATCGTACTTTACTGGCTTTACCTTGAACTAAACGTTATTCCCTTGTCATGTATCTGTACACTGTAAATGGCTCGATTGTAATCATGTATTGTCTTTTTGCTGACTGGTTAGTAAAGTAAGTAAAGTAAAGTAAAGTAAGTTTATTTATATAGCGCCTTTCAATCAGATTACTGAAACCAAAGGGCTTTACAGACAATTAACCATATAAATAAAAAATAAAAAGGTAGAATAAAAAAGACACAACACACTATTTAGAGATTCAACATGAACATCCCCCCACAGCAGAGTCGACACTCTCCACCGTGAGGGAAAGGCACCAAAGTGTCCAGTCCTCCTCCTAGTCCACCCGAGATCGGGGCCAGTCTGAGGGCTCCGCAGCCAGTCGCCGCAACGGCAGCCCGATGTTGTAGACTCACCCGCCGGGAAGCTGGAACACCGGCATCGGGTGGAAAGTCCTCAACGGCTTGGAAGTGTCTGGAGCGGCCGCTCCTTCCCCGGAGACTGCGACGCCCGCGGACTTCAGGCCGCGCCGGTTGGAGCTTCGACTCCGCGGTGTTTTTGATCCAGCGCCGCCCGCCCGTGGCGGGATGCCCTCAAACCGCAGACCGCAGACCACGGCTGCTCGATGTTGGTGGTCGGCGGTCACAGCACTCCGGAGCGGCGACCCGACAAGGCATCGCCCGCTCCCCATTGGTGTCCCAGCGCTGTGCCGCCGAAGCTGTGGTCCCCGGCAGGAAACGCCGCTCCAGCCCGATGGAAGGCCGCATGGGGAGACCGGAGACGCGATTCGGAGGAAAACCGCATCTCCGACCAGGTAGGACTGGGGTTAAAACAGTTCCCCCCCCCCCCACATAGAAAGAATAGACTCCAAATAATAAAAAAATAAAAAATATTCAAACAATAAAAGAGTTAGACGATGGACTGCAGGCAGGCTGCCATACAAACGGCGCCCACTCCTGCACATCCGCCACAACGGCACGCAACAAAGGCTTTTCACGGTACCTCAGTACACGTGACAATAAATTGAACTGAACTGAACTGATGCATCAGACTTCCCTTAATGTTAGAAAGCCTTGGCACACGTAGACCCTACAGGAGGTATGCTGATTAAAGCTGATTGGAATCCTGCTGCACATTGCAAGGTTTTTTATGCATTTATAATGACAAACACTATGAAAGTCTGATTTTAGCAATTTGCAGGACATTCCCTAAGAACTTCACATTCCATCCTGTTTAGTTTAGTTTAGAGATACAGCGCCGTAACAGGTCCTTCGGCCCTCCGGGTCCATGCCGACCAGCGATCCCCGCATATTACATGGTTATCCTACACACACTAGGGAAAAAATGTACATTTAACAAACCAATTTACCTACATACCTGCACGTCTTTGGAGTGTGGGAGGAAACCAAAGTTCTCAGAGAAAACCCATGCAGGTCACGGGGAGAACGTACAAACTCCGCACAGACAGCACCCGCGGTCGTGATCAAACCCGGGTCTCCGGCGCTGCAAGCGCTGTAAGGCAGCAACTCTACCGCTGCGCCACAATGCTGCCCCCTGTGGTGTTTTTCTGCAATAGTAATTGTCTCCATTTTTGTCCCAACCTTTTCCTTTGGATATAATCAGCATTAGATGGATGAAATATCAACTCTCACATGTGTGTGAATCAAAATATTAAGAAGGGTCTCGACCTGAAACGTCACCGATTCCTTTTCTCCAGAGGTGCTGCCTGTCCCGCTAAGTTACTCCAGCACATTGTGTCTCTCTTCAGTATAAACCAGCATCTGCCGATCCTTCCTACGCATACCATGTTAGGATTTGGGTTAAAATGAATCAAATTCAAAGAAAGTGCCCCAAAAGGATTAGTATTACCATCTCCTCACCTGGGTGCAGGGTTGAAAGAGGCTTGATTTCTCCTCACCAATTCCAAGGGTGAGTAGAGGTTTCCATCCTTCAATCATCAACAGCAGTTTTTACCTCTCCCTCTGCAATTCCCTCCCACCGTCTTGGCCCGCTACTCCCCAGTCTTAGTAATACTTCAGAAAATGCAATCACAAGGACATTATTGAAATGCAAAGGAAAGAACTGTAGATGCTGGTCTAAATCGAAGGTAGACACAAAATGCTCAGCGGGACAAGCAGCATCTTTGGAGAGAAGGAATGTGTGACGTTTCTGGTCAAGACCCATCTTCAGACTAATGTCAGGGGAGTGGGCGGTACAGAGATAAAAATGTAGTCGGAGACAGTAAGACTGATGGGAGAACTGGGAAGGGGGAGGGGATTGAGAGAGAGGGAAAGCAAGGATTACTTGAAGTTAGAAATGTCAATGTTCATACCGCTGGGGTGTAAACTACAAGCGAAATGTGAGGTGCTGTTCCTTCAATTTGCGCTGGGCCTCACTCTGACAATGGAGGAGTCCCAGGACAGAATGGTCAGTTGGAATGGGAAGAGGAGTTAAAATGCTGAGCAACCGGGAGATCAGGTAGGTTTAGGCGGACTGCACTTACCAAAGCAAAACGATCGCCGAGCCTGCGCTTGGCCTCGCCGATATGCAGGAACTGGAACAGCAAATGCATCCTTTTCACCATTCAAACCTCCTCACATCTTCACGAGGGGATGTCTTTGTCCCAAAGTGAAAGAATCAGAGGATATGGGTTTAAGGTGAGAGGGGAAAGATTTAATAGGAACAATAGACGATAGGCGCAGGAGTAGGTCATTCACCCCTTCGAGCCAGCACTGCCATTCACTGTGATCATGGCTGATCATCCCCAATCAGTACCCCGTTCCTGCCTTCTCCCCATATCCCTTGACTCCGCTATCTTTAAGAGCTCTATCTAACTCTCTCTTGAAAGCATCAAGTCAATTGGCCTGCACTGCCTTCTGAGGCAGAGAATTCCACAGATTCACAACTCTCTGAGTGAAAATGTTTTTCCTCATCTTTGCTCTAAATGGCCTCCCCCTTATTCGTACATGAGGGGCAACTTCTTCACACAATGGGTGGTGGGTGAATGGAACAAGCTGCCAGAGGAGATAGTTGACACAAGTATTATAACAATATTTAAAAGACAATTGGACAGGTATGAGAATGGGAACGTTTGGGAGATATGGGCCAAATATGGGAAGGTGGGACTAGCGTAGATGGGGTATCTTGGTCTCCATGGGCAAACTGGTCCATTTCTGTGCTGCATGACTCTATGACTCTATGGTCTCCTTGACTCACATTAACTGCTCTGTCTTATCACATCTCGACACATGCCCATTGACCAACTCCACTCAGAATTCCTGTCTTGGTTCTTGGTTTCCTGGTCCTCCAACATATTCCAAATGGAATTTAAACTGGAGGTGGTGGAGGGGGGACTTAAGCCAGAAAGGGTTTTTGGGAAGAAAGAGGTACCTCAAATTTAGTTGCATCTGGTTGGGTAACTATAGTAGGGTGGAGATTATTCCATGTTTAATTGTGCGGGGGAAGAATGAATTGCTGTACACATCTGTCTTGGTAGCTGGTATCTCAAATTGGATCGAATGCCCTCGTCTGCTCCTAATTGGTTTGGGTTTGGTGTAGGTTTTGTAATCTATGTCGAGCTGACCACTTAACATTTTGTAAAAACAGGTCAAACGGTGAGCTTCACGTTTGTCTTGGAGAGGGTTCCACCCCAGAGAATTCAGATGAGAACCCACACCGGGCTTTACATTAGTCAGCTTACCATCCTAGAACCATTTTCTTCTTCATCACCCTCCTCATTTGCAACTGTGACCTAAATGAACCATGTTACACAGATGCTGCCCCACGCCCAGTGGGCACATGCTATTATACTATTCACACATTCCTTCCACACATGCTATTGCAGCAATTACCAAAGCAATAATGCAGAAGGATTGAAGAGTTGCAGATTATGAAACCAGAAGAAGGAATGTAGTAGCAGGTGGAGGGGAGTAATGATGCCAGTCCAGGTGGGGCTCAGTGGAGGGAGTTTTAGAGCGGGGGGGGGGAGAAATGGGAGACAGAGGAAGGGGGTGTAAGAGGTTACCTAAATGTTGAGAATTGACTGTTCATACCATTGGATGCAAGCTATGAGGTAAATATGAGGTATTGTTCCTCCAGCTTGCCTGTATCCTCACTCTGGCAAAGGAGGATGCATGGAGAGATGGGAAGGGGAGTTGAAATGGTTAGCAACCAGGACATCCAGAAATCTTGATGGACCGCGTGCAAGTGTTTGGCGTAACGGTTGCTGAGTCTATGTTTGGTCTCGCTGATGTACAGGAGGTCACATTGGGAGAAGAGATTGCCACAGGCCACCATATCAGAAACAAGTCTGGGCGATGACGGCCTGGTGTTGTCTGTGGGGTCATGGTCAAGTATGAGGAGGTGTCTGAGAGCTGGCGCCTGGTCTCAGCACGGTAGAAGTCAGCCTGCCAGACCACAACGGCACCTCCCTTGTCAGCGGGTTTAATAACAATGTTGGGATTGTTGCAGAGTGAGTGAGCGGAGGGCTGTGCGTTCAGATGGGGTGAGAATGGAGTGGGTGAGGGAAGTAGAGAAGTCAAGACGGTTGATGTCGCAACAGGATCTGTAAAAAAGATCCAGAGAGGGTAGAAGTGCAGGCAGGGGGAGTACAAGTATGTTGGAGAAGGGAGAAGGGATCGCCACAGCGAGGCGAGGACTACTCCTAGAAAAAGGCAATGGACGAAGAGCTCTAGATCATGGCGCACCAGGAGTGGGCGCGGGTTACCCAAAGGTAAGGCCTCTGTTGAGGACAGACAATCCTGCATCCGAAAGAGAGGGGATGGCGTAAACACACCAGGGAATAGGGCTGGGTCAGAGGGGAGCAGACGGGTGGAGGGACTGTTGGGGGATGATGGGGCTGAGTGGGGAGGGGGTGTGAGGGGTAGTGCAAGGGTAGGGTTAGGAGAAATAGTATGATTGGAGTAGGGGAAAGGGCAGCAGTTCCCAGTTGGAACTGGCAGAGTAAAATCCCATGGCCTGGAAATGGGCCTGGGACACAGGTGAGTCGATGGCTGCGGCCTGCTGGGGAGGCGAGGATCAGCGAGTGAATGGTCACGGCCAGAATCCAGGCAGAGGCGGTGGCAGGCACGGCCAGGGAGGAAGCGGTGTGGGTCACTCGTGGTATCGAATTCAGCGTGAGTCGGCCCGACCTGGTGGTGTAGGTCAGCAGGCCTGGCCTGGCCTAGGAGTTGCCAAGGAAGCGAGTGAGGCCTGCCAGTGGCATCAGCCTCAGCAGGTCCAGCCTGGAAGTGGCCAGGGAGGTGATGCGAGCCGTTGAGCTTCTTACTGCTCTGCACTGTCACCTCAGGACTGTTGGCATTGTACGCTGGCCCTTTCAAACAGCCCTGCTCAGGCCCTCAACTTTCCGTTTTTAATGTTGGAGAATGCCACGACTTCAGGTCTAGTCAATTTGAGTTTATTGCCATTTGCACAAGCACAGTGGGGTACAAGTACAATAAAAATCTTGCTTGTCACATCAGGCACATGTACTTTGACAACCACAAAGCTTAAATTATACATTAATGAGGTTGAAATTTTACAAATCAATGAAAAGAAAAGACACAAAATCTGGAGTAACTCAGCGGGTCAGACAGCATCTCTGGAGAATAGGAATAGGTGACGTTTCGGGTCAAGACCCTTCTTCAGACAGAGAGTCAGGGGAAAGGGAAACAAGAGATATCTATCTATCTATATATCTATCTAACATAGAAACATATATCTTGCTTTGGTGCCGCTGTGGGGTTATGTTGTGTCGTGGACTTCTGTGTTTGTGCTTTTTTATTTTTTTATTTTTTTATTGATTTATTATTTATTTTTATGATACATGACTGTAAGGAAAATCAATTTCGTCTCTTATGAGATAATGACAATAAATTGAATACAATACAATACAATACAACTATCTATCTATCTATCTATCTATCTATCTATCTATCTATCTATCTATCTATCTATCTATCTATCTATCTATCTATCTCTCTCTCTCTCTCTCTATCTATCTATCTATCTATCTATCTATATAAACATAGAAACATAGAAACATCTATCTATCTATCTATCTATCTATCTATCTATCTATCTATCTATCTATCTATCTATCTATCCATCTATCTATCTATCTATCTATCTATCTATCTATCTCTCTCTCTCTCTCTATCTATCTATCTATCTATCTATCTATCTATATAAACATAGAAACATAGAAACATCTATCTATCTATCTATCTATCTATCTATCTATCTATCTATCTATCTATCTATCTATCTATCTATCTATCTATCTATCTATCTATCTATCTATCTATCTATCTATCTATACTCTTCTATCTATCTTCATCTATCTTTATCTATCTTTCTATCTTCTATCTTCTATCTATCTTCATCTATCTATCTATCTATCTATCTGTCTGTCTGTCTGTCTGTCTGTCTGTCTGTCTGTCTGTCTGTCTGTCTGTCTGTCTGTCTGTCTGTCTGTCCGTCTGTCCGTCTGTCCGTCTGTCCGTCTGTCCGTCTATCCGTCTGTCTATCTGTCTATCTATCTATCTATCTATCTATCTATCTATCTATCTATCTATCTATCTATCTATCTATCTATCTATCTATCTATCTATCCATCTATCCATCTATCTATCTATATTTCTATCTATAATCTATCTATCTACAGGGGCCCAGGAGCGGTTGCAGCGGGAGGAGCAATGTCCTAGTGGTTGGAGCGGTATGAACCCAAATCTGTAACGTTCCATTCGCATTTCAAAACAAGTGGGCTTGAGGAAGCCGCTGATTGGTGGAAGTGGACTAGAAGAAGCAGCTAATTGGGAGTCAGATCCTGCTGATTTCTTCCAGCTGTTTGTATTGTATTGTATTGTACTTTGTATTGTATCCAGGGTAAGGGGAGGGAGTATGAGTGCCAGGGCAGTTTACTGTTCTGGATGTCAGATGTGGGAAGTCATGGAGTCTGATAGCCCTCCAGACGTCCACATGTGCGCCAGGTGCGTCGAGATGGGGCTCCTAAGGGACCGTATTAGGAACCTGGAGCAGCAGCTCGATGACCTCTGTCTGGTCAGGGAGAGTGAGGAGGTCATAGAGAGGAGTTATAGAGAGGTGGTCACTCCAAAACCATGGGAGGCAGACAAGTGGGTCACTGTTAGGAGGGGCAAGGGGCAGAGGCAGGGACTAGAGAGTACCCCGGTGGCTGTACACCTTGACAATAAGTACTCCTGTTTGAGTACTGTTGGGGGGGACAGCCTACCTGGGGGTAGCGACAGCGGCCGGGCCTCCGGTACAGAGACTGGCCCTGTTGCTCAGAAGGGTAAGGAAATGAAGAGGAGGGCAGTAGTAATGGGGGACTCTATAGTTAGGGGGTCGGATAGGCGATTCTGTGGACGCAGTCAGGAGACCCGGATGGTAGTTTGCCTCCCTGGTGCCAGGGCCTGGGATGTGTCTGAACGTGTCCAAGATATCCTGAAATGGGAGGGAGAGGAGCCCGAGGTCGTGGTACATATAGGTACCAATGACATAGGTAGAAAAAGGGAAGAGGTCCTGAAAGGAGAATTTAGGGAGTTAGGAGGAGAGTTAAGGAGAAGGACCGCAAAGGTAACAATCTCAGGATTACTGCCTGTGCCACGTGACAGTGAGAATAGGAATGGAGCGAGGTGGAGGACAAATGCGTGGCTGAAGGACTGGTGCAGAGGGTAGGGATTCAAGTTTCTGGATCATTGGGACCTCTTTTGGGGAAGGTGTGACCTGTACAAAAAGGACGGGTTGCACTTGAACCCGAGGGGGACCAATATCCTGGCAGGGAGATTTGCATAGGCTACTGGGGAGACTTTAAACTAGAACGGTTGGGGGCAGGGACTCAAATAGAGAAAGCTAGTAGACAGTGTGTGAGGCAGGAGGCAGAGAAGGGAAGCACTCAGACCCAACATGTAGGGGAGAAAGAAGAAAAATATAATAAACAGAGAATAAGAGGTTGTGGGTTTCTTAAATGTGTGAGCAGAGAGACAGAGGGGTGTAAAATGAGGGTAGAAGCAATAGGTAGCAAGGTGAAAAGTAAAAGTGGCAGGCAGACAAATCCAGGGCAAAAATCAAAAAGGGCCACTTTTCAACATAATTGTATAAGGGGTAAGAGCGTTGTAAAAACAAGCCTGAAGGCTTTATGTCTCAATGCAAGGAGCATTCGTAATAAGGTGGATGAGTTGAATGTGCAGATAGTTATTAATGAATATGATATAGTTGGGATCACGGAGACATGGCTCCAGGGTGACCAAGGCTGGGAGCTGAACATCCAGGGATATTCAATATTCAGGAGGGATAGACAGAAAGGAAAAGGACGTGGGGTAGCGTTGCTGGTTAGAGAGGAGATTAATGCAATAGAAAGGAAGGACATTAGCTTGGAGGATGTGGAATCGATATGGGTAGAGCTGCGAAACACTAAGGGGCAGAAAACGCAAGTGGGAGTTGTGTACAGGCCACCTAACAGTAGTAGTGGAGTTGGGGATGGCATCAAACAGGAAATTAGTAATGCGTGCAACAAAGGTAAAACAGTTATAATGGGTGACTTCAATCTATATATAGATTGGGTTAATCAAATTGGCAGGGGTGCTGAGGAAGAGGATTTCTTGGAATGTATGCGGGATAGTTTTCTAAACCAACATGTAGAGGAACCAACGAGAGAGCAGGCTATTCTAGACTGGGTATTGAGTAATGAGGAAGGGTTGGTTAGCAGTCTTGTTGTACGTGGCCCCTTGGGCAAGAGTGACCATAATATGGTTGAGTTCTTCATTAGGATGGAGAGTGACATAATTAATTCAGAAACAAGGGTTCTGAACTTAAAGAAAGGTAACTTTGAGGGTATGAGACGTGAATTGGCCAAGATAGACTGGCAATTGATTCTTAAACGGTTGACGGTGGATAGACAATGGAAGGCATTTAAAGACTGCATGGATGAACTACAACAATTGTTCATCCCAGTTTGGTAAAAGAATAAATCAGGGAAGGTAGTGCATCCGTGGATAACAAGGGAAATCAGGGATAGTTTCAAAACAAAAGATGAAGCATACAAATTAGCTAGAAAAAGCAGCCCACCAGAGGACTGGGAGAAATTCAGAGACCAGCAGAGGAAGACAAAGGGATTAATTAGGAAGGGGGAATAGATTATAAAAGAAAACTGGCAAGGAACATAAAAACTGACTGCAAACGTTTTTATAGATATGTGAAAAGAAAAAGATTAGTTAAAACAAATGTAGGTCCCTTGCAGTCAGAAACAGGTGAATTGATCATGGGGAACAAGGACATGGCAGACCAATTGAATAACTACTTTGGTTCTGTCTTCACTTAGGAAGACATAAATAATCTGCCGGAAATAGCAGGGGACCGGGGGTCAAATGAGATGGAACTGAGTGAAATCCAGGTTAGCCAGGAAGAGGTGTTAGGTAAATTGAATGGATTAAAGGCCGATAAATCCCCAGGGCCAGATAGACTGCATCCCAGAGTACTTAAGGAAGTAGCCCCAGAAATAGTGGATGCATTAGTGATAATTTTTCAAAACTCTTTAGATTCTGGAGTAGTTCCTGAGGATTGGAGGGTAGCTAATGTAACCCCACTTTTTAAAAAGGGAGGGAGAGAGAAAACGGGGAATTACAGACCAGTTAGTCTAACATCGGTAATGGGGAAACTGCTGGAGTCAGTTATTAAAGATGGAATAGCGGCACATTTGGAAAGTGGTGAAATCATTGGACAAAGTCAGCATGGATTTATGAAAGGTAAATCATGTCTGAAGAATCTTATAGAATGTTTTGAGGATGTAACTAGTAGAGTGGATAAGGGAGAACCAGTGGATGTGTTATATCTGGACATTCAGAAGGCTTTCGACAAGGTCCCACATAAGAGATTAATATGCAAACTTAAAGCACACGGTATTGGGGGTTCAGTATTGATGTGGATAGAGAACTGGCTGGCAGACAGGAAGCAAAGAGTAGGAGTAAACGGGTCCTTTTCAGAATGGCAGGCAGTGACTAGTGGGGTACCGCAAGGCTCGGTGCTGGGACCCCAGCTATTTACAATATATATTAATGATTTGGACGAGGGAATTGAATGCAACATCTCCAAGTTTGCGGATGACACGAAGCTGGGGGGCAGTGTTAGCTGTGAGGAGGATGCTAGGAGGCTGCAAGGTGACAGATAGGTTGGGTGAGTAGGCAAATGCATGGCAGATGCAGTATAATGTGGATAAATGTGAGGTTATCCACTTTGGTGGAAAAAGCAGGAAAGTAGACTATTATCTGAATGGTGGCCGATTAGGAAAAGGGGAGATGCAACGAGACCTGGGTGTCATGGTACACCAGTCATTGAAAGTAGGCATGCAGGTGCAGCAGGCAGTGAAGAAAGCGAATGGTATGTTAGCATTCATAGCAAAAGGATTTGAGTATAAGAGCAGGGAGGTTCTACTGCAGTTGTACAGGGTCTTGGTGAGACCACACCTGGAGTATTGCATACAGTTTTGGTGTCCTAATCTGAGGAAAGACATTCTTGCCATAGAGGGAGTACAGAGAAGGTTCACCAGACTGATTCCTGGGATGTCAGGTCTTTCATATGAAAAAAGACTGGATAGACTCGGCTTGTACTCACTAGAATTTAGCAGACAGAGGGGGGATCTTATAGAAACTTACAAAATTGTTAAGTGGTTGGACAGGCTAGATGCAGGAAGATTGTTCCCGATGTTGGGGAATTCCAGAACAAGGGGTCACAGTTTAAGGATAAGAGGGAAGTCTTTTAGGACCGAGATGAGAAAAAAAAATTCACACCGAGAGTGGTGAATCTCTAGAATTCTCTGCCACAGAAGGTAGTTGAGGCCAGTTCATTGGCTATATTTAAGAGGGAGTTAGATGTGGCCCTTGTGGCTAAGGGGATCGTGGGTATGGAGAGAAGGCAGGTACGTGATACTGAGTTGGATGATCAGCCATGATCATATTGAATGGCGGTGCAGGCTTGAAGGGCCAAATGGCCTACTCCTGCACCTATTTTCTATGATTCTATGTTTCTATATCTTCTATCTATCTATATCTGTCTATCTATCTTCTTCTACCTATCTATCTATCTATCTATCTATCTTCTATCTTCTATCTAAACACTTCGATCTATATCTATCTATCTATCTTGACCCGGTCACCCCTACTGAATTCTCCAAACTCATCAGCTCTTCCAAACCCACTACCTGCTCCCTTGACCCTCTCCCCACTCCCCTGCTGAAGTCCTGCCTCCCTGCTCTCTGCCCCTACCTCACTAATCTTTTCAACTCCTCATTGTCCCAAGGAATTGTCCCCTCTGCTTTCAAAACTGCCCCTGTCACACCAATCTTAAAGAAACCTGGTCTTGATCCCTCCTCTCTCATTAACTACCTCCCTATCTCAAACCTCCCCTTTCTTTCAAAAACCCTGGAGCGTATCGTCGCGTCACAACTTCATTCCCACCTCCTCGCATATAACCTATTCGAACCCCTCCAATCTGGCTTTCGCCCCCTCCATAGCACAGAAACTGCTCTCCTCAAAGTCCTCAATGACCTCCTTACCTCTGCTGACACTGGCTCCCTCAATATCCTCATCCTCCTCGACCTGAGTGCAGCCTTCGATACCGTCAACCACAACATCCTGCTCACCAGACTTAGGGACCTTGGCATTGAAGGTTCTGCACTCAGCTGGCTCCGTTCCTACCTTTCCAACCGATCCCACTTCATCTCTCTCCATAACCACACCTCTGCCACAGCCACTGTACTCAAGGCGTTCCCCAAGGCTCCGTTCTTGGTCCCCTCCTCTTCATCATCTACATCTTCCCCCTTGGTCATATACTCCGTCACTTCAACCTGGACTTCCACTGCTATGCTGATGACACCCAGATCTATCTCAGCACCAAGTCCCCCCACCACCCCCCTCTCTCCCATATCAACTCCTGCCTATCAGCCATCAAATCTTGGATGCAACTCAACTTCCTTAAATTAAACAGTAGCAAAACAGAATTTCTCCTCATTGGCTCCAAATCAACACTCACTAAAATTAACAACCCCACTCTCACTATTGACGGCACCACTGGCTCCCCATCTCCTCAGGCCCGCAACCTTGGCGTGATGTTTGATTCAACCCTCTCCCTTGAGCCTCACATCCGCCATGTTGTCAAAACATCATTTTTTCACCTCCGCAACATTGCAAAAATCAGATCCTCTCTCACACCCCCCGCTGCTGAAAGACTCATCCATGCCTTCATCTCCTCCCGACTGGACTACTGTAACTCTCTTCTTTTCGGAATCAATTCCAGCAGCATCAACCGACTCCAACAGGTTCAAAATGCAGCCGCTCGACTCATTACCCACACCAAATCCTGGCACCACATCACCCCAGTTCTCAAAGAACTTCACTGGCTTCCCATTTCCCACCGGATCACCTACAAAATCCTGGTCCTCACCTACAAAGCCCTCAACAACCTGCCCCCCCCTTATCTCATTGACCTCCTCTCCCCCTACCAACCCTCACGGTCCCTCAGATCCACATCAGCTGGTCTCCTCCCCACTCCGAAAGCAAACCTCTGCACTTTTGGAGGCAGAGCCTTCTCCAGGGCAGCTCCCAGGCTCTGGAATTCCCTCTCACAACCGGTCCAAAATTCTCAGTCCTTCACCATCTTCCAGTCTTGCCTCAAGACCCATCTCTTCACCTCTGCATACCCTTAGTCCCATGTTCCCCTCCCCTTTGTCTTACTGCTCTATTTTGTTTTGTTTATTCCTGACTCTCAATGTAAAGCGACTTTGAGTCCTGAAAAGCGCTATATAAATAAAATCTATTATTATTATTATTATCTATCTATCTATCTATCTATCTATCTATCTATCTATCTATCTATCTATCTATCTATCTATCTATCTATCTATCTATCTATCTATCTATCTGTCTGTCTGTCTGTCTGTCTGTCTGTCTGTCTGTCTGTCTGTCTGTCTGTCTGTCTGTCTGTCTGTCTGTCTGTCTGTCTGTCTGTATGTCTGTCTGTCTGTCTGTCTATCTATCTATCTATCTTTCTCTATCTTCTGTCTATCCGCACCCCCTCCCCCACACTACCCCCTCCCCCGCACACCCCTCCCCCACACACCCCCCTTCCCCCATCCCCTCCCCCACACACCCATTCCCCACACAAACCCCTTCCCCCACCCCCTTCCCCCACACCCCCTCCCCCCACCCCCTTCCCCCACACCCCCCCCACCAGCCCCCGACAGGCCCCGCCTGAAGCCATCCCCGTCCCCCGGCTGCAGGACGCTCCCGCCATTGTTGGGGGAACAGGTGAGTGGTGGAATATTGCGTTGGGGAATGGGTTGCGTTGGGGAACCAGGCCTCCCGTGTGACTAGCACACAACGGGTCCCACTTAGTCTAGTAGAAATTATAACGCACTGGTCAGACCGCATTTGGAGTAATGTGAGCAGTTTTGGGCCCCATATCTGAGGAAGGATGTGCTGGCATGAGAGAGGGTCCAGAAGAGATTTACGAGAATTATTCCAGGAATAAGTGGGTTAACATATGTTGAGCGTTTGAAGAGGCCTGTACTCGCTGGAGTTTGAAAGGTAAGTTTAGAACTTTCCAATTAATGAAAGGGCTGGATCGAGTGGATGTGGAGAGGATATATCCACTAATGGGAGAGTATAGGACCAGAGGCCATAGCTTCAGAATAAAATGATGTTTCTTTAGTAAAGAGATGAGTGGGAATTTCTTTAGTGAGCGGGTGGTGAATCTGTAGAATTCATTGCCACAGACGGCAGCGGAGGCCAGGTCAATGGATATTTTTAAGGTGGAGATTGATAGATTCTTGATTAGCATGGATGTCAGGAGAAGGCAGGAGAATGGGGTTGAGAGGAAAAGATGGATCAGACATGATTAGACTTGATGGGCCTTATGGCCTAATTCTGCTCCTACAACTTATGAACATAAACTTATAAACAGGCGTAGTCCCAATGGGTGGAAATGAAACATGAGAATCAATAACCGTGTTAAAATAGCTTAATTCATAGTCTTGGAACATTTAACGTTAGGGTGAATGGTGAGGAACGGGAGGCAGAAAAATGATATCCAAATCGTTGGGTTTTTTTGCATAAAGTTTGAAACATAAATGTTTGTACACCATATTCATTTTTTTGTTAGTTTGGACTCTATTTTTTCACAGACTCCTCTGCAATATTATCCAAAATTACACGGATTCACATTTAACACTACCTCACTATTAGGCTCTCTTAATCCCTACCTGGATTTGTTATTGTTTATCCAGTAATAGTTGGGCAGAAATTTCCATGAACTGAATATTAGGAAAACTGAAGAGATCGCTAATCACCACCAGAAAACTATTCAAGAGTCAAGAGTGTTTATGTATCAGAAATAGAACAATACAATTATTACTTGCAGCAGCATTACAGACCTGTAAACAAAATACTCATAAAACACAATAAACAAAAACAAGTTCAATCAATTAAAAAAAACACTATTCGTGCAAAAAAGCCCAAAGTCCTTAGTGCAACCAAGACAGTTCATAGTTCATCGTTTAGTTGGTGATTGTAGTCATAGACATAGACATAGAAAATAGGTGCAGGAGGAGGCCATTCGGCCCTTCGAGCCAGCACCGCCATTCATTGCGATCATGGCTGATCGTCCCCAATCAATAACCCATGCCTGCCTTCTCCCTATATCCCTTGATTCCACTAGCCCCTAGAGCTCTATCTAACTCTCTCTTAAATCCATTTGGCCTCCACTGCCCTCTGTGGCAGGGAATTCCATAAATTCACAACTCTCTGTGTGAAAAAGTTTTTTCTCACCTCAGTCTTAAATGACCTCCCCTTTATTCTAAGACTGTGGCCCCTGGTTCTGGACTCACCCAACATTGGGAACATTTTTCCTGCATCTAGCTTGTCCAGTCCTTTTATAATTGTATATGTTTCTATAAGATCTCCCCTCACCCTTCTAAACTCCAGTGAATACAAGCCTAGTCTTTTCAATCTTTCCTCATATGACAGTCCCGCCATCCCAGGGATCAATCTCGTGACCCTATGCTGCACTGCCTCAATCACAAGGATGTCCTTCCTGTACGTAATACTCCAGCTGTGGTCTCACCAGAGCCCTATACAACAGTGTTCAAGAGTCTGATGGTTGTTAGGAAGAAACTGCTCTTGAACCTGGAGGTTGCGATTTTCAGACTACTACACCTTCTTCCCACTGGCCAGGGTGGTGTGAGGCAGCACATCATATCGATCCCTCTGAAGGTGGGAAGGTCAGTACCCATGATGGACCAGGCAAGGTGTCCGCAACTTTTTGCAATCTCCTTCATTCCTTGCAACTAACCCCATTCTTCCTTCTAGTTAATGATATGCAGCTTCGATATCTTTTATTTTCGCTGACCTGGGTTTCGACCCATATGATCTTTCCATGTCCATTACTAACTGCTATCATTGCCAAACATCTGCTAATTTAACTTCTTCCTCAGTTTAGCTGCTGCTGAAACCATCAGCCATTCCTTAGCTTCCTCTTGTCATACATTTTTCATAAACTTGGCCAAAACTGTTCCTGGCTTGCTAGCTTCCAAGTCCTGATCTCTGACCATCTAATACTGGCCTACATTCATCCTGGCTGGGCATAGTGAATTCCTGATTTTAAAATTCATGCTTATTTTCAAGTCCCCCCATCTCTCTTCACCTTCCATCAGCTGAACAATCTTCTGAGCATCCAAGCATCACGACATCCAATGTATTGAAAGTAACATGATTTCATTCACCAAACAATGGTGACAGTGTACTCTGCTCCCTTGCTCTTAATCTCTGGCATGCACTATAAAAGATATGCAAGTTGCTATTTATCTTAATTGATGTAGCATTATACTTTGATTGTGAGAAGTTCTCCGGATTGTGGTGTTAGTCCGGATTCATCCCAGAAAAAGTGATTTTGATAAATTGGCGTCAAAAACAAAATAGCACGAATCTAATTCTGTTTGTCTCAGGAAAAAAAACACTTCTTTGCACTCAAGAATTTTTAATGCAGCTCTACGTTTACAATTTTGATTATAACAGGACAAACTGAGAAGAGTCAGCAATTAAGGTAGACACAAAATGCTGGTGCAACTCAGCAGGACAGGCAGCATCTCTGGATAGAAGAAATAGGTGACACTTCAGGTTAAGACCCTTCTTCAAATTGAAATCTCTCAGTCTAAAGAAGGGTCTTAACCCAAAATAGAAAGATTAAACGAGAACTTCCCGTTTGAAGGTTGATCTTTATTTTATGAGAAGTCGCGATGAGGGATAACGTGAAGAGCCCGCCAGACCGCATGCGCGTCAATCTTCAAAGTAGCTGTATGAACCCACAGAATAGTTGCTGACCTAAGCTATAGAAAGATTGGAGGCTAGAACTACCGAATGATCTTTATGAGAATAGGGTCGGGAGTTAGGGGCACGTAATCCCTCATCGCAACTTCTCATAAAATAAAGATCAAACTTCAAACGGTAAGTTCTCGTTTAATCTTTCTATTTTATTTCGAAGTCACGTGAGTGACTACGTGAAGATTTCAAAGCTCTGTGGTTTCATACAGTGACACACTAAAACAGATAAACCATTAATGGTAGGAAAACATGAGTTATTAATATCATGATGCTAACTTGCATACATGGCCATTGCTCCAAACCAGCCCGTAGTCCCAATAGACCGCTGAGTCAGACGATAACTCATGTAACAATGTGCACAATTCTATCTGCAAATATCCAGACATATTCCACCAAATTTTATAATTTATTAAGCTGCATTATGTAAACCTCATGTTGTATGATGAAAGGGAAAACCATTGTATTGGCTGCTAATGAGCCATCAGCAATATCTTGAGAGTATTGAAAGAAAAGAACTATCTTCCATTTCATAGGCACTAGCAACTGCCCTTGTATACCTAATGACATCCCCGATCTACGCTGATGGGCATGCTGTCAACCTCAAATGCACACAATCCTGCTGATTTGCTTATGAGTTTACTTCTATAACAAGTTACCCTAATGTCTTTTTTATTTTTTTATTTTTATTTATTAGAAGTACATTACATTACAACCAATTACATTAGTACTCATCACGTATATCTTATTACAATTAATGTACTCCGTCATTTTTTACACTAATAAAAAGGAAAGGTTGAGATTAAGAAAAAAGAGAAAGTGAAGGAAAATAGTGAAGGTGTAAAAACGTGACAACAGGAAAGAACAGAGACCCTGTAGAAAAGAAATTAAGAAGAAAGGATTAAGAGATAGACCCTAAAGAAGAAAAAAAAAAGAGAAAGAGGAAAAAAAGAGAAAAACAAATACTTTATTATAAGCATCACGCAAATGGGATATACCAACTCTCCAGCTTTCATCCTCCTTTACCTGACCTCAGGTTTTTTTTTAAGTACTTTTGCACCCTAAGTTACCCTAATGTCAGTATGACGTGGAGACTAAGCCAGAGATTGAGTAAGGCTGTGTTCTTTATGCTGAGATCAGCTGCTGAAAGCATAATCATCTTAAGATACTGGTCCCATTAGGACAATTTTGAGGAATATTTGCATAACAAATTACTGATATACATCGCACATTACAATGAGTGTAGGCTATTAGAGTGGTCAAATAAAAGACACCCTGCATAACATTAGAGAATAGTGGGTGAAGAACCAACCATTTATGTCCCACTTATGGTATTGCAGAAATGATAAAGCAGCACAGAAATTATCAATTGTGCTGTCCCATAAAGTTTCTCGAGGCTCAAACTGGAAGCCACACAACCTTTGTTACTTCCGTATAGAATTGACTCACATATGTTGTTCACAAGCCTCTCATACAATCGTGCAGAGCTAGCTGGCCGAGAAGACAGGCTGTCCCAGCCGTCACACGTGAATGAGTAAATAAGAGTTGCTTCAGCTGCCTACCATGGCGTGACTGAATAGGCAAAATGGTACTGTTAAATTCCATGTTGCCTAAAATGTAATATCGCCAAAGATATCTACCGACAACCCATAAGATTTATCATTTGCAATTTTGCATAATACCTAAACATAGAAACATAGAAACATAGAAAATAGGTGCAGGAGTAGGCCATTCGGCCCTTCGAGCCTGCACCGCCATTCAATATGATCATGGCTGATCATCCAAATCAGTATCCTGTACCTGCCTTCTCTCCATACCCCCTGATCCCTTTAGCCACAAGGGCCACATCTAACTCCCTCTTAAATATAGCCAATGAACTGGCATCAACTATCTTCTGTGGCAGAGAATTCCACAGATTCACCACACTCTGTGTGAAAAATGATTTTCTCATCTCGGTCCTAAAGACTTCCCCTTATCCTTAAACTGTAACCCCTTGTTCTGGACTTCCCCAACATCGGGAACAATCTTCCTGCATCCAGCCTGTCCAACCCCTTAAGAATCTAGTAAGTTTCTATAAGATCCCCCCTCAAAACTCGATGACATAATGTCCTTAATCTGAGAAGGGCAGCATAGGCTTTCACCACTAGCTTTGTTATTAAACAGCAGAAAACTGTGCCTTATGTGTATAGATATGACAGAGTATGCAACTACAAGATCGATTCTCTGAGTCAGTTAAATTGCAGACACCCAATCATCCATCTTAAACTGGGTAAGTAAACCCACAATTTCATTAACCTAATGCTAACCCGATTCAGCCTGCACCATATTTCTATAATCTTGATAAATATACCCCTCTAGTCCTTGGTCAGACCACACATCCTCGGATGAGTTGTCACTGATTGCACTTGGAACCACTGTTCCTCCGTTGATCCTACGGACGGAAATCTTTTGGCTTTCCTACCTGCGGAAGATGCATTATCTAGTTATTCATACATATCGCTGATAATATATAATCAGCAGCTAATGACTAGAGCTGAAACCACAGTCTCCCTTAGATATGGGAATACTAGTTCCTTGTCAACTCTTGATTTAAGAGTCACCATAAATACGTAGCATTTTCCTTCAGAGTGGAGATCAGTATAATGCAAGGCTGAATCAGGAATACCTCACAGTCCTTTGACTGAGACCACATGTCTAAGTCTCTAGAATGCATAACACAATCTCTTCGACCCACCACTCAATCAGGAATAGTGGTATTGAGAACCTATGGGTTATTATGAATACATTGTTGATTCACAACATTAACCTGCAGGTCAGATAAAGTTATAATATATGCCAGACAAGCGTTTTGTTGGTAACTACCTGTCCCAGAGAGGATGGCAATGATGATTCCAATGAACCAGTAGCTCTGCTAACTGAAGAGAAATAAACCATATGTTGAGAAAACTTCAACTACTTTATTCTATTGACCAGTCTGATAACCTTTCATAGATGATGAAGCAGTGCTTCTCTGGTCAATATGACGTATGGCCAGCCAGTTTCATGATGGTCTACCCTGATCCAGGATAACCAAACTGTTCCAAATTGGAAGTACGGAGGTTATTGTGTAAAGCACCTTGCCAATGTCTCTACATCAACCTGATCTTATCCCAGAGAACGTGAAAAACCGACTACACAGCCCATGCTGGCAGTAGACCAAGCTGGGCCGACAGACTGCTCCATTTCGGAGTTTACGGAGTTAATAACAAGACCTTACTTACCAGCGTCTCTAACTGGTCAACTTCTCTTATGGTGGCTTGCCCATCCCCGAGGGAATAGCAATTTTAGAGGCAAGAGCACAAAGCTTTACCTCATGTGATTGACGTACATCACGCATTAAAGCATGGGATCCCGGCACTTAGTCATGTTCGGGCTCATGTTTGGAGTTGGTCCGTACTGACTTTCGACACTCTCTTAGAGTGGGCGAAAAAATTTTGCACCCTGAACCAGGTGTTGCCATATCCGTATGCCTCGAACTGTCTGTGCATGCTTAGATAATACCGAACATATTTTGTGACACCATCTCCGATAGTCTTTCGGGTGGGAGGAAAATGTGAACCTTGAAACCAGGGCAGCTACAGGCATATGACTTGAACTGCCTGTGTATGCTTCCGTAATACGGGGCATAATATATATGGCTCCATCTTCATTACCATACATCCAAATGGGAGGAATTATGCAAACCTGAACCAGGTGCTGCCTCAAGCATGTGTACATATACTTTGGCACCATCTCCATCACTACATTCAACCGAGTGGGAGGAAATTGCAACCCTGAACCAGGAGCTGCTTCAGGCATATGTGCATATACTTTGGCACCATCTCCACCACTCCTTACATTTGAGTGGGAAGAAAATTTGCAACCCTGAACCAGGAGCTGCTGCCTGACATGACTTCATAAGACGGAGCATTCCTTGTGTTATAATTTGATTCATCAGATGTTCGTAATTGAGACAAACCCCAATCATATCTGACATAGATGTCCCAGGACTTGGCTATGAATTTGCCCCAACTTGGGGTTGTCAGGCTGCACCTACTAGTGACTCCGAGTCCTTGCTCCCTTCCGGTGCCAACGGAGTATTACAGGGAAGGACTGGAGTGCCTCTGCCCTCATACGCCAGATAGAGTGGGTGAAATGCTGCAACCCTGCCAGGTGTTGTCATAGACAATGACGTTTATATGACTAAAAGAACCCTATCCCTATTAAATCAGAGATTTGATTACTTTATTGATATGCATAAAGTTGGCGTCTTTTGTAAAGGAATCTTCCACAGTCCCCTCTGATGAGCGGAAATTACCATGACGCCACCAGGTGTAGCTCCCACAGGTGACTGATAGGCACAGCTCAAACAAGGCTTCCCAAGCCAGGAGCTCTAGACTGCAATGGCAGTCCAATTCCACTACACCTTTTTATTGGTGTAAGTGATAATAAATGTTTCTTGTAATTTTCTCTTTTAAAACATAAACTAAATTCGCATGATAAGACATATTTGTGATATTGCCAAAGAATTAAACCTGAACTGATAGAATTATAGAGCAAAGGATACCAGCACAATGGTGCAGCTGGTAGAGCTGCTGCCAGAGACCTGGGTTTACAGCACCAGAGACCTGGATTCGAACTGACCACAGATGCCATCTGTGTGGAGTTTGCAGCTTATAGAATGCTATCGGCTATGATAGTTACAATAGTGACCCGGTGGCAATTGTTATAAATGCCAACTCTATTATAACCGGCCAATTGAAAGAATACACTATATGTGGCTGTTGCATAGCTGTAGCAGTAACTCTGTTAAAATTGTTTGGTGCTACAGCAGGCTGAGCTACTATTATAGCCATGTCTAGATATTTCCAGCTGAATCTTTTTGTATGCTTGCGGGTGAGATTTGATACGTAGAAGGGTGTGTCTACATGTGAGGAGGCTAGCGTAGCCACAGAGAGTGGGCAGTCAGTTTAGCCTCGAGGGATGGTGGAGACAACAGTTTTTACCACACGACTACACGACATGACCTGGATGAAACAGTAAAGGGCTGTCCCACTGTACGAGTTCACCCAAGAGCTCTCCCGAGTATTAAAAATAAATCAAACTCGTGGTAAGCACGTAGAATGTACGTAGCGGGTACGTCGGAGCTCGGGACGTCTCTTAGCAGTTCGAAACGCTAACGGCAGGGACTCGGGAAACGCGGTAAGCTCGGGAAGACTCGTGAAGATTTTTCAACATGTTGAAAAATGTCCACGAGTGCCCCAAGTACAACGAGTGGCTATTACCGTAATTCTCCGAGTTCGAATTAGGGAGAACTCTTGAATTAGCTCGTACAGTGGGACAGCCCCATTAGTAAGATTGAAAAGTAACAATTTGTGTTGGAAGTTAGACATTAGAAAGTTAACAAATTGCCATTACAGGATCCAAGGTGAGATAGCTGACTGGATAGAAAATTGGCTTCATGGAAGGAAGCAGAGGGTGATGGTGGAAGGTTGTTTCTCGGACTGGAGGCAATAGACCACAGACAATAGGTGCAGGATTAGGCCATTCGGCCCTTCGAGCCAGCACTGCCATTCAATGTGATCATGGCTGATCATCCCCAATCAGTACCCCGTTCCTGCCTTCTCACCATATCCCCTATATATAAGAGCCCTATCTAGCTCTCTCTTGAAAGCATCCAGAGAACCTGCCTCCTCCGCTCTCTGTGGCAGAGAATTCCACAGTCTCACCACTCTCTGTGAGAAAAAGTGTTTCCTCGTCTCCATTCTATATGGCTTACTCCTTATTATTAAACTGTGGCCCCTGGTTCTGGTCTCCCCCAACATCGGGAACATGTTTCCTGCATCTAGCGTGTCCAAGCCCTTAACAATCTTATATGTTTCAATGAGATGCCCTTTCATCCTTCTAAACTCCAGAGTGTACAAGCCCAGCTGCTCCATTCTCTCAGCATATGACAGTCCCGCCATCCCAGGAATTAACCTTGTAAACCTATGCTGCACTCCCTCAATAGCAATAATGTCCTTCCTCAAATTAGGGGACCAAAACTGCACACAATACTCAAGGTGTGGTCTCACTAGGACTCTGTACAACTGCAGAAGGACCTCTTTGCTCCTATAACTGTGACTAGTGGTGTGCCTCAGGGTTCGGTACTGGGCCCATTGCTGTTGTCATCTATGTCAATGATTTGGATGAGAATCTACAAGGCAAGATTAGCAAGTTTGCAGATGACACTAAAGTGGGTGGCATTGTAGATATTGAAGATGGTTGTCAAAAATTGTGACAGGATCTTGATCGATTGGCCAGGTGGGTTGAGGAATGGTTGATGGAATTTAATACCGAGAAATGTGAGGATTTTGCATTTGCGCAGTCTAACAAGGGCAGGACCTACACAGTGAATGGTAGGGCTCTGGGGAGTGTCGTAGAGTAGAGGGATCTGGGAGTGCAGGTATATAATTCTTTGAAAGTGGCATCACAGGGTGGTCAAGAAGGCTTTCGGCACATTGGCCTTCATCAGTCAGAGTATTGAGTATAGAAGTTGGGAGGTCATGTTACAGTTGTATAAGACATTAGTGAGCCCATATCCAGATTACTGTGTTCAGTTTTGGTCACCATGTACGGGAAAGATGTTGTCAAGCCTGTAAGGGCGCCAAGAAGATTTGCGAGGACGTTGGCAGGACTAAATGGGCTGAATTCTAGGGAGAGGGTGTGCATGTTATGACTTTATTCCTTGCAGGGCAGGAAGGTGAGGAGTGATGCTATAGAGGTGTATAAGATCATAGAAACATAGAAACATAGAAAATAGGTGCCGGAGGAGGCCATTCGGCCCTTCGAGCCAGCACTGCCATTCATTGTGATCATCGCTGATCGTCCCCAATCAATAACCCGTGCCTGCCTTCTCCCCATATCCCTTGATTCCACTAGCCCCTAGAGCTCTATCTAACTCTCTCTATCTATTGCTCTCTCTCATGAGAGTAATAGATCAGGGAAATGCACAGAGGCTTTTGCTCAATGAAGGGGATTCAAGCAGCAGAGGACATAGGTTTAAGGTGAGAGGGGAAAGATTTAATAGGAACCTGAGGGGTGACTTATTATGCAAAGAGGGGTGGGTGTATGGAACAAGCTGCCAGAGAAGGCAGTTGCGGCAGATATTATCATATTGTTTAAGAGACATTTGGACAGGTAGGTTAAGATAGGTTTAGAGGGATATGGGCCCAGCGCAGGCAGGTGAAAATAGATGGTGCAAGTTCGTCGGCGTGGGCAAGTTGGGCCAAAGGGCCTGTTTCCACGCTCTACGACTCTATGAATCCATGACTTTATGACTACGGAAATTGATAGATAATTGACCCTTTCTGTTATCAGATTTAAAGTACCAAAATTGTCCACAGTTTTTATTTCCTCTTTATTCCAATTGGAAAATGGCTAAATAGAAAATTTGCTCACACTAATCCATTCATATCAACATAAATACTTACGTAGTGCAGCTTCATTGATATTTTGAGCATATTTGTTGCAGCATTTCCCATGAGGCAAAAGGCCTATGTCTCTTAACTTAAAGCCAGACTGACCTATCTTGGAGAATTGAGAGACTGCTGTATGGTCTGTTATGCAGAGACATGGCTCAGCCCTGACATACCTCACTGTAACATCCAGCCCATGGGCTTCTCTCATCACCGGATGGATCGCACGGAGTCTCCAGGCAAGGTTAGAGACGGTGGAGTCTTCATGGTGCACAGATGTAGCGATTCTGGCGAGTTGATGCTCCCTGGAACTGGAATATCTGACTGTGAAGTGCCATCCCTACAACCTACCAAGGGAATTCACCTCCGCTATTCTGACAGCTGTCTACATCCCTCCCCATGTGAATGTAAAGCTTGGTCTAAATGAACTGTGGTCAAAAGACTTTTGATGAAACAACCTGAAGCCCTGGTTCCTGTAGCCGGGGACTTCAAACAAGCCAACCTCAGGGGCAGACTACCAAAGTAGTATCGGCATGGAGACGCAAAATGCTGGAAAAAATTCAGCAGGACAGGCAGCGTCTCTGGATAGAAGGAATGGCTGACGTTTCGGGTCGAAAGCAGCAATTTGTCCTGGAGCAGCCACATTAAACTAATGGTCAAGAAAGCACACTTAGGAAGTTCGGCCTGTACCAAACCACCCTCACCTACTTCTCCAAATGTGCCGTAGAAAGCATTTTATCAGCATGGTTTGGGAACAGCTCCATCCAAGACTGCAAGAACTTCCTGCAGAGAGTTGTGGATGCAGCCCAAACCATCAAGCAAACCAACCTCCCTCCCATTGACTCCATCTACACTTCGTGCTGCCTCGGCAAGGCTACCAACAGAATCAAGGACCAGTCTCACCCTGGTCACTCCCTCTTCTCCCCTTTCCCATAAGGCAAGAGGTACAGAAGTTTGAAAACGCACACCTCCAGATTCAGGGACAGTTGCTTCCCAGCTTTTATAGGGCAACTGAACCATCCTCCCACCAACTAGAGAGCAGTTTCTGACCTCCCAACTACCTCATTGGAGACTTTCAAACTATCTCAATAGCAATTTATTGGACTTTATCTTGGACTAAACATTATACCCTTTATCCTGTATCTGCACGCTGTGGACGGCTTGACTGTTATCATGTACTGTATAGTATTTTCGCAACAGAAAGTCTTTCTCTGTACCTCTGTACACATGACAATAATAAAACTAAATTTTACTTCGGAGTCACGTGAGTGACTACGTGAAGAAGACCCCGGTCGTCCGCATGCGCGTTATTACGACGCTCGCATGGCGAAGCACCGGACTGGCAGGCACGTCGTTCCTGCCAGAGGTAAGCTTAAACTTCAGGTAAGTTTGTATTTCTTACCTGCTTTTGATTTTTTGCAGGAACTTCTTGTTACAAAGGTTTCCTGTCCGACACTTCGCGAAGGTCGACAAGGGAACCAGCTATGGGCTGTGGGGAAACCCGGGCCCGACCGCGGAAGCGGGTAGCTGGCGAATGTCTGGTTCGCGATCGCAGTCACTGATAAGACGGTCAGTGACTTCCAGATGCTGTGGTTTCCAGGGAGGGGACATCCAGCAGCAATGAGGCGCCCAGATCGCAGTAGTCCCCAGGTTATGGGGTAAAACCGACCAGAACGGTCAGCCCGGGTACTGGGAGGGTTACCCGCCGGTAATGTATATAAATTTGGAGGTTGGCCAGGATGGAGCTCCTAATGGAGAGGATGCTCCATCTAGATACACTAGCAGGAGTTGTGTCAGCGCGGGCCTATGGGAGAGCTCATGCCAACAGCGCCTTGGACAGGGCTGCTCCATGTTCATGCCAAATCTGTGGTAGCGCGGGGCCTATGGGAGAGCCCGCGCCAGCAGTGCCTTGAACAGGGCTGCTTAATGGTGATGCCGAGTCTATGGCAGAGCGGGCCTATGGGAGAGCCCGCGCCAGCAGTGCCTTGAACAGGGCTGCTTAATGGTGATGCCGAGTCTATGGCAGAGCGGGCCTATGGGAGAGGCCGTGCCAGCAGCACCTTGAACAGGGCTGCTTAATGTATGGCAGCAGCACCTGTAGAAGGGCTGCATAATGTCTCCCTCATGGAGGAGGTGAGCTTACCGGGGCAGTTTTGTTCTGACCCTGAAGTTGGAGGTATTACAGAGCAGCATACCCCAAGGCATGGAAGTCGCCGGGTCAGTATTAGTCTGACGCCGAGTCTATGCCAGCGTCGGCCTATGGGAGAGGCCGCGCCAGCAGCACCTTGTAGCAGGGCTGCTTCATGTCTCCCTTATGGAGGAGGACAGCATGCCGGGTCAGTGTAAATCTGACGCCGAGTCTGAGGGTATAGCCGTGGAGCATACCCCAAGGGATGAAGGGCACGTGTCAGAGGTATCATTCCTGGCAGCAAGGTTGCCATCCCAACACAATATCAGGGGGACATTAGAGCCAGCCGCTGAATCTTCTATTCAAGTAAGACTTATTCAACAGGCAAAACCTGGAGGATTAAGCACATACTGTTGGACCAATCAAGGCCAACGACGAGCAAAGCTTCATCGTTTCGGCGACAATGCACCCCACGTCTTCATCGGCAGTAAGCGGTTCACTGAAGCTGGTGGCAGCATGAAAGCTGGCCAGAGGGTCTACGCACTCTATCAGATCTACTCTACAACTAAGGGACCACTTACAAGTTGGTAACGTTCACACTTGGTTGTACAATACACAAATGATTAAGACATTGTCATCTATTTAGAGGCATCTAACCATGTAAAACTGGACAATACTAGCATTCCAAGCAGGTTGGAATTGGGTCAGAATTGTGTATTGAGGCAGGTTCAGTAGTTTGGTCAGGATTGCCTTCGAGACAGGCTCGGAAATATGGGCAGAGTTGTTTTTCGAGGCAGGCTCAGAATTGTGGCCAGAATTGTCTTTCGAGACAGGCACAGAATTATGGCCAGAGTTGTCTTTTGGGACAGGTCAGAATTATCAGCTAGGCTCAGTATTGTGGCAAGGATTGTCTTGCAAGACAGGCTCAGAAATCGGGCCAGACATGTCGTTCAATGCAGGCAAGACATGATGGCAGGCGTGGCCTGTTCATTATGAAAGATGGCTGATTAATAACTGATTTCATAGAGTGTTCCCATTTACAGCGACCATCGGAGATATTTGGAGGAGGCAATTGCTATGATGAGACAATAATAACAGTATGATGACAATAAAGCATTCAAAGTGGACTACTCAGAGTTCAAAAACACTTGTTATGTCAGACTGGATGATATTTTAACGCTATATTTTGCTAAAAT
The DNA here is from genome assembly GCA_038087875.1 of Malacoraja senta. Taxonomy (NCBI): domain Eukaryota; kingdom Metazoa; phylum Chordata; class Chondrichthyes; order Rajiformes; family Rajidae; genus Malacoraja; species Malacoraja senta. The sequence goes on along the minus strand of CM075984.1, from coordinate 3,752,484 downwards.
CAACTGTTTCGGTTGGAGTTAATAGAAACCTTTAACAGCCTTGTTGTTATAAAGCAGCCTTCTATTCATTAAGACTAATTGGCAATATAATAGCTGTGATTCAGCTGTGCAAGTGGGAGAGCTGACATCATGCTAAATTGCAAACTCTAAAGTGCCATGTAGGTTGTTAACACACCTATGATATTACCAGCTGAGGCTACTAGGGTCACAATGATGGACAAATAGTATTCAGCATTGCTCCAGTAGTTTGGTCAGTAAATTTTCAGTTATATTGCAAATTCATGCTAAGGGCCCTAACGTGGGAAATTGCGAATGTCATCTCTAGTTTGCAGGTGGAGGAGATTTGCATGAGTTACCAATTTTTCAGTTATTGGTATCAACTATCTATAGACCCTACGTGCATTCTATGGGTTAAAGAGTGACTGAGCGAATATGCATATTTTGCATGCTCAACTTCAGGTTGATACATTATGATGGTGGCATATGTTAGTCACATGGGTGCAATCAAGTAAAAGTATCCTGTAATAGTTTACCTAATCTCATTTGCCACTGGTGTATCATCAAGTACAGATCAATGACAACACAGAATGGGTGTTGGATCACACAGTATTTATGAAATTCTGGTTCAATGGAACACCGAATATTGATATGTTGGTTTTCATGCTTATTCACAGGTTGCAAAAATATGTGGCATAACAGTGGCGAAAGATACATTCTCGCTACAAGGAGGAGGAATGGTCTTTTATGTCTTCCTCCATTTTGCCTCATCAGTCGGGTCTTCAAATAAAGTCATCACGATCCCGCTTTAGGTTTTCCTACAGTCTGATTGGTCTATGCAGCTTTGATTCCCGATTTTGTCGGGAATAATAATACAACCTTATACGGTTATTCTAAACGAAAATTTGCTGGTTCAGCCTGTGGCTCGGGAAATCAGCCTTGAATGATCAAATCAATTTATGTTCTGCAGATTCTGAATAGATTGTCCCTATGGCTGGGGTTGCCACACCTATCCTTGTATATGTTCACTTCAGAGTGCTGGGATAGCACCAAAAAACAGTACATTTCTTCTTCAGGAGATCGGAAGCGTTTGTTTAATGCTCATGTTACATTTAAAACGGTACAGATTACTGACGTCTTGGAGATCATTTTAAATGGCCTTTTGACAATAATGGAGTTATAGTGCCATTAACTGTGCCAACGGGCCTTCCCATCATATTTGCTGCAGCAAACAAGACCCACTCTGTCGGGTTCACCCCGGATATCGAGTTTGTAAAGTATATCTTTAACACAAGTTCTCTCAGGACAAGTACAGTGCAGTATGGGATGTTGACATTGTGTGAACACTATTTCACCAGGGGGCTCCAGCTACATCCTTAGCTTTGGCCGGATCTCATAAGGTAGTTATCCTCCTGGCGCTGGTTTAGCGCAACAGGTTCAGTCGCTACATAATTGCGACGCGACAGGATGATTACATCTGTAAATAATATATAATATTTATGTTTATAATTTACTTAAGCAGAGCAGAAGGGGTGTCAGGTCTCAAAATAGTTCAAGGCATACCCAGGCGCCTTTGGTTATGTGAGGGCTCACATATACAACAATACGTCAAGGTCACCAAGAGCCTTCGAGGCTCTGAACTAGCAATGCTTGATAGTTACAAAAAACGTTATAAGAACGTATCTGTTCAGACCATTTCCAGGTGATAAAACAGAGTTTGATTTATGCAGGAGTAGATACTGATTTCCAGATCTCACTCCACTAGGGCTGCTACAACATCAGCAGCAAGGGTTATTTATGTTCCGCTGGACCACATCCTAACGGCTGCAGCATGGTTAAACGAACGAATTTCCAAACATTTTATAATAACCCATTGCCAGACCAGGGGTATTTGTCAACTCTATTTTACGTTCTCCTTATAGTTTCCATCTGGATGAGAGATGTGACTATTATGATTACTTCATTTAACAGCATCAGCATGTTTTAAATCTATGTCATGACTGTATGCATTATGAATGTTTTCCCTCATTTGTCAATGAAGCAGTTGTGGTTGTGTAGACTCGTTGCTCACAGCATGATATCACAGAGCTTTGAAATCTTCACATAATCACTCACGTGACTACGAAGTAAAATAGTAAGATTAAACGAGAACTTACCAGTTTGAAGTTTGAACTTTATTTTATGAGGAGTTACGATGAGGGATTACGTGTCCTCCGCTCCCAACCCTCATAAAGGTCATCTGGTAGTTCTAGTCTTCTCTAATCTTACTATGTTACTTCAATTACTTTTATCTGTGATTTCACACCGCTGCTTTGAAAATTGACGCGCATGCGGACAACCAGGGTCTTCTTCACGTAATCCCTCATCGTAACTCCTCATAAAATAAAGATCAAACTTCAAACTGGTAAGTTCTCGTTTAATCTTACTATTAATCTCAACTAAACCAAACCATTTCTGAGCTGCACTAACGTATACAAAATGATTAATTTCTTTGATACATTAATGTGTATAATTATATCTCTCATATCGTGTCTCCTATTAAGCTCCTATTAATAATGCATTTATCCATTGCAGGACTTCCAATGGAAAATTGGGGGAATTGCCTTACCATAGTTATGCTCATTAATAAGTTGATTTAGGATTTAAATCTATGTCTGCCTGTGTTTGAAGCTTGCTGAGGTATTGAATATACTTACACTGTGTTAAAGGACACAATGAATATTGAACGTACACAAAAATGCTGGAGAAACTCAGCGGGTGCAGCAGCATCTATGGAGCGAAGGAAATAGGCAACGTTTCGGGCCGAAACCCTTCTTCAGACTGATAGGGGGTGGGGAGAAGAAAGGAAAAAAGGAAAAAGGCGGAGGAGGATCCCGAGGGCTGGGGGAGGGGAGGAGACAACCAGAGGGCTGATGAAGGGGAGGGGACAGCAAGGGCTAGCAGAATTGGGAGAATTCAATGTTCAAGCCCCCAGGATGTAGACTGCCCAAGCGGAATATGAGGTGCATTTCCTCCAATTTACGGTGTTGCTCGCTGTGGCCATGGAGGAGACCCAGGACAGAGAGGTCAGATACGGAATGGGAGGGGTAGTTGAAGTGCTGAGCCACCGGGAGGTCAGGTTGGTTATTGCGGACCGACCAGAGGTGTTCGGCGAAACGATCGCCAAGCCTCCGCTTGGTCTCACCGATGTAGATCAGCTGGCATCTAGAGCAGCGGATGCAATAGATGAGGTTGGAGGAGATGCAGGTGAACCTCTGTCGCACCTGGAACGACTGCTTGGGTCCTTGAATGGAGTGGAGGGGGGAGGTGAAGGGACAAGTGTTGCATCTCTTGCGGTTGCAAGGGAAAGTACCAGGGGAGGGGGTGGTACGGGAGGGAAGGGAAGAATTGACAAGGGAGTTACGGAGGGAGCGGTCTTTGCAGAAGGCAGACATGGGGGGAGATGGGAAGATGTGGCGAGTGGTGGGGTCACGTTGGAGGTGGCGAAACTGACGGAGGATCACTTGTTGTATGTGACGGCTGGTGCAGTGAAAGGTGAGGACTAGGGGGACTCTGCCCTTGTTGTGAGTGGGGGGATGGGGAGAGAGAGCAGTGTTGCGGGGTATGGCAGAGACCCTGGTGCGAGCCTCATCTATGGTGGAGGAGGGGAACCATTGGGGCCACAATTATCAAGAAATTATATTTGTTAGAAATGTCAAGAAATCAAGAAATTATATTTGTTAAAAGTGAAATCATGGCAATAAAACCCCAAGAGTCGACACACCTTTTAAAATTTCCTTTTAGAACGGCTACAGAAAAATGTAAATACCTGGGTATTCAAGTAACCAGAAAATATAATTCTTTATTCAATGCAAACTTCCTGCCTTTAGTTACTAAATTAAACGCTCTGATTCAATTCTGGAAAACACTTCCGATGTCTCTAATAGGCAGAATAAATGCCATAAAAATGATTTTCCTCCCACAAATTCTCTATTTCAATCAATACCGATATATCTACCTAAATTTTTCTTTTTAACTTGATTCCCAGATTACAAACTTTATTTGGGATTATAAATCACATAGAATTCATAAACGATATCTATGTAAACCCAAAGAAAATGGTGGATTGACGCTCCCCAATTTCTTATACTATTATTGGGCAGCGAATATTAAAAATATAATTTACTGGCTGGATAATGCATGTCAACAAGGAGATTCGTTAGTAATGGAGAGAGAGGATTGTTGCGCGATCCTTCTCTCCCCAATAAAGTTGAAGAACACAATATACGAGAAAAACCCGATTATTAATAGTACCTTATGAATTTGGAGTCAAGTAAAACTTACTCTTAAATTAAGAAATCTATCTCTTCTTTCTCCAATAGCTAATAACCCATCGTTCAAACCATCTATTATAGATAAAACGTTTATTTATTGGGAAAGACTAGGAATGAAAAAGGTTGGAGATTTGTATGAAATGGGAAACCTACTATCATTCCAGAAATTACAGTTGAAATACAATCGGAAAGGTAATAGTAAGATTAAATGAGAACTTACCAGTTTGAAGTTTGATCTTTATTTTATGAGGAGTTACGACGAGGGACTACGTGAAGAACCCCGTACAGCCGCACGTGCGTCAATCTTCAAAGTAGCAGTGTGAAATCACAGATAATAGTGACTGAAGTAACACGAGAGAAGACTAGAACTACCAGATGATATTTATGAGGGTTGGGAGCGGAGGGCACGTAGTCCCTCATCGTAACTCCTCATAAAATAAAGATCAAACTTCGAACTGGTAAGTTCTCGTTTAATCTTACTATTTTACTTCGGAGTCACGTGAGTGACTACGTGAAGATTTCAAAGCTCTGTGATTTCATGCCGTGAGAAACAAGTCTACACAACCACAACTGCTTCATTGACAAATGAGGGAAAACATTCATAATGCATACAGTCATGACATAGATTTAAAACATGCTGATGCTGTTAAATGAAGTAATCATAATAGTCACATCTCTCATCCGGATGGAACCTATAAACAGAACGTAAAATGAAATTGAGATATACCCTGGTCTGGCAACGGGTTATTATAAAATGTTTGGAAATTCGTTCGTTTGACCATGCTACAGCCGTTAGGATGTGGTCCAGCGGGACATAATTAACCGTTGCTGCTGCTGTTGTAGCAGCCCTGGTAGAGTGAGATCTGGAATCAGTATCTACTCCTGCATAACTCAACTCTGTTTTATCCCCTGGAAGTGGTCTGAACTGATACGTTCTTATAAAGTTTTTTGTAACTAACAATCATAGCTAGCTAAGAGCCTCGAAGGCTCTTGGTGACCTTGACGTATTGTTGTATATGTGAGCCCTCACATAACTAAAGGTCCCTGGATATGCCTTGACCTATTTTGAGACCTGACACCCCTTCTGCTCTGCTTAAGTAAATTATAAACATAAAATACTATACATATTATTTACAGATGTAATTATCCTGTTCTGTCGCAATTATGTAGCGACTGACCTGTTGCGCTAAACCAGCGCCAGGAGGATAACTACCTAATGAGATTCGTCAAAGCTAAGAATGTAGCTAGAAACCCCCTGGTGAAAATAGTGTTAACACAATGTCAACATCCCATACTGCATTGTACTTGTCCTGGGAGAACTTGTGTAAAAGATATCTTTTACTAACTCGATATCCGGGGTGAACCGAACAAAGTGGATCTCGTTTGCTGCCGCAATCTGATGGGAAGCACGTTGGCACAGTTAGTGACCCTATAACTCAATATTGTCTAAGACCATTAAAAATGAACTCCAAGAGCTCAGAAATCTGTACCATTTTAAATGTAACATGAGCATTAAACAAACGCTTCCCATTTCCTGAAGAAGCAAAGTACTGTTTCTTGGTGCTATCCCAGCACTCTGAATACATACAAGAATAGGTGTGACAACCCAAGCCGTAGGCCGTCTATTGAGAATCTACAGAACATAAATTGATTTTATCATGCAACGGCTGATTTCCCGAGCCACAGGCTGAACCAGCAAGTTACGTTTAAAATATGGTTGGATTATTATTATTCCCGACAAATCGGGAATCAAAGCTGCATAGGTCAATCACACAGCTGGAATCTAAAGCGGCTCTTGATGACTTTATTTGAAGCTCCGACTGATGAAGCAAAATGGAAGAAGACATAAAAGACCATTCCTCCTGCTTGTAGCGAGAATGTATCTTTCACCACTGTTATGCCACATATTTTTGCAACCTGTGAATTAGCATGAAAACAACATATCTATATTCGGTGGTGCATTGAATCAGAATTTCATAAATACAGTGTGGTCCAACACCCATTCGGTGTTGTCATTGATCTGTACTTGATGATACACCAGTGGCAAATGAGATTATGTAACTATTACAGGATTCTTTTACTTGATTGCACCCATGTGACTATCATATGCCACCATCATAGTATATGAACATGAATTTGAGCATGCAGATATGCATATTCGCTCAATCACTCTTTAACCCATAAAATGCATGTAGGGTCTATAGATAGTTGATACCAATAACTGAAGAGTTAATAACTCATGCAAATCTCCTCCACCTCCAACTAGAGATGACATTCGCAATTTCCCACCTTAGGCTATTTTGCAATATAATGAGATATTTATTGATCAACTACTGGACCAATGCTGAATACTGTTTGTCCATCATAGTGACTTTAGTAGCTTCAGCTGGTAATAGCAAAGGTGTGTTATCAATGACCTTCATGGCCCTTTATAGTTTGCCATTAAGCATGCTGTCAGTTCTCCCACTTGCACAGCTGCATCACATCTATTATATTGCCAATTAGTCTAATGAATAGAAAGCTGCTTTATAACCACAAGGCTGTTCCAGGTTTCTATTGACTCCAATCTGTTGCCCAGGGCGGAGTCACAGGCCAACTAATAGCCAAAGGCAAACCCCAATGACCAACTAGTCCATTTGATAACAACTTAATTTTAACTGGATAGAGGAGCCCAATTTCTCAAATATAGCTTGAGACTGAAACAGTGGATTTTAGCAAAATACAGCATCAAAATATCATCCAGTCAATACATAACAAGTGTTTTTTTAAACTCTGAGTAGTCCCCTTTGAATGATTTATTGTCATCATACTGTTATAATGGCTCATCATAGCAATGCCTCCAAATATCTCCGATGATCACTGTAAATGGAAACACCCTATCAAATCATCTTTCATAATGAACAGGCCACTCCTGCCATCATTTCATGTCTGCCCTGAACGGCAACTCTGGCCCGATTCCCGAGCCAATTCTGAACCTGCCTTGAAAAACAATTATGCCCATATTTGCGAGCCTGTCTCGAAGGCAATCCTGGCTAAAATACTGAGCCTGCCTCAACACAATTCTGGCGCAATACCAACCTGCTTGGAATGCTAGTAATGTCCAGTTTTACATGGTTAAATGCCTCTGAGTAGATGACAATGTCTTAATCATTTGTGTATTGTACAACCAAGTGTAAATCTTACCAACTTGTAAGTGGTCCCTTAGTTGTAGAGTATAACTGGTAGAATGCGTGGACCCTCTGGCCAACTTTCATGCTGCCTCCAGCTTCAGTGAACCGCTTACTGCCCATGAAGACGTGGGGTGCGTTGTCACCGAAACTATGAAGGCTTGCTCGTCGTTGGCCTTAATTGGTCCAACAGCTTGTGCTTCGTCCTCCAGGTTTTGCCTGTTGAATAGGTCTTACCTGAATAGAAGCTTCGGCGGCTGGCTCTAACGTCCTCTAATAGCGGTCTTCACTGCATTGTGTTGGGATGGCAACCTTACTGCCAGGAATGGTACCTCTGACACGTGCCCTTCATCCCTTGGGGTATGCTCCACGGCTAAACCCTCAGACTCGGCGTCAGATTTACACTGACCCGGCATGTTCTCCTCCTCCATAAGGGAGACATTAAGCAGCCCTGCTACAAGGCGCTGCTGGCGCGGCCTCTCCAATAGGCCCACCCTTCAGGGTCAGATCAAAACTGCCCCGGTAAGCTCACCTCCTCCATTGAGGAAGACATTATGCAGCTCTTCTACAGGTGCTGTTGCCATACATTAAGCAGCCCTGTTACAAGGCGCTGCTGGCGCGGCCTCTCCCAAAGGCTGGCACTGCCATAGATTCGGCATCCCCATAAAGCAGCCCTGTCCAAGGCGCTGCTGGCAGTGACCCAACTCCTGCTGTTGGAGTGTATCTAGATGGAGCCTCCTCTCCATTAGGGCTCCATCATGGCCAACCTTCAAATTTATTCTTATTACCGGCCCCAGGGCTGACCATTTTGGTCGGTTTACCCCATATTTTGGAGACCACTGCGGTCTGGGCACCGCATTGCTGCTGCATTTTCCCCGGGAATCCCAGCGTCTATCTGCATACCGGAGGAAACCTTACCGGCACCAGGGCTGACCATTCCGGTCCGTTTAACCCCTATCATGGGGACCCCTGCGGTCTGGGAGTCGCATTACTGCTGGATTTCCCCTCCACGGGAACCCCAGCATCTTTAAACATATTGGAGGGAAAACCCTCCCGACACCCGGTCTTCTGGCTGACCCCTCCCCGGGAACACCAGCATCTATATTCATATTGGAGGGAAACCCTCCCGACACCCGGTCTGCTGGCTGTCCCCTCCCGGGAACCCCAGTATCTATCTGCCAAATGAGGGAAACCCTCCTGGCACCCGGAGCGCCTGGAAGTCACTGACCACCTTGTCAGTGACTGAATTCACGAAAGCCGACATTCCACAGCTACCCGCTTCCGCGGTCGGAACCGGGGTTTCCCCACAGCCCATAGCTGGTTCCCTCGTAGGCCCTCACGAAGCATCCGGCAGGAAAACCCCTGCAATAAGAGGTTCCTGCAAGGAAACAAAACAGCTGCTCCAACCGGCCGCCTACACCAATGCGTCTGACATAATGACGCACGTGCGGCTATACGGGGTTCTTCACGTAGTCACTCACGTGACTCCGAAGTAAAATCAATATTTCAGATATCTTCAAATTCAAGATTATTTGAAAACATATACCCACGAGTACCAAACTCTGTTGCCAGATATATTAGATGAAGGTATGAATAGAAACGCAGTCAAATAATCTAATATCATACTTGTACAATATCCTTCTAAATATAGAAATTCCATCGTCAGACATAATTAGAAGAGAATGGGAAGAGGAATTAGGCCTAAAAATTTCCATAAACAGATGGGAAAAATATCTCCTATATATACATAATTGTTCGATTAATGTTAGACATATTCTAATCCAATTCAAAATACTACACAGACTATATTACTCAAAAACTAAACTGAATAAGATTTTTCCAAATGTATCTCCCATCTGCGACAAATGTCTTTCTCAAGAAGCAACTATAACAAACTCCTTTGCCTCTTGCATAAAACTCCATAAATTTTGGAAAGGAATTTTTGAAATTTTCTCAAAATTATTAAAAACAAAACTGAACCCCCATACAGAATTGATTATTTTCGGAATAGCAGGAGCCTGCTCTGAGCTTTCAATATTTCAAAGATGTTTCCTTAATTACGGCCCGATAATGGCAAAAAAACTTATACTTAAATTTTGGAAAAATGCTTCTACCCCAACTCTTAAAATGTGGATTACAAGCATGTCTGAGACGCTACATCTTGAAGATATGAGGCTCATCTTAGCAGGAAAATCAGAGCAATTTTCAAAGATAGGGTCTCCTTTCATTGATTCATTACAAGTATAGTATGGTGCAACACAATTTTGGAATTAAACCGATTTACGGACAGGGTGATGGGTGTGGTGAGAAATGAAGCAGGTATATCAACACGTTTTGGTCTTTTAAAAAAAAATATTTTCCTTTTTTGTCTTCTTATTCTTTTTTAGGTTTTTACTTATTCACTCTTTGACTACACTATTTGGTAGTTTAGGGGTTTACACATTCACTATTTCTTTCACTTTCTCTCTTTCTTGCTCTTTCTCTCTTTTTCTATTTCTTCTTTGTCAAAATTAAAATGGAAGATGTACAATAAATGTATTTTGTCATATGCCATGGTTTATACTACTGTACACTGCTTCTAATAAAAATATTAATTAAAAAAAAAAAATAATAATATAAAAAGTTTTAAAAAAAAGGAAAGGTCTCAGCAAACCCATAAAATAAATGAGAATTTATTTTGAATCGTTCAGTTTTGGGAGAGATTTAAAATGAACCCTGTTTAAACCCCTGTCTCACGGTGCAAGTCATCCCACGAGTGACCCAGAGTTTAAAACAAATTAAACTAGTGGTAATCACGTACAATTAACGTAGCGGGAACGTCGGAACTCGTGGACGCAACTTAGCGACTCGTGGCGCTGACGGCAGGTACCCGGGAAACTTGTTAACTCTTGAAAAACTTTACACATGTTTAAAGATTTCCACGAGTCAAATTTACTCTTGAAGTTAAAATTTGAAACATTTAAACTCGTTGTAAGAACGTAGTGGCCCGTGAGTTTACCGTAGTGACTCTTGAGTCTACCGTGGGAACTCTTTAACACAGCGGACAGGCAGCATCTCTGGAGAGAAGGAATGGGTGACTTGATGACGTTTTCAAAATTCTGCTGCGTCTTTGTGTTACTCCAGCACCGTGTGTTCACTTTTTGTCAACCAGCATCTGCCCTGTCTTGTGTATGACATTATTTGTATCCGTGGCAGTTGATTGTCGCTCCCTTCAGTTTCCCAGGGGGTCGGGGCGGGACTGGAGTTGGGAGGGAAAGGTTGGGGGGGGGGGAGGACAGAAGGGATGGGGGGGGGGTTGGGGTGACTTAGTACGGGAGATAAGTGTACGAGAGGTGTAGTGTACTGACTGTGTGGGCAGACACTTTGGTAGTGATTGCCCATGGGGTTCACTGTCGAGGACTTCATAATGCAGAGAGCATAATAAACAGTGGAGCGATTAACCCTGGAAAGGGGGGAGACTTCTTTCTGAGTTGGACCCAGGAAACTGAAGCATGCTCACGTAGACTTAATATTTTCTTGAGGTTATTAACGACAGATAAATGGATGGGAAGGGTTTAGAGGGCTATGGGCCACATGCAGGCAAATAGGACTACCCCAAGACGCCAACTTGGACGGCGCGGCCAAGCTGGGCCGAAGGACCTGTTTCTGTGATGTATAGCACCATGACTAAGGCCTATCCAGTGGGATTGACATGTTTTGTATTTTTCCTTTCTAAAGATGCAGTGTATTTTGGTGACTATTGCACACTGCAGACCAGAAGCGCCTTCAATACCCATAGAGAAAGGATGGGCGGGTTAGGTGAGCAGGAGAGTGGGGTTGTTTGCAGTTGCAGAGGGAGGGGGCAAGGGCAGTTCCCAGTCTCAGCTCCTGTTCTACCGAGCGTGTGGACGTGGATGGGTGGCTTGGTTGGCGGCGGCCCATACATAGATACATAGAAAATAGGTGCAGGAGTAGGCCATTCGGCCCTTCGAGCCATTCAATATGATCATGGCTGATCATCCAACTCAGTATCCCGTACCTGCCTTCTCTCCATACCCCCTGACCCCTTTAGCCACAAGGGCCACAAGGGCCACATCTAACTCCCTCTTAAATATAGCCAATGAACTGGCCTCAACTACCCTCTGTGGCAGAGAGTTCCAGAGATTCACCACTCTCTGTGTGAAAAAGTTTTTCCTCATCTCGGTCTTAAAGGATTTCCCCCTTATCCTTAAGCTGTGACCCCTTGTCCTGGACTTCCCCAACATCGGGAACAATCTTCCTGCATCTAGCCTGTCCAACCCCATAAGAATTTTGTACGTTTCTATAAGATCCCCTCTCAATCTCCTAAATTCTAGCGCGTATAAGCCAAGTCTATCCAGTCTTTCTTCATATGAAAGTCCTGACATCCCAGGAATCATTCTGGTGAACCTTCTCTGCACTCCCTCTATGGCTATAATGTCCTTCCTCAGATTTGGAGACCAAAACTGTACGCAATACTCCAGGTGTGGTCTCACCAAGACCCTGTACAACTGCAGTAGAACCTCCCTGCTCCTATACTCAAATCCTCTTGCTATGAAGGCCAACATACCATTCGCTTTCTTCACTGCCTGCTGCACCTGCATGCCTACTTTCAATGACTGGTGTACCATGACACCCAGGTCTCACTGCATCTCCCCATTTCCTAATCGGCCACCATTTAGATAATAGTCTGCCTTCCCGTTTTTGCCACCAAAGTGGATAACCTCACATTTATCCACATTATACTGCATCTGCCAAACATTTGCCCACTCACCCAGCCTATCCAAGTCACCTTGCAGTCTCCTAGCATCCTCCTCACAGCTAACACTGCCCCCCAGCTTGGTGTCATCCGCAAACTTAGAGATGTTGCTTTCAATTCCCTCGTCCAGATCATTAATATAAATTGAAAATAGCTGGGGTCCCAGCACTGAGCCTTGCGGTACCCCACTAGTCACTGCCTGCCATTGTGAAAAGGACCCGTTTACTCCTACTCTTTGCTTCCTGTTTGCCAGCCAATTCTCTATCCACATCAATACTGAACCCCCAATACCGTTAAGTTTGTATCCTAATCTCTTATGTGGTACCTTGTCGAAAGCCTTCTGAAAGTCCAGATACAACACATCCACTGTTCACCCCTATCCACTCTACTAGTTACATCATCGAAAAATTCTATAAGATTCGTCAGACACGATTTACCTTTCGTAAATCCATGCTGACTTTGTCCAATGATTTCACCACTTTCCAAATGTGCTGCTATCCCATCTTTAATAACTGACTCTAGCAGTTTCCCCACTACCGATGTTAGACTAACTGGTCTGTAATTCCCCATTTTCTCTCTCCCTCCCTTCTTAAAAAGTGGGGTTACGTTTGCTACCCTCCAATCCTCAGGAACTACTCCAGAATCTAAAGAGTTTTGAAAAATTATCACTAATGCATCCACTATTTCTGGAGCTACTTCCTTAAGTACTCTGGGATGCAGCCTGTTTGGCCCTGGTGATTTATCGGCCTTTAATCCATTCAATTTACCCAACACCACTTCCCGACTAACCTGGATTTCACTCAGTTCCTCCATCTCCTTTGACCCGCGGCCCCCTGGTATTTCCGGCAAATTATTTATGTCTTCCTTAGTGAAGACGGAACCAAAGTAGTTATTCAATTGGTCCGCCATATCCATGTTCCCCATGATCAATTCACCTGTTTCTGACTGCAAGGGACCTACATTTGTTTTAACTAATCTCTTTCTCTTCACATATCTATACAAACTATTGCATTCAGTTTTTATGTTCCCTGCCAGTTTCCTTTCATAATCTATTTTCCCTTTCCTAATTAAGCCCTTTGTCCTCCTCTGCTGGTCTCTGAATTTCTCCCAGTCCTCTGGTATGCTGCTTTTTCTGGCTAATTTGTACGCATCATCTTTTGCTTTGATACTATCCCTGATTTCCCTTGTTATCCACGGATGCACTACCTTCCCTGATTTATTCTTTTGCCAAACTGGGATGAACATTTTTTGTAGTTCATCCATGCAGTCTTTAAATGCCTTCCATTGCATATCCACCGTCAGCCCTTTTAGAACTAATTGCCAGTCAATCTTGGCCAATTCACGTCTCATACCCTCAAAGTTACCTTTCTTTAAGTTCAGAACCGTTGTTTCTGAATTAACAATGTCACTCTCCATCCTAATGAAGAACTCAACCATATTATGGTCACTCTTGCCCAAGGGGGCACGCACAACAAGTCTGCTAACTAACCCTTCGTCATTACTCAATACCCAGTCTACAATAGCCTGCTCTCTCATTGGTTCCTCTACATGTTGGTTTAGATAACTATCCCTCATACATTCCAAGAAATCCTCTTCCTCAGCACCCCTGCCAATTTGATTCACCCAATCTATATGTAGATTGAAGTCACCCATTATAACTGTTTTGCCTTTGTTGCACGCATTTCTAATTTCCTGTTTGATGCCATCCCCAACTTCACTACTACTGCTAGGTGGCCTGTACACAACACCCACCACCGTTTTCTGCCCCTTAGTGTTTCGCAGCTCTACCCATACCGATTCCACATCCTCCAAGCTAATGTCCTTCCTTTCCACTGCATTAATCTCCTCTCTAACCAGCAACGCTACCCCACCTCCTTTTCCTTTCTCTCTATCCCTCCTGAATATTGAATATCCCTGGATGTTCAGCTCCCAGCCTTGGTCACCCTGGAGCCATGTCTCCATGATCCCAACTATATCATAATCATTAATTGCTATCTGCATGTTCAACTCATCCACCTTATTACGAATGCTCCTTGCATTGAGACCCAAAGCCTTCAGGCTTGTTTTTACAACGCTCTTACCCCTTATACAATTATGTTGAAAAGTGTCTCTTTTTGATTTTTGCCCTGGATTTGTCTGCCTGCCACTTTTACTTTTCACCTTGCTACCTATTGCTTCCGCCCGCATTTTACACCCCTCTGTTTCTCTGCTCACCCATTTAAGAACCCCACCACCTCTTATTCTCTGTTTATTATTGTTTTCTTCTTTCCCCCCTACATGTTGGGTCTGAGTGCTTTCCTTCTCTGCCTCCTGCCTCACACACTGTCTAATAGCATTCTCTATTTGAGTCCCTCCCCCCAACCATTCTAGTTTAAAGTCTCCCCAGTAGCCTTTGCAGATCTTCCCGCCAGGATATCGGTCCCCCTCAGGTTCAAGTGCAACCCATCCTTTTTGTACAGGTCGAACTTTCCACAAAGAGGTCCCAATGATCCATGGTGTGGCAGAGCCGGCGTGCCCGCTGACTCCCATCCCCTCCCCCCCCGGTCCGGGGCCACGCTGGGAGAGAGCCCCCGAGCACCTGCCCTGGGGTGACTGGCACTGAACTGCTGGCGTCGCCGACGTGAAGACGGTGCGAAGCCCCCGCGCCCAGTGCAATGGGCGGGGAGCTGAAGAGGGGAGGGAAGGTGTCACACACATGGCCGGGAAGCAGAGGGGTGGTGGTGGGGGTGGCGACAGATAGGGCCAACAATGAGATGGAGAGAGACAGAAACACCGACGTGCAAAGGAGACCTACAATAGTGCATGATCTCTCTCGCGTTATGGTGGGTGATTGTCGCCTGCCCGCTGTTTCTGACGCTAAAGCCTTGGGATCATTGCCCTTCGTGTTGGTGAAGGGGGAGGGGGTATTGTGCTGTTTGATCGCCCCCTGCTAACGGCTTTTGAGACTGGTGGGCAATCACTACCAAAGTGTCTGCCCACACAGTCAGTACACCTCTCCTACACTTGTCTCCCATACTAAGTCACCCCAACCCCCCCTCCCCCCACTCCCCTCCCCCTCCCCCCCAACCTTTCCCTCCCAACTCCAGTCCCCTCCTGACCCCCTGGGAAACCGAAGGGAGCGACAATCAACTGCCACGGATACAAATAATGTCATACACAAGACAGGGCAGATGCTGGTTGACAAAAAGTGAACACACAGTGCTGGAGTAACACAAAGACGCAGCAGAATTTTGGAAACGTCATCCCGTCACCCATTCCTTCTCTCCAGAGATGCTGCCTGTCCCACTGAGTGACCATACTGAGGGAATTCCCACGTATATGAAGCAGAGAGAAATGTGAGTTCCACACAGCTCTGCCCGACTTTTGAGAATGGATTTGGTGGTTTGTACCCACTCCCCCTCCCTGCCCACCCACCCACCCACCCACCTAGCCAGCCAGCCGGACCCCTCCTCGTTACAGCGGTGGAAAGCGACATTTCCAAGAGAATGGGGCAGAGAGCTGGGGCAGCGCTGGGATGGGAGTAGGGCAGATGATGCGCACCAAAGGAACAAACAAGTTGATGGCTGCAAGGGGCAGGCGGCAGTGGTCTTGTGCCCCAGCGAGGTAGACCGCTCTTCCCCCTGCTCATGCACACACAGAAAGAGAGAGATGAGAGCAGAGAATGATCCCAGCCTAACCTAAGAGGCTTGTCACCCCAGACAGATTAATGACGCCTACGCATCGCCCCCCCCCCCCCCCAACCCAACCTCCCTCCATCTCAACTCACGCCTGGGCACCAAAGCAGCTCAGGAGGTGAACCCTGAGCTCCGTCTCCCAACAATCTGATGTGCAACTGATGTGAAAGAACAGCGGTTGCGGCCGGCCGGATCCCGGCATGGACTTCTCACACCCTCACACACGAAATGTGTGTGCGAATAAACAAAAACAAGGAATAAAACCAAAGCCCGGTTTGAAAGGCAACTAAAAATATATTCCGCTTAGAACGAGCAGGTGCGGAGACATCCGTCCACATTCAAAGATTTCATCTCCCGTCTCCCCGCAGTGTGTAGACCTGGCAGTAAATTCAGGATGGAGCTGTCTTCTTTAACACAGTTGCTTCGCCGCCACCGCCTCCTTGCTGCACAATGGCAGCGAGTGCGGGGCCGAGATCCTGCCTAGTTTTTTAAAGTTCTGAAATTGAATAACTTTCAATACTGAATCAGATTATACTTACTGTATGAGATGCTGTCCAGCTCCTCTATTTGATACTTAAAACAGGCCTTCATTCACGGTTGGCTCAAGAGCAACTCGGGAGAGGAACTTGGTAACTCGGGAGAGGAACTTGGTACATCGCAGAAATGAGAAGTAAACGGCAAACTTAGACATAGACGTGGGAACTCGTTTAAACTCGTGAACATAAACTTGGAATCTCGTAGACAACCACGAGTGTGATTTTTTCCTTTCACTCGGTATCACTCGTGGGTGGACTCGCACCATGAGACAGGCCCATTAGTCTGTTGAGAAAAGGCGTTGTGGACTGTGGCGCAGCGGTAGAGTTGCTGCCGGAGACCCGGGTTCGATCCCGACTACGGGTGCTGTCTGTACGGAGTTTGTACGTTCTACCCCTGATCTGTGTGGGTTTTCTCCAAGATCTTCAGTTTCCTCCCACATTCCAAAGACGTACAGGTTTGTAGGTAAATTGACTTGGTGAATGAAAAAAATTGTCCCTAGTGTGTGTAGGATAGTGTTAATGTGTGGGGATCGCTGGTCGGTGCAGACTCAGTGGGCCGAAGGGCCTGTTTCCACACTGTATCTCTAAACCAAACTAAAATAAACACAAAGTGCTGGAGTAACTCAACGGGTAAGACAGCATCTCTGGGAAACGTGGATAGGTGATGTTTTGGGTCGGGAGGGACCCTTTTTCAGACTGATTGTAATAGAATGGAAAAAGCTGGAAGAGAGGGGGGACAGGATAAAGCCTGGCACGTGATGTGTGGGTAGGGGTGAGAGGGATCTTCATTGGCAGACGGTTGGACCAAGACCAGAGATGAAATGACAAAAATGCCTACAAAGATGCCCTCATTGCTGCTAAATCTGCCTACCTCTCCTCCATATTCACCGACCCCTGCCTGAACCACAGAACCCTCTTCTCCACAGTGTGCAACCTCCTCAAGCCTCGAGCCAACACTCTCCCTACCTCCACTCCGGATCTCTGCAACTCATTCCTCCACTTTTTCGCTGACAAAATCAGCACCATCTATCAATCTCTATCCCCTGTACCTGACTCCCCAGCATCTACTCCACCACCTACCAAGGCCCCTCCTTTCAACATCTCCACTGACCTCCTTACCCCTCCTCCACACCGCTTCCTCTCCCAGTTTGACCCGGTCACCCCTACTGAAATCTCCAAACTCATCAGCTCTTCCAAACCCACTACCTGCTCCCTCGCCCCTCTCCCCACTCCCATGCTGAAATCCTGCCTCCCCGCTCTCTGCCCCTACCTCACTAATCTCTTCAACTCCTCATTGTCCCAAGGAATTGTCCCCTCTGCTTTCAAAACTGCTGCTGTCACCCCAATCTTAAAGAAACCTGGTCTTGATCCCTCCTCTCTCATTAACTACCGCCCTATCTCAAACCTCCCCTTTCTTTCAAAAACCCTGGAGCGTATCGTCGCGTCAACTTCATTCCCACCTCGTCGCATATAACCTATACGAACCCCTCCAATCTGGCTTTCGCCCCCTCCATAGCACAGAAACTGCTCTCCTCAAAGTCCTCAACGACCTCCTCACCTCTGCTGATACTGGTTCCCTCAACATCCTCATCCTCCTCGACCTGAGTGCAGCCTTCGATACCGTGAACCATAACATCCTGCTTGCCAGACTAAAAGACCTTGGCATTGAAGGTTCTGCACTCAGCTGGCTCCGTTCCTACCTTTCCAACCGATCCCACTTCATCTCTCTACATAACCACACCTCTGCCACAGCCACTGTCACTCAAGGCATTCCCCAAGGCTCCGTTCTCGGTCCCCTCCTCTTCATCATCTACATCCTCCCCCTTGGTCATATACTCCGTCACTTCAACCTGGACTTCCACTGCTATGCTGATGACACCCAGATCTATCTCAGCACCAAGTCCCCCCACGACCCCCCTCTATCCCATATCAACTCCTGCCTGTCAGCCATCAAATCTTGGATGCAACTCAACTTCCTTAAATTATACAGCAACAAAACAGAATTTCTCCTCATTGGCTCCAAATCAACACTGACCAAAATTAACCCCACTCTCACTATTGACGGCACCATTGTCTCCCCATCTCCTCAGGCCCGCAACCTTGGCGTGATCTTTGACTCAACCCTCTCCCTTGAGCCTCACATCCGCCATGTTGTCAAAACATCATTTTTTCACCTCCGCAACATTGCCAAAATCAGACCCTCTCTCACACCCCCCGCTGCTGAAAGACTCATCCATGCCTTCATCTCCTCCCGACTGGACTACTGTAACTCTCTTCTCTTTGGCATTAATTCCAGCAACATCAACCGACTCCAACTGGTCCAGAATGCAGCTGCCCGACTCATCACCCACACCAATCCTGGCACCACATCACCCCAGTTCTCAAAGAACTTTGCTGGCTTCCCATTTCCCACCGGATCATCTACAAAATCCTGGTCCTCACCTACAAAGCCCTCAACCACTTGGCCCCCCCTTATCTCACTGACCTCCTCTCCCCCTACCAACCCTCACGGTCCCTCAGATCCACATCAGCCGGTCTCCTCTCCATTCCGAAATCCAACCCCTGCACTTTTGGAAACAGAGCCTTCTCCAGGGCAGCTCCCAGGCTCTGGAACTCCCTCTCACAACTGATCCAAAATTCTGAGTCCCTCACCATCCTCCAGTCCCGCCTCAAGACCCATCTCTTCACCTCTGCATACCCTTAGTCCCATGTCCCCCTCCCCTTTGCATCTCTGTCTTACTGTTCTTTTTTTTATTTATTTTTACTGACTCTCAATGTAAAGCGACTTTGAGTCCTTGAAAAGCGCTATATAAATAAAATGTATTATTATTATTATTAAAAAATGTAAGATATGGTGATAAGGATAGAAAGATGTGAAATGTGAATCCAAAGGAAGGGGTATAGGAGTAGGAGATGGCGTCTTTGTAAGAGGCTGGGTGGGAGGAGATGTAGTCCAGATAACTGTGGGAGTCAACGGGTTTATTAATCTATTGGTCGATAGTCTGTCCCCTGTGATAGAGACAGAGAGATCAAGAAAGGGGCGAGAGGTATCAGAGATAGTCCAAGTGAATTTGAGGGCAGGGTGGAAATTAGTGGTAACGTTAATGAAAGAAACGAGTTCTGCATTAGTTTTCATTAAAATACAAAATTATTTTATGGTACTGAATTTCCTAGCAATGGAAAATGATTCTAAAAGGGTTCCACAATATCAAACTTTAGTAAGCAGGAAGCACACCATATTTGTTGACCATTTCGCTGGCCAATATTCCATGCTGCCCTGTAGAGAAGTTTCAGATAATATTTCATACTAATCAGATCCCAGATGATGCTAGATGTGTTTAATGCATTCTTTGCACACTTTGATAGGAAGAAAGCTGATGTGCCTTCCTAGGCCACCATAGGCCCCAATGGTATTACAATCTTAGTCACAGCAGCCAATGTCAGAAGATCCTTCGGGATGGAGAACCCTCGGAAAGCGTCTGGATCTGATGGTGTACTTGGTCGTGTTCTTAAAACCTGTGCAGACTAACTGGCTGGAGTTTATGCGTACATCTTCAACCTCTCACTACTGAGGTCTGAGGTTCCCATCTGCTTTAAAAGGGCATCAATAATACCGATGACCAAGAAGAGCAAGGTGACGTGCCTCAATGACTACCGACCGGTGGCACTAACATCCGTGGTGATTAAGTGTTTTGAGATGTTGGTAAGCTGTGCATACCATACTCAAGAAGAAGAAGGTTATGGCAAATATCAACTCCTACCTCAACAAGAACATGGACGCACTATAATTTACCTGCCGCCACAACAGGTCAATGGAGGATGCAATCTCACTCTGCACTGGACCACTTGGACAGTAAAACACAGACATCAGGCTGTTGTTCAGAGACTACAGCTTAGCGCTCAATGCAATCATCCCCTCCAAACTTTTACCAAGCTCACAGAACTGGGTCTTTAAACATAACTCTGCGACTGGATCCTTGACTTTCTCATCAACAGACCAGAATCTGTACGTATTGGCAGCAACACTTTCTCCTCGATAACCAGAAGCTCCTCAAGGCTGTGTCTTCAGCCCCCTGCTCTACTCACTCTATACTCATGACTGTGTATCCAGACACTCTATCTTCAAATTCATCGACGACAGCTCCATTGTTGGAAGAATTAGAGATGATGATGTCAGTATGGGAGGGAGCTTAATCGATGAATCAAATGGTGACACAACAATAACCTTGCTCTCAATATCAGTAAAACCAAGAAAACCACAAACCTGTCTTCATCAATAGTGGAGAGAGTCAAATTCCTATGAAGATCTGCCCTGGACCCAGCACATTGATGCAATCATAAAGTAAGTCCATCAATGCCTCTATTTCCTTAGAAGATTGAGGAGATTCAGTATGTTAACATATACTCCCTTGAACGTCCACAGGTGCACAGTAGAGAGCCTATTGACTGGTTGTATCACGGCCTGGTTCAGCAACTCGAACGCCCAGGATTGAAGAAGATTGCAAAAAGTGGTGAACACTGCTCAGTCCTCCCCACCATCAAAGCGATCTACAGGAGTCGCTGCCTCCAAAAGGCAGCCAACATCATCAGAGACCCTCACCACCCTGTCACACTTTCATTTCACTCCTTCCATTGGGAAGAAGGTACAGGAGCCTGTAAACTGTAAAGTCCAGGTTCTGGAGCAGCTTCTTCCCTACAGCCATCAGGTTATTAAACACTACAACCACCAAATAAGATCAAAACTACATAGACTTGGAGGCATTGTTTCTCTCTTTGTACTTTTATTCTTTGTTTACTGAACTTTTTTTGTTGTTTATTATGATGTTTACAATATACTCTGAAGATTGGTCTGAAGAAGGGTCTCGACCCAAAACGTCACTCCAGAGATGCAGCCTGTCCCGCTGAGTTACTCCAGCTTTTTGTGTCGATCCTCGGTTTATACCAGCATCTGCAGTTCCTTCCTACACGTACAATATTTACATGTCCACTGTGCTGCTGCAAGTAAGAATTTTATTGTTCCGTTTTGGGATATATTACAATAAAATACTCCTGACTGTTAAAAGCTCAGTCACGAGTGGAGACACAAGGAATTGCTGATGTTGGAATGTTGAGCGAAACACGAAGTGCTGGCCATCAAGACGGGCAAACTGGGCAACAAGTCCACAGGTCGGGCAACAAGACTGGTGAACTGGGCAACAAGACAGGCGAACTGGACAACAAGACACAGGCCGGGCAACAAGGCAGGTGAACTGGGCAACAAGGCAGGTGAACTGGGCAACAAGGCAGGCGAACTGGGCAACAAGGCAGGTGAACTGGGCAACAAGGCAGGTGAACTGGGCAACAAGACACAGGCCGGGCAACAAGACTGCTGAACTGGGCAACAAGACCACAGGCCGGGCAACAAGACTGGTGAACTGGGCAACAAGACAGGCGAACTGGACAACAAGACACAGGCCGGGCAACAATACTGCTGAACTGGACAACAAGACACAGGCCGCGCAACAAGACACAGGCCGGGCAACAAGACTGGTGAACTGGACAACAAGACAGGCAAACTGGGCAAGAAGACAGGTGAACTGGGCAATCAGACAGGTGAACTGGGCAACAAGACCACAGGCTGGACAATAAAACCAGGGGTAGGGCAACAAGACTATAACCTAAAGTAGAGATACTGGTGTGCTTTCTTGGCCTTAGCTTCGATGTGGCTGGTCGAGGATAAATTACTGGTGATATTTATTCCAAGGAACCTGAAGCTTTCGACAATCTCTACTTTGGCACCATCGATGTACACTGGATGTGTGTGTTGCTTCACATCTTGAAGTCAATCACTAGGAATGTTACAAAATTTTGCGATTTCAAAAATCAAGCCTGTAATTTATCCCATCAGATAAAGCATAAAAAGAACTTTAATTTGATACCTAATTCACTTTCATATCTTCAGTATTAAAAACGTTTTGGCCATTTTCATACTCGGAAATTAGCATCTTGTTCCCTATTACTTTTCCATTGACTTAACACAAAATCTGTGATCGCCCATAACTTTCTTAAAAATTAAGAGAACAGAATGAAATTTTCAGTTATTATAGATTGAAGGATTCTGAAACAAATATAAAACATCTTACTTGGATGACCTGAAATTAAAGTATATAATTAGTTAGTTACCTAATTGTAGCTAATTACAAAATTGACCGTTGTGACGGACATAGTATTAAACACCCAGACTGCCTTGAAAATTCAAAAATGTGATATTCTCAAGATCAGAACTTTAATATTATTGTATTATATGCTGTAAGTCCATAACAGATAGGTAAAGAAATTACAATTTCTAGCAATAGACCAAGTCTTTATGGAGAAGATCAGTTGTTAGCTGGTACATTGGCATATCATAATCAGTAGCATCATCATACTCCTCAGATTGTAACCAATAAGCAACTCTGTACACCTTGATTTTCCTAAACTTTTCAATTTTGGCATTGTAAACTACAAGTTTATGCTCTTCAAACCACGCATGACATGCCTTTCTGCCCACTACTTTCCCATTAAGAATGTCCTGTAGATCATCACATTTGGAGTAGTCCAAATTCGGATAATCTCTGCGAATGCTGTCTAAAACAGTCTCTTTTGCTGGGAATTTGGATTGACAATTTTGCATTTCTTCTTCGGATACATCTGTTTAAAATGTAAAGAAAAAAAACACTGAACAGCATTAACAGAAACAAGTTATTATTTACAGTTTTAGAAAAAGGTAGAAATGATAAAGTTAAACGCTAAAACAAATAGTAAATACCCAACAAAAAAATCATATTTATCAGTTTCATCAAATCAATTGAATTCATCTAAATTCAATTACTAGATCTAAACATCTATCCATTTCTTAAGAAAAAGCTAACATTTTTAAATAGCCTATCAAAATAACAAATAACAAACTGATCCCATTCACACACGAATTCAAAATATAACATGTTTTTTAAATCTCACTTTGTCATGAATTTATATGCCAAATGAAAGGAATTTAATGTTTAATTCCCATAAATTAATCTAGAAACATCCACTCTCAAGATAATCAAAATCATTATTTTTTGCACAATACATCTGACTAAAATTGTACTGTGTGAAAATATTGATCATGGATAGACAATAACACAAAATATAGATGATTTAGATGCTCTTATGTCATGATTTTAATGGCCGCGGGATATTTCACCATCGCCCGCCGGGGGCTTTGACTTTGACTTTGACTCTGACATCGGGGGGGGGGGAGTGCAGTGGAGAGATACGTTTTTTTGCCTTCCATCACAGCGCTGTGATGGATGTATGTGTAAATTGTGTTGTGTCTCGGGTCTTCTTTGTTTTGTAATGTATGGCTGCAGAAACAACATTTCGTTTGGACCTCAACGGGGTCCAAATGACAAATTTGTCCAAAAGACAAATAAATTGTATTGTATTGTATGATTGTCCAAAAAAATAATGATTTTGATTATCTTGAGAGTGGATGTTTCTGGAATGTGATTGATTGGAATGTTGCCGTTGCCATAAATTTAAGCCCATATCGGCAGGCAAGACATGGCCGATTCTTATGTGGGCCTAAATAACATTTTTCGCATCATAAGATTAAAATAAAGCCACACCAAAAAGCAACAGAATATGTTAAATATACGACATACCTTTTGTTTTGTCCTGATATTGCGATCCATGTTGTTGAAGGCATTGAAGGCATTTTTAGTCGCGTTTAAATTTAATCCTGCGACGCAAACTTCCAGCAAAATTATTTTTTTTAATCCGCGAACGGAAGCACGAATGATTTTTCTGCATCAGCTAGCAGCCCGAGGAAATCCCTCTCCGACAATCAATACAAACCTGCATTTTAATCCCGCCCCTCCCCCCAAAGCCTCTGGAATCGCCCACACAGGCAGATCTACAGCGCCGCTGATGGTAGGTTTTGTAACATCGCTACAATCACTCTCTTCTTTGTCTTGCTGACATTGAGGGAGAGGTTGTTGTCTTGGCACCAGGTTACAAGGTTCTCAATCTCCTTCCTGTACTCTATCTCATCATTATTCAACACCATGGTTGTGATGTCTGCAAACTTGTAGAATGAGTTAGATTGGTATTTGGTTGCACAGTCATGAGTGTATAAGAAGTATCATCATCATCATTGGCGGTTATTCGAAATGAGTATGACTGTCCTCTCATGGAGGACGCATGTGCATGACTTTATTTAACGTGGGGAGACTGGTGCACAGACAGCCACCACACGGTCCTTGACAGATCTGGGTCAGAATCCAGTGACATGGAATCCAAGACGTCCGGGGACCCTTTTCTGCTGCAGCCTTCATCTGCCTTCCCAGCCATTGTGATGCTCCACTAAAGTCAGCCATTATCCTCCGCCTGTTCCGTTGAGGTCAAGAAGTATAGTAGGTAGCTGAAAAACACATCCCTATGGGGCACCAAATATGAGAATTATCGTGGAGGATAATTTGTCACCTATCCTCATTGATTGTGGGTCAGGAAGTTGAGGATCCAGTGTTGTTACACATTTGAACAATATTTAAGCAGGAAGTTGGGTTTGCATTGCATCTCACACCTATATCCTAGGGTCATCCCAATACTCCACTGCAACAAATTACTTTCAATTGTTGCCACTGTAGAGATGCACTCTTTGAAGACACCAAAGTCTAAAACAGAAGTGATACAAATAACATTTTTAAAAGGCTTCATGATATTGGTCATGAGGTGAATTCTGGCACAAAGACATTCATCCCCTTCTTCTTTAAGTTGTGCTCTGGGACATTTAATATCCACCTGTACAGGATCTCTGTTCAACATTTAATCCCAAAGGAAACATCTGACCCTGCTGTCCAGCTGTAATGTGTTGACCTGGCATATTCTATAGCTTGAACAATTCTCTGGCTTCAATTCAAGGTAGCTGCCACTGAGCTGAATCTTCAATGCTTAAAAATAGCAGATGCCATCATATCTTAATGTAGGTCTGAAGCCCTACTTAGTCAACAAGAGTGTGACATAGACTACTAATTATGATATTAGAAAGCAATTATTACATTCCAACCGGGTTACACACACACATTAAAATTCATTCCCAACTGCATTCACAAGGAGCTTAAACAGTAATCCTTTAATAATGTAATGCACCTATGATGCTTCAAACCCATTATAACTTTAGTACCTCCTGGCTAATACAGCAAGTAATATCTTGCGTTAGTTTTCATGGACTGGACAACATTTGGAGCTGATTCATGCTGAAAGATGAAATGTAAGCAAACGTAACCCATGGTGTTGGTTGACTTGCAGCTATTATTGTTAAGATGAAGTGCTGGACCTTTTGTCACTTTCTCTTGGGTGCTTTGAGACCATCAGAAGGTAATTATGGTTTTAGTGTTCCCTGGATAACCTGACATTCTGGCAGTCTGACATTTCTTCTGATGTCAGTGCATTTTCTACTTAACGTCACGTTTGATTGATGAAGCACATTCATCAGTCAAATGATTGACATTTCTAAACAACTGCGGTTTCACACCTTCAGTCCGTCATGTACAATGTCCTTATCATTATTTTATTGCAAGTACACTTGTTGAAATCCTAACAGTTTGGGCTGATCTCTTATATTTATTGATCACCTTCTTTAACTGTCAAATACTTGATTTTATTCCTTCTTTAACAGTTATCCACAACTTACATGGATTACCTCACCCTGAGAATAAGTTTTCTAAAAACACTTTCTGTTAACTTGGACATTAATTTAGAAAGAAATGACTAATTGTACAACAAATTTATTAAAAAATGTAATATAACAAAAATATCACCCAGTGAATATAATTCAGACCACAGCTCATTATTACTTGTGTAGGAAGAAACTGCAGATGCTGGTTTAAACCAAAGATAGACATAAAAAGCTGGAGGAACTCAGTGGGACAGGCAGCATCTCCGGAGAGAAGGAATGGGTGACATTCGGGTCGAGACCCTTCTTCAGACTGAGAGTTAGGGAAGAGGGAGTCTCAAGATATGGAAGGGTAAGGTGTGAAAATGAAACATCATAGCAGATGTTGATCAAGGAAATGTAGAATGGTCATTGTTAGCTGAGGGGAAGGTGACAACGCAGCATTCAATATGTAATATTTAATAGGAACAGTCGAACTAGTCTGAGAACTAGGATGGGGGAGGGACGGAGAGAGAGGTGATGCAGGAGTTACATGAAGTTAGAGAAGTCAATGTTCATACCGCTGGGGTGTAAGCTACCCAAGTAAATATGAGGTGGTGTTCCTCCAATTTGCGCTGGGCCTCATTCTGACATTGGAGAAGGCCCAGGACAGAAAGGTCAGTGTGGGAATGGGAAGGGGAGTTAGTGTTTAGCAACCGGGACATCAGGTAGGTTTAGGCGGTCTAAGCGGAGGTGTTTAGCGAAATGATCGTCAAGCCTGCGCTTGGTCTCACCAATATACAGGAGTCCACACCTGGAACAGCGGATACAGTAGATGAGGTTGGAGGAGGTGCAAGTGAACCTTGGCCTCAGCTGAAGGACTGTCGGGGTCACTGGTCGAAGTCGAGGGAGGAGGTATAGGGACAGAGATGCTGCCTTTCCCGCTGAATTCTCCAGCATTTTGTGTCTATCTTCGGTGTGACAGGTTGGGTTCAGTAATAAGGAGTCCATTCACTTGAATGGAGGAGAACAGCTGTGCAGGAGAAGTGGAAGGAATTTTTATTTGTGTTTGTTTTGACTTTATTTCACTTACATTTTAATTTGGAATAAGCTTTAATTACAGTTCATGTTAATAGTTATATAACATTTGTCATCGTACAAAGTAAGTTGTTGTGATTTGAAATTCATTGCGTATAAAGATAGTGGAATAAGATTTAATTGTAATTTCCAAAAGGCTATTGGATATAAGGTTGAAAGTAAAGGGCCTGTCCCACTTAGGCGATTTTTTCGGTGACTGCCAGCGACTGTCACAGTCGTAGCAGGTCGCCGAAAAAGTGGCGACTGGACACCGCCTACAACAAGCTACCACCTAGTCAACGTCAAGCTACGGCAAGCTACCGACAACCGGCGACCCATAAGGACATCCACCTACGACCACATCTATGACAACCTACGACCACACAGGTGGCAACCTACGACAACCAAAATCAACCTACGTCCAGCTACGACAAGCTACGACAAGCAATGACCCTGTCGGCGACAACTGAAGACAATTCAGTCGCCGGAACCTGTCGCCGATTGATGTAGGTTGACGTAGGTAGTCGCCAATGGAATTCACCGAAGTCAGCACCCGGCAACAACCAACGTCACCTGGCGACAACCTGCATCATCCTGGCAATAACCTAGGACAGCACCTACGACAGGTGAAGACAAGTTACGTCAAGCTACGTCAAGCCGACAGTCGGCGAAAAGTTTTGAACATTTCAAAATCCAGCAGCGACCAGAAAAACATTACAACTCTTTAGGCGACTTGAGGAGAAAACTTACGACCATACAGGCATCAGTGGCAACAGCCTAGTCACCTGTAGTCGCCGAAAAAATCTCCTAAGTGGGACAGGGGCTTAAAGTATTTGCAGGAGTGTACAGAAGTGGCAGGGAAGCTGGTCTAATTGAACAAAAATGTTCAAAATGCACATTTGTCCAAATGGTTTGCTGTGGTGATATATACTCATTGCTCAATGTGTAAGATTGAGTGGTGGAGATGAACAGAGATAAACTGAATGCTAAACTATGTGGTCAAATCAATAGACTGCACGATGAAGTTACCACATTTAAACTGTGTAATAAATTATAGTCAACTTTTGTTTTGCCGCCGATGCTTAATCATGCATCCAGAATTCTGATGCAACCTACACAATTTGTTCTTATGAAAAGAAGCTCAAACAGTGAATTCAATTTCAATTGCTTTTATGCAAAATAAAATGTGAAATACAATCATAATCTATTAATATTCATACATAAGGGCAGTGCAGTTGTCAGCTCACGAGCAGCAACATACATCACGGGAACAGGTCATAGATTCATAGTCATATAGCACAGGAACAGACCCATCAGCCCAACTTGCCCATGCTGGCCAAGATGCCCCATCTACACTAGTCCCAATTGCTCATGTTAGGCCCATATCCCTCTAAACGTTTCCTATCAATGTACCCATCCAAGATGTCTATCTGAGCCACTCCCATTTACCTACATTGGGTCATAAACCCTGTAAATATTTTCTGTTCATGTAACTATCTAAACATCATTAAACATTGTAATTCTGCCCACTTCCACTTATTCCTCTGGCAGCATGTTTTACAAACACACAACGTGATGTGAAAAAGTTGCCCCTCCAGGTCCCTTTCATATCTTTCCCGTCTCATCTTAAATCCATGCCTCAAGTTTTAGATCCCTACGTTGGGTAAAAGATTTTAACCATTCATCTTACTTGTACTCCTTAAGGGCCTGTCCCACTGTACGAGCTAATTCAAGAGTTCGCCCGAGTTTCCCCTGATTCGAACTCGGAGAAATACGGTAATAGCCGCTCGTAGGTACTCGGGGCTCTCGTGGATATTTTTCAACGTGTGGAAAAATCTTCACGAGTCTACACGAGCTTACCGCGTTTCCCGAGTACCTGCCGTTAGCGTTACGAGCCGCTAAGAGACGTCCCAAGCTCCGACGTACCCGCTATGTACATTCTAAGTGCTTACCACGAGTTTGGTTGTTTTTTAAACTCGGGAGAGCTCTTGAATTACCTCATACAGTGGGACAGGCCCTTTATGATTTTTTATACATTTATAAGGTCACCCCACAGTCTCCTACCCTCTAGGGGGAAAAACAGTCTAACGCAAACCCTCCATTCCCAGTAACACCGTTATGAATCTTTTCGACACCATTCCCAGCTTAATGACATCTTTCCTATAGTTAGGCAACCGCACTTTGCATAATACTCTATGTAATCCTTTTTTTAAATTTTTTAATTTTTTTATTTATTAGTACATTACATTACAACCACATACGTTAGTACTCGTCACTTATGTCTTCTTACAATTAATGTACTCCATTTGTTTTTTACACTAGAAAATGAAAAGATTGAAAGAAAGAAGAAAGTGAAGGAAAAAGTGAGTGTAGAAAATGTGACAACAAAAAAGGACGAAGACCCGATAAGAACAAAATTATAAACAAAAGAAAAAGAGTTAAGAAATAGACCCTAGAAAAGAAAGAGAAAGAGAAAGAGGAAAAAGAGAGAAACAAATATTTTTATGAGTATTACGCAAATGGGACATACCAACTCTTCAACTATCATCCCCCCTTACCTGACCTCAATTTTTTTTTTTAAGGTACCTTTGCACCCTATATTTGCAATAATTCTATAAATGCAGACCACGTCAGGTGGAAGTGATCTGGTTTACCTGCTAGGAGGAGTCTTATCTCTTCTAGGTGTAATGTTTCGAACATATTTGAAATCCACATGTTTATAGTTGGTATTGGAGCCTTCTTCCAAAATTTTAGAATTAGCTTTTTTCCAGTTATTAACCCATAGTCTATTAGTTTCTTTTGAAACACATTTAGTTCTGGACCATCTTCCGTTATTCCGAAGATAATCCATTCTGCTTTGGGTATCAGTCTTATTTTAAATAATTTTGTAAAGATTTCGAAAATTTCATTCCAAAATTTTTGAATTTTTGTACAGAAAACGAATGAGTGCGCTATAGTAGCTACTCTATGTAATCCATCTAATGACTTCTACAGTTGCGTACATGACACCCTGGATCCTGTACGCAATGCCCTGACTGATGAGGGCAAGTGAGTCCTACACTTTCTTCTCCACCCTGTCTACCTGTATCGTCACTTTCAGGGAACTATGTACCTATATTCCTCAGTCGCTCTGTTCTGCAACAGTCTCCAGCGCTCCACCATTTACTGTGTAAGTCCTGCCCTAGCTCATCTCACCAAATTGCAATGCCTCAAACGTGTCCGAGTTCAATTATATCTGTATTCCATGCCCACCTCCAGTTCATTGATCTCCTGTTGTAATCTTAGATACTATTCTTTGCTCGCGCTACACCACTAAGTTTGGTGTCATCTGCAAACTTAATAACATTGTCATACAAGTTATTAATATAAATGGCAAATAGAGGACCCACACCAATGCCACCAATCAGAAGAACAACCCTCCACTGCCACCCTCTTTCACCCTCCATCAAGGCAATTTTACATCCAATTGGCTATTTCACTCTGGAACCCATTTGATTTAAACTTTCAAAGTAGCCAATGATGTGGGACCTTCTCAAAGTTGCTAATGCCCACATAGATGGTGTCAACTGCACTGCTCTCATCAATATCTTTATCACCTCTTCAAAAAACTTGATCAAATTTATCAGACCTGATTTCTCATGCACAAAACTCATCAGTCCTTGCCTTTCCAAATGCTAATAGCGCCTATCCCTCAGACCCTTCCAGTTGCTTTCTCTCCTCTGTTGTTCAGTGTACTGTCATGTTTAGTTCAGAGATACAGCGCGGAAACAGGCCCTTCGGCCAGCGATCCCCGCACACTAAACGCTATCCTATACACACTAGGGACAATTTATATTCATACCAAGCCAATTAACCTACAAACCTGTATGTCTTTGGTGTATGGAAGAAAACCGAAGATCTCGGAGAAAACCCACGCGGGTCATGAAGAGAACGTACAAACTCACACAGACAAGGATCGGACCCGAGCACAGTAAGGCAGTATCTCTACCGCTACACCATCCTGCTGCCCATGCAGTTCCCGGGTTTCAAATTATCTTTGAAGAATTTGCATCCATTGGATTTTTTTTGCTATATTTGACATTAATACTGTTTAATCTTAAATTGCAGTATTGTAATGTGAAATATTTAAAAGGAAAGGGTGAAGTTTCATCAATTTATTTAAAAGATTTTGCTTGGAATACCTTTGTGTGATAGACTGTAAATATTCCAGATCAGTTCTCATGCAGCCAGCATATCCATGTAACTGGCCCACTCCGTTTGGATGGCTGAGAACCATTGAACCATAGAACATTGGCAACGGACTATTTCTCCCTCGAGTTTATAATTTCATAATTACTTTGGAGAGGGTGCTGAAAAAAGTTATCAAAATGATTGCTGGGAGCTACTTTAGCTATGAAGATAGACTGGAGAAGTTAAGGGTTCTTCTCTTTGGAACGTAGGAGGCTTGGAGGCGATGGAGGTATTTAAATCAGGAAGAGTATAGAGGGAGTAAAAAGAGATAAATCTTCCTATATACAGAGGGACTGTGAAATGTGTTGCTGTTTTCTGTTGTGATGGATCAAGTAGAGAAATTGCTTCTTCCCAGTTTCAAAAAAATAAATTGGTATTAACCACTTATAAGCAATGGAACATATTTTGTAGATGGCACGATGGGCAATTATAGCTTGTACCTTGTGCTTCCCAGCATGTCCTGCCTGCTATAATTTCCATTTATCTAATATTCTCATCCTTCTTAACACTGATTTGAGCTTCTGCTGTCAATAAATAGTGATTTTTTAGAATCAACATCTAAAAATCTTTAATCTCCCAATTCTTTTTTTACATTGATGCTTATCATCTCAGGTTTGTGGAGAGGTTCACCCATTAGAAATGTAGCCACGTGTGGGAAGGAACTGCAGATGCAGGTTTACACCGAAGATAGGCACAAAATGCTGGAGTAACTCAGCGGGACGGGAGCATCTCTGGAGGGAAGGAATGGGTGACGTTTCGGGTCGAGACCCTCCTTCAGACGCGTGTTGTTGAGAGAATGACTGATTCCCTTCAAGTCCCTTGTGCTTTTGAAGTTAGTGATTCAGCGCAGTCTCCAAATTCAGATTACGTCGGGGTCTATTTATACATTTTGTCATTTGCAATCTCTTTCATTTATCTTACAATTTTCCCTTTTGAGTGATAGTACCTTGCCTGGGGGACTGTGGCTATTTTCCCTTCATTGTGTGACTTAAAATCAGCAACATCAAGAACAAAACCATTTGCTTTTTTTAATTAGTGAAAAATAAGCACAAAATATTGAAGACCCAAAAATGTGTTTATTGCCCATGATTTTCCAATATTCCATTTCTGGTTTCATTTTGCATACAATTAGTAATGCTCAAAAATGACTTTTTTTTGTTTTTCACAGGTAATTAGAAAAAAAAGTTCTTATTTACCTTTAAGTTTACTTTTGATGGTGTATGTGATTCCCTTTTGATGGCGCATTTAAA
The DNA here is from genome assembly GCA_038087875.1 of Malacoraja senta. NCBI lineage: Eukaryota > Metazoa > Chordata > Chondrichthyes > Rajiformes > Rajidae > Malacoraja > Malacoraja senta. The sequence continues at coordinate 3,719,829 of CM075984.1, read as the reverse complement.
CATAATAGCACTGTTCATATTACATCAACCAAGTGAGGCTGACCTATATTCAATCAATTAGGTTGAGATCTCACTGAATAAAATTAACTTAGATGTGTCTTTATTGAGCATTGGCAGTTATCTTTGCATTTAACTGCTCAAATTGTTATAATTGGCTTTGTAACAAAAATGCAACAGCATCTCGGTAAAGGTTTTGATGAACGTTAAGAATTGACCACAAATGATATTAATTCCATTTTTCCAACAAAGTGCCAGATATTATGAAAGTTTAAAAAAAACTGCTCTCAGGTCAGAATGCTTGTGTGAAGATTGTAAACAGGAGAGAAACCTGAAGCTGAATAACTGGAACAAACCCGTGTGAAAGCCAAGTGTACTGCCTCCTTCAGGTAACTGGATCACTGTTATAATGGATAACAATGCACTTTGATTTTCAGCACATACTGAGAAATTCTACCTTTATCCAGGATATTGGAGTAGACTAGGTGTGTCTAAGTATCAATCTTCAGAAAATAATGGCTGTTGAATTGACCTGATATGGTGAGCCATGATGACAGATGTAATACATGATTATTAGGTTATTCTCACATCTACAAGCCAGGAGACACAAGAAAGGAAATGGAACGTGGAAAATGGGTGGCTGTTTCTGCTGTTTCAATGTTGATGTTTACACAAGGTCATGGTTTTACATGTGAGTTTCAGTAACATTGTAATTCCTGTGTCATTTTACCGTCCCATGAAACAGTATCCAGAATCGTTCAGACTTCTGAGGAATTTTGTGCTTTTCAATTAATTTTAATATTTTTGTATAATACCTTGAATGCAGAATTTAGCTTAGTTAGTTTACTGTAGTTTGGTTGAGAGATACAGCGTGGAAACAGGCCATTTGGCCCATTGAGTCCACACCAACCAGCGATCCCCACACATTAACACTATCCTACACTAGGAGCAATTTTTACATTTTTACCAAGGCAAAGACAAACCTTGGAGTGTGGGAGGAAACCGAAGTTCTCAGAAAAAACACAAGCAGGTCATGGGGAGAATGTACTAACTCAGCCGTAGCCAGGATCGAACCCGGGTCTCTGGCACTGTAAGGCAGCAACTCTGCTGCTGTGCCACCGTACCGACAATTTGTTTTGTCACTAAAAGTCGCAAGGTAAAAATGTATAAAGTTATCTTTTTCATTAAACTACCCACCTCCAGGGATGCAAGCATTATAGATGATGAAATGGCCAAATGGACCTTCCCATCAAATAAAAATTGAACCACCACGTTTAGTCTAAAAAATGGGGTCAAGGAAAGAGCGTTCACGTCACGGCCCTGTTTCCACCAATCTTTCCACCACCACGCACAAGAAGCACAAGAAGCGCAAGACGGCGTTGTATGCAGATGCCGGGAAGTGTGTTCAGCTCTAGCTGAACAACTTCTAATCTTGTGCGTGGACTCAATAAGAAGAAGTCTCAAAAATGCTCAACAGTTTCACTGTGTTCAACCATACACCACATCTGAACCAGTTGAGTGGTCAGAGAGTGAGTGTTGGTGCAATTAGAAGGCACACTCTACAGTATTCAACTGAATAGCTAGGAGCTAGGAAAGTAGATCATCTCGGAAACATAACAGGCAATGCTTTGAAAACCTGTGCCTACATCAACAGGGGAAAATGCAACTAATTCATTCAAGAATTGTGTCGCGTAGTTTTGTTGGATGGTTGTGGAAATCGATGTGAATGGCATCCACTTTCATGAAGAATTGCTTGTTGATTTTATTTTATAAGAATAAATTAATTCAACAAAAATAGAAATATAGTCAACTTTTCTTTAGTAGTACCCTGTGTGCAAATTGGGGTACTGATTGGGGATGATCAGTCATGATCACATTGAATGGTGGTGCTGGCTCAAAGGGCCAAATGGCCTACTCCTGCACCTATTGTCTATTGTCTATAAAAACACCACTTACCATCTAATGCATGATTTCCTCTGAGCCTGTGGAGTCCAAAAACACCTTTGATTCTTCTTCAATCTTCTTAGTGAGTATTTTCTAATTACCCTCATAACAACTAATTCAGTTCCATGTTCCGCTGCAAATTATAGGAACAGCACCTCATATTTCGCTTGGGCAGCTTACAACCCAGCAGTATGACGTTAGATTTCTCTAACTTCAAGTAACCCTTGCTTTCCCGCACTCGCCATCCCTCTCCCATCCTAGTTCTTTGACCAGTCTGACTGTCCTCCTGATTACATTTTATCTCTGTATGCTTTGTTGTCATCTTCCTATAGCTATTCCTTGATCTCCATCCCCTCGTGTTTTCACACCTTATCCTTCCATATCACTGTGTCTCCCTCTCCCCTGACTCTCAGCCTGAAGAAGGGTCTCAACCAGAAACGTCACCCACTCCTTCTATCCAGAAATGCTGCCTGTCCCGCTGAGATTCTCCAGCATTTTGTGTCCATCTTCTGTGTTCCTGCTGTTGGCCCATAACATTTTCTGTTCTTACTTAACACAAGAGGTGGCACGGTGGTACAGCGGTAGAGTTGCTGCCTTACAGCGCCAGAGACCCGGGCTCGATGCTGACTATGGGTGCTTGTCTGTACGGAATTTGTACATTCTATAACAAGAGGAGTCGAATATAGGAGCAAAGAGGTCCTTCTGCAGTTGTACAGGGCCCTAGTGAGACCACATCGGGAGTATTGTGTGCAGTTTTGGTCCCCTAATTTGAGGAAGGACATTCTTGCTATTGAGGGAGTGCAGCGTAGGTTTACAAGGTTAATTCCCGGGATGGCGGGACTGTCTTATGCTGAGAGAATGGAGCAGCTGGGCTTGTACAATCTGGAGTTTAGAAGGATGAGAGGATATCTTATTGAAACATATAAGATTGTTAAGGGCTTGGACACGCTAGAGGCAGGAAACATGTTCCCGATGTTGGGGGAGACCAGAACCAGGGGCCACAGTTTAATAATAAGGAGTAAGCCATTTAGAACGGAGATGAGGAAACACTTTTTCTCACAGAGAGTGGTGAGTGTGTGGAATTCTCTGCCACAGAGGGCGGTGGAGGCAGGTTCTCTGGATACTTTCAAGAGAGAGCTAGATAGGGCTCTTAAAGATAGCGGAGTCAGGGGATATGGGGAAAAGGCAGGAACGGGGTACTGATTGGGGATGATCAGCCATGATCACATTGAATGGCGGTGCTGGCTCGAAGGGCCAAATGGTCTACTCCTGCACCTATTGTCTATTGTCTATTGTCATTCACCCCATGACGTGTGTGGGATTTCTCCAGGAGTTCGGGTTTCCTCCCACACTCCACAGATATACAGGTTTGTAGGTTCATTGGCATGGTTCTGAATGTAAAATTGTCCCCAGTGTGTGCGGGGTCGTGTTAATGAGTGGGGATCACTGGTTGGTGCGGACTCGGTGGGCCAAAGGGCCTGTTTCTGTGCTGTATCTCTAAACTAAACTAAACTAAACAAAAAAAAGTACCCTCACAGGTCATTGCTGGACAGCACGTCTGTGCGGACTTGGTGGTATTTCCACTCTGTATCACTGAAACTAAAAAAGACTGAAAAGGAAATTTGAAACTGATGCCCGTTTGTTATTGGGTTGTATCATCCTCATCCTGGTGCCCTGCTTAGACCCACTCCTCACAGTCCCTCAGTGGAGGGCTGAGGGAGCTAATCCATTGCATTGTACAGATGCTGTAGGGTCCAGGTGGTGACTAGGCCTCAGGTACCATTTCCTGAGTCCACGACCTGTATCCATCCTGGCAGCTCGCTGACTGGCAAAGGTTTATTTCTTTTTTAATGGGGTTTTTTTTATTCCAATCCGTGATGCTCTCATTCTCCCAAAGAACCTTAACTTGTCCTGCTCAAGAGGTCATAGATAGGAATTATAGCAAGGTGGTCACACCAACGGTGCAGGCAGAAAGTAGAAGGGTGACCAGTAGGAAAGGGAAATGCAGAGAGTGCAGGAAACCTCTGTGGCTATTCCCCTTAAAACAAGTATAGCCTTTAGGAGACTGATAGGGGGTGATTACCGTTCAGAGGAGAACAGCAACTGTCAGGCCTGGCTCTGAGGCACAACAAGGCAGGGTGAAAAAGAAGGCCTCAACCTGCAACGTCACCTATTCCTTTTCTCCAGAGATACTGTCTGATCCGGTGAGTTACTCCGGATTTTTGTGTCTATCTTCGGTTTAAACCATCATCTGCAGTTTCTTCCTATACATATCCTTTATCATTGTTGTATTTTATGTGCACACATGGTCTACCTTAAAGAAGCTGTTTTGAATTGGATTCTTGCAACACAAGTTAAAATATATTTCTGGCTAATTGCAAAATAATGTTGGTTCTGAGTGAGCAGTTTTGAATTTTGACCCATTACTTGCAAGGGAATTAACTTTCTACTGTTTTTAATTTAGATAAGCAACCTATTAAAAAAACTCAACTTTTCGGAATCAAGTATTAATTAAAATGATAGAGGTTACTTGACTGATTCATTGAGGTTCTGAGAATCAGTATTTTCCACTTAAAACCTGCATTAAATATCTAATTAAAATTTCTACAGGCAGACAATTTTCCAGTTATAATTTCTTAATGATTTTCATATAAGAAAACGGAACAAGAATATACTAAAGTTAGGAGACATAACAAATAGTAATACATTTTGGTTGACCGCAACTAAAATAACAATATGCGACTTCATATGTTGTTGGCCAATCTTTAGCTATTTCAGTACGTTATTCATCAATCCTCATTTATTTCTATTCTGTATTGCAAAGAAAAAGATTACTGTTAAAGTGCTTTCGAAATTTGTAAGCATATTTATTGTACTCTGATCTCTGCTGACCCAAAAATGACTGCGCAATTTTGAGTCCTGGTGATTAAAAACTGCCCATGCTATTCCTTCTATTATAGTTGTACGTTGAAAGAGATTGTAGCTTTTCACACTTTGTGCAGAATAGCTGAAGTCACTGACTTGATAGTGGAAGAGAATGATTGAGTTCATTAGAATATTCTACTCATCTATTTGGAAGCGTATTTAAAGTCTGGCAGCTGCATTTCCACAAGGGCTGAGTTTTCAAAGTGGATTTGCTTCTGACAGTGTTTAGTTCTGTACAGAGTGGCTTATTCCCCTGGGACTCATTCAACCTCCATTTGAAGCATGAAGCAGTAAGGCCCAGTTCGAAAGATGTTTTATGGAGCAAACTGGGACACTTTGATCCTGGCTCAGGTGACCAGCGCTCCACCTAACAGGATACCTGGCAGATATATCCTTCAGCCCAGTTCAGCCTCAGGGGAGGTATCTAGCTGACCTCAAAGCCCAATCTATGCACCTGATACCTGAAGGAGGATCTTTGAGTGGGTAGGTAGGACTGGCATCGCTTTTTATCAGCCTGTCAGGCTACCTTTTAATGCTGAAGACAGAGCATACAGGAAGAAAACTGCTGGAGGGATTGCTGTCTAACCAAGTTTGATTGTCTGAAAAGAGAGGGCTAAAAGCCAAAATATCTTAACTGGCATTGTCTTTGGGTTTGTTGAGTTTGTCCTATGTATTATACTAAATCCCCTGGAATCACAGCGTACGTTACTCTGTTTGAAACATCTCCAAAGCAACAGAAAACATCAAATAAACTTCTGTTGTTCAAGATTGGAGAATTACACTAAACTAAGTTCACTTCGAGGGTGTGTCATATCTTGTGGGGTGGGGGCGGGGTGGTGGGGGGGGGGACTATTCAAATAATTTGAATGTAATAAACTAAATTATAAATTGATAAACTGAATTAACCCTGCCAATTCCTTCGGCTATATATTCTAGTAGGTAGACACTAAAAGCTGGAGTAACTTTGCGGGTCAGGCAACATCTCTGGAGAAAATGAATAGGTGACATTTCGGGTTGAGACCCTTCTTCAGACTGAGAGTCAGGGGAAAGGGAAACGAGAGATATGGATGGTGATATAGAGAGATATAGAACAAATGAATGAAAGATATGCAAAAAAGTTACGATGATAAAGGAAACAGGCCATTGTTAGCGGTGAGCTAGGTGAAATCGAGTTACAGACGATGAGACACAACAAGACGACTGAAGCTGGCACAACAACTTGGGTCGGAGAGGGACGGAGAGAGATGGGGGATGCAAGGGTTACTTAAAGTTAGAGAAATCAATATTCATACTGCTGGGTTGTAAGTAGGTTATTGGTAAAAAGATTTTAACAAAAAAAACATTGGCATGTGTTAAGGCCGTCTGATTTTGAATCATTTCAATGAATCAACCATGTGGCACACTCGGCTTCATCACTCCTGTAAACCAGTGGCTCCTGTGATTTTTGCATGTTTTTTCTAATATTTTCCTTCACTTTAAAAAAATAAGAATTATAATTTGGAACGTAACCAATTCTAAACTATCTCCATTTCCAGCTATTTTCTTCAGACCACCCAAAAAGTTGTATTTAATCCATAAATTATAACATAAGGTGCAGGGAGCAAAACCTTTCATTTTTCGTAGCTGTAGTGGAGTGAAATTCAGAGTGGAATTAAAAAGCACAGCTTCACACTCGCTTGTAGAAAAATGGAGGTCTCTTTCTTCGAAAGCTTTGGATAGTGGTCAGCTTTAAGATTGTGACCAATACATTTTGTTTGGAAGAGGTATCAAGAAACATGGAACAATTGTGCCTATAAAGAGATTAAGATATATATCAAAAACCTAAAAGCAAAGTCCTAAAATAGGTCCCTTCCCGAAACGCCAACGTTCTCCAGAGATGCTGCCTGATCTGTTGAATTACTCCAGCACTTTGTGTCCTTTCAGGAAATAAATCAGCCATGATCCAATTGAATGGTGCGTCAGGCATAGGGCCTCATTGGAAACAGTGGATGGCGGAGACACATGGAACTGCAGATGCTGGTTTACAAAAGAAAATACATAAAGTGCTGGAGTAGTCAAGTCAAGTCAAGTCAAGTGAGTTTATTGTCATGTGTCCCTGGTAGGACAATGAAATTCTTGCTTTGCTTGAGCACAACAGAACATAGTAGGCATTTACTACGGCATTCTATAAATATATACTCAATGGTCAATATACTGATAAAGTGCAAATAACAGTATTGGCTAGTAAAGTTCAGTGTTATGTCCGAGCCAGGTTTAATAGCCTGATGGCTGTGGGGAAGTAGCTGTTCCTGAACCTGGTTGTTGCAGTCTTCAGGCTCCTGTACCTTCTACCTGAAGGTAGTAGGGAGATGAGTGTGTGGCCAGGATGGTGTGGGTCCTTGATGATGCTGCCAGCCTTTTTGAGGCAGCGACTGTGGTAGATCCCCTCGATGGAAGGGAGGTCAGAGCCGATGATGGACTGGGCAGTGTTTACTACTTTTTGTAGTCTTTTCCTCTCCAGGGCGCTCAAGTTGCCGAACCAAACCACGATGCAACCGGTCAGCATGCTCTCTACTGTGCACCTGTAGAAGTTAGAGAGAGTCCTCCTTGACAAACCGACTCTCCGTAATCTTCTCAGGAAGTAGAGGCGCTGATGTGCTTTTTTAATAATGGCATCATTGTTCTCGGACCAGGAAAGATCTTCAGAGATGTGCACGCCCAGGAATTTGAAGCTCTTGACCCTTTCAACCATCGACCCGTTGATATAAACGGGACTGTGGGTCCCCATCCTACTCCTTCCAAAGTCCACAATCAGTTCCTTGGTTTTGCTGGTGTTGAGGGCCAGGTTGTTGTGCTGGCACCATATGGACAGTTGCTCGATCTCTCTTCTATACTCTGACTCATCCCCATCAGTGATATGTCCCACAACAGTAACTTAATGGGTCAGGAGAACATGGATGTTGAATTGGTTTTCTGTATTTATTTCTATTCCTGCTGCTGACAGACAAAATGAGTTCTAATTTTATTAAATAAATAAACACTACAAAATCTCCTTAGACTCTTTAAAATGTGAATATGATGATACTGCTACATATTTTGTTGAAGATGATAGAACAGTTGTGGGACATATTGAAAACTGCATTTGAGTCAGAGTCATAGAGTGATAAATAGAGTGTGGGAAACAGGCCCTTTTACTCAACTTGCACACACTGGCCAACATGTCCCTGCTACACTAGTCCTACCTGCCTGTGCTTGGTCCATAACCTATCCTATACATGTACCAGACTAACTGTTTTTTAAATGTTGGCATAGTCCCAGCCTCAACTATCTCCTCTGGCAGCTTGTTCCATACCCCCACCACCCTTTGTGTGAAAAAGGTACCCCTCAGATTCCTGTTAAATCTTTTCCCCTTCACCTTAAACCTATGAGCTCTGGTCCTCGATTTCCCTACTCTGAGCAAGAGTGTGCATCTACCCAATCTATTCCTCTCATGTTCATAAATATTCATTTAACTTCTATTGAAATCAAAGTTCCATAAGCTATCATTGTGACTGACGAGGCACTGTAAATGCTGGAATCTTGACCAAAAACTGAACTGTGGAGGATGTCACCTGGCCTTCGTAGTTCCTCCAGCAGTTTTGGATCCATAAGCTATCACTTAAGTGACCAATATCATGTTCAACTTAGCCATCATAAGAACTTTCTGAGTCATTGAAAAGGTCTTTGCACAATTATTTTCTAGATTAGTATAGTTTAGTTTAGAGATACAGCGCGGAAACAGGCCCTTCGGCCCACCGGGTCCGCACTGACCAGCGAGCTCCGCACATTAACACAAGCCTACACAAACTGGGGATAATTTGCACTTATTATACCAAGTATACAAACCCAAGTCAATTAACCTACAAACCTGTACGTCTTTGGAGTGTGGGAGGAAACTGAAGATCTCGGAGAAAGCCCATGCGGTCATGGGGAGAACTTACAAACTCTGTACAGACAGCACCCGTAGTCGGGATTGAACCCGGGTCTCCAGCGCTGTAAGGCAGCAACTCTACCGCTGCACCACCGTGCCACACTTCATTCATTCTTCATTCTCAAGATGTGGATATTGTCAACAACGTCTGCATTTGTTGTCATTTGCCTCTGAACTGAGAGGGTGTCAAGAATCAACCATATCTGCATATGAATTGAATATAGACCATGTGGGTAAGTATTCTACAGGAGATTTTCTGCCCTCTCGAACTGTTGTAAATAATCCAGTAAGTTTCATGCTTACTGTTATTATGGCAAGCTCTGTTTTAAATTCTAGATTACCTAACAATGTTAATTTAGATTCATGGAGTCATAGAGAGGTACAGCAGTGAAACAGGCCCTTCAGCACACAGTATCCACATGAAACATTAGCCATCAACTGACACTAATCTATCTATCTATCCATCTATCCATCTATCCATCTATCCATCTATCCATGTTTCCATGTATCCATGTATCCATCTATCCATCTATCCATCTATCCATCTATCCATGTTTCCATGTATCCATCTATCTATCTCTCTATCTATATCTCTATCTATCTCTATCTCTCTATCTCTCTCTCTCTCTCTCTCTCTCTCTCTCTCTCTCTCTCTCTCTCTCTCTCTCTCTCTCTCTCTCTCTCTCTCTCTATCTATCTATCTATCTATCTATCTATCTATCTATCTATCTATCTATACATAACTAAAACTTTGATCTTGTTATCTTCCGGTTTGGCGGTCTTTCTATTTGCGCAAAAACGGTTCGCGATAGCGCTATGATTTTTCGCCAGTTCACTCCCCGTTCTCCCGTACTGCGAATGCACCATTTCATTCCGATCGGATGAATGTCGTAAAAGTTAGCGAGGTTTAAAAATCTTAAAAACCACGCATGTGCAGATCGATCTCTTCTCCTGCCAGTCAGCGCTGCGCGGATTAGTCTTTTCCCCTGTCGCTCCTCGGGACGGTCTGCCCCTTCCTGCGCCATTGCGTCTTTACTAGATGGCTGGCGGAGGTTTCCAACTGGATTTTCGGAGGGACCCGAAGCAGCCCATCCACAAGCAGCAGCCCCGCCCCAAACAGCAGCCCCGCCTCAAGCAGCAGCCCCACCCCAAGCATCAGCCCAGCCCAGCCCCAAGCATCAGTCCCGCCCCAAGCAGCAGCCCTTCCCCCAGCAGCCCAGTCAGAGACCCAGCCCAGCCCGGAGTCGGAGATGTCGCCGATGTCGCCAAACGGAAAGCGGAGATTCTGATCCCGGCGGAGGAGAACGACCCCATCGTACCATCAATTCCAGCCACTACCCCTCTGGTCCCCCTCACTGGCGCCTCCCCCCTCCCCCGTGATGCCCCCCTCTCCCCCATGGCTCTTCCCCGTGTTTTCTCTGAACTCACTCCCCCCCGCCCACACACCCCTCCCCCTCCACACAACCCCCCACCCACACACCTCTCCCCCCTACACAAGCCCGCCACTGCCCACACACCCCTCCCCCTCACATGCCCCCCTGCCCACACCCCCCCCGCCCACACACACAACCCCCGCCCGCACACACACAACCCCCGCCCGCACACCCCCCCTCCCCTACAACCGCCCCCACAACCCCCCTCCCCCACAACCCCTCCCCACAACCCCTCCCCTACAACCCCTCCCCACAACCCTCCTCCCCTACAACCCCTCCTCTACAACCCCTCCTCTACAACCCCTGCCCTACAACCACCCTCCCCCACAACCCCTCCCCTACAACCACCCTCCCCCACAACCCCTCCCCTACAACCCCTCCTCTACAACCCCTGCCCTACAACCACCCTCCCCCACAACCCCTCCCCTACAACCACCCTCCCCACAACCCCTCCCCACAACCCCTCCCCTACAACCACCCTCCCCCACAACCCCTCCCCTACAACCCCTCCCCTACAACCCCTCCCCACAACCCCCCTCCCCTACAACCCCTCCTCTACAACCCCTCCTCTACAACCCCTGCCCTACAACCACCCTCCCCCACAACCCCTCCCCTACAACCACCTCCCCACAACCCCCCTCTCCACAACCCCTCCCCTACAACCCCTCTCCCCCACAACCCCTCCCCCACAACCCTTCCCCACAACCCCTCCCCTACAACCACCCTCCCCACAACCCCTCTCCCCCACAATCCCCCTCACTCCTCCTACACCTCCATGTCCACACACACCCCACCTCCCCTCCCACCGCACAGCCCACATCACACACCCTCCTCTCCCACACGCCCCCCCACACCACCCTCTCCCCCCTCCTACAGCTCCCCATCCACACACACCCCTTCTCCCCTTCCACCCCACACCTCCCCCCTGCCACACACCCCACTTCCCTCCCCCCTCCCCTCCTTCCCTCCTCCCCACCCACACATGAAGAGGAGGGGGAGGAAGTGCTGGGGGATGATGGGAAATGAACCGCGCCAGTTAGGGGCTATGGGTGAGTGGTGGAATACTGCGTTGGAGGAACGGGTTGTATTGGGGTACCAGGCCTCCCATGTGACTGGGACCCACTTAGTCTAGTCCAAATAAATCCCACTTTCTATCCTCATCATTCTCATCAACTGATTCTACCACTCACCTACTTATAAAGGGAAAATTACAGAGGCTCAACCGATAGAGAGTCATAGAGTCATACAGCGTGACAACAGGCCATTCAGCCCAAATTTCCCATGCCCACCAACATGCCTCATCTATACTAGTCCAACCTGCCTGCATTTGGCTCATATCTCTCTAAACCTATCCTATGCATGTCCTTGTCCAAATGTTTTTTTTAACTTTGTGGTAGACCTTGTTCCTCTGTCAGGTCGCTCCATATACTTACTACCCTTTGTGTCAAAAGTTGTCCCTCAAGTATCCATTAAATATTTTTCCCCTCATCTTAAACCTATGTCCTCTGGTTCTTGATTCCTGAACTCTAGACAAGAGACTCTGTGTCTTCACCATGTCCATTCATCTCATGATCTTATATCCTTCTGTAGTCCTAGCCTGCACAGCCTTTCCTTATAGGTCAAGCCCTCGAATCCTGACAACATTATCTCTGCATCCTTTCCAGCTTAACAACGTCTTTCCAATAACATGGTGACCAAAACTAAACACAATACTCTAGATGTGGCCTCACCAACATCTTGCACAACTATAACATGACCACCCAAATTCTATACTCAATGCTTTGACTGATGAAGGCCAATGTGCTGAAAACCTTTTTGGCCACCCTATCTACCTGTGATGCCACTTTCAATGAACTATGTACCTGCACTCCAAGATCTCTCTGCTCTACAAAACTCTCCAGAGCCCTGCCATTCACTATGCCTACCCTGGCTAAATTTCCCAAAATGCAACACCTTGCACTTTCCAGTATTAAATTCCATCAACCATGCCTCAGCCCACTGGCCCAACCAATCAAGTTCCTGCTTTTAGCAATTTTTGACAACCATTTTCATTATCTACAACACCACCCACTTTAGTGTCATTTGCAAACTTACTAATCATGACTTGTACATTCTCATCCAAATCATTGATATGACAAACAGCAATGGGCCCAGCACCGAACCCTGCGGCGCACCACTAATCACTGGTCACTAGCCCGAAAACCAATCTACAACCATCACCCTCTGCATGCGGGACTGTCATATGCTGAGAGAATGGAGCAGCTGGGCTTGTACACTCTGGAGTTTAGAACGATGAGAGGGAATCTCATTGAAACATATAAGATTGTTAAGGGTTTGGACACGCTAGAGGCAGGAAACATGTTCCCGAACCAGGGGCCACAGTTTAAGAATAAAGGGTAAGCCATTTAGAATGGAGACGAGGAAACACTTTTTCTCACAGAGAGTTGTGAGTCTGTGGAATTCTCTGCCTCAGAGGGCGGTGGAGGCAGGTTCTCTGGATGCTTTCAAGAGAGAGCTAGATAGGGCTCTTAAAAATAGCAGTCAGGGGATATGGGGAGAAGGCAGGAACGGGGTACTGATTGGGGATGATCAGCCATGATCACATTAAATGGCGGTGCTGGCTCGAAGGGCCAAATGGCCTACTCCTGCACCTATTGTCTATTGTCTATTGTCTATTGTCATCCTTCCATGAAGCCAATTTTCTATCCATTCAGCTATCTCTCCTTGCTATAAATCCCATGCGATTATTTAACCTTCCAGAGCAGCCTACCATGTGCAACCTTGTCAAAAGCCTTGCTGAAATCCATATGTGAAATGTCTTTGGTCCTGCCTCAACAACATTTGTGGTCAAATTTTCAAAAAACTTCAATCAGATTCGTGAGATGATCTCCCACGTACAAAACCATGCTGACTTTTCCGAATTAGCAATTGGCCATTTATATGTATGTATATCGTATCTCTCAGAAACACTCTAGTAACTTTCCACCTACAGATGTTAAACTGACTGGCCAGCAATTCCCAAGCTTTTCCCTGCAGCCCTTCTTTAATAGAGGCACAACATTTCCCCCTCCAGTCTTCTGGCACCTCACCCGTATTTAGCGATGACTCATGAATCTCAGCCAGGGCTCCTGCAATTTCCTCTCTAACTTCACACAGTGTCCTCCGATTTATCTGATCAGGCCCGGGAGATTTGTCAACCTTCACGCACGTCAGACTGTAATACTGACTGTCTTCAAGACACTTCCATTGATTGCCCCAAGTTCCCCACTCCTCATGTCTTTCTCCCAGTGAAAACAGATGAGAAATACTCATTGAGGACTTTGCACATCTCCTGTGGCCCCACACAGAGTGAAATGCTTTGATTCCTGAGGGGCCCTATTCTCTCTCCAGTTCCCCCTTTTCCCTTAAAGTACATAACATCTCTTGGGATTAATATTATCTGCCAGAGCAATCCTTGAACCTTTTTGCCCTTCTGATTTCCTTTTTTAGCTTGCTCCTCAGTTCCCGAAACTCCTCCAGGGATACACTTGATCCCAGCTGCTTATACCTGCCCATGCTTCCTTCTTACTCTTGACCAGAACACTCAATTTTACTTCGGAGTCACGTGAGTGACTACGTGAAGAAGCCCGCCAGCCCGCATGCGCGTCAATAAGTCTAACGCATGGCGCACGACTGTCTGGGAGGCGCGTTGCTCCTCCAGCGGTAAGTTTAAAAGGCCCTTCAGGTAAGTTTTGCACTTATTCTGAGGTCGTTTTTTGTTCAGTAATCTTGATTACAGAACTTCGAGATTCGAATTATCATGGAATCCAGGGCGGTCCAGACGGGCCGCGGGGAAACCAGCTACGGAGGACTGCGGGAGTGCGGGTAGCCGGCGGCCATCGATTTCGCCATCCGAGTCGCTGATGGTGCGGTCAGCGGCTTCCGACTTGGTGCCTGTCGAAAGCACTTTGGTAACCCAGAAAGGGGGTAAAGCCAAGAAAAAGTCGGACAGGCCTGTGTACTCGGACGAGTCAGGCCAGGGGGACTCGCCTCCTACAATGGATAGCCTCTTCCGGATGGAGCACCTGATTGAAAGGATGCTCCATCATGATATTCTCCGGGGAACGGAGTTATATCAGCGCGGGTCTCCTCGGGGGCCCGCGGCGGCGCCTGGTTCAGGGCTGCATAATGTCTCCCTCTCTGAGGACAGGAGCGTATGGAATCAGTTCTGCACTGACTCTGAATTCGGAGGTATGGCTGGGAAGCATACCAGTTTGCATGAAGCACAGGATTTGCCTGCCATAGCGTCCAAATGTACGACACCATCGCAGACAGGGGAGCCGCTACAAGAGGAACTTGCTGCAAGCATTAACTACCTTACTTCCCACCAGCTGCAGGAACAGGTAATGATGGATACATCTGCCAAGTACCATACACCTGGGAACTGTGCTTCGCTAAACGTACCGGCTGTGAACAACTCGATTTGGGGATATATTGGTGGGGGCATCAAAGCCCAGGAGGTAAAGCTCCAGAGAATCCTCAAATTGCTGGCCTCAGGCATCACGCCGTTTGCCAGGTCCGTGGATGGGGGTCCATTGTCTGATGTGCAGCAGGATGCCCTGGCATTAATGTGCAACGCACATTTTGAAATTAACTGCTTTCGTAAAAATGCCATCCGACCTGCCCTGAACCCCAAATTTGCGGCTTTGTGCAGGGCCAACAACGTTCAGCCGCCGAATCTTCTCTTCGGAGAAAATCTGCCAAAATAGGTCAAGGACCTCGACGAAGAAGCGAAAGCTGTTGGGCTGATGAAGGTGCCGTCGACAACCAGAGCTTCACCATTCCGGCGGCAGCACCCCTACGCTTCCACCCGCAGTAAGCGGTTTGCTGAAGCTGGTGGCAACTCGAAGGCTGTATATTCTGGGCTGGTCTTTTTTAGGCCAAGGCCCAGGCCGGCCCTAATGGAAGATGCGCAATCCACGCACTCCAGCAACCCTACCCCCTAAGCCTCGGGGGCGGAAGTAAAAACCATAAAACCACCGGTAACCATGGAGGTAGGTGGGTCTGGTTCTTTCCGGAACATGGGGTGTGTGGACCGTTTACAAGTTGGTGGGTGATTACACTTGTTTTTGAATGAATGGAGTTGGATAACGTCAGATCAGTTTATACTGCACAGTATACAGGGGTTCCAAATCGAATTCCTTCCCAATTCATTTCCACCCACACAGCATGCACCAAACCGGACGTTTGTTCATTCCCAACAGGAAGGTTTGGATGTGCAAGCTGAAATTCAAAAGTTATATACAAAAGGGGTAATTGAGAGGTTGAGTCATGAACCTCACGAATTTGTTTCTAATATATTTACGACAAAAGAAAGATGGAGGATGCCGAATCATCCTTGATTTGACTCAACTTAATGCTTTTGTGCAGTATAGACATTTAAAAATGGAAAACTTTGTTACTGCCAAACAACTGCTTTCCAAAGGATGCTTTATGGCATGCATCGATCGCAAAGATGCATACAGTTCGGTACCCATTCACAGGGATCACCGGAGGTATTTGAAGTTTAACTGGATGGGGCAACTGTGGCGGTTTAAAGCATTGCCTAATGGGTTAACGTCAGCCCCCAGATTATTTACCAAATTATTGAAACCAGTCCTTGGGCTTCTTAGAGCTCAAAATCATATTGTTATGGCATACTTGGATGATATCCTGATCATAGGAAAAACTCTGAAATTAGCTAAATTAGTTGTTTCAGCCACTAAACTCTTGTTTGAGTGATTGGGGTTTCTCATTCATCCAGATAAATCTAAGTTGATACCATCCAGAGTTATTGATTATTTGGGATTTACCATTAACTCTATTCACATGTCTGTGACTCTGCCCTGGGGTAAGAGTTTAGAATTAATAGCAGCCTGTAACAACCTTGTTGTTATTGAGCAACGATCTATTCGACAAGTAGCCAGGGTAATAGGCAAATTAGTGGCTGCCTTTCCAGCTGCACAGTTTGGACCTTTGCATTATCAGAATTTACAACATGCAAAGGAGCAAGCACTCAAATACCATGTAGGTCATTTTAACAGACCTATGCGGCTAACAGCTGATGCTATTTCTGAATTACAATGGTGGACGACCAATATTCGGCATTGCTTCAGTAACATTTTAGTCAGCAAACCTTCAGTTATATTACAAACTGATGCTAGTGCTCAAGGATGGGGAGCTACTAATACCATCTCCAGTTGCGGTGGCAGATGGGATGTGCATGAATCATCATTTCTTCAGTCACATGGTATTAACTATTTAGAGATGCTGGGAGCATTCTATGGGCTGAAGGCTTATTGTGCGAATATGCATCATCTGCATGTTCAACCAGATTAACAACACCACAGCGGTGGCATATATTAATCACATGGGTGGAATCAAGTCAGTATCCTGTGATAATTTGGCTAACCTTATTTGGCACTGGTGTATTGTAAGAAGCATTTGGATTTCAGCTACCTACCTGCCAGGTAGGCTCAATATAGTGGCGGACACCAGGTCACGGAAATTTAATGACAACACAGAATGGATGTTGGATCATAAAGTGTTCACCGACATTATTCCTTGGTATGGAACGCCAGATATTGATTTATTTGCATCCAGGCTTAATCACCAGTTACCAAAGTATGTTGCATGGGAGCAAGACCCAGGGGCAGTGGTGATGGATGCATTCAGGACTCAAAGCGACTTTGAGTCCTGAAAAAGCGCTATATAAATAAAATGTATTATTATTATTATTCTCGCTACACTGGGGAGGAATGTTCTTCTATGCATTCCCTCCATTTTGCCTCATCATTCGAGTCTTTCTAAAGATCCAGCAAGATTCCGCGTCAGGCATTTTGGTAGTGCCTGACTGGCCTACACAGCCATGGTTCCCATTGATACTGGGAATTATATCAGAGCCTTTTATGGCCATTCCCAAACGCAGTAATCTGCTGGTTCACCCTGTGACTGGGGAGAGCCATCCATTACATGATCAAATCAATTTGTTGATTTGCAGACTCTGAGGAGACCTTTCTTAGGGCTCGGACTGTCAGATCAAACTATGGACGTGATCACTGCGGCTTGGAGAGATAGCACCAAGAAGCAGTACATCTCCTATATCAAGAGATGGGAAACGTTCTGTTCGCAGTCCAACATCACATTTGACACGGCACGTGGGATGGATGTCTTGGAATTTCTGTACAATCTATTTTTTGACAAGAGATTGAGTTACAGTGCCATTAATTGTGCCATTGTCGTCATACTTGTTGCTGGGATCGGGACACCACGCTGTTGGGTCTCACCCGCTGATATCTAGGTTCATGAAGGGTATCTTCAACACTAATCCCCCCAGGTCAAGGTACTCGGAGATATGGGATGTCAACCTGCTTCGGCGGTGGGCTCCAGCTACATCCCTGTCACTGGTCAAACTCACTTTTAAAGTGGTTATGCTCATGGCACTGGTTTCGGCGCAACGGGTCCAGTCGTTGCATAAACTGCAACTAGACACAATAGTTACATCTGCCAGTAAAATAACATTTTATGTGCATGACTTAGTCAAGCAGAGCAGACCAGGGGCATCAGGTCTCCAATTAGAGTTTATGGCATACCCCGTGGACATGCGGTTGTGTGTGGTCACACATCTACAACAGTTTATTAAGGCCACAAAAAGTCTCAGAGGCACTGAACTAGCAGTGTTTGTTAGTTATAAAAAACCTCACAAGAGGGTGTCACTGCAGACCATCTCGAGGTGGTTAAGACAGGTTTTGGCTTGTGCAGGTGTGGACACTTAACCAGGGCTGCAACAACATCAGCAGCGCGGGTTTTGGAGGTTCCACTGGACCACATCCTAGCAGCGTCGGGATGGTCAAATGAGAGAACTTTCCAAACTTTTTATAACAAACCCATTGCCAGGCCGGGGGTGTTTGCCAACTCAATTTTAAGTTCTGTTTTATAATTTACCCCGGATGTGAGGGGTCACTATTATTTACATATATATCATTTTGTTTAATAAAAAGCATCAGCATGCTTTAACTCTATGTCATGTCTGAATGCATTGTGATTTTCACTCATCTTTGGTCAACTAATGCAGTGTGTTGCATGGACTCGTGTTCACGACATGAAATCACAGAGCTTTGAAATCTTCACGTAGTCACTCACATGACTCCAAAGTAAAATAGTAAGATTAAACGAGAACTTACCAGTTTGAAGTTTGATCTTTATTTTATGAGGAGTTACGATGAGGGATTACGTGCCCTCTGCTCCCAACCCTCTCTCATAAAAGTCAGCTGGTAGTTCTAGTTTCTCGAATCTTCCTATATTCAGTTCAACAACTGTTATCTGTGATTTCACACCGCTGCTTTGAAGGTTGACGCGCATGCGGGCTGGCGGGCTTCTTCATGTAATCCCTCATCGTAACTCCTCATAAAATAAAGATCAAACTTCAAACTGGTAAGTTCTCGTTTAATCTTACTATTTTCCTGGTCATCCAAGCTTCCTTACGCTCACCTGCCTTGCCCTTCACGCTAACAAGAACGTGCATGTCCTGGACTCTTGTCAGCACACTCGAGCGAGTTTCTGTCTCATACCCTCAAAGTTGGCCTTGCCCCGATTTAGAATTTTAACTTGTGAACCCACTCTGTTTCTATCCATAACTATCTTCAACCTAATAGTACAGTGGTTGCTGGTCTCAAAAGGCTCATCCATGAACACTTCATCCACTTGCCCCTCCCAATTTTCTAAGAATAGATCAAGCGTTGCCCTCTCCCATGCAGGGCCCTCTACATATTGTCTGAGGAAAATTTCCTGAACACATTTAACAAATTCTACCCCGTCCAAACCTTTTGCACTATGACATTCCCAGTCAATATTGAGAGAGTTAAAATCCCCTACAATGACAACCTTATTAGACCTGCAGCTGTCTGCAATCTCCTGGCATATTTGTTCTTCTAATTCCCATTGACTATTTGGGGGTCTGTTGTACAGTCCCAACAAGGTGATTATCCCTTTCTTATCTCTCAGGTCCACCCATATAGCCTCACTGGACTATAGCATCTCTGACCACTGCCGTGACATCCTCCTAAATCCATAGAGCAACACCGCCTCTTCTTATACCCTACCTCTATCTCTCTTGACGCATCTGTACCCTGGAACATTAGGCCGTCTGTCCCTCTCTTAACCAGGTTTCCGTAATGGCTGCAACATCCCAGTCGCTCGTACCTATCCACGTCCTGAGTTCATCTGCCGTCAGATCTCCTGCATTAAAATAGGTGCAATTCAAACTAACAGTCCTTCCTTGCTCCTTGCCTTTCTCCCTCATGTTCTATCTACTAAACTTTCTTTCATCACCATTATCATCCAGATTGACTTCCAGCCTCTCACCTGCCTTTGTCCTGCACAGGATCCTACCCCCCTGCCAATATAGTTTAAATCCACCCGTGATAACAGAAGCAAAACTGAAAATGTAGGAAATACTCAGAAGGTTGACCAGCATCCATGGGCAGAGAAACAGGGCTAATATATCTGGTCAACGACCCTTCATTAGAGATCAGAATAGTTTGGAATCAAGTACATTTAAATTACAGGTAAGCGGAAAGGTAAGTGATGGAGAGAACAAATGAAACGTAGGCAATAGGGTGGAGAACAAGAAAGATGGAATGATATAAGTGGTTGTGGTGTGGACCGAGTGAGGCTGGTGAAGCTGCTCCTGTTCTTGTTAGACACAAAATGCTGGAGAAACTCAGAGGGTGAGGCAGCATCTCTGGAGCGAAGGAATAAGTGATGTTTCAGCTCGAGACCCTTCTTCAGACTGAATGAATAAATGAATGAAAGATATGCAAAGAAGTAACAATGATAAAGGAAACAGGCCATTGTTAGCTGTGTGGTAGTTGAGAACGTGTATAGGGCCTGTCCCACTTTGCGATTTTATGGGCGACGATGGCCGTCAGTGACCGACGCCCGATGTCGCCTGAAAACCGTCAAGTATTACGACAAATGCAACACAGCTGCGTCCAGATACGTCACTCCGCGTCACCATGCGTCACCAATTTCCACGCGTCACCATGGGACAGGGCACGCATCACCACGCGTCACCATAGGGCAGCATGCGACAGCATACGGCAGCATAGGACAGCCCCTGTGATGTCGCAGCCATCAAGCGGCGTCAATGTACATCCACCCGCGACACATTATGGCAAGGTTGCGTCATCTGGAGCGCGTGACGTCATTTGATTAACCAGCTTCCCTATAAAAGGGGACGCGCTGCGACGCATCTTGACGCATCATGATGCATGACAACGTACGGGGGACACGTGGTGATGCACGGTGATGCAAAATAAATTAACTTAGGCAATGACCGTGCGTCACCATGAGTCACCACGCGTCACCCGTACGTCATCGTGCGACAGGGCGCACGACATGATAAGACACGCAGATGTCACGCAAGGATTTTGAACATTCCAAAATCCTGGGGCGGCAGGGAGACACCACGCGTTACCACACCTCACTACATGTGTCACGCCGCGTCACGACCCGACCACGACCCGACCACGACGCGACAACCTCTTTTTAGGCTGTCGCCTGAAATGTCGCCCAAGTGGGACAGGCCCTTTACAGACAATGAGACTCAACAAGACAACTTTAAAGCTGGTACGATTTGGGTGAGGGAGGGATGGAGGGAGAGGGAATGCAAGCATTCCTTGAAGTTAGAGAAATCAACATTCATACCACTGGGTTGTAAGCTGCCCCAGTGAAATACGAGATGGTTCCTCCAATATGCGTTTGATCCTCACTGTGACAATGGAGAAGGCCTAGGACAGAAAGGTCAGTGTGGGAATAGGAAGGGGAATTAAAGTGTTTGGCAACCGGGAAATCAGGTAGGTCCAGGCGGACTGAGCGAAGGTGTTCAGCGAAACAATCGCCCAGTCTACATTTGTCTGAGCTTTCAGTTGTTTGACACCTTAATCCTTTGGATATCACCTGCTCTGATTTCTCTGTCTATGGCCTCTTATATTGTTGAAACTAAGTTCAACGAAGCTCTAAGGAGTGTTTCATATTTTGATGGGACACATAACAGCTCTCAGGACTCAATGAATTCAACAATTTCAGATATTTCCAGGTTATATCAGAAGTGGACAGTTCTCCTTGAGTAAACGTTTGGCATGATCAACACTCACTATGTCACAGGCATCCCCTTTTTTCTCTTCAATCCTCTCCCTTCTCTGCAACTTAAAATATTTGTGATTTCTAACTTTTCTTGGATGTAATAAAATGTTTGCTCTTTCGTAGATGCTGTATTTTCATCTTTTTCTGTATTTATTTCCAGCATGGGCTCTACTTTGCTTCTAGGTTGGGGTCACAGACTTTCTCTCTGCCCAGAGGTTAAAAGCCTGAATTAATTAATTATTCATAATACTTGCGCAGGTGAAACAGGCAAAGAAGGGGGTGTGGAGAATGATTGCCACGATCAGCTGCTTTATGGCTTAAAGCAAATCACCCCATCATGTCTGGCACACAGTTTGAATTGTGTAGGAAGGAACTGCAGATGCTGGTTTAAACCGAAGATAGAAAAAAGGCAAAAAGCTGGAGTAACTCAGCGGGACTGACAGCATCTCTGGAGAAAAGGAATAGGTGACGTTTCGGGTCGAGACCACTGCTCAGTCCGCCTGGACTTACCTGATCTCCCGGTTGTCGAACACTTTAATGCCCCTTCCCATTCCCACACTGACTTTTCTGTCCTCGGTCTCCTCCATTGTCAGAGTGAGGCTAAATGCAAATTGGAGGATCAGCATCCCATATTTTGCTTGGACAGCTTACAACCAGGGGTGTGAATATTGATTTCTCTAACTTCAAGTAACCCTTGATTCCCACCCTCTCCATCCCTCCCCCACCCAAGTCATACCAGCTTCAAAGTCGACTTGTTGAGTCTCATTCAATGAGTCTGTACCCGTTCTCACCTAGTAAACAGCTAACAATGGCCTGTTTCCTTTATCATCGTTACTTTTTTGCATATCTTTCATTCTGTTCTATATGTCTCTCCATCACCGTCTACATCTCCCGTTTCCCTCTCCCCAACTCTCAGTCTGAAGAAGGGGCTCGATCCGAAACGTCACCTATTCCTTTCCTCCAGAGATGCTGCCTGACCCGCTGAGTTACTCCAGCTTTTTGTGTCCATACACAATTTGAATTAGTCAACAGAGATAACTGATGGGCTGAAGAGAACATGGCTTCATTAAAGGTAAAAATTCACGATCCTAATGCAATAGATAAGTTCCCAGTGATTTGCCTAATTTGCCATTATGACTGCAGTCTGTGCCACTTTAGGAAGCAACTGTTCTTTTCCTGTCATTTTATCAACTTTTGCAATCGGATAACAGAGACAGGTAACAAGCTCTCTCCCAGGCCCTAGGGTGATACCAGAGAGAACAAAGTGTACGTGGCCTGTATATCACAGGAACACCCAAACCCAGGAGGCTGTAATAAAGATAAGGCAGGCAGAAACGGGATACCCCATGATAATGGATCAGTGCTGCAGATGCTGCTGATATTAAACCATGACAATTCACAGGAAGTAAAACAATCTGCTTTCTGTTCCCAAATACATTAACGGAGATTTATATTATATCCCCTGAACCAAGCTAAAATTATATAAAGCATTGAAATGAACAGGGCTTCAGAGCAATATAGCAGCAATAGTTGCTGAAGTATGTTGTTAAAAAGAAATCTTGTTATCTCACAATTTCAGATGCTTTCATAAGCTAGAGCCAGCTTGTTTCCACACTTGTTCTGAAGCTTGGTACTGTAATCACTCGGCACCCGAGTCCACATGGATAGGTTTGTAGTTCATTTAATTTCCAGTTCAAGTGTCCTTTGTGCCGATATATGCTGCGTGCACAGTGACAATATTCCTTGCAAGAGTATTGTTGGGGAAAGGTTCATGACAGCAGCACGGATGCATGAAGGTGCAAATAAAGGTTACAGAAGTGCCTGGGAGTGGAACAAACTTCAACTGACTGGGAAGAGGGTTTTGTAAATTCAGGGAGGAAATATTATTTAAAATAGTCTTGTACATGATTATCCACATTTAGAATCTAGAGTATATCATGAATATCACTTGTCTTCAGAAAACTGCATTTATTTAAACATAATTAGAGATTTCAAAACACCTGTTTTTACAGCGCTCTTGCATTAACTGATAAAGCGTGAATGTGGAATTACACAAACACTAAATCTGATTCATTTATACGTGAAAATTACTATTTTCAACAATTAGCAGAATTTCATTGCAACTATTCAGCTATAAAATATATTAATCAATTTACCTTTCTCTCAAATTTTCAACTAATTTCATTTCAGCAATTGCTTTGAAAAGTGTTCAGCGATTGTATTCAGATGCAGGTTACTCATTTTATGAATTTCTATTAATTTACAGATAATTAAAAAACATTAGACTTTGCAAGAAAACCATTGAATGGGGTAACTACTACTCAGATAGAGGCAAAGTAACTTCAGTGTTAGCAAATAGTATATCCAACAGGGATGGACATGTTTACAACAATATAGAGAGTCATAGAGTGATACAGTGTGGAAACAGGCCCTTCTGCCCAGCACGCCCACACTGGCCAACATGTCCCAGTTACACTAGTCCCACCTGCCTGCGTTTGGTCCATAACCCTCCAAACTTGTCCTATCCATGTAAGGATGACACGTCGTCATTAAATGCAGATGAGGTGCTGGAAAACTGGAGGATGGCAAATGATGTGCCTCATTTTAAGAAGGGCTGCAGGGAAAAGGTTGGGAACTACAGGCCAGTGAGCCTGATATCTGTGGACGGAAATTTACCAGAGTGTATTCTGAGGGATAAGATATAGGTGCATTTGGATGGACAAGGGCTGATTAGGGATAGTCTGCACGGTTTTGTACTGGGAGATCGTATCTCAAGAATATGATTCTTTTTTGAAGATGTGACCAAAATGATTGATGAGGGCAGATGTTATATACTTGGTTTTCAGTAAGGCATTTGACAAGGTTCCGCATGGTAGATTGCTCTGGAAGGTTAGAGGGCATGGGATCCAAGGAGAGGCAGTCGACTAGAGAGAAAATTGGTTTCATGGAAGGAAGCAGAGGGTGATGGTGGAATGTTGTTTTTTGGAAAGGGGGCCTGTGACAAGTGGTGTGCCTTAGGGTTCGGTGCTGGGCCCATTGCTGTTTGTCATCTATATCAATTATTTGGATGAGAATGTACAAGGCATGATTAGCAAGTTTGCAGATGGCACTAAAGTGGGTGGTACTATAGATAGTGAAGATGGTTGGTCAATAATTGCTGTAGGATCTTGATCAGTTGGGCAGGTGGGCTGAGGAATGTTTGATGGAATTTAATACAGAGAAGTGCGAGGTGTTGGATTTTGAGAAGTCTAACAAAGGTAGGACCCACACAATAGGGCTCTGGGAAGTGTTGTAGAGCAGAGGGATCTAGGAATGCAGGTATATAGTTCCTTGAAAATGGCATCACAGGTGTATATGGTAGTCAAGAAGGCTTTTGGTACATCGGCCTTCAACAGTCGAAGCATTGAGTATAGAAGTTGGGCAGTAATGGTATGGTTGTATAAGACATTGGTGAAGCCACATTTAGAGCCACATTTGTATTTAATTTTGGTCACCATGCTTTAGGAAATAAGTTGTTAAGCTGGAAAGGGTGCAGAGAAGATTTACAATAATATTGCCAGGATTCGAGGGCTTGACCTGTGCAGGCTAGGACATTAGAATTGTGTTCTGATTTGGTCACCATGTTTTAAGAAAGATATTGTCAAGCTGGAAAGGATGCAGAAAAGATTTACGAAGTTATTTCCAGGACTCGAGGGCCTTAGCTATAGGGAGAAGATGAGCAGGCTAGGATTTTATTCCTTGAAGCACAGGAGGATGAGAGGTGATCTTAAAGAAGTGTACAAGATCATGAGAGGAATAGATTGTGTAAATGCTGAGTCTTTTGCCCAGGGAAGAGGATTCATGAACAAGAGGACATAGGTTTAATGTGAGGGGGGAAAATAATTAACAGGAACCTAACTTCTCTTACGCAAAAGATGGCGGGTATATGGAATAAAGTGTTGGAGGAGGCAGTTGAGGCAGTTGAGGCAGGTTTAAGAAACATTTGGACAGGTACATGGATAGAATAGGTTTAATGATTCAATTATCCTTTATTGTCACATGTACCTAGGTACAGTACAGCGAAATTCTTTGTTTTTGCATAAAATACACAAAGAGTTGCCACGTTTCTGCACTGACTAAAGGACCTGTCCCACTAACGTGATTTTTTCAGCGACTGCCACCACCCGTCATAGTCGCAGCAGGTCCCCGAAAAAGTTGAAAATTTTCGGCAACCTGCTGCGACTATGACGGGTGCCGGCAGTCCCTGAAAAAATTGGGTAAGTGGGACAGGCCCTTAAGTTACAAAAGTACTCATTAGAGTCATATTGGTCCCTCTGTTCTCCACGGTCCCACCGCCGGGTTCTCAGTGATTCTCCCACCGCCGGGTCCCTCTTTGTTCGGCCCATCCTCAACTAGACTGCTCACTCCACAGCCTGCCCTCAGCCCGACTGCCTGGTCGATCAGCTCCACAGCACAACCTGGGAGCTTCCAGATTTAGAGTGTGGTGGGCCCAAGAAGGGCAGATGGGACCAAGTTGGGCCGAGGGGCCTGTTTCCATGCTGTATGACTCTATGATTACATGACCCAAGTAGAACATATGCATGTAACGTTAAAATGGGAAATACCCATATTTCTTTTCTTTTTTGAAAAGATAGACATTAGACTATTAGACTTTAGACCTTAGAGATACAGCACAGAAACAGGCCGTTTGTCCCACCGAGTCCCCACCAACCAGCGATCAACCCGTACGCTAACATTACACTTGCTATTGAGGGAGTGCAGCGTAGGTTTACAAGGTTAATTCCCGGGATGGCGGGACTGTCATATGCTGAGAGAATAGAGCTTGTACACTCTGGAGTTTAGAAGGATGAGAAGGGATCTCATTGAAACATATAAGATTGTTAAGGGCTTGGACACATTAGGGGCAGGAAACATGTTCCCAATGTTGGGGGAGTCCAGAGCCAGGGGCCATAGTTTAAGAATAAGGAGTAAGCCATTTAGAACGGAGACGAGGAAACACTTTTTCTCACAGACAGTAGTGAGTCTGTGGAATTCTCTGCCTCCGAGGGCGGTGGAGGCCGGTTCTCTGGATGCTTTCAAGAGAGAGCTAGATAGAGCTCTTAAAAATAGCGGTTAGGGGATATGGGGAGAAGGCAGGAACGGGGTACTGATTGGGGATGATCAGCCATGATCACATTGAATGGCGGTGCTGGCTCGAAGGGCCAAATGGCCTACTCCTGCACTTATTGTCTATTGTCTTTTGTCTATTGTCTTACACACTGGGGACAATTTTACCAAAACTAATTAGCCTACAAATCTGTAAGTCTTTGGAATGTGTGAGGAAACTGGAGCACCTGGAGAAAACCCACACGCTGTAAGACAGCAACTCTACCGCTGCGCCACCGTGCCAACTTCTGAAAGATGTCCTATACGATTTGTCTGAAATCATAATTCTACACAGGTAAAATTTATTTAATGAAAAATAATTAAAATGTAACCTCTAACCTCACTCCTAGAATTGTGGCCAACCATTTTATTAAATCTTATTAAATATTATTTTGGAAAGGAGAAAAATTATGCAGTGAACCAATATGGTAACATTTTAAAGAATTTTAGAAAAGTCTGGTATTAAATTTACATAGATATGCAGATAGGAAGATAGACACAAAATGCTGGAGTAACTCAGCGGGACAGGCAGCATCTCTGGAGAGAAGGAGTGGGTGGTGTCAGACTGAAGAAGGGTATCGACCCGAAACATCACCCATTCCTTCTCTCCGGAGATGCTGCCTGTTCCGCTGAGTTCCTCCAGCACTTTGTATCTATCTTCGGTTTAAACCAGCACCTGCAGTTCCTTCCTACACATGTAGATAATAAGGGTTTAGAGGGCTGTGGGCCAAACACAGGCAAATGGAACTAGGCCAATATATCAACTTGATTTGTATGGGCAAAGTGGGCCAAAGGGCCTGTTCCTGTACAGTACAGCTCTATAACTCTAAGACACTGATCACATAACACTAAGTCACCTGTATCATAAAATAGAGTTGAAGGTGAGATTAATAATACTTCTGCATGAAATAACTTCAAAGAAAATGTAGCTGAAGAATTTAACAGTGGCAAATTTAAAACATAATGCATTGCTTTTAGACTGTTTTCATATTGTGAAGAGAAACAAAAATACAATTAACCTTTTCAGTTTCTCAGACGCAATGAAAATGTTATTAAAATTAACTGTTAGATTAACATGGATTCAAGAACAATAGAGCATGCAAACCTTTCAAGAGAAGCAATCCATTAATCATGGCAGCATCTTAGAGTAATTGCAATGAGCCGACATGCAAGACATGAAGCTTGTGAATGAAATATATGAGTGATGCATTTGGAATAAATAAGCCCACGTGAAATCCTAAAATAATGCAAATGACAGGATATTAGTGATTGTAATATGTGATAATTAGTGATAATTTTTCAAAACTCTTTAGATTCTGGAGTAGTTCCTGAGGATTGGAGGGTAGCAAACGTAACCCCACTTTTTAAGAAGGGAGGGAGAGAGAAAACGGGGAATTACAGACCAGTTAGTCTAACATCGGTAGTGGGGAAACTGCTAGAGTCAGTTATTAAAGATGGGATAGCAGCACATTTGGAAAGTGGTGAAATCATTGGACAAAGTCAGCATGGATTTACGAAACGTAAATCGTGTCTGACGAATCTTATAGAATTTTTCGAGGATGTAACGAGTAGAGTGGATAGGGGAGAACCAGTGGATGTGTTGTATCTGGACTTTCAGAAGGCTTTCGACAAGGTACCACATAAGAGATTAGGATACAAACTTAAATCACACGGTATTGGGGGTTCAGTATTGATGTGGATAGAGAACTGGCTGGCAAACAGGAAGCAAAGAGTAGGAGTAAACGGGTCCTTTTCACAATGGCAGGCAGTGACTAGTGGGGTACCGCAAGGCTCAGTGCTGGGACCCCAGTTATTTACAATTTATATGAATGAGCTGGATGAGGGAATTGAAGGCAACATCTCCAAGTTTGCGGATGACACTAAGCTGGGGGGCAGTGTTAGCTGTGAGGAGGATGCTAGGAGACTGCAAGGTGACTTGGATAGGCTGGGTGAGTGGGTAAATGTTTGGCAGATGCAGTATAATGTGGATAAATGTGAGGTTATCCACTTTGGTGGCAAAAACAGGAAAGCAGACTATTATCTAAATGGTGGCCGATTAGGAAATGGGGAGATGCAGCGAGACCTGGGTGTCATGGTACACCAGTCATTGAAAGTAGGCATGCAGGTGCAGCAGGCAGTGAAGAAAGCGAATGGTATGTTAGCTTTCATAGCAAAAGGATTTGAGTATAGGAGCAGGGAGGTTCTACTGCAGTTGTACAGGGTCTTGGTGAGACCACACCTGGAGTATTGCATACAGTTTTGGTCTCCAAATCTGAGGAAGGACATTATAGCCATAGAGGGAGTGCAGAGAAGGTTCACCAGACTGATTCCTGGGATGTCAGGACTTTCATATGAAGAAAGACTGGAAAGACTTGGCTTATACTCGCTAGAATTTAGGAGATTGAGAGGGGATCTTATAGAAACGTACAAAATTCTTATGGGGTTGGACAGGCTAGATGCAGGAAGATGCAGGTCACAGCTTAAGGATAAGGGGGAAATCCTTTAAGACTGAGATGAGGAAAAACTTTTTCACACAGAGAGTGGTGAATCTCTGGAATTCTCTGCCACAGAGGGTAGTTGAGGCCAGTTCATTGGCTATATTTAAGAGGGAGTTAGATGTGGCCCTTGTGGCTAAGGGGATCAGGGGGTATGGAGAGAAGGCAGGTACAGGATACTGAGTTGGATGATCAGCCATGATC
>CM075984.1:3576834-3690374 GCA_038087875.1 Malacoraja senta | reverse complement strand
TGAGGAAAAACGTTTTCACACAGAGAGTGGTGAATCTCTGGAATTCTCTGCCACAGAGGGTAGTTGAGGCCAGTTCATTGGCTATATTTAAGAGGGAGTTAAATGTGGCCCTTGTGGCTAAGGGGATCAGGGGGTATGGAGAGAAGGCAGGTACAGGATACTGAGTTGGATGATCAGCCATGATCATATTGAATGGCGGTGCAGGCTCGAAGGGCCGAATGGCCTACTCCTGCACCTATTTTCTATGTATCTATGTATCTATGTAAATATTGGAATTTGAAATAAAATCTGAAGAAGCAATACAGAATAGTCCAGAATAGATTCATTAGACACCCCGCAAAAGCAGAGTCAAGACAGGAGGATGTTTTAGATCGAAGATAGGCACAAAAATTGGAGTAACTCAGCGGGTCAGACAGCATCTCTGGAGAAAAGGAATAGGTGATGTTTTCAGATGACTTTTCAGTCTGAAGTAGGGTCTCGACCAAAAACGTCGCCTATTCTTTTTCTCCAGAGATGCTGTCTGTCCCGCTGAGTTACTCCAGCTTTTTATGTCTATCTTCAGTTTAAACTGGCATCTGCAGTTCCTTCCTATACATACTGTTTTAGATCCTTTGTTGTTCTTAAAAGATATCCTGTTTTTGGTTCTTTCACTTTGAGCAGTTTTGAATGAGGTACTATTTTCATGAAAATGGGGGACTGTGATTAGCCAATCAAGAGATTTTTTTAAAATGTAAAACATTACATTTATTCAGCAAATGGACGTTGCCTCTCTTTTGTGTAATTGTTGTCAAAATTCTAATGAAAGCGTCACTAGTGCAGATAGACACAAAATGCTGGAGTAACTCAGCGAGACAGGCAGCATCTCTGGAGAGAAGGAATGGGTGACGTTTTGGGTTGAGATCCTTCTTCAGACTTCAGACATCGTCACAAATGCAGCTTTTTGTTTTATTCCACAACTGGGCTGTACTATATTCAGTCCACTAGCCATGATCTCCATTGCTTGTACTCATCTGGGCCATATGTGAGGTCCTGATGCACTGACTAATTCTGCAGTAACAAAGCATCCAGCATGGGCTCAGCTAGCAGAGTATTGGATCTCCACACCCGAATACATAGAATACCTGACAGGGAATTTACTTTTTAAACACGAGTTACGCCAACAGCAATGTAGTGAAAAGCTTGGATAGAGTGGATGTGGAGAGGATGTTTCCACTAGTGGGAGAGTCTAGGACTAGAGGTCATAGCCTCAGAATTGAAGGATGTTCCTTTAAGAAGGAGATGAGGAGCAATTTCTTTAGTCAAAGGGTGGTGAATGTGTGGATTTCTTTGCCGCAGACTGTGGAGACAATCAATGGATATTTTTAATGCAGAGATAGATAGATTCTTGATTAGTATGGGTGCCAGGGGTTATGGGGAGAAGGTGGGAGAATGGGGTTAGGAGGGAGAGATTGGGAGGGAGGGATCAGCAATGAATGAATGGTGGAGTAGACTTGGTGGGCTGAATTGCCTAATTATGCTCCTATCACTCAGGACCTTATGACCCATGTGTCATGAAACTAGCTGAGCATCTCATCAGATTGGAGAATTCTGACAGACAGCAAACTAGGAGGTAATGAATTATTATTTATACTGTTTAAAACAGAAAGATTAAAGACAGTGCATAAACATAGTTTAAGGAAGTAGATGAATTACCAATAACTTTTTTTAAATCTACAATTTATGTTTATTATTTTAAAAGTTTTGGAAATGTTTTATTCATGTTGCTGCTGGATATAAACTACACTCCTGCATCGCCAAAGACATTGTTCAGTAATGTAGACACCGTCTGAAGAGGGGTCTCAACCTGAAACGTCACCTATCCATGTTCTCCAGGGATGCTGCTTGAACTGCTGAGTTACTCCACTACTTTATGTCCTCTGATGTTGTTCAGTAATTATTGGTTAACATACTATTGAAAATGCCATTGCATCTCACTCATTAGGGTGTAATAGTCGCAGTTTTATAAATAACATCAGAACGGGCGGCACGGTGACGCAGCGGTAGAGTTGCTGCCTTACAGCGCTTGCAGCGCCGGAGACCCGGGTTCGACCCTGACTACGGGTGCTGTCTGTACGGAGTTTGTACGTTCTCCCCGTGACCTGCGTGGGTAATTCTCTGAGATCTTCGGTTTCCCCCCACACTCCAAAGACGTAAAGGTTTGTCGATGAATTGGCTTGCTATAAATGTAAATCGTCCCTAGTGTGTGTTGGGCAGTGTTAATGTGTGGGGATCGCTGGTCCGTGCAGACTCGGTGGACCGAAGGGCCTGTTTCCACGCTGTATCTAACCTAAACTAAATTAAACTAAACTTCTACTTTGATCATGATGGCAAGAATTGAACCATTGTGTGCTGTGGTGGGCTCAGCTCTGAAGACAGCAAGTTTCTGTGTTACAGTCTTTTAACTACAGATGTGCAGGTGTTTAAATAAATCGTATCTCCGAGAAATACCCACAAACACTTGCTTTCTTGTTTTATCGCACCATTTCCCCACCCTGATGAATTTATTGCACAATTTGCGCATAAGTGACCATGTCCTTGTTTTACCAATAGGTCCCAGTCCAATGTGTCATTGTTAGTGTCACCTCAGCTCGTTGCTTGGTCTGGTGAAAGCAGATCGTTAACACTGCTCGTACAAGGCAGCCTCATGTGATTAATCACTTAGTGATTAATACCTTCACTTCTCCTAGATTGTTGCTATTTTCTAAGACTCTGTTATCAAGCACTCAGCTTACAATTCTTCTGTAACTTCAGTCATAGAGTCACAGTCAGAACGTCATTCGGCACAGAAACAGACCCTTCAGCCCAAATTGTCCGTGCCAACTAAAGGGCCTGTCCCACTGCGAGGACCTAATTCGCTAGTTTAGAAGAGTTTGCCCGCGACTCACACTCGTAGCATGGTCGACACGAGGTCCTAGGAGGTCTTTGTAACTCTCCTTCATGCTCGAGAGTAGTCGCCGCGTACTCGAGGCCTCAGTTAGGTTGCAGCTTTTTTTTTAGCAAGCTGAAAAATGCCCGCGAGTAAAAAAAGGTTGCCATGGAAAAAAATCTATATTTTTTTACCCATAGGTTTAGTCGAGGTAGGTTGTAGTAGGTCGCAATGCTATCGTAGGTAATCGAGGGTAGTCAAAGGTAATCAAAGGTAGTCAAAGGTAATAGCTTGTTGATAAAAAAAAAGGTAAGTAAACCGACTGGTAATGTTAAATGCCCGCTAAACTTTATTAAAAGTTGTCTGGCTTCTTAAAAGTGTCTCCACACCTTCTCCCCCCCCCCCTTCTCCCCCCTTCTCCCCCCTTCTCTCCCCTTCTCTCCCCTTCTCTCCCCCTCTCTCCCCTTCTCCACCCCCCCCCCCCCCGCGCTCTCTAAAGGACTTACCGTACACTGTGCCAGCCGTCTTTTACCTTCCTGTTCATCGCGGGTGTGAATTTCAGACAGCGCTCCCCCGCTTTCCCTGGCCACCGCCTTCGCGATGTGTGTGTGTGTGTGTGTGTGTGTGTGTGTGTGTGTGTGTGTGTGTGTGTGTGTGTGTGTGTGTGTGTGTGTGTGTGTGTGTGTGTGTGTGTGTGTGTGTGTGTGTGTGGTGTGGGTGTGGGTGTGTGTGGGTGTGTGGGTGGGTGCGTGCGTGTTTGATCCGGCTCGTGGTTTTTCAGGCGAGTGCCCTCGAGTTTGAACGTTGAAGACAGTCGCTGAAAAGTCGCGTTAGTGGGACAGGCCCTTAAGGTGCCCGTCTAAGCAAGTTCCATATCCCTTCAAACCTTACTCTCCATGGACCTGTCCAAGCTTCTTTTAAATGTTATAGTACCTGCCTCAACTACCTCCACTGGCATTCCATTCCATCTACACACAACCCTCCAAGTGAAAGTGTTGCACATACAACTTAATGAAACAGTCTACATCTTCCGTGGGATGCTTTAAAACATTAAAATCATATCGACTCTAGGTACAATGTTCTGCTTTCTTTACCAAATGCTTGCCAGCAAAGGCAGGATACAGACAATGGCCAATGTGCAGACTATTGAGTCAACATCATTCATCAAATACCTATTTTCCTATCTTTCAAGAGACAAAATCCTATTTTGTTACACTAAATTTCATCTACTACATATCCATCAAAGCACAACTATTGTCTGGACCTAAACAGTTATTTATTTTTCCCCAAGTTAGGTACACTGTACACTTTTATTTGTTCCTTTTAGGACATAGAATAACACTGCACAGGAATGTGCCCCATTCAAACTCCGGCGCTCTAGAAAAAAACAATCCAAGCTTATCCAAACCCTCCTTGTAGCTGAAACCCACTAATCCAGACAGCATTCTAGTAATCCTCCTCTGCACCCTCTCCAAAGCCTCCACATCCTTCCTGTAATGTGTGCATGCAATAATCCAAATGTGGCCGAACCAAAGTCTTATTGAACTGCATCATAACTTCCAGACTCTTATATTCAATGCCCCTGGCAATGAAGGCAAGCATACCATATGCCTTCTTTGCCACCCTATCTACTTGTTCTGCCACCTCCAGTGAGCTATGAACTTGGACTCTGATAGCCCCCTCCTCACTCTCTGCAACTCCTCCAATTTTGGTGCTGTCAGCAAATTTACTCACCAACTCATCTACATTTACGCCCAAGTCGTTTATATATCACAAACAGCAGAGGTCTCAGCCCAGATCCCTGTGGAACTCCACTGGTCACAGACCCTAGCCAGAATATCTTCCTTCCACCACATCCCTCTGTCTTCTATGAAGACAGGGGATTCCTGACCTCTCTGCCTACTTCTGTTCCTGGTGGTCACCCAGCTATTCTCTGCCTGCACCTCAGGTCTGACCATCTTTCTAAAATTCTTCTCTCTGACTTGCTCACTCTCCAGCCAGTTTGATGCTCTCGCCTCCATCTCTGTTACACCAACAACAAGTTGCATTCCAAAACCAGGAAAAAAGCAGGAAAAATGGTCCCAATGTTGGGCGAGTCCAGAACCAGGGGCCACAGTCTTAGAATAAAGGGGAGGCCATTTAAGACTGAGGTGAGAAAAAAAAATTTCACCCAGAGAGTTGTGAATTTGTGGAATTCCCTGCCACAGAGGGCAGTGGAGGCCAAATCACTGGAAGAGAGTTAGATAGAGCTCTCGGGGCTAGTGGAATCAAGGGATATGGGGAGAAGGCAGGCACGGGTTATTGATTGGGTACGATCAGCCATGATCACAACCAATGGCGGTGCTGGCTCGAAGAGCTGAATGGCCTCCTCCTGCACCTATTTTCTATGTTTCTATGTTTCTAAAACAAACAAAACGTGTCAAAAAATGACAGACCACACTTTATCCTGCAGTCACCCCCACCAAAGGCTCCTCTTGCCAAAGCCTCCTCTTACCAACGCCTCCTCTTGCCAACGCCTCTTTGACCCAAGCCTCAATGTCCCACTCTCACTCTGGTTGCTCCACTTAAGCTACCTTCCCTTTGACAGTAGCTGTTAATTAGCTAATTAACCAAACTGTGATATATGCCTTTAAATTCTTCCCGTTCACATTCGAATCTCAACACTCGAGACTTACCAACCCTTGAGACTTGCCCTTTAATTTCTTCCTGCTCTCCCTGCAAATCCTAACAGATCATAAGATCATCAGATCATAAGTGATAGCAGCAGAATTATGCCATTCGGCCCATCAAATCTACGGCCATTCAATCATGGCTGATCTACCTCTCCCTCCTAACCCCATTCTCCTGCCTTCTCCCCATAACCCCTGACACCCTTACCTTCTGCTATCTTCTCAATTCTTACAGTCCACTGTCTATTGAAATAGATTGAAATTGTAATGAGTTTTAGATTACTTTTTCCAACTAATAAAAGCAATCAAAGTTTTTGTCCAAGAAATACACTATTTTACAATCGCTGACTTTGCACCTGTCATTTATAAATGTCTGTAAATACTTTTAACTTTTGTCTATGAACGATACCACATGAATGAAATAAACTAAATTAAAGCAGTGTGTGAGTCACAGGATACAGTGAAGTACCACTTCTATCTGTAGGTTTTATGTATCAAAGCTCCATCATCTGGAGTTTCAAATGACCATCTTCCACCACACCCTCCACACCATTAAACGTTTCCTCCACAGATCTGAGTAGTTTCTTTGTGTATGAGTGCAATCTGTGTGCATGGTCATTTTCTTTTAAAGAAAGGCAGTTTTCTGCCTGCCTAGGACATTATGTAAAATCTGTGACAAAAAAACACATGTGTTTCAGGAAATCCTCCATGGTGCTCACCTGAACATACTGAGTGGAGAACTTTGGTCTCTCTATTGGCTTGACGCTACATTAAATCATCCAGACAGGTTTTGCAAACTCTTAGCCTTCCTCTCATACTTACTTCCCCCTCAACAATTACCTTCTTCCCTTCCTCTTCACTTCCCTCCCCTCCATACCTTGTCCTTTCATCTCTTTCCTACTTTCTTTCTCTCCTCTTCAGCTTACTACCCTTGCCTTCACGTTTCCGTCATCTCCCTGTTCAACCTCCTTAGCTCGGAAGGTCTGAAAGTCCTGACCTGAAACATCATCGATTCCTTTTCTCCAGAGATGCTGTCTGCCCCGTTGAGTTACTCCAGCATTTGGTGTCTATCTCCTTAGCTCCTCTGAGCCATGAACCCTAATCTTTTTGGATTTCAATAAAACACTTCACCTTGGCACCCTGAACAACCCAAGAGTCCGACCAACATATTCATGTATTCATTCCTGTCATGCCGATTTCATGCTTGGTAAATAGAATAATCTAGAATTTAAAAGAACAGTTGTCACCATGTAACATCAAAATATGACAAGCCAAATTTTGCTTTGTTCAAAATTTCTGCTGAATATCAAAGTTCAACAAGTTACCAATTACATTAAATACTAAATACTAAATGCACTGAAGTGTTATGGAGTCATAGAGTCATAGAGTGATACAGTGTGGAAACAGGCCCTTCGGCCCAACTTGCCCATACCGGCCACCATGTCCCAGCCACGCTAGTCCCACATGCCCACATTTGGTCCATATCCCTCCAAACCAGTCCTATACGTGCACCTGTCTAACTGTTTTTGAAACTTTGAGATAGTCCCAGCCTCAACTACCTCCTCTGGCAGCTTGTTCCATACACCCACCACCCTTTATGTGAAAATGTTACCCCTCAGATTCCTATTATATCTTTTCCCCTTCACCTTGAACCTATGTCCTCTGGTTCTTGATTTACCTACTCTGGCCAAGAGACTCTTCATCTACCCAATCTATTCCTCTCATGATTTTATACACCTCTTTAAGATATTGATGTTTATTATATATATATATATATATATATATATATATATATATATATATATATAATCTATATAGATGTATATTTGTGAGTATGTGTATATACAATATACACAATGACCATTTTTTGTCTCTCTTGTTAATGATATTGTTTACAGAGTACTATGTTTACATATTCTGTTGTGCTGCTGCAAGTAAGAATGTCATTGTCCTACCTGGGACATATGACAATAAAACACTCTTGACTCTCTCTCGCTTGATGCTTGACTATATTTGTAAAGGTATTTGAAATGTGTTAAATCCAGTAGAAGATGTGAGAAAATGCTGTACACATTTAATTCCAGAAATAGTTTATCTTTCTGATGTTCACCGAACCACCCTTCCTTGGCAAATGCAATATCGAGACATGTATTCTACCATTCCTTTCAACATCCAAAGTTCTGTGTGCCCAGGAGATGGGAAGGAATTGTGGTTTGTAGTTACATTATCCGGTTTCTCTTGAGGTCAGAAAGATGTAAGATCTGACAGTGGAGGTCAAGGAAGCGTAGACCTTTGGTTTTGGCCAGAAGCTATTCATCTAATCACCCAGAGAAGACTGTCAATCATCAAATCTAGACTGCAGCTAACATCCTCGTTACATGATAAAGAAACAACACAATCTAGTTCATTAGGGTTGCAAAAACTGCATATTATTTTCCCAGTGTCACATAAAAAGCATACGTATACAGGAGCATTTAACCTATTGCCCTCATCAAGAAGCTTCAGATTTTTTTCTTTTGTAAAGGTAACAGGCAAAAATATTAAAAATATTAAATGTGTATATATCCAATTGGAATGCAGTGTATTGCTTTAATTGTTCTCTGGGAACATTGTGACAATTAGCAGTTATCACAGTGCAGAATGTTGAGCTGAATTGTGGATGCCTGCGTTTATTCAGGCAGAAAATGTAGGCACTTTGGTAAGATGACAATGGTACAATGAGAAAACAACATAATATATTGTTATTGTTCATGTCACAGAGGAAGGGTTTATGTCACTTCCTAGCTGATCTGAGTAACCAATGTTCTGAATAACAATGTACCTTGGTGAAATCTAGCTCTCGAAACAAAAACACTGAGAATAATGATTATATGTAAAGTTGCCACTTCCATGGCTCCAAGTCGCAATTCCAGCCCAGCCCAGCCCTGCTGGCTGTGGTGACTAGACATTGTCAAGATATTCAACAAGAGGGTGGCATGGTGGCGCAGCATTAGCGTTGCTGCCTTACAGCCCCAGAGACCCTGGTTCGATCCTGAGTATGGGTGCTTGTCTGTAGAGAGTTTGTATGTCCTCCCTGTGACCTGTGGGTTTTCTCCAAGGTCTTCGGTTTCCTCCCACAGTCCAAAGACGTACAGGTTTGTAGGTTAATTGGCTTGGTATAAAATGTAAAATTATCCCTACTGTGTGTAGGATAGTGTTAAGGTGCGGGCATCGCTGGTCAGTTTGGACTCGGTGGGCCGAAGGGCCTGTTTCCACGCAGTATCTCTAAACTAAACTAAACCATTAACATTTGTTGCTTTTCTTTCATCTACTTGTCTACGTTTTGTTCAGTTTTCTCCCCTTCGGCTTTCACTGCATCTCTTCTCTCATGAAGCATCTGCAGATGCTGGTTTACACCGAAGATAGACACCCAGTGGGACAGGCAGCATCTCTGGAGAGAAGGAATGGGTGACATTTGGGGTCGAGACCCTTCTACAGACATCATTCCAGGCACTTTTAAACCACTCCACTGAGATCCCCCTCCAAAAACATATTCTCATCTCTCCTCGTGAATTGCTAAGAGACATTCTCTTCATTGCACTCTGGTCTCCTCTTCCATCCATCGTCCCCAGCTTTTGTTTCCCATGGAAGCTTCCTGTATAAATAAGGGAGATTTAATTCCTTCCCTTTAATCTTCCCTTCCCTCAGATGCACTGTGATAAACACACTTTTCAGGAAAAATAGAGATGTATCTATTATTGGCTTATTGCATTTTCTGCTCACAATACAGTTCACTCTACTTCAGGTAGATCCTACACTGTGTGTATAATTGTTTGTCGATAACCTCGTAGGTCAGAGGTGGAGATTCACGGGCCGGAGCCTCGCGGGTCTACGAAGCCCGTGTCCGACAGAGCCTGGGTCGACACAGCCTGCGGCTGGGGCCTGGGTCGGTGCCACAAAGGCATTCGGAGAGGACCTGGCAGCAATAATGGAGAGGTTGGTGCGGCAGTCGTTGGTGGTGCCGACCGACGGATCAGGACGGACCACATGGACTGAGGACGCCGTTGCCGGGGGAAGGAACAAAGGGGGACCTTGCGTGGGGGGACCACCGTGATGGAGGGGGAAGAACAATAGACAATGGAGGACCTGACGTGGGGGAGGGGGAGGGGGGAGAACAAAGGGGGACCTGGTGTGGGGGTACTTTGTAAGCGCAGATTTGCAATGCCTTATGCATGCAAGCAAAGAACTTCACTGCAACTTGCCACATGTGGCAATAAAGTATTCACTTTAATTCAATTCAATTCATCATCAAGCACGATGCAAACTTACTGTCACCTGTCACTTCATTCCTTGACCACACCTGCCCTCACAGGTCCATCTTTAGCCTCCAGACCATTCCAACAAACCCTCAAAATATAGACACAAATTGCTGGAGTATCTCAGTGGGACAGGCAGCATCGCTGGATAGAAGGAATGGGTGATGTTTCAGGTCAAGGCCCTTATTCAGAGTGAGAGTCAGGGGAGAGGGAGGCACAGAGATATGGAAGGGTAAGGTGTGAAAATGAGACATCAAAGACGATGATGATCAAGGAACAAGTAGAATAGATCATTGTTAG
This sequence comes from Malacoraja senta, assembly GCA_038087875.1. Taxonomy (NCBI): domain Eukaryota; kingdom Metazoa; phylum Chordata; class Chondrichthyes; order Rajiformes; family Rajidae; genus Malacoraja; species Malacoraja senta. The sequence goes on along the minus strand of CM075984.1, from coordinate 3,680,205 downwards.
CTGGAGGAATGTGACAACGAAGCATACAAAGATAAAATTAAATCAGCAAGACAATCAGACTAGGAGAACTAGAATGGGAGGAGGGATGGAGAGGGAGGATTACTTGAAGTTAGAGAAGTCAATGTTCATACCGCTGGGGATGTAAACTGCCCAAGCAAAATATGAGGTGCCTTTCCTCCAATTTGCGTTGGGCCCATATGTAGGAATAGAATGTCATCTTTCGAATAGCTATATTACAAAATCAACAATAGTTCAATAGTTTCTAATAGTAATTGTGCTCTTTCCATTTGTTTTCCCTCCATCTTTTATCTGTGATTCCTTATTTATGCAATTTCCCTCCCCTTTTTATCTTGCACCATCAGACGTCCACTTATTGAAGCTCTGCTCCCTTCCACTGAATCCATCCTTACTCTGCATCTTTAAACTTGTTCCATCATTAAACTTCTCTGCATTCTGATGAAGAAAGATTGGGCTGAAACGTGAATTCTCCACTGGGGTTGCCTGGCATGCAGTGTATTTGCAGCATTGCAATGTCTATTGGTCAATTTTTACCTGCATTTTGTTGTAAATTTACCCCAAATCATTAAATACTTGAGATATAATGGTGTGGAAAGTTAGATTTATGCAACATCTTCTCTGAATGATACACTGTTAGAACAATAGATCTTAGGTTGAAGACTCCTGAATCCAATTTGCAGTTGCACTCATCAGGATAGAAAGAAAAGAGAGACTTTATTTTCTATAACAACTTTCACGTTTGCTTCAGAATATATCAAAAGACTTTACAACTATAAATTTGATTTAAGAAGAATTTAACTGTCATACTGTAGCAAATATGTCAGTCCATTTGTTCACAGAAACGTCCCATAATCAATATTGCAATTACAATATATTCAGCTGACTATTCCTGTTCCGTTGATTAAAGGGGAAATATCTGATAGGACATTGGAAATAGTTCTCCTATAATGGCACTTTTACAATAGTCCTTACTGTCTCCTCCCCTTCTCAGCTCTCCCTCAGCCCTCTGGCTCCTCCTCTTCCTTTCTTCTTCACCCCCCCCCCCGCCCCCCCACCCTCACATCAGTATGAAGAAGGGTTTCGACCCGAAACGTTGCCTATTTCCTTCGCTCCATAGATGCTGCTGCACCCGCTGAGTTTCTCCAGCATTTTTGTCTACCTTAGATTTTCCAGCATCTGCAGTTCCTTCTTAAACATGGGTCTTTTACAGCTGTCTAGAAGAGCTATCAGGGTATATGTTTATTGTTTCTTCAGAAGGATAACACCTCCAGAAGTGCAACACTCACACAATACTTCACTAAAGATCAACCTTAGATTTCTGTGCTCAAGTCCTTGCAATTGAAATTGAACTCACAAACTTCTGTCTCATAGTCAAGAGTACTAACTAGACCCACAGGTGACAGTGTGTTTGGATACATAGTATTTTCTATTGCATATTGTAGTGTATATCAAAATGTACTTGTTTTGCATTTGTCAGATTTAATGCTAACTAGACTAAGTGGGACCCATTGGGTCCCAGTCACACGGGATGCCTGGTCCCCCCAACGTAACCCGTTCCCCAACGCAATATTCCACCACTCACCTGTTCCCCCAATGCAACCCGTTCCCCCAAAGCAATATTCCATCACTCAGGGGAGGGGGTGTGGGGGAGGGGGTTGTGGGTGAGGGGGAATTGGGGTGGGGTGGGGGGGGCCTGGGGGAGGGTGTGTGGGGGGAGGGGGGGGTGGGGGAGGAGGGGGTGTGGGGAAGGAGAGGGTGTGGGGAAGGGGGTTGTGGGGATGGGGGTGTGGGGAAATGGGGTGTGGGAAAATGGGGGGGATGTGGGGAGGGGGGTGAGGGAAGGGGGAGTTTGGGGAAGGGGGGTGTGGGGAAGGAGGGGGTGTGGGGAAGGAGGGGTGTGGGGAAATAGGGGGTGTGGGGAAGAGGGGGTGTGGGGAAGAGGGGGTGTGGGGATGAGGGGTGTAGGGAGGGGGAGAGGTGTGGGTAAGGGGGGGTGTGGGTTAGGGGGGTGTGTGGAAGAGGGGTGGGGGATGGGGGGATGTGGCGTCAGAGGGGGGTGGGAAAGGGAGGTGTGGGGAGGGGGGTGGTTCGCAGGAGACGCAGCTCGCACTCTGCTCACCCCACACTCTGCTCACCCCGCACCTTCAGCTTTCAGCCTCACGCAGTAGCTCCCGGTCCCACTCCGGCTTCACTCAGAGGCTTCCGGTTCAACTCGCGGATCATCGTGCTGCTCTCGGCCCGCACGCTGCTCACTCTCTGCAAGCTGCTCTCGGCCCGCACGCTGCTCAACATACTCCGCTCCTTCAGTTTGTTATTCTCCTCGCCGCCGTGAATGACAGCGGGTGCCAGAAGGGGCAGTTTTTACGATTTTTAAACCTTCATAACTATTGTACTATTTCACCGGTCGGAACAAAACTTATTTGGCTTGCAGCACAGGAGAATTGCGAGTAAGGTGGCGAAAAATCGTAGCGCTATGGGGGATCGTTTTTGTGTAAATTTAAAAACAACGCAAACCGGAAGAGGACAAGATGAGAGTTTTAGTGATAGTATAGATGTCAGTTAAACAATGGGGTCAAGGAAAGAGCGTTCACGTCATGGCCCTGTTACCACCAATCCTTCCACCACCACACACAAGAAGCGACAAGACAGACACCATTGTATGCAGATGCCGAGAAGTGTGTTCAGCTCTGGCTGAACAACTTCTAATGGACTCGAGAAGAGGAAGTTAAACAATTCTAAAAGGTATATTCACATTTTCCAAGGACCAGCAGATAAAGTAATCAGGACCTTTTAGTGCATGTACAATCTCTGCCCCTAGTCCACTCCCTTCCCATGCCTGCCCCATAACTTCAAATAGAAAAAATAAATGCCTTGAAATTCATCTCCAATCCATGGTGATGAAACAAGTTGTGCTTTGCCTCTGAAATGAATTCCATTGCTTTCAATGAGATGTGTTTCTGAAGCAGAGTGCAATGTGCTCATGCAGCTACATGGCCTGTTTAGCACTGTACACCGAGGATGAATTTCTAGGAACTATGATTCAAACAGATATTTCTATATTTGTTTACACATCTCCTAAGAGTTAATACCAAGTGAAAATCATTCTACTGCCACTGTAACATTAGCCAAACATTGTGGCTCGCGGGACAGGCAGCATCTCTGGAATCTCTACCCTGCCTTGTATGCTGCCTGTCCCGCTGAGTTACTCCAGCAATTTGTGTCTATCTTCAGTGTAAACCAGCATCTGCAGTTCCTTCCTACACATTCTGACCACATGAAGAGCAGTAAACTACAGCTCCCCAATCACATTATAAAATTAAGTTCCAAGTCCTCCTTCCAGGCACAAGTGCCTTTGAGCACATTAGTATTATTCGTATTATGAGCTTATACCACAGCATAAGTACATGGCCAATGTGATATTCTCAAATATGAAAGAGCTAAAGATAAAGCAGCGCTCTAGCACCTTGGGCAACATAAAACAATTCAGATACAATTCACCTTTTCTTGCGTAAATGCGCCCTAAGGTAAACATATTTTTATAAGACAATATTGTCACAATATTTTTAAAAAATATTCGGCACGGACTTGAAGGGCCGAGATGGCCTGTTTCCGTGCTGTTATGGTTATATGGTTATATGGTTATATGGTTATAACAGAGTAAATAATTGAAAGTTATATCAAAATTGCAATATGACATTCAATATGCAATGGAGTGATTTTTCGGAATAATTGTGCCAAAAAAAAGAATGACATGAGTTGTTTGTGCATACGTATGAAAATAGAAAGTTGACTTCCTCTATCCCTATCAGTTGTGTGTTCAGCTATTGATATGGATTCACCGAAATGCAAAAACTATTAATTCTCAATTTCAGTACAAAGTACGTCATGAATTGCAGTGAATATAAAGGACACCCAGTATAAATGGATTATGAACTGTTTCCACTGACTCGTGTTAAATATTGTGTAGGAAGGAACTGCAGATGCTGGTTTAAACACAAAAAGCTGGAGTAACTCAACGGGTCAGACAGCATCTCTGGAGAAAAGGAATAGGTAGTGTTTCAGGTTGAGACCTTTCTTCAGACTGAGAGTCCGGGGATAGAGAAACGAGAGAAATATAGACGGTGATGTAGAGAGATATCGAACAAATGAATGGAAGATATGCAAAAAAGTTACGATGATAAAGAAGTCAGTCCATTATTAGCTGTAGGCTAGGTATCTCGTTTTAACTACTTTTTTGCATATCTTTCATTCATTTGTTCTATTTATCTCCACATCACCGCCTATATCTCTCGTTTCTCGTTCCCCTGACTCTCATTGTGAAGAAGGGTCTCGACCCGAAACGTCACCTATTCCTTTTCTCCAGAGATGCTGTCCGACCCACTGAGTTACTCCAGCTTTTTGCGTCTATCTTCGGTGTCAAATATTCCTCGTTTCTCGAGGTATTTTACTGTCATCTGTCAATTACTGGACTCTTGCTGAAATACTTCTCCGTGGCTTAGCTGAATTTAAAAATTCAGATCAAGTTTATGAAGGAATAGCCCTGACAACAAGAAAACATGTTTTCCACTTAAATGTAACCATTTCTGAGATCAGAAATGATACTGTTGATTCCCACGCAGGCACATACAAACACATGGCAGTGGTGAAAGTTATGTAGATTTCATAAAATAATTCTCTTTCAATGTACCAATATAATTTAATATAATATAATTCTCTTTCCAAGTACTAGCTTTTCCAAAAAAAGCTCATTAACTTTTTTATAATGTTAAAAATTATTTTTCTTTAATATAAAGTCAGGAGCTGCACAAAGACCATGCTGGAGATGACCGCTTGTTCACGTTTATACATTTGACTCCTGCTCTTTGAATGAGTATTTTACTGCTGTTTATGAAGCAGAAGTGAGGTGGATTCATTGAAATTTGGCATTATTTAGCAGGCAGCGTCTAGAACAAAGTATTACAAAACTGAATCAACAGTCTACAATCTACAGTACAACATCTGAGAAGCCATAAACATGGTAATTTGACCATTTGTTTATGAGCTTTCTGCACACAGCACCTACACAGAGAACCACCCTAACCAGGTTTCCTTGGACATCAATCTGTGGGATCCAACAGCTTAGCATAAAAGCAAAGCTTGAAATCGAAGACGAAAATTGCACAGCAGCAGGATAGGAGTCAGTTATCTAAGGGCTCCAAGTGAAACTCCATCCACTCATATTAAATTTCCACTCACTTTTTCATATCCCTCTCACCTGACCCGCTTGCAGTGAGTAGATTGGTGTTTTTGCCCACAGACTAGGTAATGATGTAACAGGAGTGTGTGGGAAACAGAGCACTGTGCCGCATTGTGTGATAAATACAATTTTCCCACTGATTTGCCCGGCCTGGACACTAATTTGCTTAGTCAACTAGGTACTGCCACTGGTTATCAAGTAATTTGAACTGGTGCAGCATTAAATGTCATCGTTCTGAAACAGCCTTGTTTTTTTGACAGAACCACAAGCCAAGAAACTTAAATGAATTTGAGTGAAGGATGGTAAACAACATTTAACAAAAAATGTTTTGATTAAGTAAAGCCCTCAATAAAATCACGGCTTACTGCTTCTGTCCATCATTTAACTCTTTCATTACTTGAACAAACTTCCTTCCAGCAGCACAAATCTCACTTTAAATCACCGTTTACTTTATTGCTTGTTTTTGAAGAATAAAAACACTGAGGAATTTTAAAGAAGTCGTTGGTGAAATTGGTAAACATGGTCAAAAAATCTTTTAGTTTCATTAATCTGATGCTATAAACTCTAATTGTTGAAAGTTGAAGGTTTGAAACAGTTTGAAGAAGACCTATGTGCTTATTGCAAGTAATTAAAGTAACAATCTATTTAAATAAAACCATTTGCTACAAGGCAGAACAGGAGAACAAAAAAATCATTGATGAATCATTGTCACGGCTTCTTCCAAGGCAGCCTGCTTTGTGATATTCTATAATGAACTTGCATTGAACAGTTAACCTTTTAGCCAATATGCATTTCTGTCAGATTGACTACTTCATTCTTTGAGCCATGCGGAGAACTGTGTCACTTTAGCTTACTTAATCAGTAAGTCCACCTTATTTCATAATCAATGCCTGTATTGTGGAAGCTTGTCGTGCATTAGTTTGATTTTTTTGATTTTTGAAATGAAGCTTTACTTAAAAAAGACGAAGGAGCCTGAAACTTTTTCTACACGAGCAGAACAAATGACATTCCTGCAATGTATTTCTTTTCAAAAAAACCTCTGCAGCTGAGCAAAATTAAAATGATTTGAAGCTTGATTTTATGTTCCCACATGGTGACAAGTGATTATGGCATTGAACGCAGCCACTAACTGTGATAGCTTTGGATTAGGTCTATTCAAGATAGAAATGCAATCTGAAGGTCAAACCAGCAAAACTTTTCATTTCAAATCTTGTGGGAAACGTGTATAGAAATTTCCATATTGCGTTTTATATTTGGGGATGCTGGAAATTCTACATTAATAGGTATACTTTGCACTGTTATTTCGAATGCAAAAGTGGCTTGCTAGCAAGCAAGCAGGTATTTCTGCCACGTATAACAGTTATACAAAGGCACTCCATTTGTGTTTTAATTTGTCCTAGCTTGGCAGTTACTTCGGTCCGCACCCCTTTGTGTCTCCATCTTTCAATTGTAATAATCATTTGTAATTTCTTTGTTCTGCATAATTTGTAATTTCTTTGCCCTTGAAGTCAAAAACATATTTACAAGCCCCCTCCAAAAAAAAAACCTGCATATTCTGTTGACCAGTAAATCAATCCAATATTTGTTTGACGTAATTTTGGTGACTTGGTGCTGAGAAAAAATTGTAAGAAAAATGTAACTTCTACATAATTAAGTACCAAAGAAACCTAAACAGTGAACAGTACTGGATTAAGAAGAGAATGCTTGCAATCTAAGAACCATCCAAAAGTAGGAAAATGGGTTTGAATGGAACCCTTTCAAAATATCCCTGGAATTAATTTAAACCGTTTTTTTACATATCTTGTTCAAATATCGGATGTGGTGAAATCCCACGTGTCCCTGCAATAAGGAATCTAAAAGGAAAAAAAACCATGATTAAAATCAAAACAATAATCACTGAATCCATAAAAGATTTAATTGAAACAGGTCTTCATGGTGTCCGGCAAAAGTTTCTGTTGTCTGAAGAAAAGTCTCGACCCGAAATGTGCCCCATTCCTTCTCACCAGAGATGCTGCCTGTCCTGCTGAGTTACTCCAGCATTTTGTGTCTATCCAAGGTTTATGTTTTGTGTGATTTCACCTTTTTGTAATCTCATTATTCAATGTCTAATACCCCAAAAATTAGTTGAAGGGGTTTATTAAAGGAAGTGTAATGAAAATAATTGGAACTTCAAAAAATTGAGACTGAGTTATACTTGTTGTGCCAGCATTTAAAATGACTTCATTTAAAATGTGCTCACAATAGAATTGTTATTTTGACATTAATCCACCCTTAGGCATAATTTGCAATGTTGATCCTAATTCTCCAGAGTAGATCCAGTGCTGCCCATCTAAGGTGGACCTGATTGCCAAGCAGGCAGCATGTTTGCAACTCAGTTTTAAACTACTTGTAATATTTATTAGCAAATGGGATTCAGCAAGGCAATCATTAAAGAATTTAAGCTTGGAGGTGACAAACCATAGACAATTATTATTTTTATTTGTCATTTGGACAAATTTGTCATTTGGACCCCTTGAGGTCCAAACGAAATATCGTTTCTGCAGCCATACATTACAAAACGAAGAAGACCCGAGACACAACACAATTTACACATACATCCATCACAGCGCTGTGATGGAAGGCAAAAAAACGTATCTCTCCACTGCACTCCCCCCCCCCGATGTCAGAGTCAAAGTCAAAGCCCCCGGCGGGCGATGGTGATTATCCCGCGGCCATTAAAGCCACGCCGGGTGATGCAAGGTCGCGCACCGGGTCTTGGTGTTAGAGCCCCGGCGCTCGCTCGCAAACTCCCGCGGCCATTCCAAGCCATGCGGGGCAATGATGTAAAGCCCCGCTCCAGGTGCTCTTCGACCCCGCAACTCGGGCGGGAGAAGTCGCCGCTGCGGAAGCCCCGAAAAGCAGTCTCCCACCAGGGACCCGCGGGCTTCCGGTGTTGCCGTCCGCCAGACCCGCGGTTGTAGCCTCCGAATCTCCGGGGGTCGGGTAGCAGCAGCGATTGTTTCCACCACAGCTCCACCCGCTCCGGACTCGGCCAGCCCCGTGACGGTGAGTAGTCCGCAGCTCCGCAACTGGAGCCCCAGGTCGTTCCTGCTGGAGGCCGCTCCACGTTGCCCAGCCCCAAAGACAACGGAGACCCGACAAAGAAAAGGTCGGGTCTCCCGTGCAGGGGAAATATTTTAAAGTTTGTGATACTGCCATTCAGATACGTCAAGAGAAGGTGAAGGAATGGGAGAATGAGGAGTTGGCAAGTTGTTGTGGGTGGCAATGGTTGCTGATAATAAAGGAATATGAATGAGTGTGGACTAAACAAGTAGATAGTTGTTCCTTCTTCAGTACTTGAGCCAAGCAAGTTTAGAGTTAGAAAAAATGTTAAGACAATATGGGAATGGAGACACAAGAGACTGCAGATACTGGAAACTGGGGCAAAAAAATCTGCTGGTAGAACTCAACGGGTCAAGCAGCATCTGTGGAGACAGTGGTATGGGGCGACCTTTCACGTTGAGAACCTGCATCAGGGCTGAGGGTGTAGAGGGAAGATAACTTCATACAGAAGTGAGATGGAGCAGAGAGACTGAGACTGGTAAGCGATAGGTGGGGATTTAGGCTGGGGGTGATGGGCAGATGGGGACAAGTGGAGGAAGGGGGGGGGGAGGTGTTGAGACAGAGGCTGGTTGGTGACAAGTGGAAATATAAGGGAGAAAGTAACTAAATGTAACCTGGTAGGGGAGAGGAGGGAGAGAGTAAAGCTAGAGGGTAGTAGGTGACAGGTGGGATTAGATAAGGGATGGGTGGTGGCAGATGTTACCTGGTGGTGCAGGGGATAGGAAAGACGAAGGTAGACAAAAGTGCTGGAGAAACTCAGTGGGTGCAGCAGCATCTATGGAGCGAAGGAAATAGGCAACGTAGGAAATAGGCAACAGGGGATAGGAAAGATGAACCAAAGGGGAAGAAATCAGGTGGATAGCTATGTGGGTGATGGCCTCATACAACCAGAAGGGGTAAGCTTATGCCTTGGTCAATGGAGCCCTCACATGCATCTCTTCCACTCAGAGACATATAGTACAGCAATAAGCCCTTTGCTCCAACTCGTCCATGCCAACCAAGTTGCCCAGCTTGTATCATTTGCCTATGTTTAATCCATATCCCTCTAAACCTTTCTTATTCAGATACTTGTCTAAATATCCCTTAATGTCCATTTCTTGTATGTCAGTTCTCAGCCACCCAATTCCCCCCCCCCCCCCCCCCCCCCCCACACACACACCCTGCAAGACAGAAAAGAGATGGTATTTTCAAGATGTGGGGACCACTCTCTCCGTGACTCCCAGATCTGCTCATTCCTTCTCTCCTGCCCATACCCATCCCCTGGTACAAGGTGCAAACATTCTCCCTTCACCTTCTCCCTTACCTTGCAGGGACCTAAAATACCCTCCCGAATGAAGCATAGATTCAAATGCACCTCGTCCAAACTAGTCTATTGCACTTGGTGCATGTGATCTGCCCTCCTCTACATCTGCAAGATCAAGTGTAGACTGTGACCAATTTGCAACGTACCTACGCTCTATTCACAATGGCTTCCCATTGCATGCCATTTCTACTCCTCTTCCAATTCCCACACTAACTTGTGCAGGAAGGAACTGCAGATGCTGGATTACAACGAATATAGACACAAAATGCAAAATGCAGACAGCATCTCTGGATAGAAGGAATGGGTGCTCCGAAGATTGACACAAAATGTTGGAGGAACCCAGTGGTCTCGACCCGAAACGTCATCCATTCCTTCTCTCCAGAGATGCTGCCTATCCCGGTGAGTTATGAAAGCTTTTTGTGTCTATCTTCCCACAATAACTTGTCTATCCTCAACTTTCTCCACTGCCGTAATGGGGCTAAAGATAAACTAGAAGAACTATATTTTGTATAACCCAAGATTATGGACATAGAGTTTTCCAAATTCAGGTATCCAGCATCCCTACTGTTCCTTTCCCACTCCCACCGATCTAAACAGAGTCTCGCTCCTGTTGCTGACATTTTCCATCCCTCGTTCTCATTACGAAGATTCAACACGCTTCCACAAAACTCCCCTAGCTGTCTATCTTCGGTTTAAACCAGCATCTGCAGTTCTTTCCTCCACAACTGGTTCAATTGGTCCATCACCCACATACGTATCTACCTGGGTATCTTCTCCCTTGGTTCACCTTTCTTTTTTCCTCCCCCCATCTGTACAAGACATTGGTGAGGCCACATTTGGAGTATTGTGTTCAGTTTTAATCAGCCTGCTATAGGAAAGATGTTGTTAAGCTGGAAAGAGTGCAGAGTAGATTTACAAGGATGATGCCAGGACTTGAGGGCCTGAGCTATAGTGAGAGGTTGGGCAGGCTAGGACTTTATTCCTTGGAGTGCAGGAGGATGAGCGTGATCTTATAGAGGGGATATAGAAATGATGTGAAAGGTCATAACGCCATAAGTGATTGGAGCAGGATTAGGCCATTTGGCCCATCAAATCTACTCTGCCATTCAACCATGGCTGATCTATCTCTCTCTCCGAACCCCACAGTCTTTTACCCAGAGAGGGGAATCAAGAACCACAGGACATAGGTTTAAGATGAGAGGGAAAGATGTAATTGGAAATTGAGATGCAACTTTTCCACATATAGGATGGTGGGTATTTGGAAGGAGCTTTCAGAGAGGGCAGCTGAGGCAGGTACCATAACAACATTTAAAAGATATTTGGACAGGTAGATGGATAGGAAATGTTTAGAGCGTATATGGGTCAAATGAGGGCAGGTGGGACTAATGTAGATGGGGCCGGCATCTTGGTCAGCATGGGTAAGTTGGGCCGAAGGACTTGTTTTCATGTAGTATGACTCTATGTAGTATTCCAACATGTCCTATTCCATCTAAGCATTATTCCATCTATCACCTGCAAATGGTGGGGGGTGGGGTGGGTGGGGGAAACTTTTCCCAATCTCTTACCTCGACAGAGATGCAATTTGTTTCCGTGTCGTATCTCTGTCCGTACTGTGGCCTATCATCGAGGAGTTGGCGGCCTTTGTTGGAGACCGACTTTTGGGAGCTCCACCACGGGGAGCCTACGGGACTTTAACATTGCGGAACGCGCGATCCCTTTGCCAGGGATCGACCTCGGAGTTCCAACCATGGGTGCTTGCGGACTTAACATCACGGAGCTCGAGGTCTCTGGTCAGAGACCGACTTCGGGAACTCCAAGCCGCAGGAGATTCGACCTCCCCGACGTGGGAGTTTCGATCGCCCCGACGGATGGTTCGACTGCCCCGACCACAGGAGAATAAAGAGGAAGAAGATTAGACTTTATTGCCTTCCATCACAGTGAGGAATGTGGGGAATCCGCTGTGGTGGATGTTTATGTTAACTTTTATGTAGTTGTGTCTTGTTGCTTTTTTTTTCGTACGGCTGTATGGTATTTCGCATATCACTGTGTCTTAATTGGTACTTGACAATAAAAGACCTTTGAAACCTATGCCTCTTCCTCAACATTTACCTCTCCATTTCCTCAACTGGCTCTATCTGCTCATCATTGCTCCCCTATCAAGTCCCATCTATCACCTACCTGGTTCCTCTACCCTTGTTCTCATCCTGCCACTTCCATCTGGCTGTTTCCTTTATCTGTTTCCACCTATTACCTGTTCATTCCAGTCTCAACACTCTCCCTCGTCCAATTCCACCCACCCATTATATCCTCCTCCAACACCATCCTATCAGCCTCAGTTCAGCCTCAGTTCAGTTTTATTTGTCATATGCAGGTTAACACAGGGTCAACGGTACAATGAACTGTGTTGGACAAGACAACGGGTCACCTCAGCAATGATATTACAAGGATAAAATTAAGGTAAAAAAAGATAAGATAAAAGTGACATTGGTAGGTAAAAGACAATAATAAATAAAAGAATCAACATATATGATGTGTTTATGAGTTCAGAAGCCTGATGGCCTGATGGTAAAAACTGCTCTTAAGTCTGGTGGTACGTGCAGCCATGCTCCTGTATCGTCTGCCTGACGGTAACAAGGAGACCAGTCCGCGTGCTGGGTGGCTGTGGTCCTTGATGATGCTGTGTGCCTTCCGTAGGCACTGCTGGTGGAAAATGTCCTGAATGGCCAGGAGACAGTTGCCAGTGATGTGCTGTGCCGCCTTCACCACACTGTGTAGTGATTTACGGCTGTGGGCAGAACAGTTCCCGTACCAGACTGTGATGCAGTTCTCGATGGTGCAACTGTAGATGTTTGTGTAGCCTCAGTCCCACCCTTCCCTTTCACTACCCTATACTGGCCGTCTTCCCTTTAGGATAGAACTAGTCTATGGGTAATCGTGGTCAGCGCGGACTCAGTGGGCTGAAGGGCCTGTTTCCACGTGGTATCACTAAATTAAAGACCACGATAGCATTAAGAGGAGGAAAGTTAATCATCAAGCTAAATAGTGGAATTTGGTGCATTAAATAAGTGGACAAAGAGGCAAAATTTAAGTATGATTAACTTCTCACTGAGAAAAAATATTGTCCTGTGTAATTGCAGAAATCTTAAATATCCATCCAAGTTTTGCGAATGAAAATGAAAGTATTGAAAGGACTTGAATAGTATTCCTGAGAGGATCAATCTTATTGTGTAGGAAAGAACAGCAGATGCTGGTTTAAACTGATGATACACACAAAATGCTAGAGTAACACAGTGGGACAGACAGCATCTCTGGAGAAAAGGAATAGGTGACATTTTCGGGTCGAGACCCTTCTTTAGAAGGTCTGAAGAAGGGTCTCGACCTGAAACATCAGAGATGCAGAGATGCTTTCTCCAGAGATGCTGTCTGACCCGTTGTGTGCTCTGACTTTTTGTATCTATCTTAGGATCAATCTTATTGCCTGGCACTCTGGAAAACCACAATATAGCAACAATATTAATCTATTGAACAGCCTGATGGCAATTTGAACCATCACTAATACACTTATATTGTACAGCAATGTACAGCAATGTACAGCAATGTACAGCAACATTCAGTTGAAAAGTTTGGAGAAACTGATTCTGACACCTCTGAACTGGATCTCTTCTTGTTATACAAAATGCCCTGGATGTTATACATGGTGCCCTGCATGTTGTGGTGTTTGTGATGGTCAATGACTTGTGGTTAAGACTTGATTAGTTAACACTATTTCTTGCTCCACAGTTGCCTCCTGATGTAGCTGGAAGTTTATATCATTCTCTGTTTTCATTTCAGTCTTTAGCACTGCCCCATCAACCATACCATCCTGCTACATTTATTTTCTGTACATGTACCCAAGCACATCTGGGAAGGATTTCTGCAATGCTTGAAATGTGTACTTAAAACAATTTGAGTTTAAGTATAGATTAATAGTTTTGAGAATTAGCTGAAACTCAGTGATGGTGATTGAAGGATGAAGTTGGTTTGGAAGAACAATATACTTGGGCGGCACAGTGGTGCAAAGGTAGATTTACTGCCTTACAGCACCGGAGACCAGGGTTCGATCCTGACCTTGGGTGTTGTCTGTGTGGAGTTTGCACGTTCTCCCCGTGAATGCATGGACTTTCTCCGGGTCCACCGTTTTCCTCCCACATTCCAAAGATGTACAGGTTTATAGGTTGATTAATAATTTACAATTATTAATGATGACGTGTTAGATTTGTTTTTCTCTCCTAAATTTGTATTCACTATTTGTGTGGATGCCATCACCTACTGGTGCTGCATTTTGCAAATGAAAACAAATCATCATCAAGAGCAATGCATCATTTGGGGCTTTGCAATAAAAGCCAAACAGACTTTGTTATTCATTTTAACAATAGAACCGCCATTTGTATTCAATTGGTGTCGATAGTCCAATTTGGTGAGCTTTCTTAATATACATGGTGCTAGTGGCAGGACTTCATTCAGCTACCAGAATCAGCAAAGAAAGGATCCATTCATAAACAAATTCATAATCAATGGTGGCACAGCGATAGATTTGCTGCCTTACGGCGCATGCAGCGCCAAAGATCCGGGTTCGATCCTGTCTGTGTGGAGTTTGTACGTTCTCACCGTGACCTGCGTGGGTTTTTTTCTGAGATCTTCAGTTTCCGCCCACACTCCAAAGATGTACAGGTATGTAGGTAAATTGGTTTGGTAAATGTGTAAATTGTCCCTAGTGTGTGAAGGATAGTGTTAATGTGCGGGGATCGCTGGTCAGCGCGGACTCGGTGGGCGAAGGGCCTGTTTCCGCGTTGTAAATTCCAAACTAAACTAAACTAAATTGTGTGTTATGCTGGTGGGTGAAATATGAACTATTGTATTAACTAAAAATTGTATTGTATTGTATTGAACTAAAAAACAATTTAATTGTGAATTCCTGGAAAAGTGAGTTCATTTACTCTGTTCAGTTCTAATTCATTAAAGAAATGAGTCCTGATGTCCCATTATGAATTTTCCTATTTTTCCACAAATTTTTAATAATTTTGAATCAACTGCCAGATTTGCACAATCTGTACGGAATTATGTGCAATCTTTTGAATTGAGATCTATCGATGATAGACCCCCTACTGTCAGATTCTCAATTCAATCAATTTTGGATGGATTCCTGTTGAACAGCGAAGATTACTGAATAGTATTCTAACCATTGCCCCCTTGAGGCTACCAACAGCAATGCAGCTTGAGGATTGCTGTTTGAGAACTAGATTTTCTTGATCATGAAAGAGGTATCGCGAATAATTAGCTCCCACGTAACTAATAAAATTTCTCATCTTCACCAATACATTTTCCAAAACTCAACCTAATGCATCAAATAAAAGGCTAATATTTTATTCTGTTTTTAAAAGGTAGTTATTTACTCAGTTCCTTTGAGAGTGCTTGGAAATAAATATTATGACTTCAACACCTGCATTCTTTTTAGACTTCATTACAGCATGGATCAATGAATATTGGGCCAGCCTACAACTTACGATGTAAGTTTGTGCCCACTAAACATTCAATGTAATTGCTTGTTATCGCATGTCATGCATTTATATTTGAGGCCATTATTAAGTTGACAGGTTCTTTGGGCTGTGCAGGTTTCTTTTAAGGACATTGGTTGACCAGTTTTCACCAGTTTCTGAAATTGCCATGAATGGATTTCACCTCAAGAACATATGGATTAATTTATTTGGGAAGCAAAAGACAAAGGACTGGATTAAATTAATTATTTAAAAAAAATAAAGGAGTTATTTTATCTTCATCCTTTCAGTTTAGGATCATTAAGGAGAGCATATGTAATTTCTCACCAGCTGAGCAAATCTTTTGTTTTCAATGTTTCTTCCTCCGATGAGGTTTCTCCAAACACAGTTTAATGAAAAAATACCAAGACTGGTTTACACTTTATTGATTTTTGATTAACACCTGCATATGGCATATGGTCTGAAGAAGGGTCTTGACCCAAAACATCACCCATTCCTTCTCTATAGAGATGCTGCCTGTCCCGCTGAGTTACTCCAGCTTTTTGTGTCTATCTTTGGTATACACATGATACATATACCCACATTGAATGTCAGTGGCCATATATGTTGGAGGTAGCAATATCAAAAGCCACTATGGGCACTGAATGTGGGTCGTGTGTCTTTCACAAACATTGGGGCATGTCTTCATGTGTATACTATGTGCCGGTGTTAATCAAATATCAATAAAGTGTAAGGTAGACAAAAGTGCTGGAGAAACTCAGCGGGTGCGGCAGCATCTATGGAGCGAAGGAAATAGGCAACGTTTCGGGCCAAAACCCTTCTTCAGACTGATGTAGGGTGGGGGGGGGGGCGGGAAGAAGAAAGGAAGAGGAGGAGCCAGAGGGCTGAGGGAGAGCTGAGAAGGGGAGGAGA
This sequence comes from Malacoraja senta, assembly GCA_038087875.1. Lineage (NCBI taxonomy): Eukaryota > Metazoa > Chordata > Chondrichthyes > Rajiformes > Rajidae > Malacoraja > Malacoraja senta. The sequence continues at coordinate 3,664,100 of CM075984.1, read as the reverse complement.
CAGCAAGGGCTACCGGAAATTGGAGAAGTCACTGTTCAAGCCGCTGGGGTGCAGACTGCCCAAGTGGAATATGAGGTGCTGCTCCTTCAATTTCCGGTGGTGCTCACTCTGGCCATGGAGGAGGCCCAGGACAGAAAGGTCGGATTCGGAATGGGAGGGGGAGTTGAAGTGCTGAGCCACCGGGAGATCAGGTTGGTTAATGCGGACTGAGCGGAGGTGTTGGGCGAAGCGATCGCCAAGCCAACGCTTGGTCTCACCGATGTAGAGCAGCTGACAACTAGAGCAGCGGATACAATAGATGAGGTTGGAGGAGGTGCAGGTGAACCTCTGTCGCACCTGGAACGACTTGCTTAACCTTCAAGAAGGAACTGCAGATGCTGAAAAATCGAAGGTAGACAAAAGTGCTGGAGAAACTCAGCAGGTGAGGCAGCATCTATGGGGCAAAGGAAATAGGCAACTTTTCAGGCCGAAACCCTTCTTCAGACTTGCTTAACCTCATCTATTGCATCCGCTGCACTAGATGCCAGCTGATCTACATCGGTGAGACCAAGGGTAGGCTTGGCATGAACATTGACTTCTCCAATTTCCGGTAGCCCTTGCTGTCTCCTCCCCTTCTCAGCTCTCCCTCAGCCCTCTGGCTCCTTCCTCTTCCTTTCTTCTTCCCGCCCCCACCCCCCTACATCAGTCTGAAGAAGGGTTTTGGCCCAAAACGTTGCCTATTTCCATCGCTCCATAGATGCTGCCGTACCCGCTGAGTTTCTCCAGCACTTTAGATTTAGATATTTATTTGTTGTCGTTTGAACCTAAGTTCAAACGAAATTCTGTTTCTGCAGTCATACAAACAATTAAAAAAGACACAACACAATTTACACAAACATCCATCACAGTGAGTCTCCTCCTCACTGTGATGGAAGGCAAAGTCTTATCTCTCCCCTGCACTCCATTCTCCTCCCGATGTCAGAGTCAAAGCCCCCGGCGGGCGACTGTAAACATATCCCGCGGCCACCAAAGCCGCGCCGGGCGATGCCAGACCCCGCTCCGGGTCTTGATGTTGTAGGCCCCGGTAGCGCCAGCAAGTCTCACGGCCACCAATGCCGCACCGGGCGATGCCAGACCCCGCTCCAGGTCATCTTCAACCCTGCAACTCGGGCGGGAGTAGCTGCCGTTGCGGGAGCTCCGAAAAGCGGTCTCCCACCATGGACCCGCGGGCTCCCGATGTTACCGTCCACCAGTCCCGCGGCTGAAGCCTCCGAATCTCCGGGGTCGGGTCGCAGCAGCGCGCCACCACAGCCCCTCCCGCTCCGAAGTCGGCCAGCTCCACGATGGTGAGAAGTCCGCAGGCTCCGCGACTGGAGCCCCAGGTCGTTCCGGTTGGAGGCCGCTCCACGGTGCTAGGCCCCAACGACAACGGAGACCCGACAGAGAAAGGTCGGTTCTTCCGTGCAGGGAATTTTTTTTTAAAGTTTCCCCCCCCCCCCACACATACCCCGTTAAAAAAACACTAAAAACAAAACTCAAACGAAACAAAAAAAAATAAAAAAGACAGACGGACTGCAGAGGCCGCTGCAACCAAGTCGCGCCGCCCACTTCTGACTACTTTTGTCTACCTTCAATTTTCCAGCATCTGCAGTTCCTTCTTAAACATCAATAAAGTGTAAACCAGTTTTACAATCTGTTCATTAAATTTTAGCTTGGAGAAATCTCAAGCTTTAGCATTTTGCATTTGGCCCAAAGCATCTTGGGTGGCACGGTGGCGCAACGGTAGAGTTGCTGCCTTACAGCGCCAGAGACCCGGGCTTGATCCTTACTACGGGTGCTATATATACGGAGCTTGTACATTCTCCCCATGACCTACGTGGGTTTTCAACGGGTGCTCCGGTTTCCTCCCACACTCCAAAGATGTACAGGTTTGAAGATTAATTGGCTTCGGTAAAAATAAATTGGAAATTGTCGCAAGTGTGTAGGACAGTGTTAGTGTACAGGGTGATCGCTGGTCGCCGTGGATTCGGTGGGTCGAAGGTCATGACTCCACGCTGTATCTCTAATCTAAACTAAACATTGTGGTTCTCAGTACACTCCTATCATTATCACACCCCCAACTTATTCTGGTAACCTATTCCCTCCCAATTGGTCTCAATTCCACCCTGATTCTCCAACTTAAGGGCCTGTCCCACTGTACGAGGTAATTCAAGAGTTCTCCCCAGTTTTCTCCTGATTCAAACTCTGAGAATGTCTGTAGCGGGTCCGTAGGAGTTCGTGGATGTCTCGTAGCGGCTCGTACGAGTAAAAAGTTTTTAAAAATGTCATCACAAGTATTTTTTTACCCGTGGACATTTTTCACAGTGTTAAAAAAACATCACGAGTTTGCCGGATTTCCCGAGTACCTACCGTTACCCGTACGAGCCGCTACGAGACATCCACGAACTCCTACGGACCCGCTACGGACATTCTCCGAGTTCGAATCAGGGGAAAACTCGGGAGAACTCTTGAATTACCCCGTACAGTGGGACAGGCCATTAAGGTTAGTCAGCTATTTCATCAACCAAACCATTTTTCAGTATATGGGAGACACCCAGGGGGGAGGTGCAAACTGCACACACAGCACCTGAGAACAGGGTGGAATCTGAGTTACAAGAGTGGTCAATCAGCATAACTACCTGTTGCTGCCTTATAAAGGGTTACCTCAGGGCCACTGCCACCCCCACCCAGATCACAAAATAGGCATAGCTTAACATTTAATTTTAGCATGCTAGTCCTGAAAATATCACTTCAGCTATGAAAGTAAGATAAGATCGCATGAAATATATTAAGTGAGCCTCTGTGTAGGAAGGAACTGCAGGCTGATTTACACTGAAGATAGACATAAAATGTTTGAGCAACTCCGTGGGACGGGCAGCATCACTGCAGAGAAAATATGGGCGAAGTTTCGGGTCATGACCATTCTTCTGAAGAAGAGTCTCGACCTGAAACGTCTCTCATTCCTTCTCTCCAGAGATGCTGCCTGTCCTGCTGAGTTACTCCAGAATTTTGTGTCTATTTTAAGTGAGCCTCTGGTCCACTAAGAAAGGTCATCTCACATATCCAAATATAAGAATTGCTTGCTTTCAGCAAACCCCAAGTGTAGAGGCGTTAACTGTGAACTACTGGAGAGAAGCGTATAAAAGTTGTGTGTGCCTTGACACAATAGATGGATATTCGTCTTGTTGGTGAGTCAGGATCTATTGGTCAAGTTCTCAGGGTAAAGAGTTGACTAATTACAACTGAGATGAGGAGGAGTTTCTTCTTTAAAATCTTGATAATGATCTACCCAGAGCAGTGCAGGTGGAGCAGGTGCGCCAGGGACCCAGGTTCATCCTGACCACGGGTGCTGCCTGTCTCCAGGGAGTTTGTATGTTCTCCACAGGTGGGTTTTTTCCAGTTGCTCCGGTTTCATCAGGTCATAAGTGAGAGGAACAGAATTAGGCCATTCGGCCCATCAGGTCTACTCTGCCATTCAATTATGGCTGATCTATCTTTCCCTCTCAACCCCATTCTCCTGCCTCCTCCCCATAACCCCTGATACCCGTACTAATCAAAGTTTCCTCCCACACACCAAAGACATACAGGTTTGGAGGCAAATTAGCTTAGGCAAAAATTGTAAATTGCCCTTAGTGTATGCAGGATAGTGTTAGTGCGCAGAGATCACTGGTCGATGCGGTCTCGGTGGGCTGAAGGGCCTGTTTCCGCACTGTATTTCTAAACTAAACTATGCAGTGCATGCTGAGATGGAGAAACGTGTTGGCGGTAGGGTAATGAGGATTTATGGAGATCGTATGGGAAAATGGGGTTGAGGTCAGGTCTCTCATGACCTTATTGAACGACGGAGCAGACTCAAGGGATTCCTCTTGCCCCAATTTCTTATATTCCATTGTGGCTGAATTTAGGAAAGTAAAGTCCATATACGTCAGCAGCTGAAAGAAGAATGCATTAGATGTTTTAATTGAATATGATTGCTGCCCATTAACACAACTGTTCGTGAAAGTGAGATGAGAAAATGTACATTCAATTAAATTCCAAATGATGAAACCAATCCACCAGCCTCTGGTGAAAAAAGTAGTTAATGCAAGTAGTCAAGAGAGAAGAGAGTTTTACTGTCATATGTCCCAGATAGAACACTGCGGCCACCTAATCTGCGAGTTTAGATGAGTTTGCCCTCGACTCAAACTCGCAACATGGTCCACACGTGGTCAGGGCCGGATTTAGATGAAGAGAGGCCCTAAGCTATTTCACTTGTGAGCCCCACCCCCTCCCAATCCCCCACCCCCACGACTAGAGGACCATGACTACCCGACAGTGACAGTGACACTTTTAGATCCCACTGTATGTTGTCATTAAACAGTTGGTTTTAAAATACATATTGGATTCACCGCGGAGCGGGCGATGCCTTACCTGGATCGCCGTCTGAAGCTCTGGAGTGTTGGGCCTGCTGCTTCAACATCATGGAGCTGTGGTTTGCGGAGCTCCCAGCCTCGGGCCGCGCTGATTTCAACATCGTGGAGCCCTGGGATTCCCTTGCCGAGGGCCGCCAGCGTGAATCTCCGCCCTGCTCAGCCTGTAGACTTCGGGTGGTGCGGGAGGGAAGGGAAGAATTGACCAGGGAGTTGCGGAGGGAGCAGTCTTTGCGGAAAGCAGACAGAGGGGGAGATGGGAAGATGTGGCGAGTGGTGGGGTCACGTTGGAGGTGGCGAAAATGACGGAGGACTATTTGTTGTATGTGACGGCTAGTGGGTTGAAAGGTGAGGACTAGGGGGACTCTGCCCTTGTTACGAGTGGGGGGAAGGGGAGAGAGAGCAGTGTTACGGGGTATAGAAGAGACCCTGGTGAGAGCCTCATCTATAGTGGGGGAGGAGAACCCCCGTTCCCTGAAGGAAGAGGACATTTCCGATGCCCTGGTATGGAACGCCTCATCCTGGGAGCAGATGCGGCGAAGACAGAGGAATTGGGAGTAGAGGATGGAGTCCTTACAGGAAGCAGGGTGGGAGGAAGAGTAGTCTAGAGAGTCAGTGGGTTTATAGTGGATGTCGGTCAGAAGTCTATCACCTGCGATGGAGATAGTGAGGTCAAGAAATGGTAGGGAAGTGTCGGAAATGGTCCAGGTGTATTTGAGTGCCGGATGGAAGTTAGTGGGTAAGCGGATGAAGTCAGTCAGTTGTTTGTGGGTGCAGGAGGTGGCACCAAAGCAATCGTCGATGTAACAGAGGTAGAGGTCGGGGATGGGGCCCTGGTACGCCTCGAACAAGGATTGTTCGACGTACCGACAAAGAGGCAGGCGTAGCTGGGGCCCATGCGTGTGCACATAGCCACGCCTTGTATTTGGAGGAAATGGGAGGAGTCAAATGAGAAGTTATTGAGGGTAAGAACCAGCTCCGCTAGGCGGAGGAGGGTGTCAGTGGACGGGTATAGGTTGCTTCTCTGGTCGAGGAAGAACCGGAGGGCTTTGAGACCATCCTGGTGGGGGGATGAAGGTGTAGAGTGACTGGACGTCCATGGTGAAGATGAGGGGGTGAGGGCCTAGAGAATGGAATACGCGGAGACGATGGAGAGTGTCTGAGGTGTCTTGAACATAGGTAGGGAGGGATTTAACCAAGGGGGATAGGATGGAGTCGAGGTAGGTGGAGATGAGTTCGGTGGGGCACGAACAGGCAGAGACAATGGGTCTACCGGGACAGTCAGGTTTGTGGATTTTGGGGAGAAGGAAAAATCGGGCTGTGCGGGGCTGGGGAACGATGAGGTTGGAGGCTCAGGGGGGCAGGGAGCCGGAGTGGATGAAGTCAGTGATGGTGCTAGAGATAGTGGCCTGGTGCTCGTCTGTGGGGTCATGGTCCAGGGGTAAGTAGGAGGAGGAGTCCGAGAGTTGACGCGTGGCATCAGCTTTGTAGAGATCGACGCGCCAGACTACCACGGCACCTCCTTGTCGGCAGGTTTGATAACCCAATCTGGGTTGTTGTGGAGTGAGTCGATGGCAGTGCGTTCAAGGGGGGAGAGATTGGAGTGAGACAGGGGAGTGGAGAAGTTGAGGCGGTTGATGTCCCGCCGGCAGTTTTGGATAAAAAGGTCTAAAGCCGGAAGGCCACGAGGGGGGGTTCCACGAGGAGGGGGTTCGTTGGAGACAGGAAAAGGGATCATCAATAGGGGGCGAGGACTCCTTCCCATGGAAGAACGCTGGGAGGCGACGGTAGAAGAGCTCCAAGTCGTGGTGGGCGGGGAACTCATTGAGGTGGGGACAGAAGGGGACAAAGGTAAGACCTCTGCTGAGGACCGACTGTTCGTTGTCGGAGAGGGGGACGTCAGGGGGGATGGTGAACACATGGCAGGGATGGGGGTTGGGGCCGGAGGAAGGCAGGTGAGTGAACTGAGGCCGAGGCAATGTCTGGTGGGGGGGTGGGGGGTGGTCAGAGGGTAGGGGGGTATGAGGACTGTAGTGTGGGTAGGGAAGACCAGGGGTCACATGGTTTGAGGGGGATGGGGAAGACCCAGTGGAACAGCCACTGAGGTTAGGTACACAAAAATGCTGGAGAAACTCAGCGGGTGCAGCAGCATCTATGGAGTGAAGAAAATAGGCAATGTTTCGGGCCGAAACCCTTCTTCAGACTGGCTGAAGAAGGGTTTCGGCCCGAAACGTTGCCTATTTCCTTTGCTCCATAGATGCTGCTGCACCCGCTGAGTTTCTCCAGCATTTTTGTGTACCTTCGATTTTCCAGCATCTGCAGTTCCTTCTTTAGCCACTGAGGTTACCAGGGTTGTGGTGACTAGCACTGGGACCCAGTGCAGTCAAACCCAGGGGTGTCGGAGTTAGCAGCGTGGAGGCTTCAGGCCCGGTGCTGAGTCCAGGCTGCAGGTAAGGCAACGGCTGCTGGCTGCTGGAGGTAGGGCGGTGGAGTGGTGAGGGTCGGCGGACCCGATGGTAGGAGTCCGCGGGCAGTAGAGCCCGAGTCGGCGGGCGATGCGTGGGAGGTCCCGGTGGGCGGATGGTCGGTGGGGCGGCGCGGTTCGACCAGCCCGGTGAGGTGACGAGGTGAATAGGGCGTGGTGCGGCGGCCATGTTCGGAGAGCCCCGGTCCGGCGGCCATGTTAGATGGGCCGGGTGCGGCGGTAATGTTGGGTGGGCCCAGTGCGAGGTGGGTCGGCCAGGTGCGGATGCGAGGTGGATAGGCCCCCAGTGCAGATGCGAGGTGGATAAGCCCCCAGTGCGGATGCGAGGTGGATAGGCCCCCAGTGCAGATGCGAGGTGTGTAGGTCCCAGGTGCAGCGACGAGGTTCGGCGGGGGAAAAGGGTTAAATAAATGACATACCTTTTGCTTTGTCCTGCACTTCCAAGGATCTGTGGAGCAAATTCCTCTCCACAACAAATATATACATCACCTGCATTTTAATCCCTTCCCCCCCCTTCCCCCCACACCACCAAAGCCTCCGGAATCGCAAGCACAGCGCCACTGATGGTGGGTTTTAACAACGGCACTATCGCACAGCGCCACTGATGGTGGGTTTTGTGACAACGCCACTATCTCAAAAGTTCTATACACCTTGGTGTGGAGCGAGCAGAGGCCCCCCTAGATCTCGAGGCCCTAAGCTTAAGCTTGTCCAGTTTATACGTAAATCCGGCCCTGCACGTGGTCCTAGGAGGTCCTATGAGGTCACTGGAACTCTTCTTCATGCTCGAGGGAAGTTCCCGAATACTCGCGGCCTCAGCTAGGTCGCTGAAACATTTTCAGCATGTTGAGAAATTTTCCACGAGTAAAATTTGGTCAGCATTGTTCTTTTTGACTCGTAGTGCAGTGGAGTGGGATCACTATTTACTTACAGGCAGTCGAGGGCAGCTGTAGGCAATCTCCTTTGCAGACCGGGCATTTTAATTAGCTCATTGGAGTTTTCAGGACCAAGGAAAACTGACTGGTATGTAAAATGCCCGCTAAACTTTATTCTACTTCTTAAAAGTTTCTCCACTCCTTCTCTCCCCTTCTCTCCCCTTCGCTCTCCTACTCTCCCCCTCTCTCCCCTTCAAGTTCAAGTTCAAGTGAGTTTATTGTCATGTGTCCCTGATAGGACAATGAAATTCTTGCTTTGCTTCAGCACAACAGAACATAATAGGCATTGACTACAAAACAGATCAGTGTGTCCATATACCATTATATAAATATATATATACACACATGAATGACTCTCCCCTTCTCTCCCCTTCTGTCCCCCTCTCTCCCCTTCTCTGCCACCCCCCCCCCCCCCCCCCCCGCCCCCCCGCGCTCTCTAAAGGACTTACCGTACACTGTGGCAGCCGTCTTTCTTTCTTCTCAACGCGAGTGTGAATTTCAGACAGCGCTCCCCCGCTTTCCCTGGCCCCTCTGTGTGTGTGTGTGTGTGTGTGTGTGTGTGTGTGTGTGTGTGTGTGTGTGTGTGTGTGTGTGTGTGTGTGTGTGTGTGTGTGTGTGTTTGTGTGTGTGTGTGTGTGTGTGTGTGTGTGTGTGCGTGTGTGTGTGTGTGTGTGTGTGTGTGTGTGTGTGTGTGCGTGTGTGTGTGTGCATGCATGCGTGCGTGCGTGCGTGCGTGCGTGCGTGCGTGCGTGTGTGTGTGTGTGGTCGATCGATCGATCGATCCGGCTCGCGGTTTCAACGTGGACGGTCGATCCAGCTCAATGTTTTCCAGGCGAGTGCCCTCGAGCTTGAAGGTCGAAGACACTCTTCTTAACTCTCGGATTAGGTCGCCACAGTGGGACAGCCCCTTTTACTTGCAGAAATGACAAAACCAAATCCCCAAGTCTATGTAGTAGTTATTGCTTTTGCCAGTTAGGAAATATGGGTGGGTTTAATATGACATTAGATCATCAAAGCTCTAGTAAAAATGATTCAACCTTTCAACTATTACAAAACATTTATATAAAATCTATTTCAAATTCCTTTCTGCCAATGACTGGGGAGAAGTTACATGGACAGAGAGTCTATCAACATGTCCATGGTATTAAGTATTGTCATATTTAGCTGGACAGCTCAAAGTCGCCTAACACAACACAAATGTTCAAATTGTTACTTATTATGTAACCAGAATTTTGAAATAATTGTCATAATTTTAGTCCAATAGGAAAATTACATTACCACTGAAAGCACATTGTTTGACATCTCAAACAACAGGAGACTCCAGAAATGATGCCATAATTCAAGGGTTCCCAACCTGGGAGACATTTACCCCCAGGGGGTAAATTTCGCCTACCCAGGGGCTAAATTTGTTGATTCTAGATTTGAACGTATTTTTTCTCGTTGACTGACTGTGTTTGGTTCTGGTATATACATCGTATACTATCTGTTCATTATTAGTTGTTCATAAATAAGTGAAATAACATTGTTATGTGCTATGAAAGTTGCCAGGGGTAAACGGGACGAAAATGGTTGGGAACCCCTGCAATAAATAAAGAATAAACAATTAAGCAAAGCAAATTATACACAAATGGTAGAGCTGTTTTACAGCGGCCAGAGACTCGAGTTTGATTGTGTCTGCGGGTGCTGCCTGTACGGAGTCTGTACATTTCCCCGTGACCACGTGGGTTTTCTGTGAGATCTTCGGTTTCCCATAAATCCCTGGAGATGTGTTGACCCATCTCATCCTCCCATGAACGCCTGTAAATCTCAGATGATGGAGTGTCGATGTTCTGGAGGGCATTGTAAATGTGGGATATCAACTTCTCTGTCTCTGCATGTCTATTCAAACATTGATCGAGTTTGTCTGGACCTGCAGAGGAGCAGACTTGTCTATATGTTCTCACGTAGTCCCTAACTTGGAGGTGTCTGAAAAAAATATTGGTGTTCAGATCGTATTTCTCCTGCAATTCTTGAAAGGAGGAGAGAGTCCCCTTCTGATAAAGGTCTCCCACTGTATTGATTCCCTGGTTCTACAAAATAAACAAACATATCAGAAAACATTATACCATCTCTCTTGCCCAACCCTCACCCCCAGAACATCTGGACAACAAAGACACCAATATCAGACTCCTATTTATTGACAAGAAAAGAAACAATGCTGGAGTAACTCAACAGGTTAGGCACTTTGTGTCTTTTTTGTAAACCAGCATCTGCAGTTCCTTGTTCCTATTTATTGGCAACACCTCCATCTTCAATGCCATAACCCCAACCAAACTCATGTCCAAACTACTGGATACCCTCTGCAATTGGATCCCCGACTTCCTGACCCATAGACCACGATCTACACAGAGAGTTGTGAATTTGTGGAATTCTCTGCCTCTGAAGGCAGTGGAGGCCGTTTCACTGCATGCATTCAAAAGAGAGTTAGATATGGCTCTTAGGGCTAGCGGAATCAAGGGATATGGGGAGAAGGCAGGAACGGGGTACTGATTGTGGATGATCAGCCATGATCACATTGAATGGCGGTGCTGGCTCAAAGGCCCACTCCTGCACCTATTGTCTATGTATCTATGTATCTATTATCAATAAGGATCAATAAGGACAAAACAGCCTCCTTGATCATTCACAAGGATGCCCCGCAAGGATGTGTTCTCAACCCCTTACGATTCCCCTTGTTCACTCAGGACTGTGTGACCAAATTCTGCTCAAACTCCATTTACAAGTTTGTAGATAACACCACTGCTGTGGATTAGGTTTTGAACAAAGTAGAGGAGAGGAAAGAGATAGAGACTTGAGTAACATGGTGTCAAGACAACACCTTTCCCTCAATGTCAGCAAGATGAAGGAGTCAGCATCAATGGTGCTGAAGTGGACATGGTCAAGAGTTCCAAGGCATAAATATAATGAACAATTTGTCCATGACCAACCACATTGAACTCACAGCCAAGAAATAACACTAACTCTTCCTCAGAAAACTATGGAAGTTCAGTATGTCTCCAGTGATTCATACCAACTTCTATGATGCACCGTAGAAAAGGGCGGCACGATGGCGCAGCGGTAGAGTTGCAGCCTTACAGCGCTTGCAGTGCCAGAGACCTGGGTTTGATCCTGACCATGGGTGCTGTCTCTACGGAGTTTGTGCGTTCTCCCCGTGACCTGCATGGGTTTTCTCGGCGATCTTCTGTTTCCACAGACGTACAGGTTTGTAGATTAATTGGCTTGGTATTAGTGGAAATTGTCCCTCATGTGTGTTAATGTGCGGGGATCGTTGGTCGGTGTGGACTCGGTGGGTCGAAGGGTCTGTTTCCGCGCTGTATCTAGCTCTGCCCTGGACCACAAGTAATTGCAGAGAATGGTGGATGGTCCAGCACACAAACCAGCCTCCTCCCATCAACTCCATCTACACTTCACACTGCCTTGGGAAAGCATCCAACATAAGCAAGGATCATTTACACCTGCTCATTCGGTTTTTTCCATGGCAACCTTTTTTTACTCGCGGGCAGTTATCAGCATGCTGAAACAAACGCCGTGACCTAGCTGAGGCCTCGAGTACGCGGGGATTACTCTTGAGCATGAAGGAGAGTTACAAAGACCTCCTAGGATCTCGTGTCGACCATGCTGCGAGTATGAGTCGAGGGCAAACTCTTCTAAACTCGCGAATTAAGTCGCCGCAGTGGGACAGGCCCTTTATATATTGTAACTGAAATGCTACAATGCTGTAACACTATATTCTGCACTCTGGAATTTTTCTCATTGCACTACCTGTTGTACTTGTGTGTGGCATGATTGTACTCGTGTAATGTACGATTTGACTGGATGGCATGCAAACAAAATTATCAAGGTACATGTTACATTAATAAACCAGTACCAATACCATATTTCCCAAACTTTGAAAAAACAATGAAATCTGAGTCCAATTTACTTGAATCCTGCAGATACGGACACTGACACGGAATCTGATAGAACAAGTTTTCAGACCTTATCATCAGACAGGTGTTACGAGGAAGTTACAAGGCAAATTGTTGAATCTGAATTTTAGTAAGAAGAAATCGTGCAATATATAAATAGCTGCTAATCTAATTGTTCTGGTTAAGCAATGTCAACAATAACATGTAGCATAAATGAAAGTGAATGAAAGCACTAAAATTGGATAAAACCAACAAATGATCTAGATTTTCTTCAAAATGTTAAAGAATCTGTTAATAACGAATTAAAATATGGAGTTACATGTTAAAAACAAGGTTGTTTTTATTTGTGTATTAATTTTTGTGTTTACTATAATTTGAAGGCTACACTCAGGCATTAAAGAACAGGTTTGAATCATCTATTTTAGAATAAACCACTGAGAAACTGTTGAATTTTATCTGGTATCTCTATTCATTTTATAACAGACTGCAAAGACTCTTTTGCTTTTAAAAATCTGTTTAAATTGGCAATGGTTTGATGATTTTTAAACAGTTCTGTTTTTGTCAATTCTTGTGGACCCTTATGACAAGACTTTAGTCTTCCAGCGAGTATTAGAAGCCTGCCTGTCCCCTGCGTTAATTGTTCCGATTGTATTTCTGCTTCCTTCCTCTTGTTAATGGGAGCTTAGCGTAAAGGCCAGTGAGGTAGAACGTGGTCATGATGCAAAAAAACGAGCCAAGAAAATACTTCCTTAATTATTCAGTAGCCTTGTTCAGTTCTTCTTGTCTTCTCAAGTCAATTATGTGAGCTTGATTAACTGCAGTTGTAAGGATAGGGCCGTTGTTTCATTTCAACCACATCCAGGTGCATGCAGACAATAGTTTTGTCTCATCAACTTCTTTATTCCACATACACCTCTTCCACACTCAATTGCTTCTTAAGCCGCTCCGCTACAACGTCAGATTTTTTTTTGCAACTTAACCTTTTGCCATAATCTTTTTTTCAGTGTCGATCCCTGCAAAACCCGTGGCAGATACACCACAGCAAACACTTTACATTTATACTTGTCACTAAACATTCTCACTGCTATAGAACACAATCCAGAAGAACCATCTGCAACCACAAAGTGCAATTCAGATGAAGTGGGATTCAAGTTTTGTGCCGTAAACAATTCCTCCTTTTTATGGTGTCTTGTTTAAAAGGCATTTCCTCAACGACACATTTTACAGCTGCTGTGTGTTTATATTGTGTGATGATTTCAGTTTATTTAACTCCCGAGTTAACTGTCTTTAATTGAAGACGCATTTTGTTGTCTTTCTCAAAGGCGCTGTAAGTGTTAAATTTTCTTTGCTCTCTTTTTACCTCGAAGTTTCTGCCAACCTGACCTTAATTAATACAACACTTGCTGGAAAAGGGAGCAAGGTTCGCTCTCAGACCCAGGCCTCCCCCTGAGCCCGCTGCAGTAATGAGAGTGTGTAGCATCATTATTCCCAGCTGAGGGGAAGGGTCACTGGGAATGGATTTGCAGGACTCTGATTGAGAGCTCCTTCATGCTGAGAGTAACTGGCCTGCACCCGGACACCTGGTCATTAACATTGCTAATTACCAGCCATTAATCAGGACCCTCGGTTTTTTGTGTGTCACCAGCCCCGAGGATCGCTTGAATAAGAAGATTGTTCCCTACCTCCACAAGAGGTGGAATAAAGAAGTTCCCATCAACTCAGGATGAGATGGATTAAGGAAAGGTTAGACAACAGTTCGAGATGAGCAGAAAGGACCTGAACTGCTTTCGAAAGGGCAAATTAATCACCGATAATTAAAGAAATCTTTAACTGAATTTAGCTCACTGTCTCAGTTTCTGTAGTGATAAGTAAACAGCCTACTCAAGACTTTATCACCCATTTCTCTCCTCAAGGAAAGTAATCCCAACTATTATTTGAGAAATTTAACCAAGCTCATTAAGATATCCTTAGTTTCTAACGAGTGATAGAAGATTTCCTGTGTGCGCTACCTTTAACAACATTCTATATCAGCTTACAAAGAGCCCTTATAGTATTTTGCTGACAAACTTCTGCTCATGTCTTTGTTGTTACCTTTTACAGTTTGACAGTTCCTACTTTCAAATATTTTCTTACCGATGGGATATTTAGTTTATTCTTTTCTTGGCCTTTATCTTTACTTCTAATTGATATACTGTGACTTGATCTCCAAACATTTGAACTGAATTAATAAATGTAAGAGGTGTATGAGGGGTATTTGCCTATACATTGCAGTCTAAACTTAGGCAGCATATACACCGAGTGGAATATAAATTCTACTTACAGAGAGTTGCATGAAGCAAAGTATAATGTTTTTTGTTAGGATAACATTTTATCCTGAAATCTGATAAATAATGAATAGAATATGGTAAAGTGCCATAGTTTATATCAACTGCTTCTGGACACCACTGTTATGTATTTTACATTCTAAATGAATCATATTCAAGATTTATATGCATTGCTTTCAATGTCGTTTTGTCCATAGCGTAGAAGTAAGATACAATTGAAAAATAACCTTGTGGATAATTAAGTTCATCAATTGATGTGTTCCTGGTGGGTTAACAAACTATTTGGACAATTTTCAACTTCCAATCAATACTTTGATGTCAGCAGTGAAAATCTGCTGTATAAATCATTGTAACTAGAATATATAGTGCACTGAAACCTGTGGCAGATTCACAACCTTTAATGTGTTCTTCAGTCACTATGGAAAATACTGTTGAATTGATTACCACATTCCTATTGGGACTATCAATGTTAAGCTTTCGACCTGTTGACAATTGTGCAAAATGTTATAACAAGTTTCTTGATGAAAATTTGCTCATTCTGATGGCGCTCTAAGTTGCATTTTTTATTTTGCGCTTGGCCAGAAAAGCAACAAGTGAAATTATATATTTTTTTAAATGATTCTTGTGTTGCCTGGGAAAGTAGAATACTGGGAGAAATGGTACAATGAACAGCTGAGTAGATGTTGTGTTCTGGCATTGAAACATGCAAATAAAGCACATTCTTCAGTTTTCTCATGACGGATTGCTTCTGAAACTACTGTGCTAAGCTGCTAATATGCTAATGAGAACAAGCCATCAATAAGCTGTCAGCCCCAGAGGCTTCATGAACGACAGTCGGGGGAGGGGTATGGCCCATTCATATTTAGACCAGGTAGCCTTCATCTTTACCGTTCATTTTCCATGTGACAAACAGTGCGCCAAAAATAAAAGGAGCCACGTGAATAATAATCTCCCACCCCTGCACACTATCCTCTCAGGCCACAGTCAGTGAGGCTGCTGCCGTAATGAAAAGACCCGTGAACGGCACAAAATTCCACATGTGTTACGTTCCAAGTGTCCTTGAGAAAACAGGACAAAAGTCTACCGACATGATGCTGCCAGGCTCCATGTAACTAATTAATATGGCTGGTCCCTATTTGCAGAAGGCCCTTGTCATCCGCTAAAAAATAAAATAAGCCTGGCAGCCTGAAACTCTGCAATTAAAGTGTGAATTGCATGAGAGGATTACGTGAAGTGCTCTCGGCTGGGGAAGCCTAGACGTTTCTGTTTGAGTACCACAGGCAGCTGCTTATAAGCTTTGCACCTGCCGAGTACCAGCCAGTCTTCACCTTTAAGTCCAGAAAGGCCAGCCTGTTCACCACACAAAACTAGATATTTATTTTTTATTATCCTTCAAAAACAAAGCAACCCAGTGCAGCAAAAACAACAAATTGTTAAAGTGAATTCTAAATTATATTTTAATGGACCGGGATGTCCATATTCATATTTGAATGTGATTCAGTTGCTTATTGTTTTGGCAGAGTTACAATGTAAATGATTTTCAGTCAAAAGAAAGAAGTCTTTACAGTTTCTTTCCCATAAGCCCTGCAAATCAGCATGCCCTGCTCGTACGTGCACTGGATCACAATCACGCACAGAAAATGAGACCGTTTTCCTGAGGTTTTCACTAGGATTACAATAAAATCTGAACTGAAAGTGTTTACTCTTTTCCTGTAGATAGTTCAAATAATCGGACTTTAAAGCAAAGAGTTTGTCCAGAGCACCCTGCTAATTCAACCAAAAAGTGTTTTATGAGGGTTTTTTTTGCGACGCCAAAGTAGACTTCTTTGCAAAATCAGGAGGTTAGCCAATGATACAGTTATCATTGAAAAGCGCCTTGCACTTAAACTGGCTGAACATTGCAAACATATACACAGAATCATTTGCAGAGCACTTTCAAAAGATTTAATGGTACTGTAAAAGGAATTAGGTAGAATAAACATTGAGACTTTAAGGATTAGTAGGATCTACAACTTTGCTTCTACATAAGTTTAATTGGCTGCACAATACCTTTACTTTAGTTCCTCGACGTGCTTAACTCAGGTCCTCATGCAAATGATAGCTCGGTAATACAGCTGCTGTACAATTCACTGAATGGGGATTTTTCTCCAGACATTGGCAAACGTTTCTGAGCCAAACTTGGGGATTTCTTTATGGGTAGCTCTTACTTGTTTATGGATTGCTTTCACTTGTTTCTGGAAAGAAGCATCATTAGTCCAAGCAAGGGATAAAGATAAGAATGACTGGACAGTTGTAAAACTTTACACTCCCTGAAGTTGCTAATTATATCTTATGGCTGTGCCTGCACTCATGTCTTACTTCCCCTTCCTTTTCACTAAAATGGATTTTATTGTGAAGACATTCCTTTATCCAGTTTTTGAAAATAAACATAACTATTCGCTTTATTTTGCGTTGGTGATATATTTTGTTTTCTCATATCATTGAAAGGAAACTGCAAATATAGTTGCTCGATAATAACTAGATGGTTCTACTATTTAAAACACTGCAAGACTAGCATTTATAAAGTCACTTTCCAATCTCTTTCAGAATGATTCAAGCACTAGTGCAAAATACGTTCTTTCAAAGTGGTTACACTGTTAAGATATAGGAAATCTATGGACAATTTATTTACATCAAGCTCCCATGAAACAATATCGTGATAATGATAAAATGAATCCATTCTAAACATGTTAATAGATTTAAATTATCGATACTGTAGGATCACTCCTCTTCTCTTCTTTTAACTAATGCTTTGAGCATTTTTGTATTCTCCTTAGGGAACAAAAGGGATCTGAATTTTATATCCTATCTTAAACATGACACACCTTTCAGTGCAACATCCTCTCAGTTTTACACAGAATATTAGACTACACCTCTCATGCTTTAGATCCCGGAGTAGGACTTGAATCTTCCAAGAGACCTTCTAACTTGTCTGCCAAACTGAGGAGAAGGAATGTCCTTCTCTCCAGAGATGCTGCCTGTCCCGCTGAGTTACTCCAGCATTCTACGTCTATCTTGGCTGCCAAACTGAGTTATAACTTAAACCCCTGTCCCACGGTACGAGTTCATTCCAAGAGCTCTCCCGAGTTTGCCCTGATTCGAACTCGGAGATTTACGGTAATGGCCACTCGTCGGTACTCGGGGCTCTCGTGGACATTTTTCATCATGTTGAAAAATCTTCACGAGTCTTCCCGTGCTTACCTGCTGTTAGCGAGTCTTCCCGAGTACCTGCCATTAGCGTTACGAGCCGCTAAGAGACGTCCCCGAGCTCCGACGTACCCGCTATGTTCATTCCCCGTGCTTACCCCGAGTTTGATTTTTTTTAAACTCGGGAGAGCTCTTGGAATGAACTCGTACCGTGGGACAGGGCTATTAAACATTAGCCTGGCAGTTTAACTCTGCAAAGTATTACTTGTAAAACATATTTTGAATGTTAACAAGGAAATTACATGCATCGGAGCTTCACTTACTTTTAGGGTTAGGAGCGATTTTGAAAAAAACAATTCTACATTAATGGCTGTGTTTTCCTCTTTTAAACTAGCCTGACTTTCCAATTCCCTTAGATTGACACAAAATGCTGGAGTACCTCAGCGGGACAGGCAGCATCTCCGGAGAGAAGGAATGGGTGGGAATGGGTGACGTTTTGGGTTGAGACTCTTATTCAGACTGATGTCAGGGGAGAGGGAGCTACATAGATAAGGAAGTGTAAGGTGTGAAAACGGGACAAAGGAAATGTAGATCAAGGAACATGTAGCGTAGTCAGAGAGCAGGAGGCACCACAGAGGGGGAACAGCCAGAGATGATGTTGCTGAACTCTCATCGGAGAGAGGAGGAGAACTTCAAAGTAGACATACCTTGAGGAGATTTCCAATTCCCACCCCTAATTCCAGCTGAGAAGATCAGCACTCTCCTTTCCCTATCTTGCCTCGAGTAATGATGGGGTGGACGGTGATCCTGCAGTTCATCTTATTTCCAAACCACCACCTTGGATGTTAACCGCTAACCCCACCAAAAGGAGAATGGCTTAGGGCTC
Organism: Malacoraja senta; assembly: GCA_038087875.1. Taxonomy (NCBI): domain Eukaryota; kingdom Metazoa; phylum Chordata; class Chondrichthyes; order Rajiformes; family Rajidae; genus Malacoraja; species Malacoraja senta. The sequence goes on along the minus strand of CM075984.1, from coordinate 3,645,913 downwards.
TTGTGAAACAGCAGAAATTGCCCTTGTTAATTAAACGAAGGGAAAGACAATAAAAGACCTTTTCATTTACATGCATCCAGAAAATCTCAGTTAGGCCTGGATGAAAAATCTTAAGTGTTCTTGATATTTATATCCTTTTTGAATGGGTTCGCTCTTCTTTCTTTCTTAGCTATGTAAATATGCCTTTTTGTTCTGGAGGAACGTATCTAGCTCAAGTGGCATTCCTTCTCTCCAGAGATGCTGCCTGTCCTGCTGAGTTACTCCAGCTTTTTGTGTCTATCTTTGGCTAAGGAGAAAAGTGGTGTAGAGTCAGAGAAGGTGGTGGAAGTCCCTCCTGCAGTCCGATTACGATGATTTGTGTGCCTTTGCAAGACTCCCAACTAAGACCAGCTCTGCTGGGCATAGTGTCCCACTGGTCAGAAACAACCTCTTACACCGTGAATTGAAATTGATCTTCCAATTATGATCAATGTTTTATTATCAATAATCTTAAAATAGGAAAAGGTAAATCAAACATGCTGTTTTTGTCCAAGAAAGAATTCTGATGCCAGCGATCATTAACAAAGATGTGTCTGTATTCTTTGGCCACTTTGATTCACAAAACGTTTAAAATGTTCTTGAAGATTTCATTGAAATAGTTGCGCCTTGCTGGATTGGTGAACACGAACACAATACTGGACACATATTCAGCTGGTAATTGAATATTTGTTATATTAATTCAAGGCTAATATTTTCAACCTCTGACCTCGGATGCTGTCTGTGTTGAGTTTGCATGTTCTCCTCGTGACCACATGGGTTTTCCCTGGGTGTTCACGTTTCCACGCGTCTACCAAGGCAGACCTTTTGGTGAATATTTTTTCCTCATTTATCTCTTAATTCTTGATCTAGAACAGTTTAATATTTTTAGGATTAATTTTCAATTTCATTCAACACACAATGGTCCACGAAGATTACAGAGACGTTTCTTTAAATCTGGTGATGCAGGAAAGAACTGCAGATGCTGGTTTACACCGAAGATAGACACAAAATGATGGAGTAACACAGTGGGACAGGCAGCATCTCTCGAGAAAAGGAATGGGTGACGTTTCGGGTCGAGACCCTTCTTCAGACCCGGTCAGGGTCTCCAGCATTTTAACTCTATCTTCATTAAATCTGGTGATGTATAATACAATGAGATAAAACATGGATGGAAATAGTTGTATGGGGAACCTATTGTAGCCAGGATTTCACTATAAGACCAGCAAGTCTTCTAACATGTCTGATGCAAGATAATTAGCTTATTGATCAGGGCTTGCATGTCCCTTTGTGGGAATTGTCTGCATGTCCTTTCCAAACCTCAATGGCTGCCAAAGTGTGTGTACCGCTGATATGTAGCTGCCATGCACAGTGTGCCTTTAGTGCCTTTATATGAAGTCTGCTCAGACATAGCAATGTTTCAAGAGACTTGCAAAATTGTCGTCAAGTTTTTTTTTTAACACTAGTTTACACTTTATTTTGTAACTAATATACATCATGGCACAGTACTTCAACAGTCCAATGTTCTGGATCTTTCATGACTGGCATCCAAAACATCTACATAAATTGTTGATCTTAGAGGAACAATTATAAAGAGAAATGACCAGAGTCCATTTGCCAAGGAAGATTCAACATAATCTGATCAGCACTGCATCATCAGCAGCAGTTCACCTGGACCTCTGCCTCATCTTTCGTCTTTTACGCTTCAATCTGCGCATATGCTTCTTCTGCCACTTGGCTCGCATCTTGTCAGGGACCTCAGACGCCTGCCAGCGAAAGATATTGTCATATGAACAAGTAACGTGAGTTACAGGTACAATGATAATCTCACTTGCAGCAGTATACAGTCACATAAACTCAGACAACACACACAAATGTTAATTATACATAGAAATTATATATAAATGACACATACAATTAGACAATAAAAAGTTTAAAAACATTTGTGCGAAACACAATTCGAAAACCAACAACTTCATGATAGTACAAGAGATGTGATGAATCACACAAATCTTGTTATAGTTTAATAAAAATCTGACAATGCTATTTTATACCAAAGATAGATACAAAATGCTGTGGTAACTCAGCGGGTCAGACAGCATCTCTGGAGAAAATAGAGAGGTGATGAAGAAGGGTTCCGATCCATGGCAACACAAATCCTCCGTGTGGGCCACACTAATACCATTTCAAATTCCACCTTGTTCTTATACGCTAAAAAATAGGTACAATCCAATCGCAGGGCATATATGCCTTTCCTCCATTTATCTTAAACCCTTTGGTTAGCAAAATGCTATCCTTCTTTGAATTACAATCAACAATTGTCCTGGCACCTCTTGTTATTTGTATAACCGCAGGCTCTCTTTGAATGTAGAATCATTCCTGATGTTACCTGTGAATAGCCAGTTTAGAATTTCGATGATCACAGACACTAGGGCTGCCCAACTCCACAAAGCAGTTCCTCCATTGCTTTCCATTTCAAAGAACAAAGTTAACATTATTTGCACCCTATTGCTTTTATTTTGGAAACTATTCAAAGATTGTTAATTTGGGAAATGGTAATTATATTTACTTCCAGAAGGCCTTAAAGTTTCCCGTCTAATCCTCCTCATTGGCATCCAACCAATTTAAAAATGTATTTTTGGTTACTTGAGAAGGCTTTCAATTGATGTGATACAATAATACTTGACTGTGAAATAGTCACAGATATTCGAGGGGAAAAAAATAGAAGCTGGATACTCAAAAAAGTCCCTGTGCTTCATCAAGTGGTATGGGACCAAGTACAAGCCACTATTCATTGAGACAGAGAAACAGGGGAGTTGCAATGCAGCTTAAAAATAGCAAATCCCTCCCTCCCATGCTGGGAATTTCCCTTAACAATCTGCTCTGCTTTTCTCTGCTTTTCTTGCCATGAAGCCGACAAGAGACAGGAAATAATTCACGTGATTTGCCTTTACAAGTAGTGCTCAGTTGAAACTTGGGGCTGGAGAGGTCATTTGAAAAAGGTCAGATGATTAGCATTTGTAAGTAAGCTTTCTCTCACAGGCCACTGACACCTCTGGCCAACATTGAATTGCTGTGAGGCTCCTTTCAGAAAGCACTTCAGAATTAGCACATTCGAGATGCTCTCTGAATTTATTTTCATATTTTGGCTAAAAGTTGATGGAATCAATTGTAAACACTGCTCGCACGAAACACAGAGCTCGGCCTGGCGATGTTTCTCTTGATGATAAAATAACTGACTATTTTATGTGTGGTGGTTTAACACGTTGGAGCTTCATAACATAAAATGCAGTTTCGAATGCAGTGAATTTCCAATCTAAAACATTCAATAGAGGTCCATAGAAAATAAATTTACGAACAGCAAATCTGCATTAAATAGCAACTTTAATACCAAAATGAAAATGAGCAGGAGAGGCCCCTAAAGCCTGCTCTGCCATTTTATACAATTATGATTGAACTGATTGCCGCCTCATCTCTGCCACCCATCTATGTCCTTGTTGTCTTTCTGTGCACCTCTGCCATCTAGAAACCTATGAGAAAGTGCATTGCAAAGACCCATGCACCTGAGACCAAATATCCCAGGTCATTTGGTTAGTTTAGTTTAGTTTAGAGATACGACGCGGAATCAGGCCCTTCGGCCCACCGAGTGCACCGACCAGCGACCCCCCCCCCCCCCCCACATACACATTAACACTACCCTACACACACTAGGGCCAATGTTTTTTTAAACATTACATACAAAGCCAATTAACCTACAAACCTGAACGTCTTTAGAGTGTGGGAGAAAACTGAAGATCTCAGAGAAAACCCACGCGGTCACGGGATGAACGAATAAACTCTGTACAGACAGCGCCCGTAGTCAGGATCGAACCCGGGTCTCTGGCGTGTAAGGCAGCAACTCAACCGCTGCACCTTATAGAGAAGCTTCCCTGACACAATTTGTGCCGCGTCAGAAACATCATCCATTCCTTCTCGCCAGAGATGCTGACTGTCCCGTTGAGTTACTCCAGCATTTTGTGTCTACCTTCAGAAAATAATAGGATAGTTTAAAAAACTTGGAAAATTAGATAGGAAAAAGGAAATGTTTTAAAGGAGGATAAAGAGGCAGCAGAACAATAGGACAAGTTAACTCGTTGTTATAGAACACCTTGGAAAAAGGGAAGAAGATGATATATTGAACATTGCAACACACATTGAAACAAACACTTGTTCACAACAACACTGCCATTTTGAGAATGTAGTTGTGTCGTTGATGGGACAGTGGGACAGTGGGACAGTGGGGCAGTGGGGCAGTGGTGCAGTGGGACAGTGGTGCCGTGGTGCCGTGGTACAGTGGTGCAGTGGGACAGTGGTGCCGTGGTACAGTGGTGCAGTGGGACAGTGGTGCAGTGGGACAGTGGGCCAGTGGGACAGTGATGCAGTGGTGCAGTCGTGCAGTGGTGCAGTGGTGCAGTGGGACAGTGGTGCAGTGGGACAGTGGTGCAGTGGTGCAGTGGTGCAGTGGTGCAGTGGGACAGTGGGACAGTGGTGCAGTGGTGCAGTGGGACAGTGGTGCAGTTGGACAGTGGTGCAGTGGCGCAGTGGTGCAATGGGACAGTGGTGCAGTGGGACAGTGGTGCAGTGGGACAGTGGTGCAGTGGTGCAGTGGTGCAGTGGGACAGTGGTGCAGTGGGACAGTGGTGCAGTGGGACAGTGGGACAGTGGTGCAGTGGTGCAGTGGGACAGTGGTGCAGTTGGACAGTGGTGCAGTGGCGCAGTGTTGCAGGATTCAGTGGTGTGGATTCAGTGGGCCGAAGGGCTTGTTTCCACGCTGTATCTCTAAACTAAACTAAAGTAAGCGAGGTTATATTGTAACTATTATTTAACAGCTTAAATGTCTTTCTCATCAGGAGAATGTCTGGGTTGTTATACAATCCGTATGAAAGACTGCCATTATTTGTTGCGGTTCAGCAGCTCTTTCACACACCAAAAATATCTCTGTGACTCATCATCCTTGATATGAAATCTAGAACTAGTCCATAGCTTGGGCTCCACTGATAGTTGACAACACTGAGTGTTTAAACAACGTTTCCGAACAATGAAGCCATGAGCAATCCAGCACAAGTATTCTGCCAGCTCCATTAAAACAAACACCCACAAGACCTGCCCTCATCAACATTTGATTGCATTTTTTCTAATCTTCACATGGTTTAAGAACGCATTCTTAAACTAGGTGCAGATAATAGAAAAGTACGCCTGTCATGTAACATAACGTTAAAGGTAATAGGAAAAACCTGTCATTCACTCAGCTATAAACAGTGTGACATAGAAATTGGATCCAATTATCTGCTTTTTTTCTACAAATTGTACATAAAACTGGGGGTGAAGATAGGCTAGGAATCATTTACACTTGATGTATTCAAGACAGAGTTAGATATAGCTCTTAGGGATAATGGAATCAAGGGATATAGGGAGAAAGCAGGAACAGGGTACTGATTTTGGATGATCAGCCATGATCATATTGAATGATCATATTGCTGGCTCGAAGGGCCAAATGGCCTACTCTTGCACCTATTTTCTATGTTTCTATGACCATGTTTCTATATCACGATTCGACTACCATAACCATGATTGATGTTTAATCTAGTTTCTCCTTGGTATTATTTTGTAGACAGTTCTCTGCTTTATATTGCTGAAGCCTTTTCTAAAAGTATAACTTAGAAAAGAATAGTTTTTAGAAGAGCTAGTAAATGTTAGCAATTCAGAACGTGATAGACTAGAGAATTCTCCAACACACAAAGAGTCTATTCAGCCATCATGTGTTTGCCTCCAGTGTTGATGAAACCCTCAACCTAAATGTTAGGAAGGAACTGCAGATGCTGGTTTAAACTGAAGATAGACACAAAGCTGGAGTAACTCAGCGGGACTGGCAGCATCTCGGGAAAGAAGGAATGGGTGACGTCTTGGGTCGAGACCCTTCTTCAATCTGAAGAAGGATCTCGACCCGAAACGTCACCTATTCCTTTCCTCCAGAGATGCTGTCTGACCCGTTGAGTTACTCCAACTTTTTGTGTCTATCTTCAACCTAAAATATGAGTTCTATTTCTCTCACCACAGCTGCTGCCTGGCCAACCGAGCATTTCCTAACTTTTCTCTTTTACTTAAATTCCAGTGTCTGGAGTGTTCTACTTTTAGATCGCTTTGCTTCAGCAATCTGAAGTAAAGCCAAATGCGTTGCCATCTTGCCATAGCCCAGGAACGTCTTTAACTATGCATAAATTTGCACATAAAAATGCAATCTTCCTCAGCATTTCTATGGTCAAAACAGCCCATATTAGAATAAGCTTCGGTGCAAAGAAATTTCTCATAACCACTCTCCACATACACTTGATGACAATTGTAACTCATTTCCTGTGGAAATACTTAAACGCGAGGATAACTATTATGAAATCCTACAGGAAAAAAAAATCAACTCAATGAATTGAAGTAGGTGCAGTCGTTATGAGATAAGCCTATTCTGCAGAAACCAGCGGAATTATCTTTTATATGTTCAGATGCTGACAAACATACTAATAATTTGCACACAATTCTATTTTGTTGGAATGCTAAAAGAGAATTTAATGTTACGTCAAAGGTAATCAGAAATTCCTGTCATTCACTCAGCTATAAACAGTGTGAACCAAGAAATTGGAACAATTTATCTGCTTTTTTTTTTAACAAATTGTAAATAAAACTGTGGTGCAGATAGGCTAGCAATCGTTTATATGTGCAGTTCATCTGACTATATGTGGTTGGACACAAAATGTTGGAGTAACTCAGCGGGACTGGCAGCATCTCTGGAGAGAAGGAATAGGGTGGCGTTTCGGGTCAAGACCCTTCTTCAGAATTTGTGGTATTCTTCAGCATTAGAAATACACCTCTATTGACATCATTAACATACACTATACTTTAATTCCCTTATTGGAATTAATTTAAACTTGGGGGAGCAACCAATGATGTTCATTCAACAACCGTGGTACATCCTAGAGTGGATTGCAATACTTTGTTCAATTTATTGCTATTTAAAGGGAAACTGTGGCATCAGAAGACCTCAGTCGCTGCTGTGGGAACTGGCTGCCTGCTGCTTAAACACCTTTCAAAGTTTATGGAGAGCTCTAAAACGAAAAGGAAATTGTTTCTGGAATTTACTGCTGAGATACTCATTCAGTGGGTCCTCACAATAGACGTCAATATTGCCATAGCAGGCCATCTGGGTGGATTTGGGATCTTAGAAGCAGAGAGAATGGAATGGACTGGAATGGAATACAAGGCACAGTGAAATTATTTGCTTGCATACCCACTGTATACAAATAGTGGGCACCAGTGACAAGTTACAAAGTACGCCGACTCCTCCTTTTTTCTCCCCCCCCCCCCTCCACAGCAGTTCACCTGCCCCAGGACCCCATTGTCCTTTGTTCTTCCCCCCATCCCCCACGTCGGGTCCTTCATTGTTCTTCCCCTCCCCCTCCCCCACGGTGGTCCTCCACACTCTCATCGACCGTCGAGGCATCGCCGACACCCCCGCCGCGAGGCTTCACCACCACCGAGGCCCTATCGCTGCCGAGGCCTCACCACCATGAGGCTCCACCGTTGCCGAGGCTTCACTGCTGCCGAGGCTCCACCGTTGCCGAGGCTTCACCGTTGCCGAGGCTTCACCGTTGCCGAGGCTTCACCGTTGCCGAGGCTTCGCCACCACCAAGGCCCTATCGCTGCCGAGGCCCCACCACCACGAGGCCCCACTGCCACGAGGCCCCACCACCATGAGGCCCCACCAACACGAGGCCCCACCACCGCTGCCGAAGCTTCACCGTTGCCGAGGTCTCCAATGAGGCAACTTTCACAATATTAGGAAACCTTATTTTACCCATACTTCTCTGACAAATAAAAACATTAGAAAAGTTAATGAGATGTTTGGATTTTACGACAAAATAAATGGAGGCATAACGAGGTTACGAGGTTTTGCATGCAACTTCAGAAAGCAATGATATGATTGTACATGGTGGATTGTGTACAGTTTCAGTTTTCATGTTTAAGGAATTATATACTTGCTTTGGAGCAATGCAGAGAATGTTCGCTAGCTTGATTCCTGGGATGAAGGAATGGATGCATGAAGACATCTGTGCAGGTTGGGCCAATAATCAGCCCCTTTAATTCAGAGATTCTAGTTTTGCTACTTTTTTAGAAAAAGAGTTCCAGGGACATAAACCTCAGAGACCAATTGTTCCCTCATCGAGTCATAGTCATACAGCACTGAAACAGGATATTTTGCTCTACTTAACCATGCAGACCAAGATGCTCCATCTAACCCAGTCTCATTTGCCCACATTTGGCCATATTCCTTTAAACCTTTCTGATCCATGGACCTGTTCAAGTGTTTTCTGAATGTTATGACAGTACCTGGCTCAACTACCTCCTCTACCAGCTCATTCCATAAACCCACCACCCTCTGAGTAAAAAAATTGCCCTTCAGATTCCTATTAAATCTTTACCCTCTCACAAACCAATGTCATCTGCTTCTTGATTCTCCTGCCCTGGGTAACCGATTCTGTGCATTCACCCTATATTCCCCGCATAATTTTATACACCCCTGTGAGATGATCCCTCATCCTCCTGCCCTCCACCTCTACAAGATCACCTCTTAGTTTCCTTCCCCTCAAAGAATAAGGTCCTAGGCTGCCCAACCTCTCCCGAAAGCTCAGCCCCTCAGGTCCTGGCAACATCCTGGTAAATCTTCTCTGCACTCTGGCTTCCCTAGGATGATCAAGGACAGGGGGGGTGAGGGGTTGCAATATTTTGCAGAGTTAACCAGGTTGGGTCTCATTGAACACTCATTGAAGTTTCAAAGAATGGGCGATGATCTTATTATGCACTAAACTAGACTAAACTAAACTAAACATGAATGCCTGAATCATTGATCTGTTTACTGAAATGGCTTGCTACACAGTTTCTATTGGATTACACATGGAGTTTATTTTTTAATTGCTTAACTAAGTGTGATTACATTGGGTGTAGAGAGCTGCTTTCTGCCTGGCTTTCTGTGCTGGCCCTAGCAGAGTCTCAATCAGTCACCCCTAACTGCATTAAAGACTCAAAATGCTGGAGTAACTTAGCGGGACAGGCAGTATCTCTGGAGAGAAGGAATGGGTGACGTTTTGGGTCGAGTAGAAGAAGGGTCTCAACCCGAGACGTCACCCATTCCTCCCATCCATAGATGCTGCCCGTCCAGCTGAGTTACTCCAGCATTCTGTGTCTATCTTTGGGTTTAACTAGCACCTGCAGTTCCTTCCTACACACCCCTAACCCCATTACCGCAAACCCCTGGCATTTTCCCACAGAGGGAATGCCAGCCACCTTTCACATATTCTCAGGGCTCTTGCCCTCTCTCTTCTGCTTGCCACCACAGTGTATTTAGCTGATATTTGGCTGAAACGGGCAAGTTGCCTTTAAGGGCTGACGTAGTTTTCAGACAGACGTGCAACAAATTGAGAGAAGCTGCAGTCGGACCTGCGCTGCCCCATCGGGACCTGTACTGGTGCTGCTTGGAATGGAATAGAATGGAATTGAATACTTTAATGTCACATGTGACCAGGCACAGTGACATCCGTTGCTTGCATACCCAAGGTATGTAAGCTTGTATACCGCCAGCTATACCATTGTTCTCCCCCCCCCCTCACTGTGGTTCCCCTACATCCTCATCGATCGCTGACCATGGGTTTTACCACCTAATTCTGAGTGTCAGCCACTGTAATATCATTTCTAACATTTTTCTTCCCAGTTGCTTTGATTTTGGGCAGCACATGTTTAATGCACTAAAAGTGAGTCAAATCCAATTTTCCAGGTACCTACTGTAATCTTTTCCTGTTTAAACTTTTCCTATTCAATCAAAAATCCAGACTGACATTTGAACGAGCAGCTAGGTTTCATTTTCACTTCAATTACCCCACAGTTCATTACTTGCAGAACATAAATCTATTTTAGGTGCCCTTTCATCTCGAGCAGTGCATCATCTGGGCAACAGTGCAACAGTCTCATCTGAACTCTTTACGCTCAACAATAATTCCCCATCAGCATCTTCCTGGTGAACCTATCCTGTATACTTATGATAGATTTAACATTGCTTCTCTAGAACATATATACAGGCAACAATAGGAATTCCAATCATGCCCTAATCAATGTTCGGGAGATTGTTCACATTTTTATTTCCATTGCATTCTGACGGGTTTTCTCTAACTTTACTTGTACAATCACTGAATTATGTCCATAAACCACAATAGACAATAGACAATAGACAATAGGTGCAGGAGTAGGCCATTCGGTCCTTCGAGCCAGCACCGCCATTCAATGTGATCATGGCTGATCATCCCCAATCAGTACCCCGTTCCTGCCTTCTCACCATATCCCTTGACTCCGCTATCTTTAAGAACTCTATCTAACTCTCTCTTGAAGGCATCCAGAGAACCGGCCTCCACCGCCCTCTGAGGCAGAGAATTCCACACACTCACCACTCTCTGTGTGAAAAAGTATTTCCTCATCTCTTGTTCTAAATGGCTTACCCCTTATTCTTAAACTGTGGCCCCTGGTTCTGGACTCCCCCAACATCGGGAACATGTTTCCTACCTCTAGTGTGTCCAAACCCTTAATAATCTTATATGTTTCAATAAGATCCCCTCTCATCCTAACAATTCATGCAATCTAACAATTCTAACAATCCTAACAAGACCTAACAATTCATGCAAGCTTCTTCATTTAAGTACAAATTTTCATTCTTAGTTTTTCTTCCTAAAGTTGCACCTTTTTGTATATCATTTTTAGAGATGTTCCTTATATCTGACAGTAGCTTCCTGAAATTTTCCTCAATATCCTATTATTATAAACTTTCTGACGTCTTTCAACAGTCACCTGTCAAGTCTAAATGACTTACAAAACCTCAACATTTTTTAGATTTAATTCTGATAAAAATTCAATATACACCCTGTCCCTGAGTACCTATTGTATAACGGTTAATTAATTGAAAATTAAGTTACCTATAATGCTCCTAACAAATGTTACATCTTCAACTATTACCATATGTAACTTACACATCGATAAATATGTGCAAATAATAACTTGTGTTCACCAAGCCCACAGCTAACAATGGCCTGTTTCCTTTATCATCGTTACTTTTTTACATATCTTTCATTCATTTGTTCTATATCTCTCTGTATCACCGTCTATATCACTCGCTTCCTTTTCCACTGACTCTCAGTCTGAAGAAGGGTCTCGATCCGAAACATCACCCATTCCTCCTCTCCAGAGATGCTGCCTGTCCCGCTGAGTTACTCCAGCTTTTTGTGTCTATCTTCGGTTTAAACCAGCATCTGCAGTTCCTTCCTGCACAAATATTAATAACATTTAACAATATGACGAGGTTTAACTGCATCTACAACAAGCCTCATTATGAGGTATAATCATTGTCTGAAACTGCTCAGTTATTTGCAACATTGATTTCATATTTGACCTTGAGATGAGTTTTGAACTCTTCCAGCCATCACTAAGAATTCCTAATTCCACATCTGTAACATTGACGCTCTCTGACCTTGCCTCAGTTCATCTGCTGTTGAAACACTCATACATTCCTTTATTCTCAAAAGATAGCCACAAAATGCTGGAGTAACTCAGCAGGAGAGGCAGCATCGCTGGATGGAAGGAATGGGTGATGTTTTGGGTCGAGAGTGCTGAGTTACTCCAGCATTTTGTGTCTATCTTCGGTGTAAACCAACATCTGCAGTTCCTTCCTGCCCCTTTGTTCTCTACACTGGACTATTGATCCCTGGCACTGAAATAGTCAAGTCCACATACCCTTTCAAATAAAGGGAAAACTCCGAGCCAGCAATAGCTGTTATAAAGGCAGGGTAACATAATTAAATTAACCTCAGCAGTGCTCTAAATCTGGGACCAAGGCAAACCTGTCCATGGGATTTGTAGTGGCTTGATAAGTATAACTAATCACCAAAAGAGAATTAGTATTGTAATACTTTTTCCATTTGAGATTTTTTGATGACTGATGAAAATGGATTATAAATGGTAAACTTGCCATTTCACCCAAGGCTATTTTTGCAGAATTTGAATAAAATCGTCTGATTGATGCCTTTATTGCCATGTTTAAGAGTTGAAAATTAGACTAAGCTGCCCAAATGCTGTGTTGACATAATATTAGAAGCAACAATCAGGAATGTGACCCACAAACTCATGCAAATAACCCAATTCAGGGAATCAAAGATGTTAATGATGTCTTAGAATTAACTGTAGAATGTACATTATTAATCTAAAAAAATTGAAGGACATCAAATTCAAACCTTTTCTATAACTGGGTTATGCTCAGAATTCATTTACTGCATGACAGAAGTTATTCAATATTTATTGCCACTATTTATTTACTAGATAATACTCCATAAAAAACACAAATAGTGAAAGGCTTGGGTAGAGTGGATGTGGAGAAGATGTTTCCACTAGTGGGAGAGTCTAGGACCAGAGGTCATAACCTCAGCATTAGAGGACATTCATTTAGGAAGGAGATGAGGAGAAATTTCTTTAGTCAGAGGGTGGTGGATCTGTGGAATTCTTTGCCACAGAAGGCTGTGGAGGCCAAGTCAGTGGATATTTTTAAGGCAGAGATAGATAGATTCTTGATTAGTACAGGTGTCAGGGGTTATGGGGAGAAGGCAGGAGAATAGGGTTGTGAGGAAGAGATAGACCAGCCATGATTGAATAGTGGAGTAGACGATGGGCCGAATGGCCTAATTCTGCTCCTATCACTTACGGCTTTATGACCTTGTGACTTTCAGCAAACATTTTTCCAACAGAAAGGTTACTAAATTTAGAATTCCAGTTTCATGATTGTTATAAAGTCTCAGATTCATACAATATTGACATAGCTCATTTTAGGACGGCATGGTGGTGCAGCGGTAGAGCTACTGTCTTACAGCGCCAGAGAGCCGGGTTCGATCCTGACTACGGGTGCTGTCTGTAGGGAGTTTGTACGTTCTCCCCGTGACCTCCATGGGTTTTCTCCGATATCTTCGGTTTCCTCCCACACTCCAAATACTGTACACACAGGTTTGTAGGTGCATTGGCTTGGTATAATGTAAAATTGTCCCTAGTGTGTGTAGGATAGTGTTAATGTGCGGGGATCCTGTCTAATAATGTTTCGAGTAGGAAGAAACTGCAGATGCTGATTTACACTGAAGATAGAGTCAAAATGCTGGAGTAACTCAGGCAGCATCTCTGGAGAGAAGGAATGGAGGTCAAATGTCTTCAAACTGAGATTCAGGGGAGAGGGAGACATAGAGATATGGAAGGGTATGGTGTGAAAACACAGATCAAAGCAGACGATGATAAGGAAATAAGGAAATGTAGAATTTCTTCAAAATTGGAGGAACAGCACATATTTCGCTTAGGTAGTTTACACGCCAGCGGTATGAACATTGACTTCTCTCATTTTAGATAGCCCTTGCTTTCTCCCTCCTTCCCCTCCCCCTTCCCAGCTCTCCCGCAAAGCCTACTGTCTCTGCCTCTTCCTTTCATTTTCCCGCCCCCTCCCACCCGAAACGTCGCCTATTCCTTCTCTCCATAGATGTTGCCTCACCCGTTGAGTTTCTCCAGCATTTTTTGTCTACCTAGGAAATGTAGAATGGTTCATTGTTAGCTAAGGTGAGAAGGAGGCATACATTCAGTAAAATTTAATCCGGGATTCAGTGAAACTAGTTGGAGAATTAGGATGGGGCAGGGATGGAGAGAGGGGAAAAGCAAGGGTTATTTGACGTTAGAGAAATCAATATTCATAAACATCAACATGATGCTTCATATATCTCAAACAGACCCCCCGCAATTTCTTCTCTAGCTTCCAACAGTGTCCTTGATAGGGTCGGAGAGATTTTTTCTACCTTTGATAGACACAAAGTACTGGGGTAACTCAGCTGGTCAGACAGCATCTCTGGAGAAGAAAAATGGGTGACGTTTCGGGTCGGGACCCTTCTTCAGACTCTTTCCAGCGGTGGAGCCCCGGGCCTGCGGGCAGTCAAGTCTGGAGGCGGGCAAGCTTGTGATCTTTAGTTGAGTCCAGGTAGGCAAGAAGGTGTTTGTTGAGGGTGTGGATCTGGTGTTGAATGAAGTACAGTTGGGGTCCATTGCAGGTGTGGGTGAGTGACGCCCGGAGCTACAGGAGAGTCAGAGCGAAGGCCTGCTGGAGCCAGCGCATCGCAGCCAGTGTGGAACGCAGGGCACGGAAGGTGAACTGTTGTGAGAAGCGGTGGGTTGATTGTCGGTACCTGAAATCCGGGTTGGGTCTGAACTGGGATGTCTGGAACCAGAGTTGGAACCCCTGAGGCAGAAGATGGAGGCGCGGGCAAGCACCAAGCACTATGTTACATCCACTACAAACCTACTGACTCCCATGGCTATCTGGGCTACACTTCTTCCCACCCTGCTTCCTGTAAGGACTCCATCCCCCACTCCCAATTCCTCCGTCTACGCCGCATCTGCTCCCAGGATGAGGCGTTCCACACCAGGGTATCCGAAATGTCCTCATTTTTCAGGGAACGGGGGTTCCCCTCCTCCACCATAGATGAGGCTCGCACCAGGGTCTCTGCCATACCCTGCAACACTGCTCTCTCTCCCCATCCCCCCACTCACAACAAGGGCAGAGTCCCCCTAGTCCTCACCTTGCACCCCACCAGCCGTCACATACAACAAGTGATCCTCCGTCAGTTTCGACACCTCCAACGTGACCCCACCACTCGCCACATCTTCCCATCTTCCCCCATGTCTGCCTTCCGCAAAGACCGCTCCCTCCATAACTCCCTTGTCAATTCTTCCCTTCCCTCCCGTACCACCCCCTCCCCGGGTACTTTCCCTTGCAACCGCAAGAGATACAACACTTGTCCATTCACCTCCCCCCTCGACTCCATTCACGGACCTAAGCAGTCGTTCCAGGTGCGACAGAGGTTCACCTGCATCTCCTCCAACCTCATCTATTGCATCCGCTGCTCTAGGTGCCAGCTGATCTACATCGGTGATACCAAGCGGAGGCTCGGCGATCGTTTCGCCAAACACCTCAGGTCGGTCCGCAATAACCAACCTGACCTCCCGGTGGCTCAGCACTTCAACTCCCCCTCCCATTCCGTATCTGACCTCTCTGTCCTGGGTCTCCTCCATGGCCACAGCTAGCAACACCGGAAATTGGAGGAAATGCACCTCATATTCCGCTTGGGCAGTCTACATCCTGGGGGCTTGAACTTTGAATTCTCCCAATTCTGCTAGCCCTTGCTGTCCCCTCCCCTTCATCAGCCCTCTGGTTGTCTCCTCCCCTCCCCCAGCCCTCGGGCTCCTCCTCCGCCTTTTTTCCTTTCTACTCCCCACCCCCCTATCAGTCTGAAGAAGGGTTTCGGCCCGAAACGTTGCCTATTTCCTTCGCTCCATAGATGCTGCCGCACCCGCTGAGTTTCTCCAGCATTTTTGTGTACCTTCGATTTTCCAGCATCTGCAGTTCCTTCTTTAACACTGTGTTAGTGAGTATGGGTTGTGGTGACAGAGAGCAGGAGCAATCACAGAGGGGGAGCAGTGAGAGAGAGGAGATATCGCAGTGGAGCAGACAAAATGTGTAAGAAGGAACTGCACGTGCTGGTTTATACCGAAGATAGACACAAAATGCTGGAGCAACTCAGCGGGTCAGGCAGCATCTCTGGAGAAAAAGGATGGGCAATATTTCAGGTCGGGACCGTTCTACACACTCAACTACCGTAGTACATTTCAGAACATCCAGCATCGCCTCAACTCTAATGCGGGCTGTCATCAAGACATTTGCCAATAGTGTTCCCAAGTTCCCAGGCCTTCATGTCTTTCCCTACGGTAAATAAATATTCATTGTGGCCTTGCCCATCGTCTCCTGCTCCACACGCAGATGACCACTTTGGTTTCTAGAGATCCCTATTCTCTCTCTTATTAAGCTTTTTGTCTTAACATACTTATAAAATCTCTTTGGATTTTGCATCATCTTATGTGCCAGGGTTATCGCATGCCCCCATGTTGCCCTCCTGATTCCTCAATTGCCAATACTCTTCCAGGGATACACTTGATCCCAGCTGTCTGTAGCTGACCCATGCCTTTGTTGTCTTGACTAGCGGCTCAGTTTCCCCAGTTGTCCAAGGTTCCTTACTCCGAAAAGAGACGCAAAGTGCTGGACTAATTCAATGGCTCAGGTGGCATCTCTGGAGAACTTGGATAGGTGATGTTTCAGTTTGGGACCCTTCCTCAGACTTCCATCAGTCTGAGGAAGGGTCCCGACCCAAATCATCACCTATCCATGTTCTCCAGAGATGCTGCATGATCCACTGTGTTATTCCAGCACTTTGAGTGTTGTTGCGTACACCAGCATCTGCAGATCCTTGTTTCTTCCTTACTCCCATGTCCTTTGCCCTTCACTCCAACAGGAACATGTATACCTTGATCTCTATATATCACATTTTTAAAAGCAGTCTACTCTCTGGATGTCCCTTTGCCTGCAAATAACCTGCTCCAATCAATATTTGCAAGTCCCTATCAAATGCCTTGCCTCAATTTAGAATATTAACTTGTGGATCAGCCTGTCCTTATCCATGACTATTTGGAAGTTAATAGGACTGTGGTCGCTGATCCCAAAAGGCTCACCCGCTGGCACTTCAGTCACTTGGGGCGGCACGGTGGCACAGCGGTAGAGCTACTGCCTCACAGCGCCAGAGACCCAGGTTCGATCCTGATTAAGGGTGCTTGTCTATACGGAGTTTTCTCCGAGTTTCCTCCCACACTCTAAAGACGTACAAACATACAGGTTTGTAGGTTAATTGGATTGGTTATGAATGTAAAATTGTCCCTAGTCTTTGCAGGGTAGTGTTGATGTGTGGGGATTGCTGGTTGGTGCAGACTCGTTGGGCTGAATGGCCTGTTTCTGCGCTGTATCTCTAAACTGAACTAAACAAAACTAAACTTGCCCAATTCCCCAAAAGTAAATCAAATTCCCCAAAAGCCTGTCCTGTCTCCTGAAGATAGACACAAAATGCTGGAGTAACTCAGTGGGACAGGCAGCATCTCTGGAGAGAAGGAATGGGTGATGTTTCGGGTCGAGACCCTTCTTCAAACTAGTCAGAGGAAAGGACTCCTGAACTTGTTCTCATTAATGTCTGTATCAACTTTCAACTTCCCACCTGCCTAACTACTGCTTGGAGTCCCGTTCCTCGGCCAATCTAGTTTATAACCTCGCCTGTAGTCCTTGCAAACCTGCCCACCAGGATATTGGCTCCCCCTCCCGTTCCGGTGCAGCCCAGGTCACCTCTGCAGCAGAAGCAATCCCAATGGTCCAAAGATCTGAATCCTTGAACCCTGTGCCTATGCCTCAGCCATTCATGTGCCCTATCTTCCTATGCCTATCCTCAATAGCAGATGGCACAAGGAGTAATCTAAAGAGATGTAATGCTGAGGCTCTACAAGGTGCTGGTCAGGCTGCATTTGCAGTACTGTGAGCAAATTTGGGCCCCATATCTGAGGAAGGATGTACGATGATTCCAGGAATGAGTGGGTTAGCATATGAGGAGCGTTTGACAGCACTGGGCCTCTACTCACTGGAGTTTACAAGGTTGAGGGGGGACCCTCGTTGAAACTTACACAATAATGAAAAGTATAGATAGAGTGGGCTCAGAAATAAAGGGCGTTCTTTTAGAAAGGAGGTGAGGAGGAACTTCTTTGGT
Organism: Malacoraja senta; assembly: GCA_038087875.1. Lineage (NCBI taxonomy): Eukaryota > Metazoa > Chordata > Chondrichthyes > Rajiformes > Rajidae > Malacoraja > Malacoraja senta. Next base: position 3,628,124 of record CM075984.1, on the reverse strand, counting down.
CAGAGGGTAGTTAATCTGTGGAACTCATTGCCACAGAGGGCTGTGGAGGGCATCAGTGGATATTTTTAAGGCAGAAGTAGAGAAAACCTTGATTAGAACGGGTGTCAAGGGGTATGGGGAGATGGCATGAAAATGGGATTAGGTGACATGATTGAATGGCGGAGTAGACACGATGGGCTGAATAACTATAACTATAACTACTCCTAGAATTTGTGAACTTGTGAACGTAATCCAGAGATAAGTCTCTTGAATTCCTACTTCTTAATCAGTTACCTAACTCCCTTATTCACTCTGCAGGACCAGTTCCTAAATATATATTATTTGTGCCAATGTACACAACAACCTGTGGCTGTTCACTTTCCTCCCTTTAGAATGTTCTGCAGCTGCTCCGAGATGTCCTGGTCACTGGCACCAAGGAGATAACACACCCTTCTAGAGTCACTAGTAGATTGGGTTGGGTCAAGAAGGCTTTCAGTACATTGGCCTTCATCGGTCAGGGTATTGAGTATAGAAGTTGGGATGATACGTTACAGTTGTACAAGACATTGGTGAGGCCACATTTGGACTATGGTGTTCAATTTTGCTCACCGTGCGATAGGAAGGATGTCGTTAAGCTGGAAATGTGCAGCGAAGATTTACAAGGGTGTTGCCAGGACCTTATGGGAGTTTGAGCAGGCTAGGATGTTGTTCCTTGGAGTGCAGTTCCTGAGGGATGTTCATATAGAGGTGTGTAAAATCATGAGGGTGATGGATGGAGTGAATGCTAAGGCTTTTACCCAGAGTAGTGGAATCAAGAACCAGAGGAAAGAGGACCAGTTGGAAGAACATGTGGACTGGACTTGGACTTTGGACCTTTGGACATTTTTGTTGTAAACAGCACCAAAATATAGCGATTATGCACATGTGGGTGGTGCAAAAGAATTTAGCTGTGCTGTGTATACGTGACAATAATGAAACATTGAACCATTGAGCCATTGAAAAGTTTACGGTGAGAGGACAAAGATTTCAAAGGAACCTAAGGGATAACGTATATGGAATGAGTTTCAAAAGGAGGCATGTACTATAACAACATTTAAAAGATACTAGACTAAGTGGGACCTGATGGGTCCCAGTCACACGGGAGACCTGGTTCCCCCAATGCAACCCATTCCCCAACGCAATATTCCACCACTCACTCGTTCCCCCAACGCAACCCGTTCCCCCAATGCAATATTCCACCACTCACCCATAGCCCCTAACTGCGCAGGCGCGGCTGTTCCCGTTGTGATGCCCATGATCCCCCCTCTTTCCCTCACCCCTCCACTCTGCCTCTTGCCCTCCCCCCCCACACACTCACTCCATCCCCCCTCAACCCCCCCCCCAACCACTCTTAGCGGCTCTCTGGCGGTGCAGCCATTCCCGCCCGTTGGGTTCCCATTGTGACATAGAATACACAGTTATTACTGCGCAGGCGCAGCTGACGGGCACTGCAAGTGGAAAAGGAATTTATTAAAGCTTAAAATGTGAATAACTCTTAAAATATAAGTTTAAACGTTAAAGATGAGATTTATTCAGTCCATTCTTTTTTGTTGTATCTTTTGTTGCATTCTGCAGCTGGGGGAGGGGAACGGCTGCAGGCAGGGGCTGTTGGGGGCCGGTGGGGAGGGGGGGAGCGTGGCCGTGGCCTACCGCTGCTGTGGCCTACTACTACCGCTGCCTACCCCTGTCGCTGCCTACTCCTGCTGCTGCCGTGGCCTACTGCTGCTGTGGGACCAGTGGGGAGCATTCTGCCTACTCCTGCTGCTGCCATGGCCTACTGATGCTGTGGGACCAGTGGGGAGCATTCTGCCTACTCCTGCTGCTGCCATGGCCTACTGATGCTGCCATGGCCTACCGCTGCTGTGGGACCAGTGGGGAGCATTCTGCCTACTCCTGCTGCTGCCATGGCCTACTGATGCTGCCATGGCCTACTGATGCTGCCATGGCCTACCGCTGCTGTGGGACCAGTGGGGAGCATTCTGCCTACTCCTGCTGCTGCCATGGCCTACTGATGCTGTGGGACCAGTGGGGAGCATTCTGCAGCTGGGGACACGGATGGCTTCAGGCGGGGGCTGGTGGGGAGGTGGGGGAGCGTACTGCAACTGGGGACAGGACGGCATCAGGTGAGGGCCAGTGGGGGAGGGGGTGGAGTGCTGCCGTGGACTATCGCTGCCGTGGCCTACTGCTTGTGTGGCAGGGTGGTTGTGTGGCGGTAGGGGTAAAGGAGGGGGGCGTGGGGGACGGGGGGGGTGGGGTGGGAGGGGAGTGTGGGCGGGAGGCATGTGGGGGGGAGGGTGTGTGGGAGTGGGGGGAGGGGCGTGTGTGGGAGTGGGGGGAGGAGGGTGTGTGGGAGGGATTGTGTGGGCGGGGGGGTGTGTGGGGGAGGGGTGTGTGTGGGGAGGGGTGTGTGTGGGGGAGGGGTGTGTGTGGGGGAGGGGTGTGTGTGGGGGAGGGGTGTGGGGTGTGGGGGGGGTGTGGGGGGAGGGGTGTGTGTGGGGGAGTGGTGTGTGTGGGGAGGGGTGTGTGTGGGGGAGGTGTGTGTGTGGGGAGGGGTGTGTGTAGGGGAGGGGTGTGTGTGGGGGAGGGATTGTGTAGGTGGGGGGGTGTGGGGGGAGGGTGGTGTGTGGGGGAGGGATTGTGTAGGTGGGGGGGGTGGGGGGAGGGGTGTGTGTGGGGGAGGGGTGTGTGTGGGGAGGGGTGTGTGTGGGGAGGGGTGTGTGTGGGGGAGGGGTGTGTGTGGGGGAGGGATTGTGTAGGCGGGGGGTGTAGGGGGGAGGGGTGTGTGTGGGAGTGGGGGGAGGAGGTGTGTGGGAGGGTGTGGAGGGGTGTGTGGGAGGGGTGTGTGTGGGGGAGGGGTGTGTGTGGGAGGGGTGTGTGTGGGGGAGGGGTGTGTGTGGGGGAGGGGTGTGTGGGGAGGGGTGTGTGGGGGAGGGGTGTGTGGGGGAGGGGTGTGTGTGCGGGAGGGGTGTGTGGGGGAGGGGTGTGTGGGGGAGGGGTGTGTGTGCGGGAGGGGTGTGTGGGGGAGGGGTGTGTGGGGGAGGGGGTGTGTGGGGGAGGGGGTGTGTGGGGGAGGGGGTGTGTGGGGGAGGGGGGGTGTGGGGCAGGGGGGTGTGTGGGGGAGGGGTGTGTGTGGGGAGGGGTGTGTGTGGGGGAGGGGTGTGTGGGGGGAGGGGTGTGTGGGGGGGTGTGGGGAAGGGTGTGTGTGGGGGAGGGGTGTGTGGGGGAGGGGCGTGTGGGGAGGGAGGGGGTGTGTGGGGGAGGGGGTGTGTGGGGGAGGGGTGTGTGTGGGGAGGGGTGTGTGTGGGGAGGGGTGTGTGGGGGAGGGGGGGCGTGGGGGAGGGGGGTGAGTGGGAAGGGGTGTGTGTGGGAGGAGGGATCGGTGTTTTTATTTTTGGGGAGGGAGGGGTGTGTGTGGGGAGGGAGGATGTGGTAGGGGAGACGGGGGTGTGGGGGAGGGGTGTGTGGGAGGGGCGTGTGAGTTGGTGAGGTGTGGGTGGGGGAGGGAGGGAGGGGGGCAGCGAGCGTTGTGGAGCTGGAGAGGGGGTTGTGGGGGCAGGGGGTTGTGGGCGGAGGGAGGTGGGGGCGGGGAGGGGTGTGGGAGGGGTGTGGGAGGGGCTGTGGGAGGGGTGTGGGAGCAGGGGTGTGTGGGGTAGGGGGAGTTTGGGGGAGGTTGTGTGAGCGCAGGGGGACGGGGGTGTGGGCGGGGGGAGAGAGCACGGAGAAAAGGCAGGAGTTGTGGGGGGCATCACGGGGAGGGGGGCAGGAGCCAGCGAGGGGGACCAGAGGGGAGGGGGAAGGGGCTGGAGCGGATTCACAGCGGTCGCTGGTCGCTGGACTGCTGGACCGCAGGTCGCTGGTCGTTCTCCTCCGCCGGGATCAGATTCTCGCTTTCCGTTTGGCGACATTTCCCGTGCGGGGCCGGGCCGTTTCCAGTCCCCTCCGAAAATTGTGTCCGGTTGGAAACCTCCGCCGGCCATCCACCGCTCCAGTAAAGATGCAATGGCGCAGGAAGGGGCGGACCCTCCCGTGGAGTGACAGGAGAAAAGACCAATCCACACGGCGCTGAACGGCAGGAGAGGAGATCGATCTGCGCACGCTAAAGTTTACATTAGACCACCGATCGGAACGAAACTTATTGCAATCGCAGCGCAGGAGAACGGTGAATAAACTGGCGAAAAATCTTGGCGCTATCGCGTAACATGTTTGCGCAAATAGAATGGCCGCGCAAACCGGAAGATTACAAGACCACAAGATTTAGTTATTTATAGATAGAAGATAGAAGATAGAAGATAGCAGATAGATAGATAGATTTGGACGGGAACATGGATAAGAAGAGTTTTGACCCGAAACATCACCCATTCTTTCTCACCAGCGAAGCTGCCTGTCTCACTGAGTTACTCCAGCATTTTGTGTCTATCTTCGGTGCAAACCAGCATCTGCAGTCCGTTCCAATACGTGGATAGGAAATGGTTTAGATGGACATGGGGCATCTTGGTCAGCATGGGCAAGTTGGGCCGAATGGCCTGTTTCTGTGTTTTATGACTATGACTCTAGAGGCCCATTTGCGACCACAGAATCTCCTGTCTATTGCCCTAACTATCATGTTGATAGGATATTATGTTCATGTAAAATCACGGTAAAAGATATTATTAATAATAATAATAATAATAATAATAATAATGCATTTTATTTATGGGCGCCTTTCAGAACACTCAAGGACACCTTACAATTAAAACAAGCAAATTACAAACATATAAATACAGCAATAATCCATAATTCGGAGAGAGAGAGAGAGAGAGAGAGCAGTGGCAGCTAGTGGCGCCAGCGTTCACTCTCACTTCCGGCAGCCATTTTTCCATCTTCCATAAAATAACAGAACACACAATGAACACAGTTTAACATCCACCACAGTGAGTCTACCAGGCACCTCCTCACTGTGATAGAAGGCAAAAGTCTTAAAGTCTTTATTTCTTCCTTCCTTGTTCTCCCTCTGCATTGACCCGATCCAGGCTTTCGATATTAAAGCTTCATCAACTGAAAGTGTTAAAGAGAATTGGCATCTGTATTTTAAAAACATCAGCGCTGGTAATTAATAAGACTGAGGAGGCCTATTGAGTATCTTCAATATTGCAGCCACAGTAGAACTTTGAAGCATCAGTATGTAAAGGGCACAGTTTACAAAGAAAACGCCAGTCATATTTTATTTAAAAGGGAACTACTGAAAGATCTCCTTTATATCCTCCTAAAAATGTGAATTGTTTTCTCTCTGTTACCCCTAGGGCGCTCTTATGGTTTTACAGCATCAGGAAATTTTAGTAATTTTAGTAAAACCCCAAATGCCATCAAGTCTGTTTGTTAGCTGGGCATGAAACAGAGCTTTGAATCATTCATTTGTGCCAACTATGCGAATGAATTCAGTAATAATGTAACAAGCGAGAAAAGACCAGAACAGTGCAACTTTGCATTTTCTACATATGTCCCATTACTGTGATAGAACATTTTTAGTCAGTCATCTTTGTAAGGGCTTATGATAAGAACTGTTTCCAAAAAAATATTACACAATAGTGTTACATTCATTCAAATAAATGATAAATTTTCAATAGCTTCAGTACTTTCCTTAAACCTCACAAATAACTTGTGGTGTCCATTACTTTGAGAAGTATTAAGGTCTAATGTTAAAGTTCTCTGTTTGGCTGCAATCTGATATGATTTCCTCGTGAACTAAAAGCAACATTGAAATTAGTGTGGGTTCAGGCACGACCATTTCTAATGTGGTTAAACTCATCCAAGGCCCTACCATTGTCACACACGTTGGTGTTTATGAGCCTCTCTGAACTTACGACCACTGCTACTGAGTTGTTTTATGACCTCTAATGTTTAGTAGTTGTCAACGCTATGAAAAGGTTCACAACCTCAATTGACACTCCTCATTAATCCTAAACTACAACAAAGATCAGGATTCTGTGGTAAATTATTTGTATGTTTATACCTCTGGCAGGATTGCTGCAGCATCACACATTATGTTGATCGCTTTCTTTCTTTGTGAAGCCCTGTAATTATAATTGTTCTATTGATCGATCTGTGCTATGTTGCAACTTTAGTAGAGCTGAAATTTTTCCTTTACATGGGTGGATTAATTTTGTAGGAAGGAACTACAGATTTTGGTTCACACCGAAGATAGGCACAACATGCTGGACAGGTAATTCAGCGGGACAGGTAACATCTCTGGGTCTGAAGATGGGTCTCGAGCCGAAACGTCACCCATTCCTTCTCTCCAGAGATGCTGCCTGTCCCGCTGAGTTACTCCAGTTTTTTGTGTCTCTCTTCAATGGATTCATTTTGTTGAATGAAGATTCAAATTGGTAATTAAGAGTAATAATGAACAGAAATTCCGAGTATTGAAAATCATGGCATCGAAGATGGAGCCCACATTGATTTTACACATTGGTGGTGGATTTTAAAAAGTTTTGAAGAACGGATAGGAAGGCAGAATTCCAATATGTGTGCTGAAGGCAGCAAATATTTGGGATGAATGGAAATGATTGTTCTAAAGGTTAGCATCGGAAAAGTTCAGCAGGGGTGCTGGGGATTCAGAAATTGGTAGGGGTTATAAAGAGATGTCAAGGTGCAAATAGATGATGTACAGTAGAACAAGTATAAATGTATTCGAATACCAGGATTAAAGTGTATAGGAAGAAGCTGCAGATGCTGACAAACCGAAGATAGACACAAAATGCTGAAGTAACTCAGCGGGTCAGGCAGCATCTCTGGAGACAAGGAAAGGCTGATGGTTTGACTGAGAGTCTGAAGAAGGGTCTCAACCTGAAACGTCACTCATGAAAAGGTTGGAAAAGAAGAACTGAAGATAGGGAGTTTTTTGTAGGTCACCAAGTACAGCAAGTTAGATTTAAGAGAGAGTTAGACAGAGCTCTAGGGGCTAGTGGAATCAAGGGATATGGGGAGAAGGCAGGCACGGGTTATTGATTGGGGACGATCAGCCATGATCACAATGAATGGCGGTGCTGGCTCGAGGGGCCGAAATGCCTCCTCCTGCACCTATTTTCTATGTTTCTATGTTTCTACAGGATTTGATTCCATTTCCTCCTGAGATACTGCCAGACCCATTGAGTTACTCTGGCACTTTGTGTTTTGACAGATAGCAAAGTTTTGAAACTATTGAAGTATACAGAAATTGGAAAAGGGAAGGTTAACTAACAGAACATTATAACATTTGACTCTGGAGATGTCAACTGTATGGGTAAAGATTCAACAGCAAGGAAGAAAGTCCTTTCCCCGTCAATGAGCCTTACCAAGGTTTGTTTAGATTAGTTTAGTTTAGAGATACAGCACGGAAACAGGCCCTTCGGCCCACCGAGTCCACGCCACCCCTTTATCATCCGTTCACACTAGTTCCATGTTTATCCACTTTCTCATCCACTCTCTACACACTAGGGCACTTTACAAAGGCCAATTGACCTACAAACCCACACGTCTTTGAGATGGAGGGAAAAGCCGGAGAACCTGGAGAAAGCCCACGCAGTCACGGGGAGAACGTACAAACCCCACACAGACAGCACCCGTAGTCAGGATTGAACCTGGGTCTGTTGCACTGTGAGGCAGCAACTCAGGTGGTTATAATAAATGAAGCTACGAGAGGAATTTCCTGATGTTTTAGTTTGCTGCCTTGCAGGTGCAAAGCAGAGAACACTCTGTGACAATGTAAATTCCAAACCTGATTGTATGTCCTCACTGACCAAGTGTTTACTCAGTGACACCACGCATCTCTTTACATCTTTCCTGTCAAAAGAAATCACTGCTTAGAGAAATAAACACACAATCATAACAGGCAGTACAAAAGTATATGGTCGTTCTATCTTGCAGGCAGCTGATGAGGTGTTCCACATCTGCAATCAGGGACTATTGTTTAACTTGTGGGATCCTCAGCTGGTGTTTTGATTTTTTGTAACTTGCTTTGGAGACTTTGGACAGTTCAAAGAACCACTGGTGCGCTTTTCAGAACAGTTCTTATCCTTGTTCATTCCTTAGAGTGCAATCAATGTAAAATGAAAGGGTTGCCATAGGTTAATGTTTGATAGGAACTGATTCAAGATTCTCCATAGAAACATGGTTCAAACGTGTCACAGGCAACATAATTGCCAAAAGCACATCCTGGATTAGTGCATATTCTGTCTCTGCTTCTCTTAATGCGCAAGCAGTAAATGATCTATTTTCCATCATTGTTGCTCCAGTCCAGACTGAGATGAATCACATTGTACAGTCACCTCTCCCTTAAGATATAATCGTGAAAATTGCCTTAAATAACTTTCTCCAATCTGCTGTGTCTATGTATCCATTCCGCCAATCAATAAGTGTACTAATAATAAAACTCAACAAAGCACTTCCTGCCTTATTTACTTGCTAGTTCACAGAGCATTTTCTATAACTCTCTAGAGCCGGTCTCGACCCAAAACATCACCCATTCCTTCTCTCCAGAGATGCTGCCTGTCCTCTGAGTTACTCCAGCATTTTGTCTCTACTTTCGGAGTAAACCAGCATCTGCAGTTCCTTCCTACACATAAATATCAACCTGATTTAATGACTTCCCGGACCACTGGCACCTTGTTTACAGTGCAACAGTGTAACAGTGTAACAGTGTAACAGTGTAACAGTGAACAGTGTAACAGTGTAACAGTGTAACAGTGTAACAGTGAACAGTGTAACAGTGTAACAGTGTAACAGTGTAACAGTGTAACAGTGTAACAGGCGGATTGCACTTTGTTTAGTTCCGTTTAGTTTATTGTCACGTGTACCGAGATACAGTGACAAGCTTTTGTTGCATGCTATCCAGTCAGCAGAAAAACAATACATGATTATAATCGAGCTATTTGCTGTGTATACATGATAAAGGAATAACCGTTAGTGCAAGGTAATGGCAGCACGGTGGTGTAGCGGTAGAACTACTGCCTTACAACGCTAGAGACCTGGGTTTGATCCTGACTGCAGGTGCTGTCTGTACAGAGTTTGTACCTTCTCCCCGTGACCTGCGTGGGTTTTCCCCAAGATCTTTGGTTTCCTCCCACACTCCAAAAACGTACAGGTTAGTAGGTCAATTGGTGTAAATGTAAATTGACGCTAGTGTGTGTAGGATAGTGTTAATATGCGGGGATCGCTGGTCGGCGCAGATTCGGTGGGCCGAAGGGCCTGTTTCCGCGCTGTATCTCTAAACGAAACCCAATAAAGTCCAACCAAAGATAACCTAAGGGTCATCAATGAGGTAGGTAACAGTTCAGGGCTGTTCTAGTCTTGAATTAAGGCACATTAAGCTGATTCTATCACTGTTTCTCGTGCATTGATATCAGCAGGCATCATACACCTGTTTTATCAGATGACCAAAGTTGATGGGATAGGGATTTCCATCATCAACATTTTCCCTCCATTGAGAGGTGCCTCCCAAAATGCAGGAAGCACTTTGCATTTTCCAACTTCTCATCATGAACCTTCATTGTGGGCGGGCAGTGTTGAACCAGTTGGTAGAGGGCCTTTTGATTTCCTGATATTAAGTGCAAGGCCCATTCTCTTGTAAACTTCAGTGAACAAGGTGATTATATTAAAGATGACTGAAGTTGTGGGGGGGGGGAGCTCATATTTCACTTGGGCAGGGTATGCTTTTAGCAATTATGTTACACCCCAGCAGTATGAATATTGATTTCTCTCTCTCTCCATCCGTTCCTATCCCATCCTAGTTCTCCGACTAGTTTCGCTGGCCTCCTGATTAAATTTTACTGAATGTATCCCGTGTTGTTACCTTCCCCTCAGCTAACAATGTACCATTCTGCATTTTCCTTGATCATCATCCCCATTTGATCTGTTGTTTTCTCACCTTACCCTTCCATATCTCTATGTCTCTCCCTCCCCTGAGTCTGGGTCTCAACCCAAAACGTCACCCATTCCCTTCTTTCCAGAGATGCTGCCTGTCCCGCTGAATTACTCCAGTTTATTGCGTCTATCATGGGGGGAAAGAATAGTCTTTGTGTGAGTTACTAGTGAAGCTGTGGCTTTATAATTAATCTAGAGTTGCCGCTTTAAAAGATGTTGGATAAACAGAGAATCAGAATGACGTGTAGAAATAAAGGTCTGAAAAATGGTCCCGACCCGAAACGTGACCTATCCGTGTTCTCCTGAAATGCTGCCTGACCTGCTGAGTTACTCCAGCCCTTTGTGTTTTTAATCAGAATAACACTCTATCTAGTGTTGCCTGAGGTGAGAGAAATCATTCCCTTGTAAAATAATTTATATTAAAAGCCTGTAAGGGAAAGTAATTTGTTGCTATTAAAAAGAAAGTAATGTTTAATGTACTGGATAGTGGAAATATCAATGCATTAGAATGTCTACTGTCCAGCACAGTGTTGATTTGATGGGCGTTTGGTCAGGGAAGTGTTCACATGGTGAGTTCCTGATCCTAGCTAGACTGTTGGGAGATAGTATTGTACTTATACCTCAGAGAGGAATAGAAGGAACATTGCTTCAGCCCAAGACCATGTAACCCGCGGCAGCCGGCTTTTGATCAGCAATCCAGAAACACTGGGAATGGGTCAGATGCCCATCGTCACGCTTGGCCTGTCAGGGGAAGGACCACATAGGATGAAACAAAGATGTAAGGAGCTTAAATGAGCTGGAATTCATCGTAAGAGCTGTCTGATTTTGTTCCAATATATGCAACGGGTGGAATCTGAAGACCTAGAATATGTAATCGTATCCAACTCTATGCAAAGGGTCTCGACCCGAAACGTCACCCATTCCTTCTCTCCAGAGATGTTGCCTGTCCTGCTGAGTTACTCCATGTCTACCTATGCAAAGTCCCAAGTATTTGGGCTGGTGCCTGTGTCTCACACTCTTCCAGTGGGGGGCCTGGTGAGCATGGTAGCTTGTTCATTTAATTTGGCGTTGGTTCTGTTATTGGCACCCTTTCAAAGTTGTGAACCTCTCCTGACATTCGATTCAGTGTTGCCCATGTCGGAGAAATACCGTAGAATTCTTATCAAGCTCAGATGCGCACTCGTGGATAAAGTCTTTGTCTTTTACAGCACAGTGTAATAAACATCTGTGTGTCCCTTAAAAGGATTTATCATCCCTGGGACTTGATATCAGCTACAGCTTTAAAGTGATCCCCAGAGAGGTGAAATGTACACTTGTAGAGGATTGTCTCCTAAATCTTCAAAGCCTACACTTCCAGTATGACCAGCTAGTTTCCACATTGTCCCGGACAATCTTCCCTCAAAAGCGGAATCTAAAAAAGCATTGTGGTCTCGTAAACTAGCGTGCAAGGCTATTTACCAGGTCAGTAAACAGTCATCATCCTGATACTAATATTATATTAATATTACTGAACCTTATAACATAATCTGTACAGACATTGATCTGCAGAACAATGTTGAAGTTCGGACTGAATTGTTTGTTACACCCACATCAATATGATCTACTCCTTGTGTAAAAGAGAATATATTTCTACATCTGATCATTTCAACTGCATAAATTGAAACATAGAAATATAGTAACATTAAAAATAGATGCAGGAGTAGGCCATTTGGCCCTTCAAGCCAGCACCGCCATTCATTATGATTATGGCTGATCATCCAAAATCAGTAATCCGTTCCAGCTTACTCCCCATAATTCTTGATTCTGTTAACCCTAAGAGCTGTATCTAAAAGCCTTGTCCCGCGGTACGAGTTCATTCCAAGAGCTCTCCCGAGTTTTAAAAAAAATCAAACTCGTGGTAAGCACGGAGAATGAACGTAGCGGGTACGTCGGAGCTCGGGGACGTCTCTTAGCGGCTCGTAACGCTAACTGCAGGTACTCGGGAAGACTCGCTAATGGCAGGTAAGCTCGGGAAGACTCGTGAAGATTTTTCAACATGTTGAAAAATGTCCACGAGAGCCCCGAGTACCGATGAGTGGCCATTACCGTACATCTCCGAGTTCGAATCAGGGCAAACTCGGGAGCTCTTGGAATGAACTCATACCGTGGGACAGGGCTATTACTCTCTCTTGAAAACATCCAGTGAATTGGCCTCCACCGCCTTCTGTGTCAGAGAATTCCACAGATTCACGACTCTCTGGGTGAAAAGGTTTTCCTCATCTCAGTTCTAAGATACATAGTGATTCACTAAGGAGTTATTAATTGTATTTAATGGTCTAATCTGCCACTGAAGTTTTGTTTTAAATTCCAGTCATCCAGATTCTGTGCTTATCCTCTGTACATATAGGCTTCACCTGCATTTGTCCACAAAAAGGAAAGGATAAGGTTTTAACTCATTGAACTAGCCAGAAATAATATGGCAACTAAGGGACAACATAGCACAGAGACATTTCACACTGCAGGTGCACCTCATGTACAATATATATATCATGTACAGAGTATTGTGAAAGCCTTTCAAAGTTTTCTGTCCTTTTTATTAATGTAATAAATATGGGCTTGGTTTATTATCCTATGTTGTTCCATGCAGCATCCCTCAGTGTTTGCACAGATTAGGGTGCAGGGAAGTTGGCTGAATTTGTCAAACGGATTTATTTTTCCGAAAAATGAAACTTTTCACAGGATTAGGATGGGGAGAAGGAGGGGGGTGGGGGTGGGTGGTGGGGAGAGAGAATAACACTCTACTAGGATATTAGATGCAGAGTTCTGGAAACTTATTAGTAACTCTTAAATCAACATTTTCTTCCTAAACAATGGTATCAAATCTGAATACTGAAATCTTCCTTCTTTATTGATTTTGATTATTTAGATGTGTTGTTTAGAGCATTCTAAACTCCAGCTCCAGCCATATTGTGTTCTAATTTATAGACTGCAGAGAAGAGGGTTTGTAGAATGAACTGCAGTGAAATTAATAGTATTTCCAAAGACTATCGATGCATTTTAGAATCACTTAATAAGTAGTACTAAAATGTAGAAATACTAGTCGGCAATACTAAGTGGGGATATCTGGAACACTTTGAGGTATATTGATGCGATGAAGAAAATGGGATTAAGACTGTGTGGAATTCTCTAATATTATTAAGGTGTTGCCTGGCCAGAGTCCCATTGCATTTTGATTAATGATCTGCACCTTCTGGAATCCCAAGTACAATGTCAACATCAGAAATTAACTTCTTTTGTTATCCTGGAAAACAAACCCCCTGAGAAATCATTACTTTTGAATTTAAAGTAGAACAAACAATAATTAAAATGAGTTTGTATACTGCTGTTAGATATCCATAGGAGAGTTCGGTTGAAAGATTAAAACTTATACCATCGGCAATTAAATAGTGCTTTTGTGATAATACCTTATTATATTATGCTCCCCTGATAGTATTTAATAGAATTTAGTGTGAGTGTACATTTCTAATAAAGAAAGGATAGTCAGGCTTGATTAGAGGCTGTGGATGAATGTCCTGTGTGGCGACTGCCCCCTAGTGACTATTCAGTGCATTTCAACACAATGTGTTTTATCATTGAGAACGTGAATTGGCATTGGGAACAAGTATTTGTCTCACAAAATTGAAGTTCTTATTTGTTTTACAATAATAATAGTTTCATTCAGAGTGGTGGCACAGAACTAATAGCAGTGCACCCCCCAATGTCATAAAATGGTTGTGTTGAACCTGCGTTCTGCAGAGATCTCTCTCCAGAGATGAGTTACTCCAGCATTTGGTGTCCATCTTGGGTGTAAACCAGCATCTGCAGTTGCATCCTACACACCTCATTCTGCATAGACTGATGCCCAAGTTGTCCTTGATCCCAACAGAGGTTAACCAATGCCCCACAGAAAAAAGAATAACACTCTGGGGGCTTGCTCTTCAATCTTGTGATTGGTTTTTTAAAGTATGCCATTGACAGAGGGACTAAGGAAAGTTGCTGTCTTATTCCATGGACCACAGCACAGGCAGGGATTTCAATATCATCTAAGTGTTTTTTAAATTTATTACCTGGCTTCAAAAAGCACTGCATTTAAAATATGCATTTTTGGTATCACCCCTGGAAAATTTTGGGGGGCAAAGATAAGGATTCAATCTTCAAATCATAGCTTGTGGCTATGCCAATAGGTGAACACACTGAGCAATCACAAACGGAGAGAAGAATGTAGAGAAGCAAAAATGTACATTGGGGGGATTCTACTAAGGTCACAAAAATAAAAAATGTCAGCTCAACTTACTGGCTCATCCTTAATTAATAAATTAGCTGTGCATATAATATTGGCCTATGGAATAAAACATTCAAGATAGATTTTTCAGTAAAAATACACAGTCTTAGATCAGTGCTGAGCCTAAACTATTGATGAGCTTTTGGTTGAAGAAAGATAATGGAAGGCATACACAAAAATGCTGGAGTAACTCAGTGGGTCAGGCAGCATCTCTGGAGAAGAGGAATGGGTGATGTTTTGGGTCGAGACCCTTCTTCAGACTGAGAGTCAGGGAAAGGGAAACAAGAAATATAGCCTATCCCTTTTCTTCAGAGATGCAGCTGATCCACTGAGTTACTCCAGTTTTTTGTGTCTACCTTTGATTTAAACCAGCATCTACAGTTCCTTCCTACAGAAATAAAGATAATGGATTTGGATTTTGAAATTAAAATCCCCATACACTAGGATTCTAGCCATATTAGGGCCGTACTTAAATATGCTGCTCAGCAGTTTAGTAACTTGTTTGTCTATTAGCCCTGTCCCACGGTACGAGTTCATTCCAAGAGCTCTCCCGAGTTTTAAAAAAATCAAACTCGTGGTAAGCACGGAGAATGAACGGAGTGGGTACGTCCGAGCTCGGGGACGTCTCTTAGCGCTAACGGCAGGTACTCGGGAAGACTCGCTAATGGCAGGTAAGCACGGGAAGACTCGTGAAGATTTTTCAACATGATGAAAAATGTCCACGAGGGCCCTGAGTACCGACGAGTGGCCATTACCGTAAATCTCCGAGTTCGAATCATGGCAGACTCGGGAGAACTGTTGGAATAAACTCGTACTGTGGGACAGGGGTTTATGTGTCTGTACTGAGTACACAAAGGAGCTTAGAGTATAAGCTCTCTGAAATTGCATTCCCGCTCATCTCTTCGAGCCATTACTCCAACACAACAAACAAATTTACAGTCGTCTATGTTTAAAACTAATCATTTACAATTGGGAAATGCTTGCTGCTAAAAATCTGCTAAAAAAAACAAATATTCTAATTTGTAAAACTATTAACAAAAAAGTTCTACAATAAATAGCACAGTTCATTCTGAGGTGTTGTTTCTCAGTAGTCTATGCATGACTGGGAATACATTTTATGAGGGTTGTAATTTATTGAGGAAAATAGCTGTGCCAGTAATTTTTAATGCCAGAGCTCCTTACTGCCACGATCCTGTGTGCCAACAACTTACCATGCGTTTGTTCTTCCATGCAAGTTTCCCTTTGTGCTGGTATTTATCTGTGACCGATGGTTTAGTGTCCCAGTGTTGCTCAGCACTAGTTCCTCTCTACGTCCTTTTGAGCTACGACCTCTGTGCAGGTGTCCCCTTGTGCCCACACCCCTCTGTGACACTACCCTCCTGTGCTTGCGTTTCTCAGTGCCAATGACACTCTGTGCCAGTGTTCTCTGCCAGTAACCCTCTATAATAGTGCCCTTCTGTGCTGATATCTCTCTTCAGTCCAGATAGAGTCTTGATCCAGAACATCAACTGTCCATTTCCCACAACATATACTGCTTCACCCGTTGAGTTTCTCCCATTGTGCCAGTGTCCCTCCGTGCTGGTGAATAACTGTGCCAAGGTCTCACTGCATCAGTGTCTCTCTGTGCCAGGGTCTCACTGCATCAGTGTCTCTCTGTGTCAGGGTCTCACTGCATCTATATTTCTCCCAACCAGTGCCCCTCTTTCAGTGTCACCACATCAGTGTCTCTGTCCCTCTATGTATGAGAGTCACCACATTAGTGTTTATCTGTGCTTGTATCTCTCTGTGCCAGTCCCAGTGTGCAAGTGTTGCACTGCATCACTGTGTCTCTGTGCCAGTGGCCTTCTATGTGAGGTCTCTTTGCATCAGTTTTTCTCTGTCCCAGTGTGCCTCTGTGCCAGTGTATCTCTGTGCCTGTGTGCCTCTGTGCCAGTGTGCCTCTGTGCCTCTGTGCCAGTGTGCCTCTGTGCCAGTGCCAGTGTACCTCTGTGCCGGTGTGCTTCTGTGCCAGTGTACCTCTGTGCCAGTGTGCCTCTGTGCAAGTGTGCCTCTGTGCCAGTGTGCCTCTCTGCCAGTGTGCCAGTGTGCTTCTGTGCCAGTGTCTCACTGCATCAGTGTGTTGTATGCCTCTGTGCTGATATTTCACTGTGATGTTCCAACTCACTACTGGTGTTCCTTTGAGCTTGAGTCTTCCTGTGGTGCTGCCTTTCAGTATTGGTGCTACCAGGTGACCATTTCCATATATGTCACTTTTTTTCTGTGTTGTGACCCTGTGTACCTGTTTATTTCGGTCCCACTGGCTTCCTGGACTTCTGTCTCTCCGTGCCAATGATTCTGTTTATTTCTGTGTCAGTTGCTCTGCAATTCGCTGTGACAGTTCGGTTCGAGATCCTTCTTCCTTCCCTCCAGAGATGCTGTCTGACCCGCTGAGTTACTTCAGCTTTTTGTGTCTATCTTCAGCCTAAAACAGTATCTGCAGTTCCTTCCTACATCATGCTTTTCGCTCCTTGTTTATTCCACAGAGGCAGACTCCTGGTCCCTGGAAGGTTTTGCTCTAAATATTGTTGCAAAATACAGAGAGCAAGTAGATACATGTTGGCATCCTTAAAAATGCCACATATACTTCTCATTTAACAACAAGGAGAAAATAACATATCCAAAATAGCTGTCCCGTGTCTGTATGTTTTACTATAGCGTAAACATTTCCAGCTACCTACTGTATGTGATGGACTAACCCCAGTGATCAGGTTCTCTGTGGTTGTGTTTCTCTCCAGATCTGTGCCTCCTTTAGGGAATGCCTTTACTTTTCTTCTTTCATGAACATTTCTGCATTCTAATTCATTCTAATATTTTTTTCTCATTCTGTGGAGACAACTATTTGCTCCCAGATATGAGTTGATAAGTTGATAAGTTCATATGAATTATGCCATTTAGACAGAATGAGGCCATTTGCCCCATCAAGTCTACTCCGCCATTCAATCATGGCACATCTATCTCTCCCCCTCAACCCCATTCTCCTGCCTTCTCCATATACCCCTGACTCCTGTCCTAGTCAAGAATCTGCCAATCTCCACCTTAAAAATATCCAATGACTTGGCCTACACAGCTGTCTGTTTCAATGAATTCCACAGATTCACTACCCTCTGACTAAAGAAATTCCCCCATCTCTTTCCTAAAGAAACATCATTTTATTCTGAGGCTCTGACATCTGGTCCTAGACTCTCTCCCATTTGTGGAAACATCCTCTCCACATCCACTCTATCCAAGCCTTTCACTATTCGATAAGTTTCAATGTGGTCCCCCCCTCATTCTTCTAAACTCCAGCAAATAGAGGCCCAGTGCTGTCAAACGCTCATCATATGCTAACCCACTCATTCCTGGGATCATTCTTGTAAACACATATATCACTGTACCTTAATTGGTACACGTGACAATAAAAGACCATTGAAGGCTTTGAAACTGGACCCTCTCCAGCACCAGCATATCTTTCCTCAGATATGGGGCCCAAGATTGCTCACAATACTCCAAATGTGGTCTGACCACAATTGGGGAGTAAACACATTTAATAATATTGTTCCTTTATAGCATGGGAATTATTCCCTTTGTAAAGATCAATCCTCCTTGAAATCCCCGTTCATCCCCCAAGAGGTGGGTTGGTCTGAGAACAGGTTCATTCTAACACTGGTTCTCCTTCGACCTCTCTGAAACACTTGTTTCAGGACAAGCATGTTTTGGCTTAGATAGTATTGAATCATTATATTGATTTCCTCTGCACAAGCATTCACTGCAAACCTTTTGGTGTCACTTGGACGGGCCTAACAACAATAATTTTGTGGCTTTTGCTCACTGCTGTTCCATTCTCAAGGACAGATAAATGATCCTGTACATGTATTACAGAAACTTCAACAATCACTGCTTGGTTCCTTCATGTGTGTATAATGAGCTTCCACATCTGTTGCGCAAGCTATCAGCCAGCCCTTCTCTAAGTTTATTGCTCTGACTTTTTTCAAATGCATGAAGCATTTAGTGTAGGTTCCTGTTTATGGTTAAAGTACAGGTTCTGCTCTGGCTGTCTTTTTGATGCTGTTGGACAATTTGCTTGCAAGCTTCCAACCAATGCAGCTAACCTGCTTGCTCAGCTGTTTGAGAGGCTCACACACCTCAATCAGATGGAACTTGCCCAGATTGCCTGAAAATATTGCTCTTTTGTAATATCCATCAGGCTTGTTGTCTCAATTGCCACCTTTGTTCTGGCCAGATCTGGCTCCAGACTCTCCCTTTCATTTCAGACTTCATCACGGACTTCTTTCATTTTTAACCTCAACTTCAACCTCTCCACCTTAGTCTCTGAATCACGATCACTATCTAATAGCCCTGTCCCACGGTACGAGTTCATTCCAAGAGCTCTCCCGAGTTTTAAAAAAATCAAACTTGTCGTAAGCACGGAGAATGAACGTAGCGGGTACGTCGGACCTCGGGGATGTCTCTTAGCGCTAACGGCAGGTACTCGGGAAGACTCACTAACGGCAGGTAAGCAGAGGAAAACTCGTGAAAATTATTCAACATGATGAAAAATGTCCACGAGAGCCCCGAGTACTGACAAGTGGCCATTACCGTAAATCTCCGAGTTTGAATCAGGGCAAACTCGGGAGAGCTCTTGGAATGAACTCGTACCGAGGGACAGGGGTTTAACTCTGCACCTGCCCATCCAGGCTTAGCACTTCCAATTGCTCCTACCTCTGCAAAGACCAAGAGATCATCAGCTTCCAACTTTACTCCACTGAGACTTCCAAGTGCTGAATTCCTGAAATTCCCCTGGTATTATGCTCATTCCAAATTGTAATCATGTCTACCAAATAATGTGTTGAAACAGGTTAAATGTGAGCTCTCCTGATCTAGCTGTACTTCAGAACCCATTCTTTGTTCCACTGAGATCTGGCAAAGCATTGTCTATTAGCCTCATGGAGAAATGGCTCCTCTCCAGTGTCCATTCAGGTCTCCAATATCCTGCTGGGAGGTGATGAGGAGGTGGTATGAAAGACAAGTCGTGGACGGCTTGCTGGAAATCATGTATAGTCTTTCCGCTGACTGGATAGCAGGCAACAAAAATGCTTTTCACTGTACCTCGGTGACAATAAACTGATCAAAATTAAACGAAAGTCTGAAGACAGACACAGAATGCTGGAGTAACTCAGCGGGACAGGCAGCATCTCTGGAGAGAAGGAACGGGTGACGTTTTGGGTCGAGACCCTTCTTCAGACTGAGAGTCGAGAGAGAGGAAAACTAGAGATATGAAAGGGTAAAGTGTGAAAACGACAGATCAAAGCAGAAGATGGTCAAAGAAACAAAAGTCTACTAAGGTTGCTGACTCAGTGTCACTCCCTCTCTGCATCTAGTTACTGCCTGAGACTGGACATGTCTTGTGGGAATACTACGTCTCTTTTCTCTCATCTAGGTCCAGCTCCGTGATATTCATCTATATTGCACAGCTAAACTGTGCTTGAATTACGACAACCTTCATGATCCTATCGTGCAGTACTTTTATACATTGCTTCCAAGTCTGGGCATGCCAAATGTTTAATCTACTTCAAAGAAATCCACATCAAAGCTCTCTTAATTCTTTGGGCTACCACCTTCAGTGCGTTTTGCAGCAAGCTTCAATGTAGCCTAGTTGGCGATCAACAACACATCACTAGTTCAATCCAAAGATAGACACAAAATGCTGGAGTAACTCAGCGGGACAGGCAGCATGTCTGGAGAGAAGGAATGGGTGATGTTTCGGTTGGAGACCTTTCGTCTGAACAAGGGTCTCGACCCGAAACGTCACCCATTCCTTCTCTCCAGAGATGCTGCCTGTCCTACTGACTTACTCCAGCATTTTGTGTCTATCTTCAGTTTAAACCAACATCTGCAGTTCCTTCCTACACAGTTCATCATAGTTTGCTCCTTCTCCGCATTCAGACTTTATTGAACTGTATTGTATTATAGAAGAGTTAGAAGGTGGTGGGTATTTGTAGTTTTAGTTTGGATTAATACCTCATGTTTCCCTTTCCCCTGATTCTCAGTCTGAAGAAGGGGCTCCACCCGAAATGTCACCTATTCCTTTCCTCAAAGATGCTATCTGACCCACTGATTTAGTCCAACTTGTTGTGCCTATCTTCGGTTTAAACCAGCATCTGCAGCTATATTTGAAGAGCTCATTTTCATGGAAACCTGATTTCTGCTTTCTTTGGTATAATACCAAGGGCCAAATATTTTCTCATTTTTAAAAACTGAAGCTTTTACTAAGTCACGCTGGAAAGACGAATTAAGTCTGTTCGGACCCTAGTTCAACTGGGTGCACATCATTAGAATATGAAAAATAATCCCTGCTTATGCATGGGAGGATAATACATGCTCTGAGCCTGCATGAAATACATTCATTTTCCTTGTTTATCTTTGGAAAAACAACACATTTTCTTCATTCCTTAACACCACCACATCTTTTAGAGCACCAGCGGTGTACCTGAGAGTTATAGATTCAAAAGTCATGTTGAGAAATGGAATGATAGCAAACTAAATAATTACATTGTATTGCCGTTTTCATAGGTTGCACAAAGGTCCTAACTAAATGTTATGAACGCCAAGCTTCCTTTACAACTTTATGAAGAGCTGCAACAGCTGCATTCTCAATTATTCTCAATTCCAGTTTGTATAGTTTCACAATGAAAGATTATATTCTGAATATTAACGTTAGTATATGAACTAAAACATTCGTGGTATTTCTAAACCAAATCACTAAAGATCCCCTTAGAATGCAATTACCTAACCACTATATATTTATAGGTGTGCATGTTATTTGTTATTCAAAGAGATAATTTCAGGTCCAGGCTATCATCTAAAGGTAGATAGACATAAAAAGCTGGAGTAACTCAGCGGGACAGACTGCATCTCTGGAGAGAAGGAATGGGTGACGTTTCGGGTCGAGACCCTTCTTCAGACTGGTTAAGGATAAGGGAAATGAGAGATATAGACGGTGATGTGGAGAGGTAATGAATGAAAGATAAGCAAAAAAAGGAAACAGGCCATTTTAAGCTGTTTGTTGGGTAAAAAATGAGAAGCTAGTGCGACTTGGGTAGGGGAGGGATAGAGAGAGGGGGAGTGCCGGGGCTACCTGAAGTGAGTGAAGTCAATATCGTCTAAAGGTGATGGGTGGTAGGTAAGTGCATTTCACAGGAATGGAAGGAGAATCACAGCTCCAGCATCTGGAAGAAGAGGCAGAGAAACATTTGAGCTGCTTTTCCTCCCATTAAAAACTGCAGAACAACCTCAGACAGATGGAACTCAGTTCAGTTTAGTTTATTGTCACGTGTACCGACTTAGCCTGATTCAGTTGCACGATAACGGCTGGGAAGAAACAGTCCCTGAATCTGGAGGTGTGTGTTCTTACACTTCCAACTCACCCACTGAATGTTGCTAAATCCAAATAATTTCCTGACCTTGGACTAATTTTGATATTTCCTGTGGGATTGCCATTAACTGTCTACAGCAGCTAACCAAAACATATCAGAACCAGGGACAGCAGTCTCCAAATCATCTCACTGGGGAAAAGCAATAAACCAAAGTTTTCGGGGTACTTAACATTCAAATACTTCCTTCCACCATCCCCTCCATTGATATTTGCCAGTAAACGTAAATATGCAATGATATTACTGTGATATAATTGCATCAATTTGCATTGATTGTGCGGCATTGCAATGCAATTGTCCATGTTTACGTACGATATGTGGATTAGGTGCTGGGCCTCACGATGTCCAATTTTCCATCCCCACCAACTGCAATTGTTTCATGAAGCCACCATATAATAGATACAATTGTTCCCCTTGTGTCTGGCCAAGTCTAACTGTCACTTATTCATTGGGAGGATATTGGTAAGTGATGCCGTTTTGGAAAAACACAGAAACACAAGATTAGGCCCTGCAATCTTCATAGCAAAGCCTCATTTCACGAACATGCCATAATATCCCAATGCAGATTGGAGGAACAGCACCTCATATTTTGCTTATATCCCAGCGGTATGTATTTGATTTCTCTAATTTCAAGTATGCCTTGCTTTCCATCTCTCTCGGTCCCTCTCCCGCCCAAGTTCTCTGACTAATTTCTGCTTTGATCTGTCATTTTCACATCTTACCCTTCCATATCTCTAGTTTCCCTCTCCCCTGACTCTCAGTCTGGAGAAGGGTCTCGATCCGAAACGTCACCCATTCCTTCTCTCCAGAGATGCTGCCTGTCCCACTGAGTTACTCCAGCATTTTGTGTCTATCTTTGGTGTAAACCAGCATCTGTAGTTCCTTCCAAAACTCTTAAATATTTTGTCTGGACTTGTACAGTATATTGGGCGATGTGAGTGAAAGCATTCTGAGCACATACAATTTGAAGAATTTTGCCAACTCTTTTGCACTTGAATCAAAAATGCATGTTAAAGTAATTGCAAAACAGCTCATTGCTTTCCAAACATGTAGGCCTGTGATTATTGTAAGTCAAAGGATCACCAGTAACTTCTTGTCATTAGTAAGATACGTTATTAGTTTTGTTAGAGCACAATTCGTGAAGCAATAATCCCTGAAGCAGCATTGTCAATTGTTCCAAAAAGCTACAAGGTACTGACAGCCATTAATTGATAATCCACTGGAGTGTATTATGGTTATTATATTTCATTTGAATGAATTGTCACTTGCTTGAGCTGTGAAAATGACATTCACTCCAGTAAAATAAATACCCTGAGTCTTAAAATGCAATTATCTACTTGCAGTTCTTTGGGGTTTATTATTAATTGAATTTACTTGTACATGAGAACAGACTGTAATCTCTGCATACCTGACCCTCAGCAGGTTGAAGCTTTTGACTCCAGCTCCTTTGCATGCCCAACGGCAAGTCCCTGGGAATGGCTCCAATTTTGGTTGTTCAGCCTGCATTGTTTAACTTCAGGCTATGCCTCAAACAGGCGTTCTCAGAAAACATATTGATGTACAGTAGTTACAGGTTTTTTTTTTCTCTGAAGGTGTCATCTCTGAAATATTCACCTCTGGAAAAATGTTAACCCAGCAGTTTTGCTGCTTCTAACCCCTGATATAAGGAAACTTTGTGGAACTGCTTTTCAAGTCACTGGTACAAATTAGCATTTTCCATCCATTTACGAGAATCAGATGAAACTCCTAAGTCATGAAATACAGTCTATTCAATTCTGGTATGTAAGCATAGACTGTCTTAACAAAGGTTAATTTAGGGCAGGTTATCAACACGCTGGAGTCAGCGCTGCCTCTGGCTAATGAAGTGGCAGTTCAGTCACAAATGTGCAGAAATTAAAATGTTAATTGAAGCATTGCTGAAAATGTGATGATGAAGACAGATTAACCTCGCTAATAGATATGTAATGACCAGTGCAGCACCTAAATATATGCTAGCTTCAGAAGATGATTATAATCTGTGCCCTTAATATAGAGGAATTACAGTCATTGAGGATAATATATTTGATCTAAGTGATAAAAATGCTCTAAATTGAAAAGATCATGAACCAAACCAAGAGGGGCTAATGGAAGGGTACTCGGAAAGTAAATACTGCATTGAAATGAGAGTGGACGGCCCTGGCAGAAAATATGGCATATTTATAATTCAATATTAGAAATAGAATTTTATATTTACCTTCTGGGTATATCTAAACTATTTGCTTTGAATTAATAGCTCCTGATTACTAAGTCTACCAGTGTTTTTAAAATATCTCTTTGAATTGTTGCACAGCAATAGAGTTACTGCCTTACAGCGCTTACAGCACCAGAGACCCGGGTTCAATCCCATCTACGGGTGCTGTCTGTACGGAGTTTGTGCGTTCTCCCCCTGACCTGCGTGGGTTTTCTTTGAGAACTTCGGTTTCCTCCCACGCTCCAAAGATGTACAGGTTTTTAGATTACTTGGCTTGGTGTAAATGTAAAAATTGTCCCTAGCGTAGGATAGTGTTAATGTGTGGGGATCGCTGGTTGGTGTGGACTCGGTGGGCTGAAGGGCCTATTTCCATGCTGTATCTCTAATCTAAACTAAACAATTCCTATTTTTTTTTAAACTGTAATGGTGAATAATCAGGATTATAAAATCTCAGGCTTAATTATGTAATAATTATATCAGCACTAAACTTTACTTCTTATGTTGAGATCTGTATAATACTTATGCTATGAAGACTCTTTGTATTAGAAGTCGAATTATAAGCAAATGCTAGTATCTACATGCTTACCTAAAACTTCTGTCCTCATAGAAATAAAAGCTTTGATTAAAAATTCTTAACTTTAACATTGAATTTCTAATGTGTGTTATGTTTAAATACTTATGTGAGTTTTCAGTTCAGTTTAGTTTATTGTCACGTGTACAGAGGTACAGTGAAAAGCTTTTGTTGCGTGCTATCCAGTCAGCGGAAAGACAAAACCTGATTACAATCGAGCTTCTTCTGTACAGTGTATGATTACATGACAAGGAAATAATGATTACTGCAAGGTAAAGCCAGCAAAGTCCAATTAAGGATAGTCCGAGGGTCACCAATGAGGTAGATAGTAGTTCAGCACTGCTCTCTGGTTGCGGCTGGATGGTTCAGTTGTCTGATAACAGTTGGGAAGAAACTGTCCCTGAATCTGGAAGTGTGCGTTTTTATCAATCAAGAAACTAAGAAAGGCCGGTCCTTGTGATGGACTGAACCAGGAAGGTTGAAAAGATCTCTAAAGAAAATCACAGTAGCAAATAAAAACTTTAAGTTTAGAAATTCTTGGCAGGATGATAAAAATGAAACCTTCTTGAAGTTTCTTGATTAGATTATTAAATGAGCACAATGGGGTAAAGGGTGGAGGAAAAACCTGTCCGTTTATATTTACGCGTCCACAGAATCACTGAATGATCACTGCAAAGATGAAGGACATTTAGTCCCATGAGAGATATGGATCATGTGCAGGCAGATTAAATGAGTTTATCTTGGCATCATGTCTAGCACAGTCATTGTGGGATGAAGGCCTGATCCTGTGGTGTACCTTTATATGTTCTACATATTCCATGTTTTATAAAGATTGTCTTGCTCTTATACTCTACGACTCAACTTAAAATGACCCAGGATCCCAAATGCTTTTAAAACCACTTCCTCACTCTTCTTCCATATGCGCTCGTCATGGCCTAATCCAATGCAAAGTCCTTTACAAAGTCCACTATACAAATGCAAGATTAGCTAGAATGTACCCAGCTGTCAATGACACCTGTAACAGATGTAGTCAATCTCCTGCCAACCATAGCCACATGTTTTGGTCTTGCCCTAAGCTAGCAGCCTTTTGGAGGAGTGCTTTTGAATTGATAAGCAGAGCTTACGACCAGACTATTCTTCCAAATCCAATGTCAGCTATTTTCGGTACCTCTCCCAATACCAACCTCTCTGTTGCGGTGAAACGGGTCCTAGCTTTTACAACCTTGTTAGCCCGGAGACTGATCTTGCTTAGTTGGAGGCTCACCTGCCCCCCGACACACGCCCGTTGGATTAAGGAGGTGCTTTACAATCTGAAACTTGAAAAACTTAGGTTCTCTCTGAAAGGCTCTACCAAGACATTCCTAGATACATGGAACCCTTTCTTTGAACTGGTTAACTCTCTTACCTTGTCCCCGGACTCGGAAGAGGACTGAGTGTTCTCCATCATCGTTTTGTTCTACAGCAGCTGCTTTCCCCTTAATCCCCCCCTCCCTACAATTGTTTATTTAGATATATATGTATATATATATATTTTTTTATTTTTTATTTTTCTATTTTTATTTTTATATAGCACATTTTGTTTAGTCTATTCTACCATTTGTGTGTGGATGTGTACGTATGTGAGTGTTGTTTGTCCCCGTTTGGCTCCGACCTGACTTGGATGGGTTGAAGGTGGGTAAGGGTAAGGGTTTTGAAGATCGCTTACATACTGTTGTATAATTATGCCTTGATTATTACTGTCTGTTATTATTGTATGTATGTAAATTGCCGTGAAATTCAAATAAAAAGATTAAATTCAAAACCACTTCCTCAACATACCTGTAACCTTCGACAAACTTGGATTAAGCCCTTTAGCTGATATTGTGATATTGTCTCTTCTCATTCTTCCTATCAAAAGGTAACACTCCATGTTCCTCAACTTTTCAATGTAATCAGCCACCTGTCTGTGTATAGCTCTTTGAGGTCTATGGCTATCTTCTTAGTTCACTATGTTCCTGTAAATTTGGAGATTGTACCTTGTTCACCTAATTCCAAATCATTAGAATTGGTTGGTTCTGCTCCAGTACATCGAGCGAGCGGGCTTTGAATAATGGCAGCAAAAATGGCGGCACCCGCATGTGTAATATATGCAAAATGAATTTCACTGTGCAGCTGCATATGTGACAAATAAAACACTATTGAATTGAGAAAAGCATTCATATATATTAAGTTATTTGGTTTATTATTTCTGGATTTCACTGTAAAAGCCAGTGTTTACTGCCCATCATTAACAGACCTGGAGAAGATGTTGGTGATTAGCCATTTTGATTCAGGCTGTATTTGTTAAAAGATCTAAAAGCCAAATACTGCAGAAGCATACAAATCTGTTGAATGTCATTGTTTAGACAACCATAATGATCAAGTAATGGCGATGTATCAGGAAAATGTACGATTTCAATGAGTCTATAGATAGTTCATTCCACTTCATTTCAAGGCCCTTGTCCTTCTCATTGGCAGTAGTCATGCATTAGGGACATGATGGTGAAGGTCCACTAGTGAGTTGCTATCCTGCATTTTGTAGGTGCTATGCAATGCAGTCACAAACATATTGATTGAAAATGACTCAATGGCTCCAAGGCCTGGAAGACTATGCACCAAACGCGGGTACATGGGATTAATATAAATAAGAGAAGAATGTTTAAATGCTGTATGACTATGTGAACTCCATGGTAGTGGATGGGGTACCAATCAAGGAGGATGCTTTGACCCTTAAGTGTGGCTTAAGTGTTATTGGAACTGTCCATATTCAGGCAAATGCTCTTCTGACATCCCTTATAGATGACAGAAAACAAAGTCAGGCGGTCATTTTAGAAGAAAAAGAAAGCTGGAATTTAGAAGGATGAGAGGATATCTTATAGAAAATTATAAAAGGACTGGACAAGCTAGATGCAGGAAACATTTTCCCAATGTTGGGGGAGTCCAGAACCAGGGGCCACAGTCTAAGAATAAAGGGGAGGCCATTTAAAACTAAGATGAGAAAAACATTTTCACCCAGAGAGTTGTGAATTTGTGCAATTCTCTGCCACAGAAGGCAGTGGAGGCCAATTCACTGGATGGATTTAAAAGAGAGTTGGATGGAGCTCTATGGGGCTAGCGGATAAAGGGATATGGGTAGAAGGCAGGCATGGGTTACTGATTGTGGATGATCAGCCATGATCACAATGAATGGCGGTGCTGGCTCGAAGGGCCGAATGGCCTCCTCCTGCACCTATTTTCTATGTTTCTATATAAAGAACAATGACTATAATAGCAAATGTAAAATAAAGACAAACAATGTTTACAGCAGAGAGATGCGGAGGGAGGCACGGTGGCGCAGCGGTAGAGTTGCTGCCTTACAACGCCAGAGACCTTGTTTCGATACTGATTACTGGTGCTTAGCTCTTCTCACCGTGACCTGCATGGGTTTTCTTCGGGATCTTTGGTTTCCTCCAACACTCCAAAGATGTGCAGATTTGTAGGTTAATTGGCTTGGTATAAAAGTAAAAATTGGCCCTAGTGTGTGTAGGGTAGTGTTAATGTGCGGGTATCACTGGTTGGTTGGAACTCGGTGGGCCGAAGGGCCTGTTTCCGCGCAGTATCTCTAAAACTGAAACTAAAACTAAATACGAGCCAAGAAGTTAGGCAAACAACTGATAAACTTCAAGGCTTGGACCGCCAAGGCCGCTGAATGGTGTTAAGTATAACTGTGGCGACAAAAAGTATTCGGAATGAAAATGGAAGCTGTTCTTTTTGCTAAATGTGAAAGATTTCTACAAAAAATAAATACAGATTATGCTGGGAACCAGGTAGCATCTGGATCAGATAGCATCCGTAGAAAGAAAAACAGAATTAACGTTTCAGGTTGAAGACCATTCATCAGAATAAGAAAGAGAGAGCATTAATTAGTTATAAATAGCAGAAAGCAATGGGGCAGAACCTGGTGAATTTATCTGATGGGCAAGGGGCAAGAATGGCATGATGATAAGCTGTTGATAAAATACTTGGTTGATAAATAAATGTGGGCAGTTCAAAAGAGAGAGAAACAAGCAGTCATGTTGTTATTCAGCATGAAACAGGCCCTTCAGCCAAACTCATCCAGGCTGTTCAAGTTGCCTTCCTGAGCTTGTCACTTGCCTGCATTTCTCTACATCTATCTAAACCTCTCCTATACGTATATATATCTAAATATATATAATATATTGTATATACAGTAATATATCTTTATCTTTTAAATGTAATTGTAATCACCTACCATTTTGTCTAGTAATTTCTCCCACATATCCACCATCTTCTGTGTGAAACGTTGCCCTTCAGGTCTCCATGATCACATTGAATGACGGTGCTGGCTCGAAGGGCCGAATGGCCTACTCCTGCACCTATTGTCTATTGTCTATTGTTCTCTTTGAATCTATACCCTCCATATTTTCACTCCCCTACCTTGAAAAAGTCAGTGACCATTCACCATATCTATGCTCCTCACGATTTAGTTTACGTCTTGAAGGTTATCCATCAGTCTCCTACACTCCAGAGGAGAGATCCACCCTGTATCCAGTCTCTCCTTGCAACTCAGACCCTAACATCCTGGTAACATGCTGGAGAATCCTTTCTGTATCCTTTCCAATTTAACGACAACCTTCCTGCAGCTCAGTGGCCAGAACTACATACAATACTCAGTGCAGTCTCCCCAAAGTCTTTTACAGTTGTTTTTTTTGTTTTTTTTCTTCTATTTTAAAAAATATTTTTATTAGAAGCAATGTATAGTAGTATAAACCGTGACATATGACAAAATACATTTAATGTACATCTTCCATATAAAATTTAACAAGAAATAAATAGCGAGAGAAAAAGAGCGAGAAAGAGAGAGAGTGAAAGAGAAAGAAATAGTGAATGTGTAAACCCCTAGACCACCAGATAGTGCAGTCCAGGAGTGAATGAGTAAAAGCCTATAGAAGAATAAGAAGACAAAAACCAAAAATAAAGAAAAAGAAAAAAGGGACCATTACGTGTTGATATACCTGCTTCATTTCTCACCACACCCATCACCCTGTCCGTGAATCGGTTTACTTCCAGAGTTGTGTTGCACCATACTATACTTGTAATGAATCAATGAAAGGAGACCATATCTTTAAAAATTGCTCTGATTTTCCTGCTAAGACGAGTCTCATATCTTCAAGATGTAGCGTCTCAGACATGCTTGTGATCCACATTTTAAGCATGGGGGTGGATGCATTTTTCCAAAATTTAAGTATACGTTTTTTTGCCATTATCAGGCCTTAATTGAGGAAGCGTCTTTGAAATATTGAAAGCTCAGAGCAGGCACCTGTTGTTCCAAAAATAATCAATTCTGTATGGGGGTCCAGTTTTGTTTTTAATAATTTTGAGAAGATTTTGAAGATTTCTTTCCAAAATTTATGGAGTTTTATACAAGAGGCGAAGGAGTGTGTTATAGTTGCTTCTTGAGATAAACATTTGTCGCAGATGGGAGATACATTTGGGAAAATTTTGTTCAGTTTAGTTTTTGAGTAATATAGTCTGTGTAGTATTTTAAATTGGATTAGAATATGTCTTACATTGATCGAACAGTTATGTACATATAGAAGATATTTTTCCCATCTGTCTTTGGGAATTTTTAAGCTTAATTCCTTTTCCCACTCTCTTCTAATTACATCTGACGATGGCATTTCTATATTTAGAATGATATTGTACAAGTATGATATTAAATTATTTGACAGCGTTTCTATTCATACCTTCATCTAATATATCTGGCAACAGAGTTTGATATTCGTGGGTATATGTTTTAAAAAATCTCGAATTTGAAGATATCTAAAATATTGATTACCTTTCAGACTATATTTTGATTGTAATTTCTGAAATGATGAAATGTTTCCCATTTCATACAAATCTCCAACCTTTTTAATTCCTAGTCTTTCCCAATGAATCAACGTTTTATCTATAATAGATGGTTTGAATGACGGGTTATTAGCTATTGGAGAAAGAAGAGATAGATTTCTTAGTTTAAAAGTAAATTTTACTTGTCTCCAAATTCGTAAAGTGCTATGAATAATCGTTTTTTTTCTTGTATATTGTGTTCTTCAACTTTATTGGGGAGAGAAGGATCGCGCCTATGTTAAAAGGTGAACAATCCTCTCTCTCCATTACTAACCAATCTACCTGTTGACATGAATTGTCCAGCCAGTGAATTACATTTTTAATATTCATTGCCCAGTAATAGTATAAGAAATTGGGACGCGACAGTCCACCGATTTCTTTGGGTTTACATAAATGTCGTCTATGAATTCTGTGTGATTTATAATCCCAAATAAAATTTGTAATGTTGGAATCAAGTTTATTAAAAAAAAAATTTAGGCAGATATATCGGTATTGATTGAAATAAGTAGAGAATTTGTGGGAGGAAAATCATTTTTATGGCATTTATTCTGCCTATTAGAGACATCGGGAGTGTTTTCCAGAATTGAATCAGAGCGTTTAATTTAGTAACTAAAGGCAGGAAGTTTGCATTGAATAAAGAATTATATTTTCTGGTTACTTGGATACCCAGGTATTTAAATTTTTCTGTAGCAATTCTAAAAGGAAATTTTAAAAGGTGTGTCGACTCATGGGGTTTTATCGCCATGATTTCACTTTTATTCCAGTTTATTCTATATCCTGAGAAAGAACCAAATTCCTCTATTAGATTTAATATATTTGGTATACTAACTTGAGATTTTGTAATGTATAATAATACGTCATCTGCATATAATGATATTTTGTTAATGGAATGTTTAGTATTATACCCGTGAATATACGGATGCATTCTTATACTTTCCACTAAGGGTTCTATCGCAAGAGCAAATAGCAGGGGTGATAATTGTGGGCGGCGCGACCGATGTTGCAGCGGCCTCTGCAGTCCGTCTGACTTTTTTTTTTTTTTAATTGTCCCGTTGAGTGTATAGTTTGTAGTGGGTTTTAAAATTGTTTTTAACTGTGTATGTGTGGGGGGCGGGGGGGTGGGGGAAACTTTTAAATCTCTTCCCTATACGGGGGACCCGACCTTTTCCCTGTCGGATCTCCATTGTCGTTGGGGCCTAGCACCGTGGAGCGGCCTCCAACCGGAACGATCTGAGGGCTCCAGTCGCGGAGCCTGCGGACCTTCCATCGTGGAGCTGGCCGGCTTCGGAGCATGGAGAGCTGTGGTGGTGCGCTGCTGCGGCCCGACTTCAGAGCTTCGGAGGCTCCAGCCGCAGGCCAGGTGGACGGAGACATCGGAAGCTCGCGGGTCCCTGGTGGGAGACCGCTTTCCGGAGCTCCCACATTGGCAACTTCTCCCGCCCGAATTGCGGGGTGGAAAATGACCTGGAGCGGGGCCATACATCGCCCGGCGCGGCTTTAACAGCTGCGGGACTTGCTAGCGCCC
Organism: Malacoraja senta; assembly: GCA_038087875.1. NCBI lineage: Eukaryota > Metazoa > Chordata > Chondrichthyes > Rajiformes > Rajidae > Malacoraja > Malacoraja senta. The sequence continues at coordinate 3,596,249 of CM075984.1, read as the reverse complement.
GCCGGGGGCTCCAAAATCAAGACCCGGAGTGGGGCCTTACATCGCCCGGCACGGGACCTGCTAGCGCCCGCCGGGGGCTCCAATGTCAAGACCCGGAGCGCGGCCTTGCATCGCCCGGTGTGGCCTTAATGGCCGCGGGACTTACCATCGCCCGCCGGGGGCTTTGACATCGGGAGAAGAATGGAGAGCAGGGGAGAGACAAGACGTTGCCTTCCATCACAGTGAGGAGGAGATTCACTGTGATGGATGTTTGTGTACATTGTTGGTGTGTGTCTTGGTTCTTTTCTTGTTGTATGACTGCAGAAACCAAAAAATTGTCAATATTCTAGCCATCGGCCTGTCATATAGTAATTTTATCCATGAGATGAAGTTCTCTCCCATCTGAAATTTTTGCAGTACTGTGAAGAGGTATTCCCATTCTACTTGGTTAAATGCTTTTTCTGCATCTAATGAAATAATTGATGTCTTCTTCAATTTTGTGTGAATACATTATATTAAAAAGACTTCTCAGATTATTAAATGAATGTCTCTTGGGTATAAACCCCGTTTGATCGCGCATGCATTAATTTACTAATGTATTTACTTAATCTTCTTGCCAGAGTTTTCGCTAGTATTTTCTGATCTGTATTTAATAATGCAATTGCTCTGTACGAACCAGGGTCTTCTAGGTCTTTATCTTTTTTGGGTATGAGTGTAATAGTTGATTCCACTAGTGTTTCTGGTAGTGTCTGTTCTTTAAATGCATATGTATAAAGCTTATGTAAACGTGGTGAGATTACCTCGTAAAATCTTTTTTTTAATTCATTACTGAATCCATCTGGTCCCGGTGTTTTACCATTCTTCAGTGAGTTTATTGGCTCTTCTATTTCTTTGATTGAAACCTGTGCTCCTAATTCCTCTTGTTCCAACGGATTAAGTGTTGGGAGATTACAGTTGTCCAGAAAGTTTATAATTTTATTGCTGTCTGTTGTTGTTTTGGATGTATATAAATGTTGATAAAATTGAGCAAATCTTTTATTAATGTCTTTAGGCAACATTAGCAATTCACCTTTATCTGATTTGATTTTTAGAATAGTATGGTCCTTTTCCACTTTTTTCAGCTGACGTGCCAGAAGTTTGTGTGGCTTATTTCCGAATTCGAAATTTTCCTGTTTTGTAATTTGAAATAATCTAATGACTCTTGCAGATAAAATTTGGTTTAGTTTAAATTTCAATATTGATATCTTGTTGTGTTTATCTATTGTTGGATCTTTCGCATTTTCTAAATCAAGTAGTCTAATTTGTTCTTCTAGTTGCAATTGTTCCATCCTATTCTTTTTATTTTGAAAAGCTTGGTATGAAATAATAGAACCTCTGATAAACGCCTTAAAGGATTCCCATAATAGGGAGGGTGAGATGTCTGGGGTATCGTTAGTCTCAAAGAAAAGTTCCATCTGTTGTTTTAGGTATATACAACCTCCAAATATATTGAATCTCCAAAATGATTTTTAATTGAACATTCCTTCTAATTTTAGGAAGAAGGTTAACAGAGAATGATCAGAGATGACTCTATTATGATATTTAGGATTAGTTGTAAAGGGAATTAATTTTGTGTCCACTAGGAAGTAGTCGATACGTGTATAGGTTTTATGTACTGATGAATAAAAGGAGTATTCCCTTCCGGCCGGGTTTGCAATCCTCCATTCATCTGTTATATTTGTGTTTTTTATGTATGTATTTAAACGTTCACTGGATTTTTGATTTTATATTAAGTCTCTTTTGTTGGACAGATTTATCCAGATATTGATCCAGAACGCAATTGAAATCTCCCCCAATTATCACATTTTGGTAATTGTACTCAGAAATTATATTCAGGATTTTATTAAAAAATTGCGGATTATCAAAATTGGGAGCATAAATATTTACCATGGTGAGTGGAGTAGAGTGTATCTCTCCGGTAATTATGACATACCTCCCCTCTTTGTCTGCGATGGTATTCTTATGTTTAAATGGTATGCCTTTACGAATTACAATTGCGGTACCCCTAGATTTAGAGAGATAGGAGGAGTGATATGTTTGACCGATCCAATTTGCCCTCAGCCTGGTCTGAGCTTGAAGTTTCAAGTGTGTTTCCTGTAGAAATATTATATAGGCGTTGAGTGATTTTAATTGGGCAAGAATCTTACCCCTTTTAATTGGCTCATTAGCGCCCCTTATGTTCCAGCTACAAAATGTAATTCCTCCAATTTGTTTTTGCGCGTCGTCTTGCATTATAAATTACATTGGTACCTTTATGTCAGATGGTGCAACACAATACCTCAAGCTTCTGGGTGTTGGATGGGTGCTCACAGCTGCTAAACTCTGTTGGTATATCCCTTGTAAATGTGCCCTTAAAGAAAAATCAAAAGATGTGCTAAATAACATAAAAATTGTGATAATACAGTATTTTTTTTTTAAAATACTGCTAGAAGAAACCCACCAAATGGTGGGAGGAAAATTCTTGAAACCTTCCGTCGATGTTAAGTTACATTAAGCTCTGTTCCCTTAAACCAGTATTGTAAAAAAGAAAAGAACAGTTCAAAACCGGGTAATATAGAGAAAACCATCTAGCATGTAGTTCTACTGAAATCTTAAACTGGACAATATTTACTATTTACTAATAATCACTGTATTTAACTTAGCAGACAAAGCCCAGTATATTTAAGTAAGAAACTGCTGGTTGGAAGGGGTTAACCAAAATTACAATCTTGGCTGCTTGCCAATTGTTTCACTCCCTTCCTTGTTAGTTTATCTTGAGCGTAACTGGGAATTTGTCTTCCTGAATCAATTATGCATATTTTAATATATTAGTATATTAGTATAGTAATCCAACAGATTTAACTAGTGATCATAAATCTACAGCATGTTCATTATTGACTTCAAAAAAAAAAGAGAAAAAAAGAAAATTGAATCATTATTCAGTTATGCTAGTACGTTTTAGATTAGTATACATAAATTAGTCCAGTTATTTATGTGTTAGTATATATTTTTGTATTAGTGAATTATTACGTTCAGCTCCATTTAATTTAATTTTTCTGTGCTGCGTAGTTACGTTTTATTAAATCTTTCGTTCAAAAAAGTTTGTCCTTGAGTTTACATTCCAAAGTCGATAAGATGTCTAGACTTCAGCACGTGTAAATTTGTCGGCCATCTTATCGAGAACCATTGTGCTTATATTTATTTAAAAAGTCATATTTTCTCATTCCCCTCTCCAGTTATATATAAAAGTTAACCTCCGGATAACCGTGATATTTTACTTATCCTTTAATAACCTTTGTTAGCTCTTGTGCGTATTTAAATGCTTCTTCTGGATCAATAAAGAAACGCTCCAAATCATTATATGTGATTCTCATTTTTGCAGGATAAATTATCCTATATCTTGTTCAGAATTTCTTTAAGGATCAGTCTTGTCTTTGTAAAAAGGGCACGTTTCTTAGCCACTTCTGCTGGTAGTCTCTAAAGAATCGAACGATTTCACCTTCAAACATCAAATTTTTTGCGAATGGAATTTTTTTCATAATGTCTTCAAGAGCTGCTATGTCGTGAAGTTTCACTATAATCTGTCTTGGAGGGGCTCCTGGCCTTGAATGTGCTCTCTGAACTCGGTGTGCAACATCTACTTTTGGTTTTTCAGACAGCTTGAATACTTGTTCAACTAAGTTGGCAGTAAAATCCCGAGCGTCCATTCCAGTCTCCTTTCCTTCTCTCACTCCAACTATCCTTAAATTCTGCCGTCTTGACCGAGCTTCGAGATTGAGACATTTGTCGGTCATTCTAGCCAGTTGGCCAGAAACTCGGTCATGATCTTCTTTTATTCTCTTCATCGCTTCAGACATTTCCTTCATCGCAGTTTCCAGATCTTTAATAGCAGTGCTGTGTTCTGCAGAAGTAGTGAGAACAGGCTCCAACTTTTCATTATAATCTTCTTCAACCCGTTCAATTTCTGCTTTTAGCTCGTTCTCTGCAACCTCAATACGTTGCTGTAGAGTACCAATTGTCTCAATAACTTGCTTATTCCCGAGCTGCGGAAATCTCCTTATGTAACATATCAGCAGTCTTTTGACACAGCTTCTCTTAAAGACTGTTCCTGTTCTTTTACCTTAGCTTCCATTTCAGCAATGAATCTTTGACCTTCAGTTTCTTCTTCAGACCCTTCTGGAGTTGTTTGAGGTGTTTTTCCCAGCTCTTTGACTTGCAGTCTAGTCAGAGGTCTTGAAGTGGGTCGTTTGGGTAAATTCCCTTTTCTCATTAAAAGTGCTGGTTTTCTCCGTTATTTTGCGGCGATTTCTGATGACGTCACTTAAGCAACGTCAGTCATCCCCGGTGAGTATTTTAAATCGGTCCCGACTTCTTTTGAAGGCTTTTTAGCACATTTGTCGGGAGCGGAGCTGAATGCTGTGCCTCTCACTGCTGCATGGCTCCACCGGAAGTCGTCTTTTACAGTTGTAACATGACATTCCAACCCTCAGGTCTCCAACCAACAAAGCCAAATGTGCCAAACGCTTTCTTTAGGCTTTCCTTACCACCTAGGGTACCTGTGCTTCCAGTTATTCCAGATCCTGTTGCATTTCTAAATGTCTTCTTCAAACCCCTGTCCCACGGTACGAGTTCATTCCAAGTTTGCCCTGATTCGAACTCGGAGGTTTACAGTAATGGCCACTCGTCAGTACTCGGGGCTCTCGTGGACGTTTTTCAACATGTTGAAAATTTTTCACGAGTCTTCCCGTGCTTACCTGCTGTTAGCGAGTCTTCCCGAGTACCTGCCATTAGCGTTATGAGCCACTAAGAGACGTCCCCGAGCTCTGACGTACCCGCTACGTTCATTCTCCGTGCTTACCACGAGTTTGATTTTTTTGAAACTCGGGAGAGCTCTTGGAATGAACTCGTACTGTGGGACAGGGCTAGCACTCTCCACTCGATCACCAATTTTCCTGTAATCTACACAGTTATTGGCCGTGCCAACTACATTCTCATCAAATTGTTGATGTAGATGATGAACATCAGTGGACTAATCCCAGTGGCACACCACTGATCACAGGCCTCCAATCCGAAAAGCAACCTTCCACTACCACCCTCTGACTCTTTTTTTTTAGTTTAGTTTAGTTTAGTTTAGAGATACAGCGCGGAAACAGGCCCTTCAGCCCACCGGGTCTGCGCCGACCAGCAATCCCCACACATTAACACCCACTAGGGACAATTATTTTTTTTGCATTTACCAAGCCAATTAACCTACAAACCTGTACGTCTTTAGAATGTGGGAGGAAACCGAAGATCTCGGAGAAAACCCACGCAGCTCACGGGGAGAAAGTACAAACTCCGTACAGACAGCACCCGTAGTCAGGATCGAACCCTGGTCTCCGGCGCTGCATTCGCTGTAAGATAGCAACTCTACCGCTGCACCACTGTGACTCCTACCACCATGCCAATTCTACATCCTGAAAAACAATCTTCACAATTACCAGGAAGCGGTAAAATCTGCAAGAACTAAATACTTTTCCATCCTTATCTTCAAAAACGCTCATAATTCCAAGGTCCTTTTTAGCACCATCACCTCCATCATTTGTCCTGCCCCCAGCACCAGCTTAACTGGGTCCCCTGCTAAGTGCGAGGAATTTACCACATTTTTCACCAGCAAGGTGGAGAACATAAGAACGAATATTTCCCCTCCCACCCGTGACCTGGCTGTCTCATTGGTCTGCTCTTCAAAATTAGATTGTTTCCAACCCATTACTCTACCCTCCCTTGTAAGCTGATCACCACCATGAAACCTACTACCTGCCCCCTCGACACTGTCCCCTCTGCCAAAGGACGTCATTACAACAGCCGGTCCCAGCATCCTCGCCATCTTCAACAGCTCTCTGGCCACTGACACTGTACCTACCTGCTTCAAGCATGCGGTGGTCCAGCCACTCCTGAAAAAAACTAACCTCGACCCCACCTTGCCAAGCAACTACAGACCCATTTCTAAACTGCCTTTCCTCTCAAAAGCCCTTGAAAAGGTAATTTTAAGTCAGCTTATGCCTTACCTTCACCAAAACACAATCTTGGAAACTTTCCAATCAGGTTTCAGGGCTCACCATAGCACAGAGTCTGCCTTGTTGAAGGTACACAATGACCTACTGCTCACCGTTGACTCTGGCGACTGTGCAATCCTGCTCCTTCTTGAGCTCAGCGCAGCATTTGATACTGTCGACCACACCATCCTAATTGACTGGCTCCGGTATGGGGTTGGTATTGATGGCACTGCCCTGAGCTGTTTCATCTCCTACCTCAAAGGTAGGAGTTTCTCGACTAACATAGGCAACTCTTTCTCCTCCCCAGCTAATCTCTGCTGTGGGGTTCCACAAGGTTCCATCCTTGGCCCCATTCTCTTCTCCCTGTATATGCTCCCATTAGGCCAAATCATTGAAAGGCACGGCATTTCCTTCCATTGCTACGCAGACGATACACAACTCTATCTCCCCCTGAAGCCCAAAAACCAATCAAATCTGCTTAACCTTATCCACTGCCTCGAGGATATAAAGTGTTGGATGGCCCAGAACTTCCTCCAACTAAACGAGAGTAATTCTGAGGTCATCCTTCTCGGCCCCTCGGACTCAATCAAAATGATAGCAGGCAGCCTTGGAAGCCTTACCCCACTACTCAAACCTCACATTAAAAACCTTGGCGTGATATTTGACTCAGCACTGAAATTTGACAAACAACTCAATGCCGTGGTAAAAGCTAGCTTCTTTCAGCTTCAGACGATAGCTAAAATAAAACAATTCCTCCAGTTTGATGACCTCGAAAAGATCATCCACATATTTATCTCCTCCCGCATAGATTACTGCAACTCCCTTTACACTGGCATCAGCCAATCTTCCCTGCCCCACCTGCAACTGGTCCAAAACGCCGCAGCGAGACTCCTGACGGGCACCCGAAAAAGGGACCACATCACCCCGATCCTGGCCTCTCTCCACTGGCTCCCTGTGCGGTTCCGTATACATTTCAATATCCTCTTCTATGTCTACAAAGCCCTCAATGGGCTTGCCCCCACCTACATTAAAAGTCTTCTTACCCACCACTCCACCTCCAGGTCCCTCAGATCGGCCGACTTGGGGTTGCTGAATATCCCGCGGTCTAGGCATAAGCTCAGGGGCGACCGCGCCTTTGCGGTTGCAGCCCCTAGACTGTGGAACAGCATCCCCTTTCCCATCAGAACTGCCCCCTCCATCGACTCCTTTAAGTCAAGACTAAAAACTTATCTATACTCCCAAGCCTTTCTTGACGTCCTCTGAGCGAGGGCTGCATGTATATATGTATGTAGTTTGTTTGTTTATACTATTCTTATAACAAATGTAAAGCACTTTGGCCAATGAGAGTTGTTTTTTAAAAGTGCTATATAAATAAATGTGACTTGACTTGACTTGACTACATCCAGTTGACCAGCTCACCCGGTATCGGAGATAGTCCAGACCACTCTACCATGAATGTCAATGGCTTGCTAAAGACAACTTCTTGTCTGCGTCAATCCTACACACGTCTTCAAAAAACTCAGTTAAATTTGTGAGATACACAAATTCATAATCAGTCCTCCCTTTCCAAACACAAGCAGATCGTATCTCTCAGAATCTCCTCCAGCAACTTTCTCATCTCTGATGTTGGGCTCACCAGCCTGTATTTCTCTGGCTTGTCCTTGCAGCCCTTCTTAAATAAACGCGGACCATTAGCCACCTTCCAGTCTTCCTGTACCTCACCCAGGGTTAATGATGCAACAATCTTGGGGTCCAGGTCCATAACTCCCTGAAAGTGGCAACACAAGTAGATAGAGTGGTATGAAGGCATATGGTATACTTGCTTTCATAGGTCGGGGCATTGAGTATTATAGTCAGGAAGTCTTGATGCAGCTTTGTAGGACTTTGGTTAGACCACATTTGGAGTAGTGTGGTTACAGGAAGGATGGCTTTGGAATGGGTGCAGAGGACATTTATCAGAATGATGCCTGGATTTAGGGGGTACTAGTCCAAGTGGTACCCGACGGGAGGCCTGGTCCCCAATGCAGATCATTCCCAAACGCAATATTCCACCACTCACCTGTTCCCCCAACGCAACCCGTTCCCCCAATGCAACATTCCACCACTCATCCATGGCCCCTAACTGCGCAGGCGCGGCTGAAGGGTTCCCGTTGTGACGCCCCTGATCCGCCCTCCTCCCTTCACCCCCCCCTCTGCCCCTTGCCCTTCCTCCCCCACGCACTCCATCCCCCCTCAATCCCCCCCCATCCACTCTTAGCGGCTCTCCGGCGGCGCAACCATTCCCGCCCATTGGGTTCCCATTGTAATGTAGAACACGCAGTTATTACTGTGCAGGCGCAGCTGACGGGCACGGCAAGTGGAAAAGGGATTTATTAAAGCTTAAAATGTGAGTAACTCTTAAAATATAACAACTATTTAATCGTTAAAGTTGAGATTTATTCAGTCCATTCTTTCTTGTTGCATCTCTTGCGTTCTGCAGCTGGGGGAGGGGGACGGCTTCAGGTGGAGGCGGTCGGGGGCCGGTGGGGAGGGGGGAACGCTGCCGTGGCCTACCGCTGCCTATCCCTGCCACTGCCTACCCCTGTCATTCCATACCCCTGTCATTCCCTAACCCTGCCGCTGCCTACCCCTGCTGCTGCCACGGCCTATCGCTGCCACGCCCTGCCACGCCCTGCCGCTGCCACTGCCTACCCCTGCCGCTGTCGTGGCCTACGGCTGCCGCTCCCCACCGGCTTCAGGTGGGGACCGGTGGCGAGCATCCTGCAGCTAGGGACGGAACTGCTTCAGGCGGGGGCCGGTGGGTGGGCGCGTCCTGCAGCGGGGGAGAGGGACGGCTTCAGGAGGGGGCTGTCGGGGGGGGGGAAGTGTCCCACAACCGGGGGAGGGGGACGGCTTCAGGCGGGGACTGTCGAGGGCCGGTGGGGGGGTAGTGCGTCCTGCAGCCTGGGGAGGGGGACAGCTTCAGGTGGGGGCTGATGGGGGTGGAGGGAAGCGTCCTGCAGCCGGCAGAAGAGGACGGCATCAGGCGGGGGCTGTCGAGGGCCGGTGGGGGGGGAGTGTCCTACAGCTGGGGGAGGGGGACGGCTTCAGGCGGGGGCTGTCGGGGGCCGGTGGGGGTGGGGTGGAGAGCCCTGCACTCACTCCATCCCCACTCAACCCCCTCCACATCCACTCTTCACGGCTCTCTGGCGGCGTAGCCATTCCCGCCCATTGGGTTCCCATTGTGACATAGAACACACAGGTATTACTGCGCAGGCGCAGCTGACGGGCACGGCAACTGGAAAAGGAATTTAGTAAAGCTTAAAATGTGAATAACTCTTAAAATATAACAACAATTTAAATGTTAAAAATGAGATTTATTCAGTCCATTCTTTCTTGTTGCATTCTGCAGCCAGGGAGGGGGACGGATTCAGGCGGGACTGTCGGGGGCCGAATGGGAGGGGGGTGCACTGCCATGGCCTACAGCTGCCATGGCCTACCACTGCCGTAGCCTACCCGTGCTACCCCTGCCTCTGCTGTGGCCTACCGCTGCCGCTGCCTACCACTGCCTATTGCTGTCGTGGCCCACTGCTGCGGCCCCCCACCGGCTTCAGGTGGGGACCGGTGGGGAGCATCCTGCAGCTGGGGACGGGACGGGTTCAGGCAGGGGCCGGTGGGGTGGAGCGTCCTGCAGCGGGGGAGGGGGACCACTTCAGGAAGGGGTTGTCGGGGGCCAGGGGGGGGAAGTGACCTACAGCCAGGGAGGGGGAGGGGGAGGGAGGGGGAGGGGGAGGGGGAGGGGGAGGGGGAGGGGGAGGGGGACGGCTTCAGGTGGGGATTGTCGGCAGCTGGGGGGGGGGGAGAGCGTCCTGCAGCCAGGGGAAGGGGATGGCTTCAGGTGGGAGCCAGTGGGGTGGGGAGAAGTGTCCTGTGGCCGGGGGTGGGGGACGGCTTCAGGCGTGGGCTACCATGGCCTATCGCTGTCCTGCCATAGCCATTCCCTGCCTCTCCCCACCGGCTGCAGTCAGGGGCTTGTGGGAGATGGGGGAGTGTCCCTGCAGCAGGGGACGGCTTCAGGCAGGGACCAGCAGCAGCGTTTTGTAGCTGGGGGACGGGCATGGCTTCAGGAGGGGGCTGTCAGGGGCTGGGGGGAGGGGGAAGCATCCTACAGCCGGGGGATGGGGACGGCTTCAGGCGGCGACTGTTGGCGGCCGGTGGGGGGAGAGCATCCTGCAGCCAGGGGAGGGGACAGCGAGAGTGTCCTGCAGCCTGGGGAGGGGGACGGCTTCAGGCGGGGGCTGGTGGGAAGCGTCCTACAGTGCGAGAGGGGGACAGCTTCAGGAGGGGGCTATCAGGGGCCGGGGGGGGAGAACCCTACAGCCTGGGGAGTGGGATGTCTTCAGGCGAGGGCTGTCGGTGGCCAGTAGGGGTGGAGGGAGCATCCTTCAGCCGGCAGAGGGGGACAGCATCAGGCGGGGACTGTCGAGGGCCAGTGGGGGTGGGAGCATTCTGTAGCCAGAGGACGGGGACGGCTTCAGGCGGGGAGCGTCCTGCAGCCAGGGGAGGGGGACGACTTTAGGCAGGGGCTGGTGGGGGGGAGGAATGCATCCTGCAGCTGGGGATGGGGAGGGCTTGAGGCGGGGGCCGGCAGGAGCGTTCTGTAGTCGGGGGACAGGGACGGCTTCAGGCGGGGGCTGGTGGGGATCATCCTGCAGCCAGGGGAAGGGGACAGCTTCAGGCGGGCTCTGTCGGGGGCCAGAGGGGGGGTGTGGACAGGGGGGAGTGGGCTGTGTGGGCAGGGGGAGGGGGTGTGTGGGCAGGTTGGGAAGAGAGCATGGAGAAAAGATGGGGGTTGTGGGGGAGAGGGGGTATCACGGGGAGGGGGGCAGGAGCCAGCGAGGGGGAACAGCGGGGAAGGGGCTGGAGCTGACGGTGTGATGGTGACTCACAGTGGGCTAGTCGCTGGGCGTTCTCCTCTGCGGGGATCAGAGTCTCCGCTTTCCGTTTGGCAACGTCTCCCGCGCTGGGCCGGGCTTCCGGTCCCTCCAAAAATTGTGTCCAGTTGAAAACCTCCGCCGGCCATCCTCAGCTCCAGTAAAGCTGCGATGGCGCAGGAAGTGGCGGACCGTCCCATGGAGTGACAGGAAAAAAGGCCAATCAACGTGGCTCTGAACAGCAGGAGAGAAGATCGATCTGCGCACGCGCGGTTTTTATGATTTTTTAAACCTCGCTAACGTTTACATTAGACCACCGATCAGAAAGAAACTTGATGCAATCGCAGCACAGGAGAATGGTGAGTAAGCTGGCGAAAAATCGTAGCGCTATCCCGGACCGTTTTGGCGCAAATAGAATGTCCGTGCAAACCGGAAGATTACAAGATCAGAGCTTTAGATATGTATAGATTGATAGATAGATTAGCTGCAATCCAAGTGTTGGAAACAGACTTGACGTTTTCTCTGGAGCATCGGAGGTTGCAGGGAGACCAGATATAAAATTATATATAAATTATATTAAATTATATTAAAATAGAAGTCTATAAAATAATGAGGGGCATAGAAAGGAAAGACAGTCAGAATCATTTTCCCAGGATGGTAAAGTCAAATACAAGAGGACATAGCATTAAGGTGAGAGGGACAAAGTTTAAAGGAGACTAGACTAAGTGGGACCCGTTGGGTCCCATGTTCACATGGGAGGGCTGGTCACCCAACCCAAAATTCCACCTCTCCACCAATTCCAATATTGGTGGCCAGTGGAGGGGGGGGGGGCTTTCTGGAGTGCTAGTATGTGTGGTGTGGCCGAAAGGACTGGTTTCCAGAGGGCTAGTATGGACATTGTGGGCCGAATGGATTCTTGGGCTGGCAGCTCAGTCACTCAGGCCTGGTGGGCTGGCAACTAAGTCACTCAGGGCTGGTGGGCTGGCAGCTCATTCATGGCTATTCCTTGAAATTCCATTTCAAGCAGAGTGCAGGCCACCAAATTCAATTTCACAGCATTTCTAGCAGAGGGCAGGCCACCACATTCAATTTCACAGCATTTCAGGTAGAGTGCAGGCCACTACATTCAATTTCACAGTATTTCAGGCAGAGTGCAGGCAACCACATTCAATTTCACAGCATTTCAAGCAGAGGGCAGGCCACCAAATTCAATTTCACAGCATTTCAAGCAGAGTGCAGGTACTGATGGTCTTGGCATGATGTTCAGTACAGAAATTGTGGGCAGAAGGGCCTGTTCTTGTGCTGTAGTTATCTAAGGTGTATGTTCTAAAGTCAGAATCTTTGCCATAATAACAGTAATTTCTAAACTAGCATTGCACAATGTCCTACGATACACTCGATTAGGCCCTGGGGATTTATCACACATATGCTTTAAGACCGGTAGTGTAGCGGCACCTGCTAGCGCACGTAGATATCGAACCCGGCGTTCGGAAGCCGCGGTCACGTGACTCGGGAGGGGCTGTTGTTTTGCGCAGTTTTTCCTTGCGCGCGTTAGTTCAGCGCTGACCAACGATGTGGCCAGATGTGTCTGTTAAACCTGTATGCTGCAACTTGAACTTTCGAATAGAGTATTGTTGAAAACTCCAGGAGTCGTTTATCAACCACTAAATTGGTGACCCCGACCTGTCTAGCCATCGTTAGACAACAGAATTATAGGTATGTTACAAAACTTACCTTCAGCGGCGCTGCAGTTCTGTCACTGCCCGTGTGCGCGACTTTGGCGCCTTTGAGAGGGGGGGGGTTTAAAATGCAGTTTTTCGGCAGCCTATTCAAATCGATGTCTGTCAGGTAAATTAGCTGCTAAAGAAAAATCGCTTAGACTGCCGTTTTATTAAGTTTATTAAAATTAGCGCTGGATAATTAAATTATTGGAGTAAAATTAAAATCATCTTCAAATGCCGTCAACGCCGACAAAGGGGACGGATTTCACGCACGGGACAAGGCAAGGTATGCCGTTTATTTTTTCATATAAACTTGCTTCTTAGGATGCCCTTAATCAAAATTCCTCATTGGGAAAATGTGATTATGTAAATATACGAACCGGCAGTATTTTTCCTGCCGATATGAGGTTTAAATTCACTACAACCGCAACGTTCCAAACCAGGGCGTTCCACAAAATCCCACTCGCAAGATGATTTAAATGCCCATTAATTTACAGGAATAAAAATTCCTTCCATTTGGCCTATAAATTCATGACAATGAGATTTTAAAATAATGTTATATTGTGAATTCTTGCGTGAATGTTATTTGGACACTTAGGCTTTTTTTAAATGTTAACCTTTTCTTAAAAAATGGATAGATGTTTAGATCTAGTAATCAAATTCTGTAATTAGCTACAATTGGGTAACTAACTAATTATATGCTTTAATTTCAGGTCATCCAAGTAAGATTGTTTCATATTTGTTTCAGAATGCTTCAATCTATAATAACTGAAAATTTCATTAAGTTCTCTTAATGTTTAAGAAAGTTGTGGGCTTTTGACTGTCCTTGATCACAGCTTTTGTGTTAAGTCAATGGAAAAGCAATAGGGAACAAGATACTAATTTCCGAGTATGGAAATGGCCATATCTTTTTTAATACTGAAGATATGAAAGTGAATTAGGTGTCAAATTAAACTTCTTTTTATGCTTTATCTGATGGGATAAATTGCAGACATGATTTTTAAAATCTCAAATTTTGTAACATTACTAAGAATTATGCAAGAAGAAGGTATTCCCGCAGAATCGGCCAGCACGAGGCAGAGTTCAGCCTTTTGGCCTGATCAACCTCAGGTGTGGTTCGCCCATGTGGAGGCACAGTTTCATCTACATCGCATCGACCATGATGACACCATGTATTTTCATGTGGTAGGAGCATTACCACAGGACTGTGTCTTGAGGCTGTTGGCCTTTATCAGAGACCCTCCGTCCAGCGGCAAGTACGAAGGTTGAAACCCGTAGAGACCGGGCGGCAAGACTGCTACATATGGAATGCATCGGCAACCGAAGGCCATCAACGATCATGGCAAAGATGTTAGCCCTAATGGACGGGCACCGCCCCTGTTTGCTTTTCAAACAAGCGTTCTTAGAGCAGATGCCCGATGAAGTGCAGCTAATGCTAGCGGGAGCCGATTTCAGCGACCCGCAGCGGCTCGCGGAAAGAGCCGACGAGCTGTGGGCGCTCAGATGGCGGGACGTACATGCCGTCGCCTGCCCCATGGTCATGCAACGGGTGCAGCCGAACCGGCATCAGGAAGAAGAAGACCCAGCCCAGCGTCGAAGACGAATCGACGCGGCCAGTGGTCTACACCCAACGTGGATGGTGCTACTACCACCAGCGCTACGGAACAGAAGCCCGAAGATGTCGGAGCCCTTGTTCGTTTCCGGGAAACACCCAGGCCGATCGTCCATAGAGGCGAACGTGATCGGCCCCAACGTACGCCTCTTCGTCCGTGATCGCCACTCCGGCCACCGTTTCCTGGTGGACTCAGGTGCCCATGCCAGTATCCTGCCTCCAAGCGCCCGAGACGTCTGTGCCGGTAAGGTGGTACCTGTCCTCTCGGCCGTTAACGAGAGCGATATTCGCACCTACGGCACGCAGACCGCAAAACTAAATTTCGACTCCCACCAGTACAGGTGGAAGTTTATCGTTGCTGACGTCGCCCAACCGATCCTGGGCGCCGATTTCTTGCGTGCGTTCTCCCTGTTAGTCGGTGTACGGGGTGGTCGCATAATCCCTGCGCCGGGACCATGCCCTACGAAGCCACGCATCCCGTCAACGCCCCTGCAGCAACTCGCAGTGGTAGCTGAGATCCAACAAACTTTCGCAGCCCTGCTCGCCGATTTTCCAGGGTTGCTCATGCTCCGGTTCGACGGGTCCGCGCCCCGTCATGGCGTGGTCCACCACATTCCCATCGAGGGTCCACCGGTACACGCCCGCGCGCGCCATCTCCCGCCCAATAAACTGCACATCGCACGAGACGAGTTCCAACTTATGGAGGACATGGGATTGTCCGGTGGTCAGATAGCCCTTGGGCTTCCCCGTTACACATGGTGCCCAAAGCCTCCGGGGGCTGGAGACCTTGCGGTGATTACAGGCGTTTAAATGCAGTAACTACCGCTGACCGGTATCCAGTCCCGAGCATCCCGGATTTCTCGGCCCATCTGGAAGGTGCGACCATCTTCTCGAAGGTCGACCTTATCCGCGGGTATAATCAAATCCCGGTCCACCCTGACGACGTCCCTAAAACGGCCACCATTAGCCTCTTCAGCCTTTTCGAGTGGCTCAGAATGCCTTTTGGCTTGAAGAACGCGGCTCAGGCGTTCCAGAGGCTAATGGATCAGGTTGGCCGGGGTTTGCCGTTTATTTTCATCTACCTAGATGACATCCTGGTAGCCAGCCGCTCGCAGGCAGAGCATACCAAGCACCTCCGCCTACTTTTCGAACGGCTGCATAACATGGGTTGGTGATCAACCCCGAGAAGTGCCAGTTCGGTCTGCGCTCCATCTCGTTCCTAGGGCATAGCATCACCTCCCAGGGAGCGCAACCAATGCCCGAGAAAGTCAACGCTATGCGTCATTTCCCCAGGCCATTATCGGTCAAGGGTCTGCAGGAGTTTATCGGGATGGTTAACTTTTACCACCGATTCGTCCCGTTGGCAGCCGCCATCATGCGGCCGCTATTCCAATGCCTGGCCGGTAAGCCCAAGGACCTGGTCTGGTCCGAAGAGGCACAGAAGGTGTTCGAGGGGGCTAAGACCGCATTGGCCAATGCCATTATGCTGGCACACCCTAGCGCTTCGGCCCAAACGGCCCTCACCATGGACGCCTCCGACGTCACGGTAGGCGCCGTCCTCGAGCAGCGTGCAGGTAATCGCTGGGTGCCGTTGGAATTTTTCAGCAGGTAACTTGCGCTTTACCTAGCAATCCGTCATTTTCGATATTTCCTGGGGGGCGCACTTTCACTGCGTTCACCGACCACAAGCCACTAACTTTCGCCTTGTCCAAGGTTTCTGACCCTTGGTCTGCCAGACAGCAACGGCACCTCGCCTACATTTCCGAATTCACATCTGATATTCGGCATGTGGCAGGTAAGCTGAATGTTGTGGCCGACGCATTGTCCCGTCCAGCGCTGCCCGAAGTTTCTGCGCTTAGTCTCGGCGTTGATTACGAGGAGCTGGCAAGATATCCTGAAAGGGGAGGGAGAGGAGCCCGAGGTCGTGGTACATATAGGTACCAATGACATAGGTAAAAAAGAGAAGAGGTCTGAAAGGAGAATTTAGGGAGTTAGGAGGGGAGTTAAAGAGAACGACAGCAAAGGTAACAATCTCGGGATTACTGCCTGTGCCACGCGACAGTGAGAGTAGGAATGGAGCGAGGTGGAGGATAAATGCGTGGCTGAAGGACTGGTGCAGAGGGCAGGGATTCAAATTTCTGGATCATTGGGACCTCTTTTGTGGAAGGTGCGACCTGTACAAAAAGGATGGGTTGCACTTGAACCTGAGGGGGACCGATATCCTGGCGGGAAGATCTGCAAAGGCTACTGGGGAGACTTTAAACTAGAATGGTTGGGGGGAGGGACTCAAATAGAGAAAGCTATTAGACAGTGTGTGAGGCAGGAGGAGAGAAGGGAAAGCACTCAGACCCAACATGTAGGGGGGGAAAGAAGAAAACAATAATAAACAGAGAATAAGAGGTGGTGGGGTTCTTAAATGGGTGAGCAGAGAAACAGAGGGGTGTAAAATGCGGGCGGAAGCAATAGGTAGCAAGGTGAAAAGTAAAAGTGGCAGGCAGACAAATCCAGGGCAAAAATCAAAAAGGGCCACTTTTCAACATAATTGTATAAGGGGTAAGAGCGTTGTAAAAACAAGCCTGAAGGCTTTGTGTCTCAATGCAAGGAGCATTCGTAATAAGGTGGATGAGTTGAACGTGCAGATAGCTATTAATGATTATGATATAGTTGGGATCACGGAGCCATAGCTCCAGGGTGACCAAGGCTGGGAGCTGAACATCCAGGGATATTCAATATTCAGGAGGGATAGAGAGAAAGGAAAAGGAGGTGGGGTAGCGTTGCTGGTTAGAGAGGAGATTAACGCAGTGAAAAGGAAGGACATTAGCTTGGAGGATGTGGAATCGGTATGGGTAGAGCTGCGAAACACTAAGGGGCAGAAAACGCTGGTGGGTGTTGTGTACAGGCCACCTAGCAATAGTAGTGAAGTTGGGGATGGCATCAAACAGGAAATTAGAAATGCGTGCAACAAAGGCAAAACAGTTATATTGGGTGACTTCAATCTACATATAGATTGGGTGAATCAAATTGGCAGGGGTGCTGAGGAAGAGGATTTCTTGGAATGTATGCGGGATAGTTATCTAAACCAACATGTAGAGGAACCAACGAGAGAGCAGGCTATTCTAGACTGGGTATTGAGTAATGAGGAAGGGTTAGTTAGCAGTCTTGTTGTGCGTGCCCCCTTGGGCAAGAGTGACCATAATATGGTTGAGTTCTTCATTAGGATGGAGAGTGACATTGTTAATTCAGAAACAACGGTTCTGAACTTAAATAAAGGTAACTTTGAGGGTATGAGACGTGAATTGGCCAAGATTGACTGGCAATTAGTTCTAAAAGGGTTGACGGTGGATATGCAATGAAGGCATTTAAAGACTGCATGGATGAACTACAAAAATTGTTCATCGCAGTTTGGCAAAAGAATAAATGAGGGAACGTAGTGCATCCGTGGATAACAAGGGAAATCAGGGATAATATCAAAGCAAAAGACGATGCGTACAAATTAGCCAGAAAAAACAGCATACCAGAGGACTGGGAGAAATTCAGAGACCTGCAGAGGAGGACAAAGGGCTTAATTAGGAAAGGGAAAATAGATTATGAAAGAAAACTGGCAGGGAACATATAAACTGACTGCAAAAGTTTTTATAGATATGTGAAGAGAAAGAGATTAGTTAAAACAAATGTAGGTCCCTTGCAGTCAGAAACAGGTGAATAGATCATGGGGAACAAGGATATGGCGGACCAATTGAATAACTACTTTGTTCCGTCTTCACTAAGGAAGACATAAATAATCTGCCGGAAATAGCAGGGGACCGCGGGTCAAAGGAGATGGAGGAACTGAGTGAAATCCAAGTTAGTCGGGAAGTGGTGTTGGGTAAAATGAATGGATTAAAGGCAGATAAATCACCAGGGCCAGATGGGCTGCATCCCAGAGTACTTAAGGAAGTAGCTCCAGAAATAGTGGATGCATTAGTGATAATTTTTCAAAACTCTTTAGATTCTGGAGTAGTTCCTGGGGATTGGAGGGTAGCAAACGTAACCCCACTTTTTAAGAAGGGAGGGAGAGAGAAAACGGGGAATTACAGACCAGTTAGTCTAACATCGGTAGTGGGGAAACTAGTAGAGTGGATAGGGGAGAACCAGTGGATGTGTTGTATCTGGACTTTCAGAAGGCTTTCGACAATGTCCCACATAAGAGATTAGTATACAAACTTAAAGCACACGGTATTGGGGGTTCAGTATTGATGTGGATAGAGAACTGGCTGGCAAACAGGATGCAAAGAGTAGGAGTAAACGGGTCCTTTTCAGAAGGCAGGCAGTGACTAGTGGGGTACCGCAAGGCTCAGTGCTGGGACCCCAGCTATTTACAATATATATTAATGATCTGGACGAGGGAATTGAAGGCAACATCTCCAAGTTTGCGGATGACACTAAGCTGCGGGGCAGTGTTAGCTGTGAGGAGGATGCTAGGAGACTGCAAGGTGACTTGGATAGGCTGGGTGAGTGGGCAAATGTTTGGCAGATGCAGTATAATGTGGATAAATGTGAGGTTATCCACTTTGGTGGCAAAAACAGGAAAGCAGACTATTATCTAAATGGTGGCCGATTAGGAAAAGGGGAGATGCAGCGAGACCTGGGTGTCATGGTACACCAGTCATTGAAAGTAGGCATGCAGGTGCAGCAGGCAGTGAAGAAAGCGAATGGTATGTTAGCTTTCATAGCAAAAGGATTTGAGTATAGGAGCAGGGAGGTTCTACTGCAGTTGTACAGGGTCTTGGTGAGACCACACCTGGAGCATTGCGTACAGTTTTGGTCTCCAAATCTGAGGAAGGACATTATAGCCATAGACGGAGTGCAGAGAAGGTTCACCAGACTGATTCCTGGGATGTCAGGACTTTCATATGAAGAAAGACTGGATAGACTTGGCTTATACTCGCTAGAATTTAGGAGATTGAGAGGGGATCTTATAGAAACGTACAAAATTCTTATGGGGTTGGACAGGCTAGATGCAGGAAGATTGTTCCCGATGTTGGGGAAGTCCAGGACAAGGGGTCACAGCTTAAGGATAAGGGGGAAATCCTTTAAGACCGACATGAGAAAAAACTTTTTCACACAGAGAGTGGTGAATCTCTGGAACTCTCTGCCA